>OW388296.1:48471930-49671930 GCA_936450465.1 Gibbula magus | reverse complement strand
AGTCATATGACACACTTCTTCGGGTAATAATCTCTATGTCTTAAACTATGATCCCATCACTACAGGAGGAGTGGCTTGTTCATTAACACGAATCAATTTTACTGGTTTATTTCTCTCAATTGGTCTCTTAAAGCTATATTGCTGCTATCAACCTGAGCTGTTATATACACGGAGAAGAGGGTGTGACAAGCAGGTGTGACAAACTAAATAGATATGCAGATACTCATTGTTGGCTTCACATTCTCGTCGCAGAAGACAGCGAGGGCTAGACTCAGACGGTTGCAGTCACTGCAGCAACTACAACTCAAGTCAAGGACACCAATAGTGAATAAGAATACAGACACCGCGTCATCTCCAAGACCTAGGACTTAAGAAAATCGGGATTCAATTGCTGACCCGGTTGATTACTTATCAACAACAACAAGTGTTCCGGCTAGGAACATCCTCAGTCAAGAACATTCTCAGGTCAGTTCAGCTGATATACATTGAGCCGAGTACAGAACATCTTCAGTCAAGAACATTCTCTGGTCAGTTCAGCTGATATACATTGGGCCGAGTACAGAACATCTTCAGTCAAGTAAACCATCAGACCTGTTCAGCTGATACATTGGGCAAAGTACCGAACATCCCAGTCAAGAACATTCTAAGGTAAGTTCGACAAATAAACTAGACCGAGTACAGTTTATTCTAATCAAGAACATTTCAAGGTTAGTTCAGCAGGTAAAACGTACCGTGTACAGTATATTCTTATCAAGAACATTTCAAGGTTAACTGGATAAACTGGACCGAATGCAGTAAACCAAAATGCTGCTTGTCCCTTAGAATCAGACCAACCATTGTTGCTCGTACCTTAGAATCAGACAAACGAATGATGTTCATACCTTTAGAATCATAAAAAACCTGTTGCTTCGTGAATATTTATTGGCAGTTATGTTATAAATCTTCAAATCCTTTTCAGTAAATTAAATCTATAGAATTCTTTCCCATTTTGTACAGCTTGGCAATTCGTATGTTCAAATGAGTTCATGAGATATGCATATAGCGTATTAGTTCCAATTATGGTATTTGTGATACATTAAATGATACATTGGATCCAGCATTTTCCTCTTAAATTTCTTTATGCTCAGTGTTCGAGTATATGTTCGTATTACTCGTTTTTTCACCGATTCATAAGTTAGAAAGTTAGTATGTATTGAGAAAGTGAAAATTCTGTATATGTTATCAGTCTGCCTTCATCTTGAAGCAAAACCTTTATTTAATACAACTCCAGATACAAAAACGGATTATAATAAATTATAATATTGTCGTTGTTCCATAATGATGGGCATTGTATGTCTTCTTCATTTACAATTTCATTTTTACTCATGGATAAAAGGTCAGACCATTCTAAAGAATATCTTTCGAAAAATAGTTATTCTTGTAGGGAATTAGTTTTTTTGTATGAAGAAACTATCCATTGGTAAAACGGAGCCTTCATTTGTAGTTGATTGTCAATTTGTCAATTTCAGGTCGATATTACTTATTATTTCCATCCATTTTAATGTTGGTGATGATATGATCTTTTTATATGTGGGGTTTTTATCCCCCGTGCGCTGGGTTTAGTATCAATACGTCCCTTTTAATCTTATATGGTTTGTTTTCCCATATGATATAAAACATTTTTTATGCAGTCTTTCGATGATTTTTATGAGATTTGGTAGACATGAGAATAGATGGTTTAGCTTTGGTAATATGAGTGATTTGAGAACAGTATTCCTTCTATGCGGGGTAAGAGTACGAACTGACCAGATGACCAGAAGAATGGAACTGTTTTTTTTAACCAGTCAACATTCCATTCTGTGCACATTGTATATCAGGATCTCTTTTTGGAACCCAAACATATTATTTTGTTTTATTTATATTGATTTTCAATCCTGAAAAAGGGACACATAAGTATTCAATGCTCCATAGAAACTTTTTAGATCCATCTAATGTAAAGGTTGTAGCATAGAGAGTTGAATACATTCTGAGCTATGTTTCTGGAATCGAGTTTTGATATAATTATAATGTAGACGTTAACCTACATTACGTTATGTAATGTAAAAACACACATCATGACTGAATCTACTTTTCTTTCAGACAAAGTTCAGAACGTGATGTAAGAGTTGCATCAAAGTGGTTGAATATATTCTGATTGATGTTTCTGGAATCGAGTTTTGATATAATTATAATGCGGACGTTAACCTACATTATGTTATGTAATCTAAAAACACACATCATGACTGAATCTACTTATCTTCCAGACAAAGTTCAGAACGTGATGTAAGAGTTGCATCAACGATAGTTGAATACATTATGAGTGATGTTTCTGGAATCGAGTTTTGATATAATTATAATGCAGACGTTAACCTACATTACGTTATATAATCTAAAAACACACATCATGACTGAATCTACTTATCTTTCAGACAAAGTTCAGAACGTAATGTAAGAGTTGCATCAAAGATAGTTGAATACATTATGAGTGATGTTTCTGGAATCGAGTTTTGATATAATTATAATACAGACGTTAACCTACATTACGTTATGTAACAAAAACACACATCATGACGGAATCTACTTATCTTTCAGACAAAGTTCAGAACGTTTGCTGGTGATGATGGAGCTTGATGGTGGTGTCTCAAATGGATCAGAATATTTGCACAACGTCAGTAGCATAGAAGACGTACACACTGGGAGATTTGAAAAGTTTGAGTACTTCAAATTCATATGCCACCGTTATGTCATCCCTATCATCATCATCACTGGTGTCATCGGCAACAGCATATCCTTTGTCGTCTTCGTCGGAACTAAACTGAAGCGTCTAGCGACCTCCGTATATCTAGCAGCTCTGGCATTCGTAGACACGGGCTTCCTCCTCCTCTTAGGAATCGGCTGGTTGGGTGACCTTGGCATTGACGTGTTCCATGGTCCTGGGATATGTCAGCTCGTGGTGTGGTTGACCTACGTCTTCAGTTTCCTGTCCGTCTGGTTCGTGGTTTGTTTCACAGCTGAAATGTATATCTGCATCTTCTATCCCGACCTTTCACAGAAGACTTCGAAACCTGCCACGATGAGGATTGTCGTCTGCTTCTTCTTCAGTCTCGCGTGTCTGATGTACCTGTATTCCCTATGGACCGCCAAGTCGATCCTCCTCGGGGGCAAAATGTGCTGCGTTCCCATCATCGGGAGCAGAAACGTGCTGATCGGACTGACTTTTGCAGATATCATATTATCTCTCCTGCTTCCCTTTTCACTCCTCATCTTCATGAATGCCAGAATCGTCGTGGTGACCATGCGGATTTTCAGCAGAGATCCCCCTCCCTCTACCAACATCGCAAACCCGACCTCGGACGACGAACCGACGGCAAATCATCGAGCCAAGACGGTCTCCAAAATGCAGAAGAAGACGATCAAGATGTTGGCGACGGTGGCTATTGTCTTCCTTCTATTGAACGTGCCCAGCCACGCAGTGAGGGCCCAGGCTGTGTTCAGAACGCTCTTCCAGCCCAGTTACAAAACCACCGACCTTGAGTTCCTCCTCCTTCAAGTGACGCAGCTGCTGAACTACTTCAACTTCGCCATCAACTTTGTTATCTACAATGTATGCGAGAAGAGCTTCAGGCGAGCCATCATCCGCACTCCTAAGCAGATCATATGCTGCGCCTTTGCGGACCAGTATGAAATTGTGAGGAGAGAAGCGCCCGGTCCCCGGATCAATGTCTATCGCCATTATGATCATGGCGGGAAGACCCAGCACTCGCGGTTGGTAGAAATGCACTTATCTGAGATCCATCTGTCACAGATACAGTCTTTCGCTCCTGAATTTATTTGTCGATCTCCTCCTTGTTTGATCCAAAACACTCGCGTCTAATACGGCGACTTACTGTGCAAGTGTAGCAGAACGCTCTGCATGAACTTCAAGCGCTCTGCAACAAAGGCACTGGAAAGTAAAGGAAATGTGACAAGGCTTGAATAGCCAGTGATGGAGACTGGCGCGAGTTGTGCCTTGCGGGGAAACCCAATACAAAAGCTATCCAACAGAGGTAAATCAAGTATGTTCTTCCCACGTAGCTCTTAAGAAATTGGCTCAATTTACCTCCGTGGGGTGACAATGTATAGATACCTTTGTAGTTTGAAGGCTTTCGTTCTGATTGAGAACAGAAAAGAGCCAAACAATTTGCTATTCGTTTTGTATTTTCCTCTCAGCTGTTGATGTCAATTGCATGCCCTATTCTATATTCAATAAACTGTTGGTAAAGCGAACATTTTGCTATGCTCGGCAAATATTTCATCACAAACATCAATATTCAATCATTGCGTGTTAGTAAAGTAGTGCACATTATCAGAAATATATTCCCGTTACTTGAGAGTTAAATGACCCGTTTAACAATCTTATCGTGCTTAGAGTTTCCTGGTCTATCCACTATTTAAAATAGAACATATCATTTATATTTCAAATCGTGATATTGAGAAACTGGAATCTGCCTCACTGGTAGCTAGTATCACATAGACTATCCTCGTAATATCTGCTAATATCTCTCTTATGAAGTCCTAGAAAGCCCTTTGTTTTCAAGACATATCAGCAGGCAACTTCCCAATGCAAGGCATAACTCTTGTCAGTCTCCATTACTGGCTGATTTAGACCTTGCAGTATTTCCTTGAGAAATCTCTGCTTAGAAATCCAGGCCCACTATGCATTTCTGGTGCAGCTATTCACAGCGGCACAACAAAGCGAGGGAAATACTGCAAGGCCTAAATCAGCCAGTAATGCAGACTGGCAAGAGTTATGCCTTGCGTTTGGAAGTTGATCAGCAGGAGGAATTCCGTGTACTTTACATTTTGCGAGATGACAGGAGGAGGCTTGAAAGTGAGTAGGGGTTCTGTTGTTTGAAATTCAATATTCGAGTTTATGCAAAATCTAAATTATTCAAAAACATTGCAGACAACATTCTCTTCCCACAGAGGTAACTCCCTTCAGATTTCCGATCCTAACCTCTGTTCTACTTGACCTGAATTCGGGTGCAAAAATGGAGTATCCTGATTGGTTGCAATTGAATCTAGTTGTGCACTCAGCGACGCCGTGACATTTGCCAATGACACGTCATAAGATAAACTTTGTTGATGTGTTGAAAAGTTGACCATAGATATGCTAATAAATAAAGAAGACCAAATCAGAGACAAATACCACAACTAGTTCATTTTTGTTATTTACATCAGACATATTCGAAGGACATATGCTAATTAGCAAGACCTTTAAGAGTCAATCGCCTAGATCTTTGAAGTTACGCGGTCGACATGGCCGCTGAAAGATGAATTTTCATTGGTTAAGAAGCAGGGATACGGTATGAGGTTCCTCTTTCCCCCGCTAGGGAAGTTTGCTGGAGTCGAGAAATTCGGGTAAAAAAGAACAGAGGTTAGGATCGGAAATACGAAGGGAGTAACCTCTGTGGGAAGAGATTGTGCAGACGATAGAGAAAAGACTGTTATATGTGATGAAATATTACATAAAAAAATCGTTTTCTTTCCACCATGACACAAACACTTTAAAGGGACACCGCGTCGAGAATAATAATCAGATCATGTGTATCTACCTATCCTGATTAACATGAATTTCAATTGACGTAATTGGTAATAAAAACTACTGTATGTAGACAGTGAAGTGAAGCTTAACTCGTTAGCAGACACTCTAATCAGCTTAGTGAGATAAAGATGAGACCCATTATTATCCTCGCCGCGCTGTCCCTTTAAAGAGTTATAAAACTGTACATGGGCAGTTGTTTTCAGTTAAATAAAGATGAATATGAATTATCTCTAGTATATCTTTGGTTGTTTAATTAATGTGTTGGTATATGTAACTGAATAGTGTATAAGTCATATTATATCTCTTATAATTACTCGGCTTTTGTAAACTGTTTTTGTAACGTACTACACTCAAATTGAGAAAACAATGAAAAAAAAAAATTCTACATGTCCTTAATGTGTATCTTCCATGAGAAAACACATTCCCTTCGTCTTGCAGTGCCATTCCGTGTTTTAGCGTTTCTAGATAAGTAGTATTTTGTTATTAGTGTACATAATTGTATTAAATGTATGTATATTTAAACTTCTGTGTGTTTCATTCATTATTAGTATACATGGTCTTTACAAAATCTCTAGGTGCTTTATATTATATAAAAAGTTATAATAGAAATAGGAAAGCCTCAATCATCATGTGCTATGCAACCAAGTAGTTTTGCCCTGAACAAGTATATATAAAGCTGAAGGTCGATGGCCAAGTTGTTTGAAGTTTCTAACACATATATTTCAAAATAATACACTTTTGCAAGAAAACATGATGGTTGGGCGACTATATTATTTCTGTTACTAGTCTTTAAATGTCAGTTTTAAATCTTATTAACGTAACCATATCAATAAACGTTACATTGCTTGATTAAGAAATAAAGGATATTAGCGTCAAACATGAATATTGTTATCATTTTATCATTTTTACCCAATATGATAGGCATTAAACAAATCAGTTATATCCCTGGATCATAACTACTACTAAATGAATCTGTCTTCGTTTAAATGAGTTCGATCACATTTTAAATGAAGTGAAATGAAGTAAGATTTTTGTGAACGGACACGACGATCGGTGAGCAGAATGTGCTTACTTATTCAATAGAAGGGAGATGTGTTTACTCTGTGTCAAAGCTTTAGTCTTCTTCCTGTGACAGTAACTTAAAGGTGCATCCATTGCGTTGTTTGGGCTTACATATGCAAAACGGTTTAAATATTTTGTTTTATCGAGATGTACTGACTGTTGCTTAAAATTGCCATTTTGGTTATAGTCGACTCAGTGTGGAGACATTGCATAAAGGTCAAAGTAGTGATTTCCGATCGAAAACCGGACAATGCCTCAATGTCAATTAGTTAAACGTTATTTTTGGAAATTTATTTACAACAGACAAAAAGACATATTTGGGTTGCTAATGATTAATAGATCATATCACTACTGTATATCGAATTAAACGCGAAGTTTCGATATATAGATGTTGCTCAAAACTATTTTTTATTTTTTATTTTATTTCCATAATGTTGTCCTTAAAGTTGTAAAACAACAAATACATGATCGCCTGACAAATGAAAGTTTAACAATAGAAAGCATTTCAGTTGTATGCCAAGGAAGCCTATAAAGAAGTGTTTTTTTTCTATCTATTTAACAAGATTTTGTACTTTTTAAGGTGGTGTTAACACTGTTAACACTGTTAGATGTGTCACTATGTGCCAATTTACATCTATCAGAGGGGTGAATGTGAAAATAGCTTAACTACCGAATGTTGGACCTGGCCCAGTGGTCGTGTGGTAATTTGCTCGTGCGGTCAGTGCTTGCGATAGGTGGCTGACTCTGAGGGTGTGGGTTCGAATCCCGACTACTATTGAAGGTAGTGTTATCCCTAATGTAACAATGTTATTATCATTATTTTGTGTCCCCTCCCGAAGTCATATTGATTTTGGTTGAGTTTCCTTTGTCGTTGGGGTCGGCGTTGGCGTCGGCCTTCTCGTCGTCTACGGCGCAGACTCTCAAACTTCTTGACAAAACCTCATTTAATTGGGTATACTGCCCCCCCCCCCCCCCCCCCCCGTATCATGTAGATGTACCATTTTGGGGTTTGACCTTTCTTTGATTTGTTTCTGTTTCCATGGTAAAAAAAAAATCGACTTTGTCGTTTTGAAGGATAGGGTTTGTTTCCGGAGCAATCTTCACTTAATTGTCCCCCACCGCCGCGAAGCGCGTAGCGGGGAATGAAGTATTCAGCTCCGTACGTCCGTACGTACGTCCGTCCCGTTTCTTGTTAGCGCTATATCTCATGAACCGCCGCACCTAGAGTCTTCAAATTTGGTACCAGTAATCAGTAGGGAAGTACGCAGACACCAGGGCTCAATGTAGCGCTCAATGTAGCGCTCAAGTAGCGCTCAAGTAGCGCTCATTCTCTCTTGAACGACACGGTGCAAAACCTCAAAGTTCGCTCGCTTTGCTACGTAGCGCTTCATTGAGCAATCGCGTTCAAGAGAGGTTTAAAAGTAATCGCTAATTGAGCGATTACTTTGAAACCTCTCTTGAACACGGCCCTTGAACGATTTGGAAGACCTTGACATTAGCTATGTGTTCATCTCTTTAGCTCATTTCTTAATTGCGGCGGGGGGACATGGTCACGTTTGTGACAATTACTTGTTTGTTTTATTGTCTCCCCGTATCATGTTGTACCTTTGGGGCTTTGAAAAGTTTTTTCAATTTGAATTGTTTCTGTTTCCATGGTAATGCTTTCGACTTTGTCTTTTTGAAGGGTAATGAGGGTAATGAGAGTAATAAGGGTGGGGATGGTGGTCGGACCGGTCAAGACTGATTTTACTGTTGAAACACCTTCTAGATAAATATTTGTTTGGCTTTGGTAGAGTGTAGGTACTATCCACGATATCGTGTCTGAACGGGTCTTTAAAGGGGCATTTAAAAGTGAAATAGATAAGAAAGCAAAATTTACTGGATAACTTTTCGGAGTATATGCTTACTCCTTCATCCTATTCAAACTAGTTTCTGTGATGATGTTTTTAAACTTTAAGGATAATATGTGTTTGGGTGGGGGTTGATCAATGCTCAATCTTTGACCCCGCCCCCTACCAACCGGCATAATTTCAATTAATTAATCAATGTACCTCGCTGCTATAACCTGTAAAGTCACGATTAGCGGTTATTTGAAATCCAAAGAATGAACAAGGATTAGAATACCAATACCACGATTATCATCTCAAGATATTATCTAAAATAATTTCTTATCTTGCAGCAAACTGGTATTTAAAATAGTATGTAAAGCGAAAAACAAACAAACAAACAAACAAAAAGGAGAAAGAAAACAGTTTATAAGACATTGCCTCCAGTTTTGAGACCAGGCCCTGCTTTATGTTATGCAGCTGTGCAGATCCCTTCAATGTTGCCATCCTCGACAACACAGTTCAGGCCTGACCCACACGGACAGTCGTGTAGAGTACCCCCGGGGATACAGCGGTGCCCCTCATTCTTCAGGGGCTGGCAGTAGCCCATAGCAAACAGCCTCTTACGCCCTGGCAGCCAGAGCTGGGCGCAACAACGATCACTCCCACAGTCTACACCGCAATCGGGGCGGTCCTCAGCTCCACGGGTCGCCTAATGGTAACAATGTAAATGTATATATACAGTTAGTTTGTATAACAGTAATAAAACAAATTGAAGATAATGACGTCATCGCATAATATATATGTTGATAAGAATGAAGACACTGTGACAAAATAATAGTATGTAACATTCAGAGAAGAATAATCTAGCGGGAATTTTATAGGGGTGGGGGAGGGGGTGATGGAGGGGGTAGGGACAGGTGGTTTTACCTTGGAATTCCATTACATGTATATGATTTATCGACAGACCATAGCTAGATTAAACAAAACAACGAACAATGCATAATGCATAATGCAAGCGGTTAAGTCTTATGCTAAACCAGAAGTTGACAATAGCTAACAACGTTTTTTCTCGATTGACACTTGTTTTTCAACTTGGACGGTTGGTGACTTTGGAATCGTTTCCATGGAAATTATGTTAACAATGTCAATCTGTTTCAAGTCTTGGAAAGATGTCGTTCAGTGTCGTTTCATCTTTGGAACGAGATGTCACATATTGAGTTTTATGATTTGAGTCCATGGCAGTCGTTCATAGTTTCATAACAAGCGGAATTTTAAATGAAAACAGAACATGTACATAAGAACAGGAAGATTTTCTGGATAACAACTTTATCAATATGAAAATACACGACGTTTCGTTTCATTATGTGGAATGATGGAGGAGTGAGTATATACTCCGTATTTACTGTGAACGTGTACTGTGTATTTTCAAATTAAAGAAGTTGTTATCCAGAAAATATTCCTGTTCTTACGTATGCCACTTCTAAATGCCCTTCAAAGACCATTACAGACAGACAAGTTTATTTTGTATTTAAGGCACAGTGGCCCAAGTACAGTTGATGTTTCGTCATGACAGCTTGAGATCATGACAATGACATATACATGAATAACTGAATAACGCCCACATAAAGAAATATATCAGAATACCGCATGACCTTCGTCAAAGTTACACCAGTCATCCGAAATATCATCCTCGGTTACCCAGGGCTTTATATATGCTCCGTTACTCTTCACTATATCACGTGGAGAGTAACGGAGCATATATAAAACCATGGGTAACCGAGGATGCCGAAATATCGACAACATTAGAATCATACACATTGATGTTGCTTGATCTTGTAAACAAACAAAATAAACTGTGCGGGTAGTTTACGATTTGGAGAGGCCAGCAGGTAGCAGAAATACGTTCTACAGAATAGGTAGAATAACACTTATATGAAACTCTAAAGTATAGTTTACAGCATTGAAATAATGAAAACAAATGAATTTGTAGTTTGAAACTGTGACTTTTTTAAACAACTGCCAGGCAAAAGTGGCACAACTCAGTTGGTTTCTATTAATTCAATATTTTAAAAGAAATCAGATTAATTTGACTATGGCACAATACAATAATACTTATCTGCAGTAGTTTGAATGAATGTGACTGTGGTTAAATTTTAGTAAAATATCTTTGTTTAATGAGGACAGGGGTAAGAATGAAATCTACCCTTACCATGTTTAAAATGTTGTAATGTGTGCAGAATAAGGCACATTTATTAATTTTCACATAGAATATGTCTTGTGCGTCGATGAACAGTTGTGATTTATCCAAAATGATTTTGAAGAATTTTTAATTTTAAAATTAAAAACATGTAGAAGTATTATTTGACTGCTGACTAAACGCCTACATGTACACTATTCAGTTTTAGAGTATATGGCATCGAAAACTTGCAAATGAAACCAACAGAAGTGTTACATTCTTTTCCCTGGTAGTTTAGGTAATTTAAAACTATGACGGTGGCCATAGGTCGGCTTGTCCTAGCAACTAAACAAAAATCATTGCATTGAGTCGACGAACGTCTTAATTCATTCAGAAAGGATATAAGTGTAAATTCTTCAAAATTAAAACAGTATTTTCTAAAAATTATCAAACTTATTACCTGAATAAACAGGCAGCAAATAGCCACGACAACAGCGAGTTTATCCATGATTTCGGAGAAGATTTTAACTGTTGAACTTGAAAGATAAGATAAGAAATATAATACTGCTTAATACAATATGTATGACACCTGGAATGGCTTTGTATCTTAACGATCATATACCGATTCACGAGTTTCACAATTTGTTTATTCACGAGTCATATATATGTTAAAGGACGGTTATGAAAATCGCAAAGTACTGACTTTTGTTGAACATGATAAGTTTAATGCTAATGGTGATACAGTACCGCTGTTGGCGTACGACAATTAGTCATTTATTTTAAGTCATTTATATTATTAAGTTTTTATTTAATTTTTAAAAAAAACTTCTTTATTGCAGACAGAACGATTTTGGTCAGTAGTGAATAAAAGGTCATATAATTGGTATAAAAGTAAATCGGACGTGTGCTTTCGGCCTGTGAACATGTTTAGAGCCGTTACTCGGTTTTATTGAAAACAAGTATTTAGGAATGTATTGAAGCTGAATTAATTCTAATACTTTATTTTACTTCTAGTCTATAAGTGTTATCATCGCTATCACGTTAGCATGTAAATGTGGATGTTTATCTCACCTGTTTTTGCCATGGTAACTTGCTATAGCAACAAGTACGCTTCTAAATGATTTTTAACAGTTTGTTATTACTTTCATCTGAAAATAACAATATTAAAATCCGTTGAACTTAGGAAGACAATTAATATTGCAGAATATTGTTTGAGTTAACTCCTATGGTAGATACTAATTTAATGACAAAGGAAAGGTTACGATGAAAAATGTTTCTAATAAGAACAGGAAGGGTGTCTGGATAACAAATGCTGAAAATACATAACGTTACTAAGCATACGCTTACGCCTTGATCAGATGAAAATCTCCCTGTTCTTATGTATAATATGTCCCTTCTAAATGCCATTTAAAGACTTGATTTCACTAATAACTCAAAATAGGACTTTTTCCTTATAAAACAAACATTTGCAGTAAATAAAACGCTCTTTATATTTTACAAGAAACAATTAACAAAGGTGTTTTCGCAGGAACAAATTCTGCACACATTTTATACACATGCGAATAGATAACGTGCCGTATGTGCACAGGTCACTAGATAAACATGTCCCTTCTGTTCCGGTCACAAGACAAGATATTAATTACATATGCAATGTTTTCTTCTGATTAAAGTATTCACTTGACTTTAATTCAACTTTAAAAACTTGCAACATTTATTTTGTGATTGTTTTTCAAGACTTTTAGGCACTGAAGGAGAACAAGTTCTGTAGAATGGCAATTTCTTTGTTGCAATTTAATGGGACATTTAAGTGCAGATATTTAGTTCGTTTTGAAAAGGACACTCTAATCCTTTTAGAGTCTCTGATGACTCCTCTGGAACATCGTCAATGTAAGTTTTGTGACTCCCATTCTGTGGAAGATGAGTTTCATTTTCTTGTTAGTTGCCCTTTTTTATTCAGACTTAAGATACAGTTTTCATATGGAGATACACCAGTTTGACTCTGCCTTCGCTTTGTTGTCTGCCGACCAACAAGCTATATGCGTAATGAAAAACAATGTTTAAACCCCTGGCCGCACTTGTCCACCGAATGTACAGGAGGAGAGTGTTGTGTTAGTGTATGAGTGAATGGTTGCTAGGAGAGTGTTGTGTTAGTGTATGAGTGAATGGTTGCTAGGAGAGTGTTGTGTTAGTGTATGAGTGAATGGTTGCTAGGAGAGTGTTGTGTTAGTGTATGAGTGAATGGTTGCTAGGAGAGTGTTGTGTTAGTGTATGAGTGAATGGTTGCTAGGAGAGTGTTGTGTTAGTGTATGAGTGAATGGTTGCTAGGAGAGTGTTGTGTTAGTGTATGAGTGAATGGTTGCTAGGAGAGTGTTGTGTTAGTGTATGAGTGAATGGTTGCTAGGAGAGTGTTGTGTTAGTGTATGAGTGAATGGTTGCTAGGAGAGTGTTGTGTTAGTGTATGAGTGAATGGTTGCTAGGAGAGTGTTGTGTTAGTGTATGAGTGAATGGTTGCTAGGAGAGTGTTGTGTTAGTGTATGAGTGAATGGTTGCTAGGACAGTGTTAGTGTATGAGTGAATGGTTGCCAGGAGAGTGGTGCCACTTTATTTACGAGATAAGAATGGTTGTGTGCGTGTGCGTATGTGTTTGTGTGCAAGGCAATTGTATGTGTGTATGTATTTGTATGTTGTTCTTGAGAAAAGAACAGATTTTTAAAAGTTAAATTGTGTCTCGTAGGCCATACGGCCGGACGCTGTTTTAAAATATGTTATACTAAATGGTATTTTAATGTTAATTTGAGCGTGTGACACATTAATAAAATATATTTCTTCTTTCTTCTCTTCTTCGTAACTAATCAAATATTTCTTTTGTAATTCTAAATAACGTTCAGATCTGTTCATATTTGTACTTTAAGATTGCGAAGTGAGACTTAAATAAAACATCTGTCTGTCTTAAGTATTCAGAAAAGTGTCCGCAAAATAGGACCATAGTATCTAGACACACTGGCAGACAAGAGAGACGGGTAGGCAAGAGAGACGGGCAGGCAAGATGGACAGTAACGAGGTCTAAGTATACTCGAACCTACGGGAAACCGAGATGAAGTTCAAGAAGGCGTGTGAGCAGGTCGTTCTTCTGAACGACAGGATCGAAATGGCCAGGATTGAGAATCACAGTTCTTCCCATATAACCTTAAACTATAATTATTTAGAAAAGGATATTAGTTGATTTACCATTTGGCATTTATAAAATAGAATACGCTAGAACCAATATCCAAACGTAAGGGTGATTCTGTTCCTTTAGATACAATAAGCGCCAGTACTCCAGAGGAATTCAATAATGATATATCTGATTTACCTGATGTATGGCTCTAAAGTGGCATCAAGTAAATTCAAGGTACTGTAAATCCAGAACGAAGCGAGAGATAAAGATAAGGACTCACTCAGTGAATACCACAACATAAGAAACATATATACAGCTCTCTGCAAAGAAAAGAGACAAAACTACTTTCAAGATTAACAAAGATCATTAGAAAAAAAACATGTATGACTCCAAAATAATTGGTCAGAATTAAACAGCTTGTGTGAAAGGCAAAAGGTAAATAGTATCAACATCAGTGACTTTTACACAATTGTTTTAATGCAATGACACTGACATGATCAGAGTAAGTCAGCTTTATGAGACAATACTCATCCCAAGTTAGACACTGAGTTTGCTAATGCTATATTGAATTCCCTCATCACAAAAGATGAAAGTCTTGAGAACATACACCATCTTAAATATAACAAATCACCAGGGGTAGATCAGATAATTCCTGAGTTTTAAACACTCTTCAGATATGATTGTGCCTCACCTTGAACTTGTATTTAATATTATCTTTGAAAAGGGAACATTTCCGGAGGCTTGGTCATTGGGGATAATTGTGCCAATACATAAACAAGGTGATCTTAACAATGTGAACAATTATAGATGTATCTCACTGCTCAGCATATTTGGTAAAGTATTTACATACATAATTAATAATAGGTTAGTGTTTTGGGCAGATACGCTGAACAACATTAATGAAGAACTAGGATTGCCAAGGCAATACTTAGGTCTTCAAGACTTCTGCTTGACCTTGAACTCCATGTTGGACTCAGGGTTATCCGTCTGTTTCTCTGCTTTAAAATACTTTAAAAAACTATCAAACATGTCTCTATCTTCAGTAGTTTTTTAACAAAAATTCTTCAAAGAAGGTACCCCTCTGAAAACGGAAAAATAACATATTAATGGACCCCTACATTACATTTCTCATGATTAAGACAAAACGGTTAATATTTCTATACTAATGTATGCTATAGAAAATGATGTGCTTTAATTTCCACTGAAGTAGATGTAATCGTCATTTAGATAGCATACATAATTAATGCTTTATGTTCTTCTGAATAATTTAGAAAATACTTTAAAATGCATGTTTTTGGACCCCTATACGACATTTACGATGTTTGAAGCTTAACTATCAACTTTTTGATGAAAGAGTAAAACATAAAGGTTGTAGATCTTGAAATTATGCATACGCAGGTGGCAATAACATTTCAATAGCATAATTAGTTAAGGAGTCATGATCCTTTGAAAATTGCAGAAAATGGCGATTTTCGAAAAATGACAATCTTCCATGACTTGTCACACGTAAACTATTACATATATATGTTTGAAATGTTTTGTCCTTAATAAAATGATACCCCTACTTCAACATAAGCCATTAAACCTGTTTAATTCTTCAGTGGTTTACTATGGAAAGTTCTTCAAAGGACATGCCACTAAAATTTTCTCAAAATCATGAAATTTCATATTTCTTGGCAAATGTTCAATTTGTGATCTAACTTTCAACTTTTACATGATAAAGATCTAAAACAGAAGTCTTAGGTAATGTTTGTGCATCAGATTGCACTATTAAAATAGTCTTTTGACTGAAGAAAACAAACTGATTGTCCAAGACATACAATGATCCATTACAGCCAAGAACAAAACCGGTTAACTGTCAATGCAAGAATTATGCGACAACTTGAATCCTTAGAGTCATCGACTTATCAGATTAATGTGTTTTCTTGTGTTGCTGTATTTCAATATGCCAATAGAAGCATGACGCCTTACATTATGCATGCCACATCACGCCCTTGTAATGGAATAAAGAAGTAGTTGTCTACGTTGATTAATGAGATAAATGTAAACTTGGGACATGTTATGTTAAAACAAGAGTCATCAGAAGATGACATATCCCATCGGTTCCACAAAATTTGTAAACCACATCTTTGACAGATACTTGTGTATCTACTACCGTACTTCAGTTAGTGGGTATTACAGATGCTGAGTTTCAGGTATGTTTAGGGTTTTAGAAGCTCCAGAAGCAGTCAAATCAACAACAACCAACATCCCTCTCATGTTTCTATGGAAACAGACAAAAAACAAATTTTTCAGAATAAATCTGAAAATATCAAAAGGCACCACTTCAGTTAGTGGGTAATACACATGCAAATTTTCAGGAAGATATGATGAACGGTTTTGGAGTTGTGCTCCGGAAACGAACCTGTCTCTGAACAAAGTCCAAATTCAACAAGTTTCTATGGAAACGGAAAAAACATTTTTTTTTCAGAAATCTAAAAATATCAAAAGGCACCACTTCAGTTAGTGGGTTATACACATGCAAAGTTTCAGGAAGATATGATGAACGTTTTGGAGCTGTGCTCCGGAAACGAACCTGTCTCTGAACAAAGTCCAAATTCAACAAGTTTCTATGGAAACGGAAAAAAACAGGTTTTTTTCAGAAATCTAAAAATATCAAAAGGCACCACTTCTGTTAGTGGGCAATACACATGCAAAGTTTCAGGAAGATATGATGAACGGTTTTGGAGTTGTGCTCCGGAAACGAACCTGTCTCTGAACAAAGTCCAAATTCAACAAGTTTCTATGGAAACGACCAAAAATAAAATTTTCAGAAATCTGAAAATATCAAAAGGCACCACTTCAGTTGGTGGGTAATACACATGCAAAGTTTCAGGAAGATATGATGAACGGTTTTGGAGTTGTGCTCCGGAAACGAACCTGTCTCTGAACAAAGTCCAAATTCAACAAGTTTCTATGGAAACGGAAAAAAACAGGTTTTTTTCAGAAATCTAAAAATATCAAAAGGCACCACTTCAGTTAGTGGGCAATACACATGCAAAGTTTCAGGAAGATATGATGAACGTTTTGGAGCTGTGCTCCGGAAACGAACCTGTCTCTGAACAAAGTCCAAATTCAACAAGTTTCTATGGAAACGACCAAAAATAAAATTTTCAGAAATCTGAAAATATCAAAAGGCACCACTTCAGTTGGTGGGTAATATACATGCAAAGTTTCAGAAAGATATCATGAACGGTTTTCGAGTTCTGCTCCGGAAACGAAATGATTACGGACGGACAGACGGACGGACGGACGGACGGACAGACGGACGGACGGACGGACAGACGGACGGGGTGATGACTATATCCCACGGTATTACATACCGGTGGGATAAAAAGAAGTGGTTTTGTGTATGGAGAAAGAAGATCTGAGTGAGGAAACCGAGAGTAAAAACAGTCAAGCGCACCTGTCGACGGCAAAAAATTGATAGACAACTGTACAATACCCTTTCTGAATACAGTGCGAGATCCCAGTCATCATCTGGTTATTGACGTTTTATTTTAACGACGTTTTGATAACCATAAAGCTGATAATATCAAGGTATAATCAAATTCCTTTATGAAATGTATTATATTAACAGAAATGATATAATTTTTACATGGATTTATACATGTATGTTGCAAAGTGTGTAATTAGCTTCATCCCATACATTTGCTCGCATACTTTAAATATTCAATACTAAACCCATTCTCTTCTCACAGAGGTACTCCACTCAATTCTTCCATCCTAACCTGTGTTTCAAGGAGTATATTTCACCATTCCTGAAAAATCCCCTGGTTTTGATAGTTTGCAACAGTGGTTACGTCCTTATGTTTATCCAATAGAATATGGTTTTACATCTGCACCCGACTTCGGTGTTGCACAAATGAATCAACTCTGGTCATTTCAACAGTTATGAAAACAGACCTTTTCAAACAATTTCGTTGATATCACAACCACGTGTTGATGCTACCAATCATTACTCCCAATTTAATCCAAGAAAGTTCTTTTGCAACAGAGGTTAGGATTGAAGAACTGAGTTGAATAGCCTCTCGGAGAGAAGAATGGAGAAAGCCATACGACAAAAAATTTATGTATGCCTATGTCATCATTACTCACTCAACCACACTATTATGTAATGGCATGGTGGAATGAATTGGTCAAAATTAAAATAGTATTTGTTATATGAACTTCATGAGAACAATGGCAAACAGAAAAGGCGTATCTGCGGTGATAGGTTGTCAGGTAATGTATCCGCATCAGATTGCAATAAGTAACTTTGAGATATCTTTATTTGTTACAGAGTTACGGCCCTTTGAACATGAAGCCGAAATTCCAACTTATAAAAAATTACCAGGCAGATAACTGAAATTCAAGGACGAAATTCCAAATTCGGCCGCAAGAACGCTCTTAACAATGTATTTATCTACATAATAAGCTATCAAACATAGCTGTACTCATAAAATTGAAGGAGGAGTACATTTTCAAAGACGCATACCCTAAAAACCGCAAAATTGCACAAAATTTTAAAATAGCAAAAAATCTATTCTGCCGGCCGAAAACCGATGGGGAATGTTGTTGCCCACATTTTGGTGCAGGTTTTGTGAAATTATCTTGATTAGTTTTCGAGCTATTAAGGTCTGAAGTTTTGACTTCAAGGGGAGATAACTCACGAAAGAAGTCGAAAACAAAATTCGGCCGACGTACAGGGCTAGTTTTTGTCACAGTCTATAATCCCTGTAAATTTCATGCAAATCAGTTCAGCCGTTACTTCAGAATCGGCGCACAAAAAAAGTACGAATAATAATAATAACTAGGATTGACACGTCAATACTTAGGTCTTCAAGACTTCTGCTTGACCTTGAACTCCATGTTGGACTCAGGGTTATTCGTCTGTTTCTCCGCTTTAAAATGAGCTATCAAACATGTCTCTATCTTCAGTAGTTTGTTTACAAAAAATCTTCAAAGACAATGACCCTCTTAAAACGGAAAAATCACATATTAATGGACCCCTACATTACATTTCTCACGATTAAGACAAAATGGTTAATATTTCCATATTAAGGTGCAACATAGAAAATGTCGTGCTTTAATTTCCACTTAAGAAGATGTAATCATCAGTTAGATTGCATACATAATAAATGCGTTATGCTGTTCTGAATATTCAAGAAAATAGTCAAAAATGCTTAAATTTGGACCCCTAGACATCGCTTGCGATGTTCGAGGCTTAACTATCATCTTTTTGATGAAAGCGGTCAACATAAAAGTTGTTCTTCTTGAAATTGTGCATACGTAGGTGTATGTAAACTTTCAATAGCATAAGAAGTTAAGCAGTTATGAACCTTTCAACTTTGTTGAAAATGGCGATTTTTAAAAAATGACAAACTTCTATGACTTGTCACAAAAAAGACATATTTGAGCCTGAAAAATATTGTCCTTAATAAATGACGTTTCTACATCACCATAATCTATTTAAAGTCTTCCTATCTTCAATGGTTCATGATCAATAATTCCCAAAAGGATACACACCTCAAAAAGTCTCAAAACCAAAATATTCCACTGTTTTGGGAATATGCTCAAATTACGCCGAAACCATCAACTTTTATATGATAATGACGTGTTATGGAATTGTTAACCTAGTTATTAGAAAGAGATTCCAGTCAGTAACTTTGACGTAAGTTCATTTGTTACAGAGTTATGTCCCTTTCAGTGCGAGCCCTAAAAATAAGTTTTTAAAAAAGTTGGGGTTGGGGGGATAACTTTATGCAGCATAGTTTTAGCTTTCGAATGAGCTATAGCATGATGCTGTATGTATTGCCGTTATTTAGGAGAAGATTTTTGAAGACGCGTACCCTCAAACTCGCGAAAGTTCACAAAAGATTCAGTTTTTTCGAAATAGCAAAAAATCTTTTATTACGGCCGAAAACCGCTATAGGCCTAATCGATGAGGAATGTTGTTGCGCACATTTTGGTGAAAGTTTTGTGCAAATATCTTGATAAGTTTTCGAGCTATTAAGGTTTGAAGTTTCAACTTCCAAGGGGGATAACTCACGAAAGAAGTCGAAATTCAAAAATCGGGCTCAGTTAAGATCTAAGTTAGGTCACAGGCTACGATCCCTGAAAGTTTCAGAGAAATCGGTCAGGCCGTTAGTTCAGAACCGCGGTCACAAAAATCGGTGGAATAATAAAAAAAAACAACAATACGCCAATAACAATAAGGATTCAGCCTTATGGCTGAATCCTTAATAAGAAAAAACACGATAATAACAATAGGTCTTCAGACTTTCGTCTTGAAGATCTAAATATAGTCGCAAGCGACGACAAGCGGATTCTGCCGTTTCAATTGTTTTAATTAAGACATCTGTCCTATGTTGTTGCGTATTTTTTCAAAACAAGATTCAAGTGTCTAGCATATCTTTAGGAGTATTGCCATCCAAAGTTTACATGTTTAAATCGAACAATTGTATGACTATAGAAAATGGTTTTGATCATGTAATTACGTAAATGAATAGACCGCAAGTGTTTTTTTCAGACCTATTTTCAAAAGGGAGCAATTGGTGTACTGGTTAGGTAGAATATGATTTGATAATAACGTTCGAATAAAAAGAAACGAGAAGAATAGAATTGAAATAGTTTAGATTTGCAAGGACAATGAATATTTACAGCACAGCATTTAACTGTTAGAAAGGTAGAATAAATGTTTGTGTATATGAGACAATGATGACTCAAATCCGTTACCCTTGGCTGGTTTTAGAATACGCATTGAATGGTTACAGTTAGTATACTGTGAGAAAGACTGGCTTAAAACAAGGGTAGTTTCATTGATGAGTTTGTTAGTCAATTGTCACATGCGTAATGCATGAATGATGCAAGCCGGACTATTTTGGCGGAGGCAAATACCATCTCGCCTTATATGGAAGTAGCTTACTATGACAATAGTAAAATCTTGTTTATGAATGAATGAAGCGTTAATTCGTTGAGTCGTGCTACGTTCCTTAATAATTCTCTATTATGTAAATATAACAAATTGCATACCAATGTCTGTGTGCATTACACTCAATGTGAATCCTATAACATATTTGAAGAACCGAAACTACAGTCCGATTTACATGCACAGATCTTTCAAGCATAATCAACCTAGATTTGTCTTTTGTCTTTGGCTGATAGATTTGCGGTAATCGTGATGCAGTGTCCGGTTTTCGACCAGAACTACTTTTACATATATATCGTCACTATACTGAGTCGACTGTCTTCAAATTGGTCATTTTCGGCAATATTCAGTACTTTTCGATACAATAACACCATATATAACAGACCTGAACAGCAATAACACAATGTAAGCCAAATCGAAAATGTGAATTTCCTGTTTACACATCAAAATGAAAGTCGAATTTGATGAACTTATATTTAAAACTCATTAGTCATATAAATTATCGTGCTAATGGACCTTTTTCCATTTAGGGTGATATTGCGTCTATCTGGTGTTGTCAGTCTTGCACACTCACAGCATCGCAGAGTGGTCAAGGGGAACTAACTCTTCCACATGACGCTTCAATAAAATCATCACCATATCCAACTTGTTCACGTGTTACACACAGTGTTACTTGCTTTCCCCAATGCTTCAGCGGCATATAAATATAAGTTATATCGCTTAGATGCAAATATCTTCAAAGTGGTGTAACGATTTGTTTAAGTATAGGCCGATTAGCGAAATAATTATGATTCTCCCATTTATAATGAACCTATGCTGGGAGAACAACAACAACCCGTATGGAATGTACCATTCACTCAACCAGTATAGACAAATCCATTTGGCTTACGAAGTCTGATTTGGAAGACATTGATAAACATGTACATGAAGACACTACATCCTCATCCCACCTGCCATCGGGAACCAACCCCATTGACAATGTGTAGTCTACAACGCAGACAAAACATTACTGTCTGATTTAACCCATGCAGTATTTCCCTCGCTTTGTTGTGCCAAGATTGTGACTCGCTGTACCAGAAATGCATAGCGGGCCTGGATTTCTAAACACAGATTTCTTTAGTAAATACTGCAATGCCTAAATCATCCAGTAATGAAGACTGGCAAGAGTTATGTCTTGCATTGGGAAGTTTATTTTGTATGTATTGATGTTATTTAGGGGAAGATTTATGAAGACACTTACCCTAAAACCTGAGAAAGTTCATTTTCTTTGAGATTCAAAATCGGCAAAACGACAAACGTACCAAAATATTTCAAGACATCATCTTAAATTATCGGTTACATGTAGAGAACTATTCAAAAATACAACCAAAAAACGTAGCCAGTACGCTATTGTTGACAGTGTTGCCAGTATGAATTTTTAGATGAATAAAAGTTCAAAAACAAGTCAAAACAAATTAACATACAAAACAAAATAAGTTTTGAACATTTAAAATTATATTTAAGTCAAAAAAGTTTTTCGCTGGGGGATTTGAACTCCACCAGTTACATATCGCGGGATTAGAAATCCGACATTCTACCATGAGACCACGAGTCCGGTTCGACTAACAAACGAAAATTAGTGATTATATTTTATACATCTATAAGACACTGTTTTGTTCCGATAATATTTATCGAAATTAAGGGAATTTATGTAGCACTTGTTGATATTTTGTCCAAGATCATGTTTTTGCTCTTGGGAGTATCATTATGCATTGATGCAATTACGTCAACATACACTGTACAGCAAACGTGTAGGTTATTTCAGCATGAGCAACAATTAACATCATTATAAATATTCAGAACCGAAACTACACGTCCCATTGACATGCACAGACCTTAAAACAATATAAACCTACATTGTCGTGTTTGAGTGTGTGTTGTTAATGGGTTTCCCATATCAAATCCGATCGTCTAACAGATTTGCGTTAATCGTGGTGCAGTGTCCGGTTTTCGATCAGAACTACTTTAACACATTGGCCTATATTGTCATTATCCTGAGTCGATTATCTTCAAATTGGTAATTTCAGGCAACAGTCAGTAATTCTCGATACAATAACACCATCTATATATAATGTTTAGCATGACTGACTCCCCAGCAACACAATGTATGTCAAAACGAAAGTAGGAATTTCCTCTGTTTACACATCAAAATGAAATGGACTGCATTGTCTCTGAATTGCTTCCGGGTTGAAGTAAAAGTTCGTAGCTATGTCCGATGCCTCTACAATAGAAATTACTGAAAATCAAATTATGAGTGGTCTATTGTCTAGTGACGCTTCAATAAAATCTTCATCAAGTCAGTTCAAATCAAACTTATTAAAATATTCAAAATGACCATACTTTGAAAGGTGATAGTGAAACAAGTATTAGGAGTTTACTCAAAATATAACAAACTTGTTATTCTCGAATGCTTCAGCTGCATATAAATCTAAGATTCAGCGCTAAGATGCAACTGTCTTCAAAGTGGTGTTTCCGCAAAAGTGCATGATCAAAAAAGGTTAAAATTCAATATGGCGTCGAAACCACGTGACCTACGACTTCGCAATGGTAACATATTTTGCTTGTCTAGTTATTAAGCATCTTTTAAAACAAGTTTCGAGTCTCTAGTATGTCACTGGGATTATTTAGACCCAAATTTAACATTTCAAAATTAGACAAATTTTAAGAAAATCAAAATGGCGGCTTAACCACGTGACCTACGATTTGGTCATGATTTACTTTTTTGCTTGTATTGTTCCTGCGCATCTTTTGAAACAAGTTTCGAGTCTCTATGTGGATTTTGAAGATTTTCCCCATGTTAAAGTTTTTCTTTATTATGACCGGATTTTATTATTGATTCATAATGACCATAGTCCTGTCTTACTCTCCTGAAAAAATCATTCAATTCCATTCCTAGGTTTTTGAATTATGGCCCTTTGAAGTTTACGATTTTCAAAAATTGTCGGACTTTGAAAGGTCACTGTGAAAAAAGTATAAGAGGTACGCTAATGCTTTGGAGGATCGTTTAATCACCAACCCTTTAGCTACACATACATGCAAGTTTGAGCTCTTAGATGCTAGTATCTTCAGAGGAGAAGATTGCCAAAGGTGCATGGGGTCGGAAAATTGTAAAATGCGTCTAAAATCAAAATGGCGGAAAAACCACGTGACTTACGAATTCGCCATGATTTACTTTTTTGCTCGCATGATCATTGCGCATCTTTTGCAAAAAGAACAAAGTCTCTAAGTGCATTTTGAAAAATTTTCCCATGTTAAAAATCGAAATTTGGAATCGAACTGGACCTTTAATGCGTGAAACGATTGGGTCCAAAAGCCAAATTTAAATATAGTCGCAAGCGACGACAAGCGGATTCTGCGCTTAAATGTTTTATTTAATTCAAAGATAATGAAATAGAACATCTTCCAAATGTAATTGCATATATTTTTTAATAAGTTTCAAGTCTCTAGGATGTCTCTAGGAGCTTTGAGATTTTACACGTCAAAATCGAACAACTTCAAAGAAAATCAGAGGTGGCTAAACCACGTGACTGTTGCTTTTTTGTTTGTATTAGTATTGCCAGTGACATTATATAGAGATCCCTGGTATTGCACATCTATTTAAAAAAGTTTGAAGTCTTTATGTTATCTTTTTTTTTAATCTCTTTGTCAAAAATCCTTTTTCAGCCTGCTGTACAGTCGCCATATCAACCTGTTCTTGTTGTACTTAGTTTGGTGAAGGTTTTGTGAAACTGTCTGATACAGTTTTCCAGAAATTGAGATGGAAATTTTAACTAATTGGACAGAAATCTCATTTAAGAAGTCGAAAATCCAAAATCGGCCGAGGTCATAGATTAATTTGGATATGGGCAAACGTACCAAAATGTTCCATGACAGCAGCTTATTGGTTACATGTGAAGAAATATTCAAAAATATAACATAAAAGCCTGCTAAGCCTGCTTGAATAGAAGTCGGACGCGTTACCGTTCGACCAAACTAACAGCTGATAGGATTCCAGACAATTACTGATAATATTTTATACATCTTTAAGACATCGTTTTGTTTCGATACTATTGTCATTATCCTGTGTCGAGTATCTTCAAATTGGTAATTTCCGGCAACAGTCAGTACTTCTACATACAATAGCACCATATATAACAGACATGACCCCAAACAACACAATACAAGACAAAACGAAAGTGTGAATTTCCTCTGTTTACACATCAAAATAAAGTCAATTTTGATGAACTTCTATTTAAAACTCATCAGTCATATAAATTATCGTGCTAATGGCCCTTTTTCCAGTTGAATCATCCAATAATGAAGACTGGCAAGAGTTATGCCGTGCATTGGGAAGTTTATTTTGTATGTATTGTTGTAATTTAGGGGAAGATTTGTAAAGACACGTACCCTAAAAACTGACAAAGTTGATTTTCTTTGAGATTTAAATTTTTAACTTATTGGACCCAAATCTCATTAAAGAAGTCGAAAATCCAAAATCGGCAAAACGACAAACGTACCAAAATATTTCATGACATCATCTTATTGGTTACATGTAAAGAACTATTAAAAAATACAACCCAAAAAAGTAGCCACTACACTAATGTTGACAGTGTTGCCAATATGAATGTTTAGATGAATAAAAGTTCAAAAACAATTCAAAACAATTTAACATACAAAATAAAATAAGTTTTGAACATTTGAAATTATATTTAAGTCAAAACAGTTTTTTGCTGGTGGACTCGAACTCAGGCTGCTGAAAAAGAAATCCTACATTTTACCACTCAGCCACCAGTACTTCATTGATAGCGTGGGTAAAATTAGTGACTATATTTTATACATCTACATCCAAGATCATTTCTTTGCTCTTTGGAGAATTGCATTGATGCAACTACGTCAACATACACTGTACAGCAAACGTGTAGGTTATTAACATCATTATAAATATTCAGAACCGAAACTACACGTCCCATTGACATGCACAGGCCTTTAAAACAATATAAACCTACACTGTCGTGTTTGTGTTTTAAATAGGTTTCCCATATCAAATTCGATCGTCTAATAGATTTGCGTTAATCGTGGTGCAGTGTCCGGTTTTCGATCAGAACTACTTTAACATATTGGCCTATATTGTCATTATCCTGAGTCGAATATCTTCAAATTGGTAATTTCAGGCAACAGTCAGTAATTCTCGATACAATAACACCATCAATATATAATGTTTAGCATGACTGACTCCCCAGCAAAACAATGTATGTCAAAACGAAAGTAGGAATTTCCTCTGTTTACACATCAAAATGAAATGGACTGTATTGTCTCTGAATTGCTTCCGGGTTCAAGTAAAAGTTCGTAGCTATGTCCGATGCCTCTACAATAGAAATTACTGAAAATCAAATTAGGAGTGGTCTATTGTCTAGTGACGCTTCAATAAAATCTTCATCAAGTCAGTTCAAATCAAACTTATTAAAATATTCAAAATGACCATACTTTGAAAGGTGATTGTGAAACAAGTATTAGGAGTTTACTCAAAATATAACAAACTTGTTATTCTCGAATGCTTCAGCTGCATATAAATCTAAGATTCAGCGCTTAGATGCAACTGTCTTCAAAGTGGTGTTTCCGCAAAAGTGCATGATCAAAAAAGGTTAAAATTCAATATGGCGTCGAAACCACGTGACCTACGACCTCGCAATGGTAACATATTTTGCTTGTCTAGTTATTAAGCATCTTTTAAAACAAGTTGCGAGTCTCTAGTATGTCACTGGGATTATTTAGACCCAAATTTAACATGTCAAAATCAGACAAATTTTAAGAAAATCAAAATGGCGGCTTAACCACGTGACCTACGATTTGGTCATGATTTACTTTTTTGCTTGTATTGTTCCTGCGCATCTTTTGAAACAAGTTTCGAGTCTCTATGTGGATTTTGAAGATTTTCCCCATGTTAAAGTTTTTCTTTATTATGACCGGAAATGACTGTTCGCGAGCGATTTTATTATTGATTCATAAAGACCATAGTCCAATCTTACTCTGCTGAAAAAATCATAAAATTCGCTGGGTAGGTAGTTGAGTTATGTCCCTTTGAATTTTGCGATTTTCAAAAATTGTCGGACTTTGTAAGGTCCCTGTGAAAAAAGTATAAGAGGTACGCTAATGCTTTGGACTATCGTTTGATGACCAACCCTTTAGCTACACATACATGTAAGTTTGAGCTCTTAGATGCTAGTATCTTCAGAGGAGAAGATTGCCAAAGGTGCATGGGGTCGGAAAATTGTAAAATGTGTCTAAAATCAAAATGGCGGAAAAACCACGTGACTTACGAATTCGTCATGATTTACTTTTTTGCTCGCATGGTCATTGCGCATCTTTTGCAAAAAGTTCCAAGTCTCTAAGTCCATTTTGAAAAAAATTCCCATGTTAAAAATCGAAATTTGGAGTCGAACTGGACCTTTAATGGCTGAAACGATTGGCCCCAAAAGCTAAATTTAATAAGTTCACGCTAAGGGCTGTCAGACTGTGAAGATTGGTGGAATTATCTGAAGCCGTTTCTGCAGAATAGGTGTCACAAAATCGGTGCAGAGAAAAAAAAAAAACAAAAAAAACACGCCAATAACAATAAGGATTCTGCCCCAAAGGGCAGAATCCTTAATTAGTTCGCACTAAGGGCTGTCAGACTGTAGAGTTTGGTTGAATTCTCTGTAGCCGTTTCTGCAGAATAGGTGTCACAAAATCGGTGCAGAGAAAAAAAAAACACGCCAATAACAATAAGGATTCTGCCCCAATGGGCAGAATCCTTAATAATAATAAAAAACACGATAATAACAATAGGTCTTCAGACATTCGTCTTGAAGACCTAATAATAAGGAAAAACACGATAGCAACAATAGCTCTTCAGACATTCGTCTTGAAGACCTAACAAGCTGGTTTTAGAGCAGGCTACTCAACTATAGACAACATTTATCCTACAAACTTTAGTTAACAGATACCTCAGTCTCAAAGGTGGGAGATTTTATGCGCTCTTCGTTGACTTTGCCAAGGCTTTTGACTCTATACAGAGGGAAAAACTATGGAACCTTTTGAAATTCCATGGCCTTAGCACCAAAATTAATAAACTATTGGGTAGCATTTATGAGAACGTAAAGGTATGTGTACGTTATAATAATGAGATTTAACAAACCTTTATTAGTCAGTTAGGAGTGAGACAGGGTGCATTTTAAGCCCATTCCTCTTTACCTTTTTCATAAATGAATTCGCTGCACAAATAAATACAAACTGTGATTATGGAACTCAGCTTTATCCGAATATTACCCAGATATTCTTACTATTGTTTGCAGATTATATTATCATTTTCTCGTCAACAATCAAAGGCTTACAGAGTCAAATTAATAAACTTGATTGTTACTGTGATAAATGGCAAAAGTTGACAGTACACATGAATAAAACAAAAGTTCTTGTATTTAAAAATGGATGCAAATTATCAACTAATGAAAATTTTTATCTTAAAGGAGAATAAAAGCTACAGGATTTTATAAATATCTTGGTGTTCACTTCAGCAGAAACCTATCATGGAATAAACATTCACATCAAGCTGCTATACAAGCACAGTAAGTATTTATGTGCATATTTAAGAATCTGAAAGTTGTAGGAAACATTTCATACCAATCCTTTAAAAAAAAATAGATGTAAAGATACGCCCAATTCTATAACATCGGTCAGAAGTATGGGGCGTACAACACTTTGATGCCATAAAAAAGATTCATTTATATGCATGCAAAAAGTATTCGGGTGTAAAGATAAACACATCTAGTCTGATGGTGTATGGAGAATGTGGAAGGTTTCTTCTTTATATATATTTGAATATGAATGTTATTACATATTGGCTGAGACTTCTTGACATGCCCTCCGACAGGTTACTAAAACAAGTTTATAACATGATGTTAGTTTATGATAAAAATGGTAAAACAAACTGGGTGACTGGTGTAAGAAAACTACTTTTCAATTGCGGTGTTGGTCATACTTGGATAAACCAAAATGTGTATTCAAAATCGACTTTTGTACTTTCATTAACCCAGAGATTAAAAGATATGTATATGCTGACATGGGCAGCATCAATGACCCTAACAAAGTGTTTCTTATTACAAATGTTTTCAATCTGAAATAATCAGGGAAGATTATTTATTAAAGGTTACTGTTAAAAAATGTCGAATGGCTCTTCACGTTTTAGATGTGCATATCATGACCTTTGTATGGTATATACAAATTACTCGTGAAGAAAAAATATGTAAGCTTTGTCGCTTAGATGTAATAGAAGACAAATACCATTTTTTTACTTTCACGTCTTAGAGAAAAATATCTACAAGCATATTATCATAAATACCCAAATATTATAAAATTTTCTACCCTCCTTTCGAACACAAATAGTAATGTTCTACAAAACCTTTCAATGTTCATTTATTATGCATCCTTGTACAGACAATATTTAATGAAATATTGTAATATGTGTTGGGATATGATATATATGATATGACAATATAATATATGACGTCATTAGATGTGAAATATGATAGATAGTATATGTAACATGAATAGATGTCAAATGACAGATATATGTGAAGTGATGTGTTATGCTGTTACATGTATTGTACAAATGTTTAAATATTGTTTTCACTTAATGTACTATAGGCCTGTGGCCTTTAAGTATTGAATAAAGATTGAGGTATCACGCTCTCCAACCCTTCCTCATCTGTCCGAATTTTAATGACAGAAAATGAAATGCATACTAATTTACCAGAGGGTTCAATTTATTATCAATTGTATAGGGTCACCTAGATCATCAGTTTATCTAGAATTATCCAAATCTGTACATAATCATACCTTGTTATCAAATAGATTCTCGGAATTTACCAATCTTATGTGTATGTACGTGTCATGCCTTGCTGATGTGAATATCACACAAACCAACGTCTCATATCTAATTATACTAGCCTTCCACGTTCCTTTGTAAATTGTTAAACATTACTATGTTGTGGATGAATCAGCGCACATATATTTTAAAATGATGAGGGATTACTATTAAGACTGCATCTGGAACAGATATCTGATTTATTTGAACTTCTAGATGACTCATGCATCCTCTTTAGATGTATATCTCACTTTCTTGACTGAAACTGCTGTTGTTAAGTTAATTATTAGGATTAATCCAGTTAGCAAGTCAGAGCTATTTTAAATATCTAAGATCAGGGTTCCAGTAGAGTATTCTTAAAGACCGCGGCAATTGCATCACGTGATCTCTTGGTAGGGTTCCAGTAGAGTATTATTGAAGACCGCGACAATTGCATCATGTGATCTCTTGGTAGGGTTCCAGTAGAGTATTCTTGAAGACCGCGGCAATTGCATCACGTGATCTCTTGGTAGGGCTCCAGTAGAGTATTATTGAAGACCGCGGCAATTGCATCACGTGATCTCTTGGTAGGGTTCCAGTTAAGTATTATTGAAGACCGCGGCAATTGCATCATGTGATCTCTTGGTAGGGTTCCAGTAGAGTATTCTTCAAGACCGCGGCAATTGCATCATGTGATCTCTTGGTAGGGTTCCAGTAGAGTATTCTTGAAGACAGCGACAATTGCATCACGTGATCTCTTGGTAGGGTTCCAGTAGAGTATTATTGAAGACCGCGGCAATTGCATCACGTGATCTCTTGGTAGGGCTCCAGTAGAGTATTATTGAAGACCGCGGCAATTGCATCACGTGATCTCTTGGTAGGGTTCCAGTTAAGTATTATTGAAGACCGCGGCAATTGCATCATGTGATCTCTTGGTAGGGTTCCAGTAGAGTATTCTTGAAGACAGCGACAATTGCATCACGTGATCTCTTGGTAGGGTTCCAGTAGAGTATTATTGAAGACCGCGGCAATTGCATCACGTGATCTCTTGGTAGGGCTCCAGTAGAGTATTATTGAAGACCGCGGCAATTGCATCACGTGATCTCTTGGTAGGGTTCCAGTTAAGTATTATTGAAGACCGCGGCAATTGCATCATGTGATCTCTTGGTAGGGTTCCAGTAGAGTATTCTTCAAGACCGCGGCAATTGCATCATGTGATCTCTTGGTAGGGTTCCAGTAGAGTATTCTTGAAGACAGCGACAATTGCATCACGTGATCTCTTGGTAGGGTTCCAGTAGAGTATTATTGAAGACCGCAACAATTGCATCACGTGATCTCTTGGTAGGGTTCCAGTAGATTATTATTGAAGACCGCGACAATTGCATCACGTTATCTCTTGGTAGGGTTCCAGTAGAGTATTAATGAAGACCGCAACAATTGCATCACGTGATCTCTTGGTAGGGTTCCAGTAGAGTATTATTGAAGACCGCAACAATTGCATCACGTGATCTCTTGGTAGGGTTCCAATAGAGTATTCTTGAAGACCGCGACAATTGCATCACGTAATCTCTTGGTAGGGTTCCAGTAGAGTATTATTGAAGACCGCAACAATTGCATCACACGATCTCTTAGTAGGGTTCCTGTAGAGTATTCTTGAAGACCGCAACAATTGCATCACGTAATCTCTTGGTAGGGGTTCCAGTAGAGTATTCTTGAAGACCGCGACAATTGCACCACGTGATCTCTTGGTACGGTTCCAGTAGAGTATTCTTGAAGACCGCGACAATTGCATCACGTGATCTCTTGGTAGGGATTAACCCTTCAGGTTCTGTGTTCCTGCTCTTTTCTCAGCGGATGCTAAATACTTTGAAGTTGTGTCCCATAAGCTATTTTATTACAAGTACTAAGCAAATGAACTTCATTACGTTTAAACACGGCAGGAGATAAGAGAATTGCAAGTGTATATTGTCTCGAGTTTATGCTCAATTGATACCGATATATAATGTACGTATAGGTAATAAGCTGTCATTCTTGAGAAAAATGCATTACACGTGATTAAACAAGACAGGAGATAAGAGAATCATGACAAGGGTTAATAAGTCAAAATACGTGATTTATACTGATACATTTATAAACACATTTTATTTTCATAAAACCCTTTTGAAATAGACATATTTTGACATCAACAAATCGTTCTTTCATATATATATATGTTTGGGAATGTTATAGGTTAAGAATACGTTCACTTTTACTGTTATATAAAAAAATCAAAATAACACTGTGAAAACAAGTTGTTCTCTTAAATCCTTGTGACAAACTTCTTCAACAGTACAATAGCAACATCAACAACGACCATAATCAATAGCCTTTACAAATCTATAAAGATGTAAATACTTTTAAGTTCATATAGTATATGTATGTTTTGCAGAAGAATAAGTATATAGTTTGTTTGAGTATCCCATGCTGTAGTACATAATATATAGGTATATATGTATTTTATGTGAGAGTAAAGTATACTATCCGTCTTCGATAGACACAGAAGAAGAAGAAGAAGATAAATAGTTTATTTTTGTGTCATATGCTAAAATTCCATACATAAAAACATATTAAAACAGTATTATATAGCACCCGGCCATTAGGAGTATGAGACACATATAACTTTTTGTTCTAAAATAGATGTAAAAATGTAAAAGTACACACAATGTACAAAACCTGAAGTTACAAACCCCGTATCCATTCCAATCCGACCCCTCCCACCCAAATTGTTACTCACACACTCACCTATTGTTTAACTGTAAACCCCACCCCCCACTTGATTACCCTCCTATGGATTAAATAATACTCTCCTCCTATACATTCGAAAAACTAGTGCGGCAAGAGATTTAACCATCGCTGTGTCTTTCAACATAAATAAGGCTTGTTGGTCGGTAGACAACAGTGAGAAACCCGGGTCAAACTGGTTAATATCCGTGAGGAAACTGTACCGAAAATCCGAATAGAATGGACACAGGAGACACTTACCGGAGCCGTTTAAAAACTTTAATTAAGAGCAAAGCCAAGCCATTAAATAAACATCAACACGTTCCAATTAAAACCAATTCAGCTTTTTGTTTAGTCGTGAAAACACAAACTTAAAAGGAGGGTTCTATCGGGGTATTTTTGGTGGAAACGAAATTCGAGAGGATATCCCTGTTTAGACATATATGCTATTAATACATGATTAAAACACAGTCAAATTGAAAGATATTAATGAAGTTAATACTTTGATGACTTTACATTTGACAATTTGATAAAGACAAGCGCTCATTTGTTGAAAAACAATGAGAATGGAAGGCATTCATCGGCGCTGCGAGTGGGGAAAACTTCGCTACGGCCTAACAGCATATTGTTTATTACTTTTATGATATATTATGTGTTACTATGTGAATATTATATCAGTGAATATGTTTTATTATAACAACAAAACAAAAATTTGGTTAAATATAGCGTGTTTTCATTTCACGAAATGTCAAGGATCCAAGATGGCGGATGCTGCCGATAGATCGTTGATAGAACTTTCCCTTTAACGGTATATCTACGGTTGGCACAACCTTGCTAAATGACCTTACTGCGTTAAAAGACCTGAAGAGGTAGTACAGAATGTATACCTGCTGAAAACAATAGCCAATTGTAGTGCAACTCCATCAACTTTATTAAGTATGTGACTAGAGAGTTTGAAAATTTCCTGTGAATGTTGTTTCTCAGAGACTCAAATTAAAACTCTAAAACGAAATTTTAATCAATATTCATAGTTATGATATTTATTATAAGTATTGGTAAAAGGAATAATTAATCAAAGCAGTATAGGGGTAACACAGCCTTTGTTAACCTGATATAAGATCTAGCTATTGAAATGAGAAAAGAAAGCATATGTTTTAAGGACGACGTTATAATTCAAAGGATATTTACAAGCCTTTTGCCATAAATGTGTTACCTTTGATATCCCATAACCACAAATAACTTTAGAATTGCACTTTCACAGTTTTACCGTAGCTCACATAAATTAGCCGTTGAGAATGGCATGTATTTGGATATTCCAAAACATGATAGACTTTGTAAGGTTTCTAACACGTTGAGACAGAGTATCACTTTTTGCTGATTTGTGAAACCTATCATAATCATCGACAACGATATATACCAGTTAAATGTTATGAATTCCCAACAATGTCTAAGTTCAATATACTCATGTCTTCTCAACGTGAAACTACCACAAGAAATTTAGCATGCTTCATATTTCATTCAACAAATCTCCGACTTTGAATCCTTCAGTTATGATTGTTATTGTTTTCTATGGACCATGTTGTACATAGGGAGGATGGCCCACACCTGTACTGAATAACGAATATATAGATATACATATTCAATAGGTAACATTTAGGTGTAGGCTCTGCTACTTATTCCTGTGTATGTATATATGAAATGAATGTACACAAGTGAGACTTTAATAAAATACTTGTCTGTCTGTCTGTCTTCAAGTTGCCTTGTCGAACGATGATAGAAGAAGAAGAAGAAGAAGAAGAAAAGTAGTTTATTTTGGTGTCACGTGCTTACATACATTTCACATATGGCATAATAAAACAACATTCACATTATATAAAAACATTGCAGATAAAAAGATAGCACCCGGCCTACAAAGGCCTATGAGACACCATATTACTTTTTCATATTAAAATATAGATAAATATGGGTATAAAACATTGAATATACAAGGATGGAGTAATCATTAAAATTAAAATTAAGTGAGGCGCAACCTCCGTCTATACATATTATATATTAATGAAGAAGAAGAAGAAGAAAGAAGAAGAAAAATAATTTATTAAAGTGTCAAGCGATACAAGTATAAGATACAATATAAAATGCAGAGTAAAACATCGCCCGGCCAACTTGGGCCTATTTGACACTAATTTACTAAAATATACATATAAAAACACCATAAGGTGCTAAAAGGTAATTATACATTTAAACAGTAAACTGATGTTTACACGTTGGATTAAACAATGGTTAAAATACAAAATTATTAAATTATAAAATATTGTGTGCGAGTCTAATTCTAAACATAGTTTTTATTAAAGCGGCAACTGAGTAATTCAGATTATAATTCATTAAAAATATAAGTTGATCTTTTTCTGACAGATGGGGGAAATTTGGATCAAGAGACGAGGAGCGGTTCCAAAGAGGTTTTCTAATGTCTGAATATAAATTACATGTTACAAGAAAATGTACCTCGTCTTCAATTACATTAGTATTACAAAATTTACATAGACGATTTTCAAGAAGAGTTTTTGGTTTTGTGAAACGACCAGTCTCTATTTCTAAGGGGAGGGTGCCACTTCTAAATTTAGCTAAATAACTACGGAGTGCTCTGTCATTTATCGATGTTACATAATCCGAAGTACAAAATGTATTTTTAAAAAGCCGATATGTCCTTAACTTATTAATGCGGCCAGTGGCTTACATAACTTACTGTTAGATAATAGATATACAGCCTGGTCAGTTGGATTGAGATGTAGAAAGGAAGGGTCAGCAGACGATACACATTTCCAAAATTCATACCTTAAATCTGAGTAGAAATTACAAACAGCGAGAAAGTGAATTTCATCCTCTATACAATTACTGTTACAGAATTTACATAATCTTTGTTCCAGAGGTACTTTAGGAAGGGAAAACCTACCTAATTCTATTGCTAAGGGAAGAGTGCCACATCGTAGTTTGCTGAGTATACTGAGGTGTGAACGCTGAAGAGAAGCAGAAACATAAGATTCAGTATTTAGAAAATGTTTAAATAAGCGGTAGGTCCGCAACTTATTGCCATTACACTGACCACTATCATTCCATAGTTGAAATAACCAATCCTCTCTATCCTTATTCATTAAATAATTCCTAGCAGAAGTAAAATCGCTCTGAGAGATGATAGCGTATTATGCATTTTCAAAGAGAAGAGAATGCAGTTGACAAGTTTGTGCGAGTGAGTAGTACGTCTTCAATGGCATATTGGTGTTGTCTCAGACAGTTAGATTAACAGTACTAATACGCTTCGTTGACAGCTGATTGTCAGCACAACCGATGCTCTTGGTCACCCATCCATGACGGCCACTTGGTCTTCAAGCCAGTTGATTAGCAGGCTCATTAATTACGTCATGGCAGATTGAGAGTTTACTGTAATTTCGAATGGCATGTCGGTTACCAGCTATTTAAACAGAAGTCGTCAGACACAGGCTTCACTTCCAGACAGCGAGTCAGACAAGCGAGATGGACAACCTGAACAATGAAGAACTGTATTCGAACCTACGGGAAACCGAGATGAAGTTCAAGAAGGGGTGTGAGCAGGTCGTTCTCCTGAATGACAAGTTGGAGGGTTTACAGCGTCGTTATGACAAAGCCAGGACCGAGAACCACCGTTCCTTCAGATACAACCTTCGTCTGAGAATGGCTACTGTAGAAGGAGTACGTAACGCGTATTACGAATACGCCTGTGAGAAGGCGGAGAGAATTGCTGAACTGCGGTATGAAGTGTCCCAGCTGGACGGTAACTCGGAGGACGAGGACAGTGAAGACGATGAGGACTGGGAGAGAGACGAAGGTGTCGAGGACGGAATGGAGGAAGGAGAAGACGAGAATGTGGAGGAGGAAGATGAGGAGGTTGAGGATGAAGAGATGGACGCCACAATCAGCTGAACAGAGCAGCTGAACACTCAATTACAGAACAGGACGTTCTGACAGCCCTTTTCAGGGCTAACAAATAGCAAGAAAGATGACTTGAAACAATGCCATAATAAACAACAAGCATTCACAATTCTTAAACCATTTTCAAAGGAAATTCCTTCTTAGGACTAAACACATTAACATGTACACACAGAATAGCTTTGCACTCAACTACAGAACAGGCTGGTCTGGTAATCTTTTTCAGGGTTAATGACTAGCAACAAAAGATGAATTGATACAATGCAATTGTCCAGAAGAAATACAAATATCAGTCGTTAAAATAACGAATTTGAAAACATGAATTGTAACACGGGATATCGGACGGGATATGTATTGTTCAGAATATATCCAATATCTTAGGCATATTATGTCCCTCTCTTCTCTCCCTCCTTTGTTAATATTTGATTCCAATCTTCCTTCGTTCCTAATTAAGAAGGTATGCTTTGATCTCATATCTAAAGAAAGCATGCTTTGACCCCTTTCCACAGAGAGTATGCTTTGGAATTGGTCCTTCTCACAGAGAATGAACCATACCCACAGAGATGATGTTTTGATCTGCACCCCACGGAGAGAAATCTTTGATCTGCAAACCACAGAGACATCCGTCCCAAAGAGAGTATGCTTTGACTTATTCACACAGAGAGAATGCTTTGATCGCCAACCCACAGAGAGAAATATTTGACCCCCCGTCCCACAGAGAGAAATATTTGACCCCATTCTCACAGAGATTATGCTTTGACCCATTCTAAGAAAGAATGCTTTGATCTCTACCCCACACAGTCCCCCCTCCCTCGACACACACACCCAGGGGTCTGTAAGCTTCTCATACACGGAAGCACCCACAAGCAGCTTTGCTTTGGTAATTTTAGTCCAGGTACATAAAGACGGCTAGTTATATCTTCATTAATAACAACCAGCTGTTGACTGTTTTTCAAGTAAACAAATGTGACCCACGTTTATCTTACCGTTGATCTGTTTGGTCTCGTGGCGCAAACCTCTATTGTCACATTGATAAAAGAGATAATGAACACTTTCAAAGGATTTTTACGACGTTACCATTTCGTTATCTTTTCTTTGAGGTTGTGTAGAAACAGAAGCGATAATCTTATAGCAGTAATTGAAGAATGTGTTCAGTGTGGTTCGAACAAAATCTTGAAACTCTTCCTACGACTATTACACTTTTCCACAGCCTGAAATTTGTTGGGAGGACCAACATCGAGATGGAAACGCAAATCCAGATATTTAAGACCAAATATAGAGAGAAAAAATTTGATTTTGCAAGGTACCTCCCAAAAGATGTCAGTTTTTTGGGTATGTAGCGGTTCTTGGAAAGGCGAAAGTGTCCTATTTCCGGCTTTAAGGGACTAAAACCGCATTGTCAAACACCCAAAATATGACCTGATTTCAAATCATTGGGCAAACTGTATTAAAATTCAATGCTAAAAGGTTACATGACGCCCAAATATTAGACCTTGGCGTCTCTGTAAGATGGCCCCCCCCCCCCCCCCAAACTAAGAATACAAGCATATACTGTTTTGTAATGATCGAGGAAAGCTGATTGAAACTTTCGTGAAGATATTAGCTAAATGTTTTTGGGATAAATGCTTAGACGTTAACATGACAATTGTTTTTGGGGAGGTATATTAGTAAGATGAAGTCAGTCACCCAAAATATTATTTTGAATTAAAGCCAACAGGCCTATAACAGTCAAGAAAGGTCATTATCCCTTTGAAATGAAGATGTGCCAGAGGCTCCTTTCATTGTAACTTCAATTTTCAAATTTGGAAATTTTGGCCTCACATTTTTGTTTCTGCTAATTCATAATATTAGGTTCTGTTGATATAAAACAGATAGTAGAGTATTTGAAGAATATGTGATTGGATTTCTTCAATGAAAAACATGTAATGTTGTTTCTTAATATTGTAACAAAATGCATTGTTTTAAGTTATCACTCCTACTGTTTGACTACACTTAAAAAACCTTTTAAAATCTTCTATCAGTTGCATTTTTAACGCGTCAGCATTAAATAATTTCTAATTCGTTATTTTATCGAATGCTATTTTTAAAAAATAAACATTTGCATTGTTTCAAGTCATCTTTCTTGCTATTTGTTAGCCCTGAAAAGGGCTGTCAGAACGGCCTGTTCTGTAGTTGAGTGTTCAGCTGTTCTGTTCAGCTGATTGTGGCGTCCATCTCTTCCTCCTCAACTTCCTCCAAGTCAACCTCCTCATCTTCCTCCTCCACATTCTCATCTTCTTCTTCCTCCATTCCGTCCTCGACACCCTCGTCTCTCTGCCAGTCCTCATCGTCTTCACTGTCCTCGTCCTCGTCCTCCGAGTTACCGTCCAGCTGGGACACTTCATACCGCAGTTCAGCAACTCTCTCCGCCTTCTCACATGCGTACTCGTAATACGCGTTGCGTACTCCTTCCACGCAGGCCATTTTAAGACGAAGGTTGTATCTGAAGGAGCGATGATTCTCGGTCCTGGCTTTGTCATAACGACGCTGTAAACCCTCCAACTTGTCGTTCAGGAGAACGACCTGCTCACACCCCTTCTTAAACTTCATCTCGGTTTCCCGTAGGTTCGAATACAGTTCTTCATTGTTCAGGTTGTCCATCTCGCTTGTCTGATTCGCTGTCTGGAAGTGAAGCCTGTGTCTGACGACTACTGTTTAAATAGCTGGTAACCGACCTGCCATTTGGAATTACAGTAAACTCTCCGCCTGCCATGACGTAACTAATTAGCGTGTTAATCAACTGGCTTGAAGAACAAGTGGCTGTCACGGGTGGACGATCACGTGTACGCTGTGCTGACAATTAGCTTTCAACGAGACGTGTTAGTAATGTTATTCTAACTGTCTGAGCGAGACACAACATCACTTTATCCTTTAAGATATGCCACTTCAAACTTTCAAGTCAATGTGAGTGTCAGTATTGCTTCTTGCCAACGACTGTCAAATACATGGCTTTCTCGATTGCCACTGTTTATTATACACAAGCAAAATGACTAGTGTTATAGAATCAGTATTTTTGAGAGACTATCTCATTTTTTTTATCAGAGAAGCTATGTACCGGTAACCCAAACAATACACATTTAAAGACGACTCGTTTCAGTGGAATTTATAAATTACTAGCTTGTCAGAGGAAAACCTACAAGCGAGATTGTGTCAACAATTTATACCTAATTGACCGACTAATTGTGTGATTTGATGCTTAATTAGTTGAATCACTGTTAATTGGTAGATTGAAATTTTAAGATTGTTCAAGTTTCATGATGCTAATTTTCACTTCAAACGAAGAACAAGTTTTAAATGATATCATGTTGTCAGATTCCTTATTGAATCTCTCTTGACAGTTTCTGTTATCGAAATGTTTAAAGGGAATTTTTTTCTTAATGATTACATTTTTATAAAAAAAAACTTTGATATTAATGGTATTTTGAGCGACAGTGTGTCGGTAATCTATGTTGAATGCGTGCATATTTTTTTGCATACATGTTTTATGAACTAAACTGACGAACAAAACAAACGTTACCACATTTTCCTCAAAGTAAATATACAAATGCTGCTGCCAGAGAAGACAATGTTTAATGTCCTTGACATTCACATGTTTTGTAAAGAAGTGACAGTACTCTAATTCAAACATCAGAGTAGGATATTATTATTTTTTGTCTGTTAAAATACACTTGAACTGGACGAATGAAATACCTTTCTCATATTTGTTTTTGGCCAGAATGTCTGACATTCAGAGGCGCTATGTCACAGGCCTTTTCTGATAATAAATAGCGTTTAAACAGCTTATTTCTGTCAAGAATACAAACGACTAATCATCGAGGAAGATATCAATAAAATAATTTCTAAATTATACGTTCACAGCATCAAATTAAAAAGTTCAAATGAATTAATGCAATGTTGGCGCTGCTTAGGATATTGTATCTATTTAGGCAATCATCATTAGCAGTGCGTGCTACCGTTTTCACTGTACGATACAAATATTACACCACTAAATTGCTCTTGAAGCTGTCTGTCTCGATGTTTTAATCAGCGATTACATAATATAATTTGTCAATAATGATGACAAAAAGCGTGAAATATATATAAGTTCCGTTAAGTTAACAAATTATGAAGTGTGAAAATTTAACAAATAAAAGACGTAATCGACATATATAACTTTTTTGGACTTACTGTATTGCGTCACGAAAAAATCCCCTTTTGACTCCCATAGACTGTCTAGTTATAACTTAGGAGATTCCAAAACGATGATTTTTAAAATGCGTGTTTTTCAGAAAAATGAACAGATGCTTTTTCAAAAGTCAAAATCTACTTAAGCTGGCTTCTTAAGACATGATGTAATTCTATTTCAATCGTATTTATCACTCATGTATTGAAATATCTCTTTATTTTTTGGTATGGCGAAGGTTCGTTTGCACGTGAGATTTTGTCTCTCTGTCAGTTGATATTTGTGGATTGGAGACTTCTAACGTATACAGATTCGGCAATACTCCCTTTACATTGGACAGGAATCTGGTTTCTTTGAAAATGCCTAGAAGGCCTGTATTTTCTCGAAGAATTCACGAAGAAGGCACGAAGAAGGCACGAAGAAGGCACGAAGAAGGCACGAAGAAGGCACGAAGAAGGCACGAAGAAGGCACGAAGAAAACACGAAGAAGACGCGAAGAAGGCACGAAGAAGGCAAAGTGATTGCATTGTCGTACACAGATTGACAGAACATATAAAGCATTTGCCAGAAATGGCACATATGTTCGACTAGTCTAACACTCCATTTTAAAACTATATGTCACTGAAAATAAAATCCGAGCAAGTGCGGGACCCATTATAAAGAATTGCTAAATTAATGGAAGTTCAATGCAGCCACCATCGACTGTCAAAAACATCCTTCATCATGAAGTGTCTAGATTAGAACATAGCATAGATCCTTTATGGCTTTCAAAATGAATATGTTCCATACTTTGATACTCATTTGGCCAGAAAATATCTATTTGAGAAATTAGGTAATCATATAAATAATATATCTTAGTCAACCCCATGAATATTAAGTTGAAACATGTAAGAGGGAAGTTATGGTAATTTTATCTTTTCTAGTTAGTAACCGGAATTTCTTTTTAAGGTAATGTCGTCCTCATCTTTGTTTATTTCATTTAAATCGTTTTAAAGTTTTTTTTTATTAAACGCATTGTTTCAAGATTTCTTTCTTGCTATTTGTTAGCCCTGAAAAGGGCTGTAAGAACGGCCTGTTCTGAAATTGAGTGTGCAGCTGTTCTGGATACAAGAGTTCAGATGTCTGCAGCGTCCATTTCTTCCTCATCCTCAACCTCCCCCTCCACATTCTCTCCATCCTCTCCTTCTTCCATGACGTCTCCATCCCAGTCCACGTCGTCTTCGCTCTCCTCCTCCTCCTCCTCCTCCTCATCATCATCATCCTCCGAGTTGGAGTTCAACAGGGATAACTCGTACCGCTGTTCTGCAACTCTCTCCGCCTTCTCACAGGCGTATTCGTAATACGCGTTGCGTACTCCTTCCACTGTTGCCATTTTAAGACGAAGGTTGTATCTGAAGGAACGATGATTCTCGGTCCTGGCCTTGTCATAACGACGCTGCAGACCCTCCAACTTGTCGTTCAGGAGAACGACCTGTCCACACGCCTTCTTGAACTTCATCTCGGTTTCCCGTAGGTTCGAGTACAGTTCTTCAGTGTTGTCCATCTTCCGTGTCTACCTCTGTCTGCAGTGTGTCTGGAAATGAAGTCTCCGTCCGGCGAACACGGTTTAAATATCTGAGAATCGACCTGCCATTTGGAATTACAGTAAACTCTCCGCCTGCCATGACGTAACTAATTAGCGTGTTAATCAACTGGCTTGAAGAACAAGTGGCTGTCACGGATGGACGACCACGTATAGGCTGTACTGACAATTAGCTGTCAACGAGGCGTGTTGGTGCTGTTATTCTAACTGTCTGAGCGAGCAACCACCCTTTCATCGTCAAAACGTTCCTTTTAAAAGCAACCATCTCGTATTACTCACACAGACAGGTGCCAGTTCTTTGAAAGGCAGTTCAGAACTTCAAGTCGAAAAAAATATAATCCCAAACAAGGGGAAATTGTATGCATTCATCAAACAAGATCTTCTTTGGGACGCATTTAAGAAGTCGGAATGATAATAATCTAGAAAAAAACAGCTTCTTTATTAATGATTAGTGACGTTTCGACACAGACGGTCATATATTGCTCTCAATTCAACAAAGAACAAGGTTTAAAATACAAATTCCCTTACTTTAAGACAGACGTGTTAAGTGGAGAGGCATTTTTATCAGTCACGTTTTATTGATATCAAAGTTCAAGGTTTTTCAAGGTTTTTATTAACTCAATTCCACCATCGGTGGTACATGAGCATAATACATTCACATTTATATACAGAATAAATTGATCAAGATGGAATATGCATATAAACATGTCATGCAGATACAAAATACAAGTAGGGCAATATATGTGCAATGTACAAATACTAACTAAGAATTTTAGTAATCTTAAGGACATGGTTTATAAATAATGACAACTGTTTTATATACTTAATCTTTTTTTGTGGTCAATAATTGTTTCATTGCTAAAAGGTTAGAAATTTCATAAAATGGTCTGGGATATGCTTGATACGTTGTTGGAGAAGAGCTTCACATCGAAAGAGATAGTGAAACTCGTCTTCTATAGCTGGTGAATTACATAAGTTACATAAACGTTCTTGTTTTGGAATATATATAAATATCAAAAGGAAATCGTGTTGTTTTTTTTTTTAAATGGGAGTTTTTTTAAAGACAAACATACAAATAGAACAGTATGGACATGATGTACATAAACTATCACGTATTATATCACGTATTATATAAGCTTCTGGTATCGAAAATAGCCATGAAGGTTTGGCAGAATTAACACAAAGGAAGGGTTGGCTAACACATAACTAAACTTGACAATGTAAACTATGATTCATTCTCAGTTTGTGAAGGAGTTTTATTCTGTAAAAAGGCGATCGACCAATTGTACAGTTTGAAAACACTTTTGCTCCGTTTTGTCGTTGTCAATAATAGCCGCAAAGGGCTGCGATACTGCCGAAGCAGCGTTAAACAAAAACTCCCTCAATAATAAACAGAACCGAACAAATAAGAACAATTTATTCCGTCTATAAAACCATGAGATCGATGGTTCAGTGGTCATAAGATCGTATATTATAATGTTTAAATGTCACGCTGTGTCCAAAATATATGTTTAACGTACCTAGTCTATATCAAAAGACGCTCATTTGTTATCCGACTCTAAATTTAAGATATGGTCATTCTAATACCACAACATTTCCATCGTATTGACATGATATTTACCTATATAGTATATTTTAATGATTTCTAAAGATCTGAACAAAAAGCATATCTCATATCCAGGCGTATGCTATCTGTGTAAATGGAAAGTATTTAGTCGAAACAACAAACCGTTCACTTCTTTATTACGACATTTAACATTAAATGGACTCCCTAATGTTGTGATTTCACGCCTACTTAGTAAAGCGACGTTAATTGACGTTGATGGTTGTTTATTCAAAGGTAGGACAATGGTGTGAAACACTGCCATAATGTAAAACCTTTAATCTCCCACTGTGCAGAACTAATTCATTAATTCACTAATTCTAATTAACACTTACCTGCGATTTTTGTACAGGTATTTCTTGATCTTAAGGTAGTAGAAATATTTCACAGAAACTCACAATTGATAGACACTTATTTTTGTATAATATTCTTCTGTCTCCCATAAATGATTGGTCGTAGTCACTATGACCATTTTATATACCGGTATCATATTTGTTTAAATATATCTACGAGTGAGACATAAATGGAATCTTCTTATTCACTTGATGCATGGTTAACGATTTGTATAAGTACTATAATTCGTACCATATGTATATATGTCATTTATTTTAGATGTTTTAATGTTTTTTGAAGGTCAACTGGCCGGATACTATATATGTGGTATTGTTTTAACGTGTCATTACATATACGAATATTGACTTTTGACAATAATCACATATATTTCTTCTTCTTCTTCAATCAATCAAGTTTATTTCGTAAAAGGCCGTAGGCCCACGTATACATTACAACATAAACAAACATGTAATTACATTACATCTTCTTCATGTTGTAGCGTTGGTCACAGTATGTCCACTTGTCTATTTGAAGTATATGCCATTTGAAATACATGTCATTTGAAATACATGTCATTTGAAATATATGCCATTTGAAATAAATGTCATTTGAAATTTACCCAATTTCAAATTTATCCCATTTTAAATATATCCCATTTTAAATATATCCCATTTTAAATATATCCCATTTTAAATATATCCAATTTTACATATATCCAATTTTAAATATATCCAATTTTAAATATATACCATTTAAAAATACATTCCTTTTAAAATACATGCCATTTTAAATATATGCCGTTAAGAAATACATGCCATCTAGAAATACATGCCATTAAGAAATACATGCCATTTATAAATACATGCCCTTTAAAATATAGACAGTGAACAAATATAACAGAGTTTTAATGTGTATTCAGTGTCTCGTAGGCCTTTAGGCCGGATGTTACTTTTAACAATGTCTTAGGCGTATCCCTTTTTGAGATGTTACATCTTCTTCTCTCTTCTTCTTCTATAACAAAGTCATAGTGAACAAAAATATAACATTATTTCACTTATCTATTGACTTTCAAGAACTGACGAGCATGGAACCAATTGAAGTAAGCTCTCAAGAAGAATACATGGCGCCGATAGAATCTTGAATCTTTATTGTTACTTAAAGACGGACTTACCAATGCAAATTACACAACATTATGAGAAATGTTTATCAAAACGAGCAATTTTAGTTGATATAATCTTACATAATGAATCTTCAATGCATCCGCCGTCGACTTACCAGCATGATTCTTTAATCCCAACCAAAGGATTATAGCGCACTCTCTGTCGGATTATTCCAGAAGGTCATTTTAGTGCATCTCACCAGGACGAACACATTTCAAAGGGATTAAATCTTTATTCGTGGCGTTGTAAATTTGAGATAAACTTATTAACTGGTATTTGTGAACCCAATAAATATTGTAAATGAAGTAATATAAGATAGTGAAACAACACCAGACTATCTTCGGAATGTTCTCTCTAGGGGTATTAATTTGACAGCGATAAGCTTAATCCTCTTCTTCCCATACGGTTAAATAAGTCGAAGATAACGGAGTTAATATTTTTGATGATTATTTTATTCAAGTCACACCTCGATTTCATCATAATAAATATGTACATATATTGATAACAAAACTAAACAGGTAAGACATCGAGCACCCCAATACGGGGTTATGAGAGACGTGATATTAACTCCAGACAAAGCACGTATGCACATGTTTGTCTTGCAACCAGTGTTTCAGAGCGAGTTTCCGTATTTCGTCGTCTGTGAGGCCATAAAACAATTGTCAGTGACGTTATTGTAGCTGGCCGTCAAAGAAGAACTGTTTTCTTGCTATTTTTACGCAATTCAAATGGAATAGAATTGGCAGTAAGAATTGTATAACACTCGAATGTGTGCCATATGACTTTTACAAATGTGTGTATAAAATCTTGCTCTCGCTCTGGCAGTAAACACATTCACACTTACACACTTCTCGGATAACTGCTTCAACTGTTGTTATTACTCAAAACCCAGCTTCGGTGGTACAAAAGCACACACACGAATACAATTTACATGTTACAGGCATATGTCTGTAGACAGACAATTGATAACAATTAATAGTTCATTGAATAATACATGAATATAAGATACTATTTTATAATAGAAATAGTTAGATATTGTAAAAAGGATTAGTTTAATGATTTTGAAAAGAAATGGGCAATGTACAGTAATTTAATAAATGAAAAAGTACAGACACCGTAATGTAGGTATGCAAGGGTATGTAAGGGTGTAAGAATGAACTATGTTATTCTGTATGGCGTGCCTGAATCAGAAAATGAGAAGTCTATGGCTTGCAAAGAAAAGGTGCTTTCTGTTTTCAATAACAGCCTTACTTTTAAAACCTGGCAGTCATGCGATATCCACCGTGCTCATCGTCTTGGAAAGCAACGTGAACACACTGAACGACCTCACCCTGTTATTGTGAAGCTAATGGTGTCTGACGACAAGGTGAGAGCTCTTAAGGCAAGGCCAGCACTCAAGGAACAGGGATATGGTATATCAAGTGACCTGACAACACGTCAACGACAGCAACTTCAAACACTAAAGGGGACAAATCAGTTTGGATTTTTCAAGGATGGGAAGCTGGTCATAAAAGAACGTTCAGCGACAGGGACTTCACGTTCAGCTTCAGAGTCAACGAGCGTTAAATTCAACCAGAAGAGACGTCGTATCGTTACCACTAGTACCGATACCGAACCAACATCACCTTTAGCATAGGACGCTGGCCAAGGCCCGGATCTTATCACACATGGACCTTGACACCGGTAACAGAGAGCGTAATACATAATGCGAGGATGACAGAAGTTAAGGAACGTTTAACTTCCTCTGCTGGAATGTGAATGGACTTAAAAACAAAATCTATGACTCTGACTTCATCGATTATTTATGTAATTTGTAAGTTATATGTCTTGTGGAAACCTTTGTTAATGATATTGCTAATGTTGATTGGTTACCTAACTTTGGTATATTTTATAGCCCAGCTATAAAGTTATCTGAGTATGGCAGACTTTCTGGTGGTGTATGTGTATGTGTTCATCAGTCTTTAAGTAAAGCATGTACATTGATTAGAAATGATATAGATAATTTCGTGTGTCTCAATTTCACTAAAGACCTATTTTCAACAGAAAGAAACATTAACATGATATGTACATACATACCACCAGAGGGTTCATCTTATTATAATCACGCTGAGCCTAAATGCAAGCTTGATCAAGTAGATGATTTTCTTTTATCGAATTTGAGTGAATTAGCAGATTCTCATATTTTGTGGTGCGGCGATATGAACGCACGTACAGGTAAAAGCAATAACCCCAAGTTTTCTCGCAATGATGATAGACATACAAGTATTGGTATAATTGATGATGATGATGATTATTATACTCCAGTTGAAAATAGAAAGTCATATGATACTGTCATAAATAAGTTCGGTCAAATTCTGCTTGACCTCTGCTATTCTTTTCAGTTATTTATTGTTAACGGCCGGGTGTTCGGGGACGAACGGGGGGAATTTACTTTCGTAGGACAACAGGGTATAGTAGCGTTAATGATTATTTTATCTCTTCTCCTGACTTTTTCAAATATATCAGTAAACTGAATATAGGCGATCAATTAGAATCGGATCATTTACCACTGGAACTAACTTGTATATTTCCTACAATGAATACTCCCAATCGTAACCCATCGCCAAGTTATTTACCTGAACAAATTGTATGGAATGATGCGTTTTGTCACTCTTTCTTGGAAACTCTCACATCAAATTATAAATCTGGAATTCAGCCAATCTTAGATAAAATAGAAGTTTGTGTTGAGGACGCAATAGATGATTTTATACGTATGATTTTAGACTCTAGTAGCTGCATGAAGAAACGTATAGTGAATTCACATCATAGATCAAGCACGCCCTTAAACGCAGAGTGCAAGTCCGCAAGGAGGGTTGCACGGAAATCTTTGAGAAAATTTAGAAGATATCGCAGCGAATCTGATAGGAGATTATACTGTAAAGAGAGAAATAGGTACAAAACTTTCTGTATAGGAGATATAAATCAGATGTGCGTAAACGTAATGTAGAGATATTATGCAATGCAAGTAGTTCCCCAGTAGTTCCCCAGCAAAATTTTGGAGACAAATACGAAAATATAAGAATAAACCAATATCAAGCAATAATATTGCCGAAACGACATGGCTTACCCACTTCAAGAAAGTTTTTAGAAATGAGTCCGCTCTCGATCCTTCGTTTACGGCCAGTAGTGTAGATCAAGAAACATTTGATTATGCTATACAGATGCCGAAGCTCTTCTATTTGATTCACCGATAACAGATCAAGAAATTTCTGAAGCATTGTTTCATTTAAAAAATGGAAAATCCGCTGGTTTAGATCAACTTGTTGTTGAAATGTTGAACTCGTCACAGTCTATCATCATGCCATTCCTAAACAAGTGTTTCAATACACTTTTTGTAAAAGGTATATTTCCAAGCAATTGGGCAATGTCAGTTATTATTCCTCTACATAAGAAAGGTGATCGTTCAAACCCAGATAACTATAGAGGTATTTCCCTCATGAGTGTACTTGGGAAAGTTTTCAACACAATCCTTAATAATAGACTTTCAAGATGGTCAAATATGAATCATATTATCCCAGAATCGCAAGCTGGTTTCAGAAAAAAATATTCAACATCAGATCATATATTTACACTGTTTGCAATCCTTATCTCGACGAAAGCGTAAGCTATATGTTGCTTTTTTTGATTTCCAGAAAGCGTTTGATTCGGTTGATCGATCAAAACTTTGGTATTGTTTACGCAATTCTGGTCTAAAAGGGAAAATGTATAAATTGTTGAAGTCAATGTATGAAAACGTTAAAGCTTGTGTACGTTGTGGTGAAAATATGACTGCCTTTTTTGATTGTCCAATAGGCTTGCGACAGGGTTGTGTTCTCAGTCCAATTCTATTTTCCTTCTTTATTAATGATTTATACCATGAAGTTATAACGAACGGGAAACATGGTGTTCAAATGTTCCCAGATCTGATAGAAATATTTAAACTTCTATTTGCCGATGATATTGTCCTTATTTCAGAAACAGTAGTTGGGCTACAAAACCAGTTAAATATTTTAGAACATTACTCTAAAACATATAGATTAACTGTTAATTTGGATAAAACAAATATTGTAATTTTCAGAAAAGGTGGGCCGGTAGCATCTAAAGAAAAATGGTTTTATGATAATCAGCCCGTGATCGTAAGTAACGAGTATAAATATTTGGGATTTATGTTTAATACAACAGTAAATTTAAAGAAATCTCTTGCAGATTTAGCATTAAGAGCAAGGAAAGCTTTCATAAATTTGCTTTCAATTATGCATAATTTTGGCGTGTTGACGCCTAAAATATATTTTAAACTTTTTGATTGTCAAATACAACCAATTTTACTTTATGGATCAGAAATATGGGGATTCCAACGTTTTGAATGCATCGAAAAGGTACATCTGTTAGCGTGTAAAAAGTTCCTTTGTGTCGGTCAGTCGACTCCAACATGTATGGTATATGGGGAATGTGGGAGATACCCGTTATATATTAATGCTTATGTTAAATGTTTGAAATTTTGGTTAAAAATAATATGTATGCATGAATATAGACTACCTAAGAAGGCTTACAGCATGCTTGTTCATTTAGATGATTTAGGGAAAGTAACATGGGCATCCCATGTTCGAAATCTTTTGTTTTCTCATGGTTATGGTTTTGTTTGGCTGAGCCAGACTGTTGGTAATTTAAACCTTTTCTTGTATCAATTTCGAGAAACAGCATTAAATATGTTTAATCAAGATTGGCAGTCGACATTAGATAATAGCTCACGTTATGATTCATATAGACTCTTTAAAAGCCTACTCCAACCCGAAAGATATCTTTCACATTTAACATCCAAGAAGTTAAGGTATTCATTGATACGATTCAGATTAGGTCTGTCAAATTTAATGATTGATGAAGGTAGGTACAAATCGATCGACAAAAGCAATAGAATAGGTCCATTGTGTAAAGTAGCCGTTGAAGACGAAATCCATTTTCTATTTGTTTGTCAATCTTACGACGATTTACGGAAAAAGTTTATCCATGATTATTATCTTTCCAAACCTCCTGCTTTAGCATTTAAACAAATCCTTTCTTCTGATAACAATAACAGCATTCTTAGACTTGCACAATATGTTACCTATGCCATATCTCATCGAGATGATAAGTTGAAATCAATCACCTTTGTACATGTACCCATTTAATTTGTTATTGAACTGGTGATTAATAATGCATGTAACTCAAATGTATATGGGCCAGAGGCCTCGAATACAATAAAGAACTTTTGACTTTGAACTATCAGACCAAATACAGATACTTACTAAACCTTTTAATTGTTAGCATATTTTGACGCTGTACATATAAGATAAAACATGACAAATATTGTTTATATTCGATTGTTGTTGTCGATAGAACGTTTACTAATATAGATATATTGTTATTAAAGCATATCGTTCGCGATTTAAATTTAGCATTAGGCAGTTTAATATACACTGACGGGAACAAGAAAGTATATCACTCACTTGTATTTATTATATATACAATTTTCAAAGATAAATATCTCGAGTTTTCGACATCGTATTAAAAAACTGACTTGTTTGGGAAATTAGTCCAAAACATTAAATCAGTCAAGGAATACCTCTCAGCGGTTTTTAAATTTTTTAAATTAAAATTTGAAATTTAAATTTTGAATTCCCCCAAATTAATTTTGATAAAACACAACTGTTCATCGACATACAACACATACTCTGTGTGAAAATCAATTAATGTGCCTCGTCCTGCACACATTCACAAGATTTTGAACATGGTAGGGGTCATGTTGGTGTAACTTTCATTTCTTACCCCTGTCTTCTTTAAATAATGATATTTTATCTAAAAAATAAAACAGTCACCAATTAAATCATTCAAACTAATGCCGAAATGTGTTATTGTATCGTGCCATAATCAAATGCATCTAATTTCTTTAACATATTGAATTAATCGAAAAGAAGTGAGTTTTATACTTTCTTTTGCCCGTCAGTTTGTAATCGTCACCGATTACACTTACATTACAAAGTTTACATATTTCATCCCTCGGCATGCTTTGCCACTTTCCAATTATAATTGGCAAGTTGAGATTTAATGGTTCTAAATTTCAAAATAGGAACACACATATGTTTCGGTAAAAGTAGGCGAGTCCATTCTAAAAAAAAGTGCACAATTCCGGACAAAAAAAATTAATGCAATTTTTCAGAACTTTTAAATTTTTGTAATTATAAATATGAAGACATTTCATTAAGATATGAAAAAAAAAATAAACGTGGGGCTTAATTAGATATATTAAGTCTGTGGCCAATTAATTTAATTAGCTAGTCTGACCATGAGTGTCTTTCCTGTAAAAGTTATATTCTGTGGCAAAAATGTTTTAATATAGTGATTATTTCAAATTATTCAAAAGCATGTTAAAACCTTGTCTTTTAAGAAGAAGGTGTATCACAAAATGTATACACTAATACTTTACTTAGGAATTAAAAATAAAGTGAACAATTGTTTGCCTAGGAAAACAGAATGCTCGAGTAAATTTTCAAAACCTTTAGATTCCAAAATAATCGATTTTGTAATTACATATTTTATTGACATTGTCACATACATATTAATGAATTCTTTCAGGATATTGTCAACATTATATCATTAATATTTTTGTAACTAATTAAGAAATAAATGATGTTACAGGAAAGAAAACACTGTTATTGTAAAGACACCCTATGTTACTGGACAGAAAAATAGAGAGAGAATCCCAGATTTCTACTGATATCTCAAGACATTGCCAAATTTTATTGGTTGAGAAACATATATTATTAAAAATAATGTAACAGTTAAGATGTAAAATGTTACGGAAAAGACAATTCAATAACATTTAGCTATTTTCGACGAGATTGGATTGATCATTTAGATCAAGCCAAGCAAAACGATACATTTCAATCATAGTTTCACATCTACAATGAACTAGTTCATGACACGTTGTATTTATTTTCGGTATTGATCACATTTAAATATTTTGTTACAGTAAAGACAAATCTGTGTTACTGGAAAGACATTAAAGAACAAGTTTGAAAATTATTGTGAAAAAAAATGGATAGAAGTTGAAATGTAAGTGAAATTATGGTTGAAAGGACATCTGGATAACGTCTTCTCTTGCCATATACATATTTTTTGGTAAAACACAAAAGATACGTAATTTCAAAGATTTGTTACAGGACAAACCATAATTTTACAAGCTGAAAGGTGTTTGGAGAATATCTAAGGACTGTGTGAATTATTATTTGGAACACTAACAGATTTTCTACAAAGTTAAACTGAAGCATATTCATTTGAACAATGTAGGGACTAAATGATTCGGCAATCAAACTTGATAAACAAACTTGAAATAACAAACTCATAATATAAGCATAATATAACTCCATTTTAATGGTTAAACCGGTATAGCCCGCCATTGTAGTTTCCAGTGACCTGTTTCCTCAGCAATCAGGAGCATCATGCTATATAACTGGTAAACAGGAATTGAGGATACCCAATATCTTACTGTAATATAAAAGTATCTACCCCTCCCCCCTCCCCCAAAAACAATAGTCTTAGTTTATTTCACTGATAGAATTGTGTATCTCACTCTAAATTATATAATAAATACATGTATCTTAATAGATACATATACTTAATACATACAAATACTTGTATAGCGCCAATATCCGTAGAACGCTCAAAGACGTTTTTTTACAAAGGCCTCGGAGAATAGACAAGTCTTTAGATCTGATTTAAAAGCAGATAGATCAGGTTGTGTTCTGAGGTGATATGGAAGATTGTTCCAGAAATGTTGGCCAGCAGTTTCAAGACACATATCACCATATGTTTTGCAAACTGGAAAACAAACCAATTGTGTGCGCTCCCAAAAACCATGTTATAATCTCCTTCCTATTGCACCATCCCTCCCAATGCTTAACATTGACAGTTGTCTCTAAGGTGAGGTATTATGGCAGGGAGAAAGCCCGCAACGCCATGTGGCTATGTATTGCAGTGAAACCTGCGAGCACCAGCTGGAGCTAGCGAACCATGGGTGGTACTACGTTGAAAATCAGTGTAGCATTGCACCCAAACCTTACTGCGTGTAGAACAGTTCTCTGCAGACAAAGGTGCCTGGCGGGATTCGAACCCCGAACCTCTTGATCCGAAGTCGAACGCGCTAACCACTGCGCTTATCCCGCCTCCCAGTTGTCTCTTAAGGATGTTCGCTCCTCAAATTTATAGAATTAAACTTGTTTTCTAACTTATATTTTTTAAAAGATCAAAGTATATGATTGAAAAAAAATCAGCATTAAAAAATAGGGGGTAGTGTGGTTTTTTTCCGAGATATGACGCCTGTAAGATAGTGGGTTGAAGTACAATTTTAACATTGGAGTCTATGGGAAAATGAGAAAAAAACTGCTTAAAACTTTAAAATACTACATTTCTAGTATTAAACTTTTTTTCCTTTTGGATATGTTACAAAGTTCTTGTTCCCCTACCGAAATCGATGAAAAAATATACATCCCAGCAAACACAAAACGTTTTAAAAACGTTTCCTGAATGTTTCCAAGCAAAACGTTTCCACAAAACGTTTTTGAAACGTTTATAAAACATTTCTGAAAACGTTTTACCACAACGTTTTTAAAACGTAACAAAAAAACGTTTTTAAAACGATGCTATGAAACCTTACAGAAACGTTTCATTACGAACGTTTTAAAAACGTTTCTAAAACATTTCTGAAAACGTTTTTCTACAACGTTTATAAAACGTACAAAATAACGTTTTTAAAACGATGCTATGTCCCTTTTGTCAGCGTACTATAATAAATGCTATCACTTTATATAGTTACTTTATTTTAAATAAAAATACCCTGATATTGCAAGCAATGTGTATGGTCTTACAATAATCATACATGTATAAGGCCGTGATTAATCTCGAGCGATTATAAGAGCAAATACGGTAAATTGTAAGGTAGACTTTGTACAATGTTGAATAAGCACTACCCAGTTCAATAGATATACCGTAAACCATTGAATAATTGACCAGGAATTATATATTATTGAGGAACTTGTGCTCTTGTTTCTAATTTGTTACAAATATCATTATGTTAAACTGTAAAATACATGATTGTCATGTTGTTAACCGATTTGGCCTATAAGCCAGAATTATTTAAACTTTGATGGCATTATTACATTTATTATTTACTTCAGTAAAGGCTTAGAGTAGGCGATTATTCAAGGATTTACGGTATTTGTCTATGTTACTGCAACGCTCTTCTTGTGACGTGAGAAACAGACAATGACATAGGCCAGTATAAAGCAGCATTGTAGGTTTGTACTGAGATGTTTGTACAGCTGATGGTATCCTAATTTATTATATTTAAAACATTTCAATAATTTAATACTGTAACAACCTATAAACCGTACCAGGTCGAAAGTTTTCGAAAGGTTTCCAGAACGTTTCTTCAAAACGTTTCCCCGAAACGTTTCTAAAACGAAAAAAAACCTCCACAAAATTACGTTTCAGAAACGTTTTTTTAAACGTTTCTGAATCTTTAAAGAAACGTTCCAGAAACGTTGTAGAAACGTTCCTGTGTTTGCTGGGATGGTAGTGTGTTTTTTTAGGCCATTTATGCTGTTTAAGCACTTTTTAGAGGTTTAAACGTCACACTCTCTTTATTTCATTTGCTTTTTAAAAGTATGTAGGTGATGTGGAATATCATGAAGTAAATAAAAATGACAAAAAATCTTTACTTAATCATATTTCATTTAAGTTCAACAGGAAGGAGCGAACATCCTTAATCCTAAGCACTCAGAATCCAATTAGTTGAAACTAGATGGAATTCAAATTTCGGAATGTTTGTCTTGAGAAATCTGGTTGTAAGTTCCTGTGTTCATTGTGTTAACGCACTTTAGAAAATGTCATTTACGGTTTTACTGGGCTGATAAAGGAAAAACTAAAGAGATTATTAAAATACCAAATACACGAGGTGATATAATACAAATTAATATTAGGAAACATCATACTCGTGCATTTGGAACGTTTGTGATGAACTCGAAGATTCCATGGAAGAGGAGGAACATCCTCCTTCAATACAAACGATCTAAATACACAATATGATATTCTATATAATTATTATACTCGTGTTCGACGAAAATAAGAAGGCGGTACAATATATTCTGAATATATTCAAACTCCATGTTTAAAGAGTCCATACTCATCGACGTATGACCTGATGGAAAGTTTTTAACATTCTACTATACTAGTTACCACAGGGGCGTGTATCGCTTAGAAACATCGTTTGAAAGACATATACCTATATAGACCCTGCCCTATTACTATATAAAAGGAAAGGGATGAAATGACGAAACCACCCCATGATAATTCAAAGTCATATTTCGCATCTAAAACAAGTTTTATGGCACAGTCGATGGCTACGATACGAAAGCTAAATGATTTCCCTACAACATGAACTATAAATGGTCACACTCGGATTATTAGTTCAAAAGGTATGCGACAAGACAGTCCGTATACCGCTACCTCCAAACTGTCTAGCCAATTTCCCACAATTCCAGCAATGTTGACAGCACCTATGAATCGGCAGATTCGAACCTACAGACTACAGATGTAAAACAATATTACAACACCTACATATCATTTCTCCGACGGCATTTTGTCTCAAATCATAGCCATGCAATTCGTTTGTCAGCCATTCATGACCTTGACATTCAGTTGACCCGGAGTAGCCCACATCCAGGTTCCAGGGCCTTTAGCGAGAACTGTGTTCTCATATTGCAAAACTGCAAAGTTATAGGACTACTTTTCACGTTGATGCTTCAAAAACATACCAACATACATGATGACATACACAAGTAGGTGAACTAACTTTCGGTATGCAGCTGTATGTATTTCTTGATAAATAGGTGTATGAATATTCCTCGATCAATTTTATTGAAAGAACTTGATACTTCATCGACTCTATATACCATTTTATGGAAATCTAGAAGTGTTTGTAGATAAAACAGACCATACTTCAACGATAAGCGATGGCTTTATTCACAAACTTCACTAATCTTGTGTAGATGTTTTTGCCATTTTTCAATCATGCAAGAAATCTTGTATTTCATATAAAATATACAAGGTATCGTCAGGATCAAATCCAAGATTTAACTCCATATCATAATTGAGGTCATGTTCATAAGGGGTAGCCGTTTTGTCCCCTTCCCGTTCATAAGAATGACAATAACTACATTGATAACAACGTATTTATTCATGATATAGGACGTTAATTTCGACACAGTGTCGTTATCAAGTTTAAAACTGTGCGAAATGTCGCATACCATACTTTTAAAGTGCCAAACAAATGAGTTTGGAAATATGCAGGTTGTGATCCAAGAAATTCAATGACAACCTTTGTCTAAGACCTAAGTCTATACTTCAAATAAGCTTCAACATTTGAATACATTTTGTAATCGTTATATTTGTTAAGAAATCAAGGATTTGATCCTTAGCGAGTTGTAAATAGCAAATATTTTGTGTTATAGCCATGTAGTCGTTAAGTACTGAATGAAGATTAAGTATTTGAGAAAAAGACCTCCTAAGTTGGGTTGTCAATCTGCTTGAAATCGAATGAATAGTCGGTCTGCGCTTGGCAGTTAAGCATTGTGACGTTATCGGAGTTATTGTATATGTAGGTGGCCGTCTTCACCCCGTCTTCAATCTGAGTCTCGAAACTAACTTCATCGAAAAACCTATCCTTGTCGTTGATTATGATAGTGAATCTCGGCTCCGGGTATCCTGTGGCTGAGCAATGGAAGCTCCTCTGAAAACAGGAAATAGAAAAATTCAATCCAATGAAACTATATGGAGGAAATATAATGATATAATCTCAGTAGGAATTAATTAAAATAATTAAAATAACAAAAATCACTGTAGATCATAATGTGTTGTAACCTGCCGAACAATGGAACTCCTCTGAAAATAGGAACGAGAGCTATCCTGAATTAAAATTGAAATAGATGGAAGAAATATAATATAATGATGATATAAACAAAAGTTATGTAGATCATACATTAATAATCGCCATAATTGAGGGGGGTCAATACCAAATTAACAAACCTAAGTCTTCATGTAACAAATATGCTATACTGAAAGTTTGAGCTTCACGTGGTCATTATTTACCTCAAAGAAGTGCTGGTTAAGCCTGATACGTGAAATGTTTAGTTAAAACTTTTGACCACCCGTGATTCAAATATCTAAATCGAAATTGTTTTCAATTATATTAGTTTACACTCTCATCGAGAAGCGTTTATAATCGATAGGCACAAAGCTTTTTAAAACTCTTTTTGTGTGTGTGTAAAATAGCACAATTGTATTGCTTGAAGACCAAACATACCATCATTCTGCCAATTAGCCTCGTGTTGAATCATATCCATACAAGCCAAGCACGAGAAAAAACAACCAGATTTTGTGCACATTTTAACTTCGGATAAATCTAGCATTACCATCTTACCACCTCCTCCCCGCAATACGCTAGGTATAACTCGAGCCAATCTCCATCACTGGCTATTTAAGCCTTGCCGCATTTCCTGAAATTGTCTGTGCTAGCACCCACTTTGCATTTTAGGTGCCGCGGTCCGCTTTGTTATCATAGAAAAGTTAAAGAAATGTTGAGGCTTAAATTAGCCAGTGATTGAGACTGACGCGGGTTTGAACCTGTCGAAGATACACTCACGTGCAAAAGAAACGTTCTTACATTGTAAAGAGAGTATAAAACGAATTATTGTTGTCAGAATAAGCATTTTTTTTTATTGTAATTGATAGGAAAATGTGTCAGAGTATAATGCTTTTATTTCTATGTCTGTTCAAATACACTTGGGATGCTGAAATCGCTTTTCCAGCATTGTTTTTTTACCAGGATGTTTGGCATGTAAGTTAGAAATGATCAAACTATATAAATTTAATTAATAAAATATGTTGTCGACATCAAGTACCTCCTTGGACTTTAATTTGTTGACGCATCATAACTGCTGAGCAGGACGTCATAAAACAAGCCAAAAAGCGATTTTTGACTCTCCTATCTCATCAAGTTGAGGGGATTCCAAAACAACGATTCCTTTAAACCCTTGTTTCTTGCATATATGAACAAATATACTTTTTGGAAAATTTAATATATATCAATAAATATATTTAGTTAAGTTGACTTATGAAGATATGATGTAACTCTGTTTCAGTCGTATGTATCAGCCGAGGATTGAAATATAGTGTATTTTGTATGGCGACGTTAGTTCAATTGTCACCTTACCTGATTACCGTCACTCTCAACGTCAGCTGACGTTATGTTGACGTGCTCGTAGACCATCACACCAAAGACATCACTGACACTCCTTGATCCGCTGGTCGCCAGGCAGGTGAGGGGACCTTTCTCTCCAAGAGTCTTGTCATCGAAGGAGAACCTGCTTCTCATGAAAGTGTCGCCATGGCGGATATCTTCTCTCGAGGTGTAGGCCAAGGAGTTGTTCTGGGCGTAGAGCTCAATGCCCTGGATGTCAGGACCCATGGCTACACATTCCACCAAACAAGGGACTGACCTGTGACTAGTGCAGGACAATTTGCCAGTACCATCTGTATTGGATTTGACGCCAAAATAGCCGTCCTGGAACAAGCTACTGGATCCATCTGGCAGAATTCTCATCACACTAACAACTGCAACTCCAGGATGAAATTCGCGGTTATATGCAGCAAAGGCGGTTGAGAAGACAAACAGAAGACCCTCGTGGCTAGGGGGGGTAATTTCATACCTGTACGTGTCCCCCTCTTGGGATACTTTTTTAACCGGGATATGAGCCTGGTGTTGGAAAGACGGGATCTCGATTATCTTGGGTGACCCGGTGGAGTTGTCCACTCCGATAAACTCGGCAGATACTTTAAATTCGTCGAGAAAAGACCGGTCCGGTGGGTAGACGGTGACGTTCACATAAAGGGTGTTATTGACATGGAGGACGTCGGGACTGAGAGAGACGTCCATTGTTGGCAGCATTTCCTCCCTGTCAAGTTTTAAGAAGTAGACTTTGGATCCCGCCATGTCTCGCTCGTTCTCGTACAAGACGAGACGTACAATTTCATGGAAGCCAGACAGATTAAGGCTAGCTGAAGCTTCCTCCGGATTGACGGTCATCTCATTTGCATCTGGAAAAAGATATCCTTTTGAGGCAATCTAAACCATTATCATGAACACACCACCTGATCCGAGGAGTAAACATATATCAATTAGTTAAAAACTGTTTTTTTTTTCGTGTGAATTCATTACATATACTTAGATAACCATTCACTTACAATTTAAATATTTTTTAAATTGATTTTGTCGAATCTTTTTAATGTTTTTTTTATTTTTTTACCCGTGACTTTTATTACTTGTACTTGAGAAACTTTAAAAAACATTCACTTGTTGATTTTACCGAATCTGTTGTGTATTTCTAACTTCACATTACTACTCGCTCGTGGAAATACTGCAGTTTAATACTTTAGAGGGCAATATTAAACTAGAGTGTAATACAGCTGCAAGTATGACGTCACACTAGTAGACATTTGTGACGTTTTATGTGTACGGAGTATCGTCAACACAATGGTATAACCACAGGGGTTTGTTTTGCTGAAACAAAAAAGTTCCCAGGTCCAATACTTCGATACGACACACCCTGTACTAATAAATAAAGAGTATAGTGTGTATCGTATCGAAGTATATGACCTGGGACCTGTTTTGTTTCAGCAATACAAACCCCTGTGGGTATAATTGAATCGCTGAAATCTCATTCCAGCACGCTCTCGGCTTGACTAAACCAGCGAGTAATAAACAGAACACTTAACTACATTCAATATAATACCATCTTGTGAATGATTTAGTATCAAACTCGCTTTCGCTCGTTTAATACTTAATCATGAATTCGTTTAATAAAAATCGTACTACATGGAGAATCGTTTAGTATCCTCTATATATCGTTCAGTGGTCAGTGCATGGTCAGTGGTCAGTGCAACAAAGGTGTGATTTACCTGAATCAAAGTGATACATGCATTTGCCCAGGAAAGAAAAACATTTATTAGATATGTTAAATATATATATATAAACATATTCATTGTTCACAAGTCTGGCACGATTGTCACGAAAACAATTTTCACTTCCGGTGGAATTGGGGCTTATGACGTACACTATAACGTCATCACAGTGCCCAAATATAGTAAATGACGGCATGGTTTACATCGGATGCGGAATATTGGCTAATTGAAACGTTTGCTGACTGTTTTAGTGAAGTATCTTCTTACAGCGAATTTTTAACTTATTTCGATTTGATTTGACCAAAATTAGGTGGTAATGTTATTTCTTAACTGGTGTCATAATAATTTGTATAAAACAAACCCCCTCGGGGTTAGTGGTCTTTAAAGGGGCAGTTCACGTTTTTTCGTTCAAATAAAGTCGATGAAATGTATTTGAAAAATAATCTCTCCGGAAAAATCAAGTTTTAAATTGGGTGTATATGGTTCCGTAAAGCCATGGGAAACATTTTTGTCATTCGCCATTCAATTTTTGCTTTATACGCAACACCGTTATAACCTGTTTGAGAGGCATTCTAGAAGTTGGTGTGATGAAGAAGACAAATATTAATGGATGATAAACTTCTTTATTAACAATAGCCATTAGCTATTGTTAATAAAGAAGTTGATCATCCATAAATATTTGTCTTCTTCACCGTTATTACCACTACGGATAATTGGTTTGTGTAATAAGATGTTTCACCCTCTAAAGTGAATATAAATGACATATACTACTCGTATCATTAAAAATGGGAAATTTAAAAAATAATAAAATTTGCAAAAAACGTGCTACTGCCCCTTTAAAGGCGATTTACCTCTAGGAAAGATCGTGTCGAATCTGTACTCCCATTGCACGACCATATCCGGGGAGCCGTCAAAGAAAGCAGTGTAGACTGTGTCGTTTGGAGTTTCACTCACTCTAGCCATTCTAGGAGAGAAACTAGACTGAAACAATATAAAATATTTTAAAATATGGTAGGGCTGGGGTGAAACGACATTGAATGGTGTAATACAGGTCGGCCAACTTCATTGGAACCCGGTGAAACTCTCAGACGCACTCCCAATGCGCCGATTTGAAATGACCCGCAAATGGAGAGTGGGGGTAGGTACACTGCGATCGTCAAACCTCATCCTCGCGGCTTTCAATAAATGATTTTTTTTACTTGCTTTCGACAATAAGGTAGTATAGGTAACTGATTTATTTGAAAATAATAAACATTGTTGAATTAAGAAATCCCTGCTATAACTAGAAAGGGCGCCAACTCTTATAAGCTGTACTATTCATTATTGAAATGTACGCCTTTTCATTTGTACACCATTTATAATTATAGTACTTAGCAAGTTAGATATAAATGACAAGCAGCTATTGCAACTATATAGTTTGCGTTATGATGACGTCTTACAAAACAAACTTGTTTAAAGCGTGTGAATAACAATGAGTCAAGCCTGTGTTTTAACGTGGTAAAACTGGATACAGCACGACAACACCGTAAATGACGTCAGGCTCGTACCAATTGTGGAAACAATTACAGTATGGTAAGCCAATTTGAGAGAGGGAGAGAGAGATAGAGAGATGGAGAGAGAGAGATAGAGAGATGGAGAGAGAGAGAGAGAGAGAGAGAGAGAGAGAGAGAGAGAGAGAGAGAGAGAGAGAGAGAGAGAGAGAGAGAGAGAGAGAGAGAGAGAGAGAGTAAGAGACTGAGGCAGGGAGACAGAGAGGCAGGGAGACAGAGACATAGAGATAGAGAGACACGAAAAGAGAGACGGATAGAGACAGAGAGAGAGGCACACAGATAGAGACACAGAGACACACAGAGAGAGACACACATAGAGAGACACACAGAGAGACACACACAGAGAGAGACAGGGAGAGTCAAAGACAGAGACGGAAACTGAGCTTTATTCCACATAAGAGGACCACAATTTTTCTTTCAGATGTATATGTTTAATAATATTAGGAATATTTATCAATTTTAAGTTTTTAAATAGACTATATCACTTATGATTCTGAAAGATTTACTTACATGAGCCAAGGAGAGAAGTCCAAGGAAGATGCACACATCTAATGTTGACATTGTGTTCGCCATGTCTGTACATCTATGGGAAGCAAGGACATGGGACCTCGCCTTTAAATACTTACCGGGGCTATATTATGAAATCAACCCTCATTATAAGGACACTATTTATGTCAGTAATAGTTCATTTCCCTTGCCCGATCATTGGCGCCAAATGAAATTAAAAACGTTTGATTCTACATAACACCAGTGATTCGGTTTTCTAAAGGTTAAACATAGGATCATTATCATTCAGAAATGCAATCATGACAGTTTTTGTATGTCAACATAATTTGACACGAATGCGATACTGTGACTGTCGTTCAACCAGATGCTGAAAATGTATAACTTGTGGATACATTTTCCTAATAAGTTTGTAAATGGCCAGAATGTGGTCTCAGAAATATATACACAAAGTAACGAGAATTTGAATGTATGGTATATGTTTTGTACGTCACAGTCAACATGTGTAAAATTTGGGAAAGTCTTAACTTGACGCGCCTATGCAGTTGTATATTCTCAAAGGTGTTCCAAGTTTTAAGATTCGCACGTACTGGGTTAAAACAAGCAGTTGAGTTGATTATTGCCGCTAGGCAAATATCAAAATTTAGTTATTAACATTCATGAATGAATGTCACAGTCATTTTCACGATTTGGAAAGTTCCTCGTGATCTATTAGTGAAAACATTAAGAAATCAATGTTTAACTTACGCAACATATTCATATTTTATAAAGCCCTACATTGTGTGTAAGTTGAAAAGGAGACAAAGAGTTGAAATCCCTTTCCAACGTTTCAAAATGTTATTCCTGCAATCTAGTTTGCAACACTGGTCTCCGTTCCATAACAGCGAGCGCTTAATAATCGCTCATTGATCGCTCAATGTAACGCTCAAGTAGCGCTCATTCTCTCCTGAACGACACGGTGCACAATCTCAAAGTTCGCTCAATTTGCTACGTAGCGCTACATTGAGCAATCGCGTTCAAGAGAGGTTTAAAGTAATCGCTAATTGAGCGATTTACTCTTGAACATGTCCCAGATCGAATGCATGAACTGCATTTGCATACCACGCGGACACAGAGGACAGCAGAAGAATGTTCATATCACAGACATTATTTTAAAAGACAAATATCTTTAAACTACACATGTTAAGGGAGTAGATGGCATCTATCTCTGTTTCACCTTCAACCCTCTCTTAAGACGTTAATAATTTGAGTCATAGAAGAATGACATGCCTAGGCGCATCCTGTCCCAGGTAAAACGTATACGCTCCTCTCCACTTTCATACCCTGGGTTACGACCCCCACTGAAAGTAGCGCGATTTGACCTCTGATCCAGCCAATCAAATAGTTTTATCGCGATGGTATGCGATAAAATTCAGCCAACCACAGATGACCTTTCAAACTGCAGTTGGCTTTGGCTCTTCTGCTTTTCCGAAAAATGGCGACGTTATTACATCAGCGAGCTGAAATGGAAAACTTTTTCCCCGTTTAATTATGTTAGACGCAGACCATGGTACGTGACCACCTGTATGACATTCTCTTCCAACAGAGGTTACTCTCTTCAGATTTCTGATCCCAATATTCTCTTCCCACTGAGGTTATTCTCTTCCCACAGAGGTTATTCTCTTCAGATTTCCGATCCTAACATTCTCTTCACACAGAGGTTACCCTCTTCAGATTTCCTATCCTAACCTCTGTTCTACATTGCCTGAATTTCAAGGCTCCAGCAAAATCACCTAGCGGGAAAAAGGGGAATTTCATAATGTATCCCACACTCATCACAGTCAACAGTGCTGTTACGTCTCTCCTGCGTCAAGATCGGAAATCTAAAGGGAGTAACCTCTGTTGGAAGAGAATGCCTGTTGATTGTAAAGACGGTTTCTTATCTTTGAACAATATGGCAAGCCTACGAATCTTAATATTGCCGACTCGCCTTTAAAGCACTCTCATTGGTTCTCTATTTTTAAATAGTTCCTAGATCATAGGTCACATCGAGCAGGTTTGAGTGGGGTTGTAAGACAGGGTATGAAATTGGAGTTGGCGTACACACTGGGACATGATGACCTACGTGTATATCTCTTAAAATAGAAGAATCAAATTTTTTAGCAGTCATGTGAACCCTATTTAGGCCTATTTAATGTGTATGACGTCACATAATGTGTGACGTCATATGTTCTTAAGCTGTTCATTTAACAGGCAAGCCGGAAAAAGCTTAAAAGGTGGCAGAAATATTTATTATTAATATTTATTATGATGAGGTTTTGCCTCTTTAAGCACAGGCCTTTGGGCTGGGACCAGAAATATTCACACGCTATTTTGTAAAAATATATTGAGATGACCCCCGCCCCAAAGTCGGGGGTCGGCTCAGTTGTTTTTTTTTAGCAACAGCCCGAGAGTCTGTGGTTTAATCATGTAAAATTGTAATAGATACATAACATGAATTTAATTCTGGAGTTGGTATCACTGATATTTCAGTCATTTCACTCCCGACTAAGACAGGTCAGAAATAAACGAAATATTCTTTCATCGCATGCTAACCTCCATGTGTTTAACAGGGAAAATATAATTATGTTACATGTGTAACAGTGCTTGAAAGTCACTTAGTGCAGTTAATATTGTATATAATAACACTGTTTAACTGCTTTTCAAAGAAAATTACAGGTACTTAGCAAAGATTGCTCCACATGATGCGTTTTACATCCAGACATCAGTCATTAATGTTAATGTCAAATTAAAATGTTTTCCTTTTTAGGCATGTCATTTATCGAGAGTTTGGTGCAGAAAGGTTGTTATGTATTTAATAAAAGCTATGAAAAAGTTTTCTGCTCGCAATATCGATCTTGAAACATTTAATTGAGTGACTTTGTAAGGTAAACATTCTAAGATGGTTTGTATAAAGAACTCCTATGGATTATACGAGCGCTTCAAGTTCAACCAATAACATCAAAATTGGAGACACATTCCCACTCCGTCTTCTTCAGAATAGTTTCTCGCTATTCATTAACACATGTATACATGCAATGTAAATAATAATATATTGCCATTTAAAGGCAAAACTAGTATTAACATTTTTCAATAGTTTCGAATCGTTTCTAAAATCTTAAATGATTAAACTACTATACACCCCCATTATCATTTGAACATTTGGTTGTTATATAGGCATTCTTTGAGAAAGGATTGCAAACTGAATCTGTCTTTTGAGATGTAGTATAATTTTTTTTGTAAATTTGTTAAGTTGTAGTATAATAGTATCTGAATAAATACCACTCAAGACAAGAAGCCCAGGTAACTCCTGAATATCATATTGAGGGGCTCAGACATTTCAATGTGTCGATGTTTTCTATACTCGATTTGACAAATGAATATGATCTATCGTAATGCCTCTTACAAGCGCCCGGGTGCTTATTTTTTCAGCACCCCCTGACCTCCCGGCGCTTATTAGAGGCCCGACGCTTTTTGGAGACAAGGCGCTTATTTCTTTAATAGAAAATTTAAGTTTACCAAGGAAGCATTATTCTAATGGTTCAGACCCGACGATTTTCATAATGTATTTGTCATAAGAATTATATTTCTAATAATGTATAATTCATGTTTACCCACTAAAAGTTTATCTACTTCACTTGTACATTTTTTAAATTCCTTTCTGCATGATTTTGTGTTATGTATTTGAGCCTTGTCAAATATTCATCGATTATAACTTTTGCCCTATCCATTTCTTAAATGAATATAATATATTTTTCAATCAATTAGAGGCCCCGCGCTTATTTAAGACCCTGCGCTTATTAGAGGAAATACGGTACTCTGTAGGGACTGGTACAACTTCCAAACGCAAGGCATAACTCTTGCCAGTTTGCATAACTGGCTGATTTAACCTTGCGGTATTTCCCTCGTTTTTTTGTGTCAAGATAGTGAATCGCTGCACCAGAAATGCATAGCGGGTCTGGATTTCTAAACACAGATTTCTTAAGGAAATACTGCAAGGCCTAAATCAGCCTGTAATGGAGACTGGCAAGAGTTATGCCTTGCGTTGGGAAGTTGGGACTGGTATTGAGTGTACCTTAGTTCATGTTCCAGCGCTTTCTATTGACTCATTCGGGTTTCCAATACTCTATCGGGGACTGCATGGGGTCATATTCTGTAGAGCCATATATACCTTGAATGGAAGCTTAAATGAAAAAATATTATTTTACACCAAAACAAATATATAGGCCTAAAATAATTATTTGGAGGGAATCAAAATTTTGAAGCAGATTAGGCCTACATAAGAGATCAAGGTTTCCTGGATACAACTCTATTATGAACGTAGGCCTACATAGGCCTTCACGATGTTTAGGCGTATTTGATTAATTATGACCTCTTCCCTCAAAAGGTGGTATACGAAACGTATGTTGTGGTACTAGTTGGTATGTATGAAATCTTAATTTTTATATAGGCTAAAACAAGCGATATAAAAAATATTCAAGAGCATCTTTTGGTGCCGAAATATTTTTGACACTCTAATATTAGTGAACTTAGTTGTCGAAACAAGATTTTATTACAAACTTTTGTTTACACTTTAGTTTAAAAATATGTCAATCTAAATTTATTTTGATTGACGTATTAGACCGTATATACAGTGCCGTGCCACTTATATTCGTACGGTGACGTTATTTCCATAGACTTGCATGTTAATTTAGCCTGGGACAAATAATTTTCATAGATACGATTTGTGTCCTATTCTATTCACATTTATCAGGTTTGTGGGGAAATTGTCTTGGCTTCAAACTCATAATTTAAGTTTAATTTTCCGTTTTCTATTTTGTGAATGGCAGTAATTTGATCAACATATATACATAGTTGTGAAAACATTTAACATGGCGGTCTATGGGAAACGTTTTTATCTAACGTACACATGTAGGGAAATCGGATGACATTAGTTCAATTATCGTCCGAAAATTTAATTTAAATCAGGTTCTTCAAGCTGAGATGATTTAAAATCAGTATGAAAAATTTAACATTGATCTAAACAGAAATTATTTCATGAAAATTATTTATCCCAGACTAAATTAACATGCAATTAAGTCTGTATGTAAATAACGTCACCATACGAATATAAGTGTCACGAGTCTGACACACAGGGGCTTGTATTGTAGGTCCAATACTTCGAAACGATACACCGTATCTTTATTTATTAGTATAGAGTATATCGTATCAAAGTATTGGACCTAGGAATTGTTTGTTTTCAGCAATACAAGCCCCTAGCTGTGGCTTGGGATGCAGAAAACTCGTTCCCAAAACGAACTCGTCCCCATCGGGAATTCGTACCCACGGATAACTCGTACCCAAAAAAATCGGAGAACTCGTACCCACTTATTATTTATAGATAAATAGGAGAGACAAGACAATAATATTGCTTTTGTATGATGTTTATTGCATAGTTTCATAACATAACATAACATCCATTAACATAAAAACCTTTATTATCACATCATTAAAAACAGCTCATTTCAATACAGCACTTATCACAAAAAGAATAACGATCATAGCACTAAAATCACAGGATAGTTCAGGACAGTTCAGGGAGAGCAATTAGCCCGTTAATTTTTGCTACGGCTCCCACAGCTCAAAGTAGCTTCTGGGCTTCTGTAGCTTCTGGGCTCCTGTCTGGCGACGGTTTAGCTGACAATCAATGATCATTTTGATTTCAAGCGGCAAGAATTCTGCCTCGTGATGCAGGAATGGGACGAGTGAATAGAAGGGATAACAGATTAACAATTCAATTGCTACTTGAGATAATTGCCTAGTCATTGTTCATTAATTAACAGCGTCATCCACTAATTAATCGCTTTATATACCAATAAACAATCATTTTTATTATTTATTAAGTTATTGTTTTTAATTGTAGTTATAGACAAATAGATTATTCTTGTTTGATAATAATATAATACATTAGTTGTATTTATATTATTAATACATCTAATACCAAAAATAAAAAGTGGGTACGAGTTCTCCTGCGGATTTGGGTACGAGTTCTCTGATTTTTGTGGGTACGAGTTCGTTTTGGGTAGGAGTTTTCCTACAGCCGTGTGGCTTTACATTCCAAATAGAAAATGAAACTATTGAATAATTATTTACAAACGCCCTTAATTAGTCTCTGAGTCTGTCATATCTATTTGATATTAGTTCAGGCCAACTGCCAGTTTACAAGATATTGTTGGCTAATATATAGTACGTACACAAATGTAGTATGCCGGATAAAAAAGTGGCCTAACAGTAACACCAACAATTTTTTATTAGGCCTATACATTCAAAATGTTGCTAATCTTTCTAAATCACTTTGCAATTTGGTTAAAATATAAGTAACATATGTGGTACTAATTTCGCACTATGTTTTCATCACAAAATGTTCGCTTTTAATTACATATACACGTTAAGAAGAACTTGTGAAAAGGAAATGGTTTGAATACTCCGCGTATGTGCTTGTGCACGCAATGTCGCTGTGCGGAGTGCGAGTATGCAAGAATAAACCTTTCTTGCGAAAGAGTTTCAAAATGGCGTCGTCAGTAGGAAGTTTTCAACCTGGCACAGCCTCAATCCCGTCTTCGCAGATAGAAATCAGTGTATCATGCAGGTACAGAGATGCTTAACTTGCCTACCTGCTTTATATTCAATTTGATAAATTTATTGTCATGGTATTTGAAGGACAAGATTGAAATAACTGTCTGGTTAGACGTCACTTGACATTAGCTGACTAGAAAACTAGGACTAGGAGTAGTTGGTGACTCGCTTGTGTCACTGTTATTATTTTTAGCTACAACCTCTATCGTTTGATATTTCGCAGTAGTAAATGTGTATCGTATGTGGATTGATTTTGTTACAAAAGTGACAGAACTATTTAATCATTATCATATATCAGTAAAACACACATTTATATCAACAATATCTGACATTCTGTCAAATTACTTTCTGTCATTTTTACAAATTAATGATAACAAAACTCATTCAGCTATTTAGCAAATAATTTATCGACAGTGTCCTATCCTGCCATATCAAAGTTTTTACTACTGACCTGTTGTTTTTCTTTTAAAATGAATGTGCATAAAATTATTAAATAAAGAAGTTAATCATCCATAAATATCTGTGTCTTCTTAATGTGCATAACAAAACTTAATTAATTTAAAGATGCATCCATTACACTTACAGTTAATTGATTACATTAAATTAATGCCAAGTGTATTATCAAATCAAATATCTAGTGTTTTCATGCTTGTATTCACTGGAATAAATCTACATTCCTTTCTTTTCTCCTTCTCCACCCAAAGTAGAAAAATAAATAAATGAATAATTAATAAGCTAGAGTAATTAACTCTTCATTGTTTCAGAAATTTACGAAACATGGACACCTTCTCCAAGTCAGATCCGATGTGTGTCCTCTTGACAAAGGACCTGAAGTCTGGACAGTTTTTTGAGGTATGTAAAATGTTATGTTGTGAATATTTACAACTAGATTGGTACAACAAAGTGCAAATCCTCAAATCGCATTTACAAATGGATTTATGATGGTTAATGAATGTTGACTTTTTTATTGTGAAGAGCAAAATAAATTCAGTGTGTATCTCTGATAAGGGATTGTTTATTTCAATGATTTAACAACTTCCTTGATTGGCAAATAACTTTTCAATTCTAAAATGGTCTTAAAGTATGGTGTTTCACTGAAAGGAGTATCGTCTGAGGTAAATAGATCGCTGTTTTCAGTTTTCCAGATCAGAAACTATTCAGGATAACCTGAATCCAGATTTTGTCAAGAAATTTGTCCTTAACTACTTCTTTGAAGAGAGTCAGCGAATCAGATTTGAAATGTGAGTATAATATACTTAAAAATGTCAGTGAAATTTAAAAAATTAATTCAAATAGTATTAGATACAGTATCTCACAAAAGTATCTCACTGAAATCAAATATATCAACAAGAGTTGATTAATGTTCCATATAATTTACTGTTATCAATGAGTTTTGATAAATTTGATAACAGAAGATTCTATTTCCAAAATCATTTTTCATTACATTCAATGAAAAATGTACATATCTGAAAACAACATTGCCATTAGACTTCCAGTGCAGTGATGTCATAGCACTGTGACATCATAAAAGTGTTTATGATGTCATGTCATTGTGATGTACTTCATCATGTTTTGGACATCATGTGTTTGTGAGTCATTACTTTCTGATGTGAAGCAGATTATGATGTCAATTTGTTGATGATGACAGGGTATTGTGCAGTATCTACTGTCAAAATGATATCTCCTATGAGATATCGCTTGATCCAACTATAGTGATATCTGCTGTTGAACAGAGTTTTGATAAAGGATGATAAATAACATTGTCATATTCTCTCTGCACTAAAATGTGTAGTGATTCAAATTGTTTCAAGAAATTAAAAGTATTTTGTAGACTAAAGGACGTTTTATGTAATTGAGCATAATTATGAAAGGTGAGATTAAAGTACTTTAGTCTGACTAACAGACTGTATTTTATGATATTTTAACTTGAGCTTAATCCTGAGCTAGAAACATGATAATAATCTTTTTGAAAAACAATTTTGGTTTGAAAATCCCCATTTCTCTGAAGCTCTTTTCCACTGTTTTTATTTTTTTTATTTTTTTTATTTTTTTTATTTTTTTTTATTTGTTCCCATATTTGAGTACATGTAACATGGCATTTGTGGATATAAAGTCAAGTGTCCATAGGTTCAACATTGGTAACAAGAAGTAGTGAATAAGAGTACAATAGTACAGCATTCACATTTGGGTAAAATTACTGATTAAATATTGGGAATAATGGTAACCATTTGCGTGAAAAAAATTCTGAATTATTGTTTCTTCTGGATATGAATTTTTCAACAATGTAAAAGTCCTTTAAAATTTTTAGGTAATTATAAAGTTTTGGATTTGTTTTCTTTAAAGTACATGTATAAATATATCTTTTAGCAGACAGTAATATATGCAGTAGCAATGGCTTATTGCCTAAGGCTCCAAACCAAACCATGGCTTTTGTTATTCAAATATCTGTATGTTCTGAATAATCCAGTTTTGTACTTCCTTCCAGAAGGTTTTGGTTACATCACATTCCCAATATACATGACATAGCGTTTCATTTTCGACATTACAAAAACTACACATTTCATTATCAACAAGTTTGTCTTAATAACAGTTATTTTCCCAATCAGAGTCAAATGTCTTTTTCTCCATGTTGCTAGAAGTCTATTAATTTCCTCAAGTCTTTTCCTTGTGTTGATTATCCATAGGTCATTTAAGTCAGGTGTAAATGTAATGCCCAAAACTTCAAATTCACTTCTTTGCCATTGTATATCTACATCATGACAGAGTATATCTGTGCTACCTGCTTTTGATCCAATCCAAATTGCCTTAGTCTTGTCTACATTCATCCTTAACCCTGACATACTGTAAAAAGTATTAATAGTGTCAATAGCAGCATATAAACTTTCTCTTGATCCATCCAGAAATAATTCAGTATCATCAGCATATTGTTCCAATTTATATTCATGGCCATCAATTACAATACCTTTTATGTCATTATTTTGTCTTATCATACATCCGAGAATTTCAGCAACAAAAAGAAAGAGATATGGTGATATGGGATCACCCTGCCTGCAGCCCCGCTCATTAGGGAAGAATTCAGAGAGATGTCCATTCTGTATGACACATGAAGTTGTATCATAAGTTAAAATATTTATCCAGCGTATAATCTCTGGGCCGAAACCAAATTTCATTAATACAGAATTAATGAAATCCTTTGAAACTGTATCAAAAGCCTTTTCAAAGTCAATCAAAATCAACAAACCTGGAATATCTCTTTTCTTGGTTTCAAACATAAGATCATATAGTAATCTAGTATTTTCACTTATTGTTCTACCTGGAATAAATCCAGTCTGGTTACCATGAATCAAAGAGTCTAAGGTGGTCTTTAACCGGTTAGAGATACATGCACTTATTATTTTATATAAAGAATTTAATAAAGTTATTGGTCTCCAATTTTTTAATAAATTCCTATTTTTATTAGCCTTAGGGATGCAAGTTATAACGCCTCTCTTCATAGTAAGAGACATCTTATTGCTTCTCGAAACTTCTTGAATAAATCTAAAAATCCAAACATTTAGATCTTTCCAAAAGAACTTGAAGAATTCTACAGGAAATCCATCAATTCCAGGGCTTTTATTATTCTTCATATTTTTTACTGCTTGTGATATTTCATTCATGTCTATGTCCTTATCTAGTGTGCCTCTCACCTGGTCACTCAAAGTTGGAGTTACAATATGTTCTAGGTGATCATCATGTTCATAATTCTTATTTGTAGCATAAAGATTTTTATAAAATCCTTGAAGTTCATGTAAGATTGATTTACTGTCAGTGATTACTTCATTCTTATCTGTAATAATTTTATTCATTGATTTGCTGACATAATTCCTATTTTCTAAGTGGCAAAAATACTTTGTTGGTTTTTCTCCTTCTTCATACCATAAGATCTTATTTTTTAGTTGAATTCCTCTTATCTCTTCTTCTTTTATTTGTTGTAATTCCATTTTCAATTTTGTGAGATCAGATATAAGGGATTCATTAATACTTTGAAAATCTTTTCTGATATTGTCTTCACAATCCTTTATTTTGGTTTCTAATATATTTGTGTTATCTTTTCTTTTCTTTTTAAGGAATGATGAAAAAGAAATTGACTTTCCCCTTACTTTCATCAGAAATGTTTCCATGAATAAGCTATCCTTAATGTTAAGTTTAAAATCAGCATAATCAAAATTATCTTCAACATTAGTTTCAGTTTCTGAGTATTCTTCAATTGTATCTCTCAATATTGATCTAACTAAGTCAGGATATTCAGGATGTAAGAGTAAGGAAGTATTGAATTTCCAATAACCCCTTCCTCTTTCCTGATTAATTGAGTTGGAGAAAGAAAAGCTAATAGCTGAGTGGTCTGATTTATAACCAGGAATGATATCAGAATCAAGTGAAATATTTACTAAGTATTGTGAGATCAAAAAGAAATCTAATCTAGCTTGTTGTCTAGGTCTTCTTCTCCACCAAGTATATTTTCTTAAATCAGGATTTAATTCTCTCCAAATATCAGTTAGATCAAGAGATTCTAATTTGTCTAAGACAATATCTCTGGCCTGAGGATTGTTAATGTTTTTATAGTTTTCCAAATCAGAGGCAGGGTCAATCACCAAGTTCCAATCTCCAACAATAGCTAAGGATTCATTTTCAAAGTTAGAAATGTTCTCAAAAAGTTTAATGTAAAAGTTTGGGTCATCATTATTTGGTCCATAGAGATTTGTAAGGGTAAATCTTTTGTCTTCAACAGTAACATCAGCAATAATATAATTGCCATTTTCATCTTCTAATGTTCTATGTATATTAAAATCAATATCATTGTTGAAAAGAATAGCTACTCCTCTAGAATTTGATTTAAAAGGGGCAATTATACCCTGTAAACCCCATTCATTTTTCATCATATTCACATCTTTTTCGGCAATATGGATATCTTGCAAGCAAATTATTGAATATTTCTTTCTATAGAGATTCATAACTTCCCTTCTTTTATTTTTTTCTGCTTAACCTCTACAGTTAGCTGAAATAATTTTTATTTTCTTAATCTTATCCATAGTCAGGTGTTAAAAGAAGTATATTCTTAATAAAAAAGCTATTTGAATAATATCTCATGTCAGGTAGTAGGTGAAAACATGGTTCTGAATGAACAAATATATCAAATATCAAATAATGGGAACAAAGTTTTTCTATGATTTCTTCATCAGAGGAAAAATGAAAATTTAAATGAAGTGTTGAAAAAACAGAATTTCTTCCTGTTTCTAAAAATGTCTGAAAAATAAAACATATAACTATGTACAAACATAAAAACCAAAAATGAGGCATTGCATTGCTCAATGCCCAAAGCCCAATGTTTACATACTTTAGAGCAACAAGTGTGTTTAATAAAAGTTTTTAACAATAAATAATTAAAATAGTTTTAAAGAGATATAGTTTCAATCTAAGGTTTGAGAAAATAAATTCTGAATTATATGAATAAATTTATATCTAAAATAATCGTTGCCACATTTCAGATACGATGTGGACTCAGCGAGCAGGAATCTTGCTCAACATGTGAGTAAAGGAACAGAGGTTTAATTTAGGATTTTGAATTAGTTAGGGGGCTAGATAGCACATTGGTTGGCTGTTAGCAGCTGTGGTGAAATACTCTTGACAGCAGCGTTAATCCCCATTACAATTCACCACACCTTGAATTAGATATACCATCTGTGATAAAAATTGCTGTTAAATCTTAAATGGCTGTAATTTTGAAATATAAGGATCAGTTTTAAATTCAACTGAAAGAAATATTATTTATTTTTATAAAAACGTTCAACAACTTGCTCATTGTAAGCTTGTGAGCTTTGAACAATAAAATTCATGTCAATGCTTCTTCTTCCTGATGACCACTTGAACTTGTGGACCTGAAGTGGGGCTTAGTTGGAAGTGTTATAGCATGCTTATTGAACTTGAAACAAAGTGAATAATCGTTCATGGGTTGTTTCCATTGTCAGGATTTTCTTGGAAGTTTTGAAGCTACACTCGGAGAACTTGTCAGTGCCATGGGTGGGAAAACATCGAAACCACTCAAGTAAGAAATTGTGATTGTTAGTAGTCCTATCTCCTCATAGCTGTGTATATAAAGAGACCTTATTACAGTCTAGGTACGTATAGAGGCAGAGGTGGTGTTGAGGAGGGTTCCCGCACCTCCCCGCCCTCTCCCCCCCCCCCTCGAAAAAAAATTGCATGTAAATATTATTGACCCCCTGAGTGAATGCCCCTGTTTTCAAGATTGGAGGACAAATTATTTTCCTCTTTATGCATATTTATTTACTTAATTAAAATGGGAAAGCTCATGTGGATTTTGATTGTATCTAAGCAGTCTAGTAAGTTTTTTTGTGTGCCAATATTGCATTATTTATGACCAACCATTTCTTTTTAATATATCATGTGTTCGTATTTTCAGAGGTAAATTTCCTGACAATGGAACAATAACAAGTAAGTTTGTTTATGAAATTATAATGAATAAAACCAATTAAAAACGACTGCTTGAAATATAAAATTTGCTCTATGCACATTTTGAAATAATTTTTAATCAAGATGTAACTAACAAGTTTGAGTAAGCAACTTTCAGATTTGTTATCTTTCACGTGTAGTCGGTCTTTTTCAAATGCCACATGATTATAATATTCTTCTTTCATATTTTCAGTCAGGACAGAAGAGATGAGTTCTTGCAAGGTAAATCTTTCAAAATCTGTTGAGTGAACGCTTTACCTGCAAGTCTCCAGCCATCAAAGTAACTTATTTATCAGCCGACACAAAAATTCACAAATAATTAAACCATTTCTGTCATTACTTTGTTAAGCGTTTTTGTAAATTAGTACCAAGAGCACTATGTACAAGGGGGGCGGGATAGCGCAGTGGTCAAGAGGTCCGGGGTTCGAATCCCGCCAGGGGCACGGCAACCTTGTCTGCAGTAGAGAACTGTTCTACACACAGTAGGGTTTGGGTGCAATGCTACACTGAATTTCAGCGTAGTACCACCCATGGTTTGCTAGTTCCAGCCGATGCTCGCAGGTTTCACCGCAATGCATAGCCACATGGCGTTGCGGGCTTTCTCCCTGCCATAATACTAGCAGCCGCGATATAAGTGAAATACTCTTGAAAGCGACGTTAAATCCCAAATCACCTCACCTCACCTCACTATGTACAAGTCAGACTATTCAAAATGATAAACCTTCTTTAACTGTTGATATAATATTATCATGAACAAGAGATAGACTTCTGAGGTTGAATGTAAAGAAAATAATATTTCTCTTAGAATACTATGTAGAAGATGGAGTCATGTAGAAAATGAAAACTGTTAGCTGTCATTTTTGTGTGAACAAATTTTAGGTTGGGAGATGGATCCATGTTGTTTAACTGAACCATTACCATTTGTTTTAGAACTCTATTTATTGTTTCTAAGGTCTCTTTGTTTAAAGGGACAGTAGCACGTTTTTTCACTCAAATAATTTGATGAAATGTATTTAAAAAATAATGTAACCAATAGTAAAACACCCTTCTCTCTTCGGAAAATCAAGTTAAAGAATGAGTGTACATGGTTCCGTAAAGCCATGGAAATCGTTTTTTCCATTCGAAATAATAAAATGTGTTCACAATAAAATGGCTGCCATGCATTTTTTGCTTTATACGCAACATCGTTATTACCACTACGGATAATTGGTTTGGTTAATAAGATGCTTTACCCACTAAAGTAAATATAAATGACATAAACTATCATTATAAATGTGAAATTTGAAAAAATAAAAATTGCAAATAACGTGCTACCGTCCCTTTAATATCTTGTTTTGTGTTTGCACTATCAGGAAGTCTGTACAATGCAGTTTCGAGCTACAAAACTGGACAAGATGGATTGGTTTGGAAAGTCTGACCCGACTCTCTGGTTCCACAGGGCTAACGAAGATAATAGGTATGCTACTTCGTTTGTATCTGAATAATAGTTCTCTTGATAATTATAATATAAAGTTAGATTGTGAACATACTTTGTAAGTGAATGCTGTTCTACCAATGATATATGAATTAAAATTGATTTGTAAATTTCATTATGTTTCTTTGATAATCAAGTGAAAGTGTAAGTTTTACTTATCTTTTGCTACATTTTTTCAACATATTATAGGATATAAAATATTTATTGCATCACATCATCTCTCTCGCCGATCTGTGAAAGTTATCGGCGGCCGCCATTTTTATTTGTTGTTGTGACCGTATTTTATTGTCATGTTCATTCACATCAGATAATCATCTAACAACAGTAAATGTTTATTTGTTATCTTATGGCATCTGTATAAGGTATCTCGTGTGCAGTAATTATTCACGTGATTATTAGTGTTTGGAAACATATTTTGGAACTAGTTTTATCTCGTATTCATGCACGAATGACTGGCTGACTGTAAATAATTGTTTATTCCAGCAGAGCATCAAATCATAAATATATGCTCCATATAAATTATCATTGTTTAACTAATGCCCCACTGATTTTGTCCGGATATTAGCATGTTCCACAGAATTTATTCTATAATCATTATAATTCAATGGAAGTAAACAAGAACCTTCTACTCCCTTTACAATTCCCATAGCAATTCTTGATTAGTGCTTGGTGCATTGCTGTTCTGTTAAGTGCATTGAATAGAGAAGTTTACGATTTATTAGAAACATTGCGGAGCATAATTTACATTTAAAAGAATCTCAAGATACCAGTACTTAACTTTTCTTGATGTCTCATGTTTTGCTTGACTTGTAACAAGTTGTGTGATTGGCTGAATTGCATCACATGACCCTACTCTTGTCACTCTGCGTTTGGCTGCGAGTCAAAGAGCTCCGTAAGGAAACGATTCCAAATTCATTACATCCCGTTTCGATCGATTGTAAAGTTGTCAAGAACTTTGGTTCTATTTCACCAAATAGTTATTTGGTAAACAATTTTTTTTATAATTATTTTTAAAAGATTGTTCTGCATTACACTGCTACATAGTAATATTTACCTTTGTCCCTTTTAAGCCAAATATATTCAAGCCAGACATCAACTAATGATTGTTAAAATTTATATTAATTGTTGAAATAGATGTTTTCCTGATTGAAATAAAATCACATTAAATTTATACAGCTTGAGCGTGGTTCACGGTTAGGTGGCTTACAATATACCAAGGTTAAGGTGTAATGTTCCATAAGCACAAAAACACTTCTATACTTCTATATTTCAGAATTGACCATTCATGGGTGGATCCAGGAAAAAAATGGGGGGCGGGGAGGGAGAGGGGGTCACCCTAGGGGTCCATCAAATTGACAAGCTAGATTGAATCCCTTGAATCCCCAATCTGGCAATGCCAATGCAGGTTTCACCTTAGCGCATTGCCAAAATGAAGTTGCAGTCTTTCTTCCTGTGATATAAGTTGAATACGTTTGAAATCAATTTCACCCAAATATGTTACTCTATGTTATCTAAATGGGGAACAATATCTGTTATGATGAAAATGATCCAAGATTAATATATATCTATGACTTATTATTTGCTGCAGTTACACAGTTGTGTATAAGACAGAAGTCATCAAAAACACGCTCAACCCGACCTGGAAGCTGTTCACGATTCCAGTGAAGTCCTTGTGCAATGGAGATTACGACAGGTAATCATAATCAACTCATTACCGTATATTACTGGGTATACGTCGACCCTGCGTATAAGTCGACCTCCTTTCTCAACTACCCAAATACTGGTCAAAACCCTATATCTCATGTATAAGTCAACCTCCTTTCTCAACCATTCAAATCACCATCAAAACCCTACATCTCACGTTCTAGTGGATCCCCTTTTTCCACGGGCTAAATGTAAGTACATACCTGAACACAGGAAGTATGGGCCTAGATGGGTGTGCAGAGCGCTTGGTAGCGGCACAAAAGTATGATTCCTTCAGGGTAATAATTGCAGTACCTAAGCATGTTTGTTAAGGTGGATTGTCTGCACATATAAATCTGCATATAATTATTATTAGATGTTAACTGAAATGTAAAGCGTAAAACAATTTCCTTTGTGTTATATTGTTATTTTATCAAGATAAACTAAAAGATGCAACTATTTCCTAAAACTATGGATTTATATTGAAATAAATAAATTGGAAGTATTTTGTGATTGGAAGTGAAAATTATTATTTTTAGCTGAAATTTGAGCTTAATAGAACTCAACTGTTAATTCATGGAAGAAACCATATAAACATATAACTTGTTTTATTGTTAATTGTTTATCGAATTATATAGTATTTTTTCACTTTTAAATGTAATGACCTTTTATTTTTCAGATCAATTAAAGTTAAGTGTTTTGATTGGAACAGCGATGGGAGGTGAGTCGTATATATGAATTATAATATTTGGAGAATATATGAAATAAGTAATGTTGGAATAAATAAATAAACAAAAGGCTTCTTTCTTATGAGAATAAATAGAACAGGAATAAAGATGGCATCTGCTATTCTCAAAGTTATGCCAACTAACTATCTTTTATTCCCACAGTAAACTAGCATATAACTTCATATGAAAGTAAGGTACTTGGATGAAAGTTGATTCATTTGTTTTATACCCCTGCTCTGAAGTAGGGACGGTATACAAATCATTTCACCCATCTGTTCGTCAGTTTTTTCGTGGTTCATAACACAAACTGTATGTTACAAAACTTTACACACATGATCACTATGTGTACATTTGCCCGTTTTGTAAGGTCATTTGCATAATTCATGGTTTTCAGTTCATTTTCTTGGAAGTGAAGCACTCATAAAATCTTACAAAACAAGAGCACTTTGATGAGAACATACTTCCTAAAATATTCATTTTGGTTTCACCAGACTTAAGACACATGTCAACCATTATCCATTTTTTGGGTGAGACTTTTATATACATTTTAATTTTGCCTTTTTCATGGAAACATAATCTACACAGTGACTCTGTAGTCGGATAGCGGATACAAATACAGTGATGGTGCAGGATGGTTAGAGAGCAAACTTTCCACATATATCAATTCCATGTTTGAACCTTCTACTTGCAGCCATGACCTTATTGGTGAATTCATTACAAACCTGAGAGAGTTCAGTCGTGGACCTGGCCCAACAAACCAGTTTGAGGTAAGATGCACTTGATCTGTGTCAGGACGTTATACACAGATAATAAAGAAGTTGTCAAATATTTCTGCTTTTGTTCAGTGACTCAAAACTGATTACTGTAACAAGCCAAAGAGAACTGTTCTACACGCAGTCAGGTTTGGGTGCAATGCTACATTGAATTTCAGCATAGTATCACCCATGTTCGCTAGTTCCAGCCGATGCTCGCAGGTTTCACCGCAATGCATAGCCACATGGCGTTGCGGGCTTTCTCTCTGTCATAATACCAGCAACCGAGATATAAGTGAAATAATCTTGAAAGCGGCATTAAACCCCAAGTCACCTCACCTCCTTTGATGTTGATCTCTTCAAACATGGCTGTTGGATTATTTATCAACACCTAACTGTATGATTCATGACAAATGTGAAAGATAATTATTTATCATATGACGAGCAATGAAATACTGGGATTAATCAGTGAAATAAACTGTCTATCAAACTACAGTGAAAATAACTTATATTTTCACTGCAATCAGTGACTGATATAATATGATGACAGTGTTGCTGTGGTGACGTGCTGCTCCTAGCGGCCATTCTGTGAGAAAACAACCCTTTTCGGACGTAATTACAAGAATAACATCATATGATAAAAAGAATATCCGTCAATTCTTGACAAATACCATGTGTATCTAATCTCGTGAGCGCCACTCGTAAAAATATAACCTTTCTACCTCACTCAATGAGATAAACATGGTATTAGTCAAGAAAAGACTATCCTCTATATATAAATTCTCAGAAAAGATGCTTTAACATTTGATAAAGGTTATTGGTATGAAGGAAAATAGAATTCCAAAGCTAGCTTATAATAAACATGATTTAACATTTATGTGATATTGGTCCCACTCGATGGGTATCCCATGTAAGAAACCTTTTGTTCTACCATGGTGTGGGTTTTGTTTGGATGAAGCAAACAATTGGAAATATTATTTAGGAGATAAACATACTGTGCTTGAAACTCAGCGGCATGTAGCAGAATTATAATAGCTATAGATTGATATTAAATTTGAATGGTTAGCTTTAAATGGATAATTTAGAGTGTCAGAGAACTAAAACACTCTTTGACTTGACTTGATGCTTGATCTTTTGCAGGTTGTCAATCCTGAGAAGAAAAAGAAAAAAAAGAAGTATCAAAACTCGGGGCTGGTAAGAACTGTTTTATCTTACCCATATGGGAAGAAAGACACAGGGTAATATATTTTCTGTAAGTCACACGGGAGTTACACCTTTTCCTGGCTTTTGATAGGCTGCTACAGAAAATAAACTTTTTCATTGGTTGCCGGAACTACTTCATTCATCTATCAGTTCATTCACTATTTTTTACACTCAAACTCTCTTCTACACGAGAACAAGGAAAACGTAACAAAATGTACTTTTAGTTTTTATTAGCGAGAAAGACGTTTCTATTATATCTACACACTTGTTGATAATATTTTAGAAAAACAAAAAAATACTTTGTTAATAAGGTAAGATAATTCGTCTGCTAAAGAGTTGCCGATGTAAACAAACATGGCGTCATCCGTATCGCCGATAAAAGTGAATGACCTAGTAGATCTGCAAACTCCCATGTGGTCGGTCAGAAGCGACGACGCATTCTAGATATCGAATCAAGCTCTGATTCTGATTAATAAACTGCTTGAGAACGTTCCAGTTTGAAAGATATTTAACTTTGACAAATATCCTGTCATGCAGTAGGCCTACTGCATACACGACTTCCGGTCGATTTCACTGAACAATATTCAAATGTTCGCGGTGTTCTCACCTTGTGTTTCTTGTTAAACAGTTGACAGTCAAATAAAACCACTGTCTGTTTTTGTAGATTAAGAAAGAGTAGTTCGTTGTCTAATCCTATATTTTCAATCTTGACGAAGTTGATGGTCTCGCAATGTGATGCGACTGTCACGACGTAACGTCTCGCCTTCAAATGGAACACCCGACTGTACCCCTCACATGGTTCGACAAATTACGTTTTAATTGCAATTATGAGTAAAAAAGGCAAGAAGTTAGGTTCAGTAAACCGATTTAATGTACAATTACATGAATACATAATCTAACAATAATCTAAGGATAAGAATAACACATTATACTAAGGAACTTTTTGTTCTCGCGTAATGCATTTGTTTAAAAAGGTAGTGACGCGATGAAATTCCTGGAAATTTAGTCTCATCACACACGGGGATTCCCCAACTACGGGTTTCCTTATAGAGCAACAGCTGATTTCTTTTTACGGATTTTTAGAATGAAAACGGATATGGGTAAGATAAACAATAACCAACTCGTGACGGGGAATGACAGATTATCTTTCCCTCGTCATATCAATAAAGTAATTGCCTCGCGCAAGGCTCGACAATTACGTAATTGATATGACTCGGGAAAGATAATCTGTCATTCCCCGTCACGAGGTAGTTATTGTCTAAATTATAAAAGTTTTGTTGACAACATTTTAATTTACCCTGTCAGCACAGGCTTCTAACCTTTGAATGCAGTTACTAAGTTTCCATCTTTTAAGTCATGATAGATATATAACACAACGATTTGAACAAATATTTATATGTTCCATTGTTTTTTTGTTTCCAAGAAAACAAGATTTTACTAAAGTGGTAAGGTCACGTTGTGTTACATTCATGCAATATTTTCCTGTCGCAGGTTGACCTGATCAGTTGTCAGATAGTGACCCAGAGTAGTTTCCTCGACTACATCAAGGGAGGGTACGTATTCACGTCTTATTTTCATCGATATTCTTCCTGGGTGTTTATAGCGGAGAGAGTTCTTATCCTGTCTGTCCATGTGTCTGATGTTTTTCTAAAGTATAACAAATTATGCTGAAACTCTGATGAGTTATAAATAGATATTTGTTCTATTTTCATGATATGTCTTGGGTTTTCTGTTTTTAGGCAAATCTGGAAGATATGTCACTCTAACCTTCCCTACAGAAGGCCACTCTTGCCAGTCTCAATAATAATTAAGCCTTGCAGTATTTCCCTAAATTTTTTGTGCTGAGATAGTGAAGCACTGCTTTTGAACTGCATAGTGGGCCCATAGACAACAGCTTTTCTGGATTGTACTTTTAATTGTAGCGCCATGAGCATGCTTTCGAGCGTGGATTTGTGCGCAATATAAATATGCACTATTATTATTATTATTATTATTATTATTATTATTACCTAGCACAAAAACCTTAAGGAAATGCGGCAAGGCTTAAGTTTTGGAGAAAAGCAATAGTTATGCCTTGTGTAGGGAAGTTGTATTTCGGTACGATGAATGTGTAATGGTTTTGTGTAATGTAACTTAAGTTATTACAATATTACAATATTACATAAATAGAGATTATTACCCGAGGAAGTGTGTCATATGACTTTTACGAAACGATTGTGAATTTTTTTATTGCACGAGCGAGAGCGAGAGTTATACATAAATTTGCTCGAGTTTCGTAAAAGTCATATGGCACACTTTCGAGTGTAATAATTTCTTTATTACCCATTCTATTCCATTTTATTCGCGTAAATCAGTCTAGAAATGACCCACTTCTCTGGCAACGGCAAACGACAGTGACGTTACGAACAATCGTTTATGACGTCACAGACGACAAAATATGGGAAGTCACGGTGAAACAATGGTTGCTAAAAAAATTGGATATGTGCGCATGTGCTCATATCAATAATATTTAGTTATTTTTAACCATATGGGTAATAATGTCCATAACTTTGCAGAATGCAGATGAACTTCACAGTAGCAATTGACTTCACAGCGTCCAATGGAAACCCACAAACACCCTCATCACTGCACTATCTCAACCCCTACCAGATGAACCAATACGCTTCCGCCATTACTGCAGTAGGGGAGATAATTCAGGATTATGACAGGTAACAGACCTCTAAAATAATTTTATCATGAAAGCATTGACTAAATCAGCTGCATAATTCTGCGATAATATTTTACATTTATTAGAACATGTGCTCCCTTTTTAGTGTAATCTTGATACAATCAAATACATTTGTTACGATTAATCTTAAATAGATTGAAAATATTGTACTAGTTTTAAAAGGCCTATAAATTCACTTATCAAAGTGATAACATATATTGATTTTCTGACTGTATAATTTAAAAATATTTGTGTTGAACCTTATTTAATTTTCATCATGCACAATTATGTTCTGTTTTAATACAAAGAATATGGTGAAATACCTGCATATGATATTTGTTAATGTTCCAGTGACAAGTTATTCCCTGCGCTAGGATTCGGAGCAAGACTCAGGGATGGCTCCGTCTCTCATGAATTTGCATTGGTAATTCTTACTTTATCTCTTAATTGTTTACAGTGGCTGCCAATTTTAAAATTAGGTAGACTGTTTAGAGCATATGAATCAAAGAGTGCTAAAATGTTGAAAGAAAACCAAAATGGATGGATTGTCAACTTCTTTATTGCAATGAATTTTACGTTTCGGTACATTGTGTTTACAAATATGTGTATCTTTTATCACAGTGAAAGTTTTCGTAGCATATACTGCTTAACTGACCCCAAACTTCAGAATCTCACAACTAGAATATTTATAAATCTTGAACTTATCTTTCTTATGTGCATAGTACTCAATAGAGAGTTGATAATTCCAAAGTTTTGATATGACCACCACATGTTAATTAGGAGATAAACCTACTGTGTTTGAAAATCAGAGATATGTTATACTGGATTCATAGCGAGTAAATTTAAAATTGAAACCGATTACATCCCGAATGAGGGTCGAATAACCCTCATAACTTAAGCATATCATGCAACATTCAAAATGGCTACCCTTTACCTGTAGCTGTGAATGACGAGCTTGATGACTTGTATTTATTAAAATGAAGCATTTCAGGTGAGGGTAATTGTCTCATTTGGGTAAGGAATGCACATTCTAGTTATCGAAATAGGTGTGCTGATGATATGATTATTTTGCATCAAAGCGTTACACTCCGTTTTCAGAACCGGCTGACCATTGCGTCAATGACATTGCGTTTGCTCACCTTCTCAACTGTATTAAGTGTCGCTATTTGGATAGATCTTGATACTGATGAAGTTTGTCTTGCTAATCTATCATTTAATGTAGCTCTAAAACACGCTACAAGGTTTGATTTGATGAGTATCAGTTATTTTGATTTCAACAAGTAGAGCACACTTAGAATCGACGTCACACGGTAGATGCAACAATACGCGGTGAAGCGGCGCTAAAATCAGAGGAGGTTCAATCCAGAATTGATTTTTCTAGAGAACCAATCAAAATCAAGTGTCATGGTAGGATTGTATATTTGACAATATGGAAATAAATTTTTGTTCACAGAACTTCAATCCAACTAACCCATATTGCGAGGGAGTGAATGGAGTGTTACAAGCATACTACAACGCTATACAGAACGTACAACTCTACGGACCAACAAACTTTGCTCCTGTCATCAACCACGTAGCCAGGTAGGAATAATAGGTCTATGTTTTATCAATGACAATCCATTGTCTTCCATTTTAAATGTATGCAAACAGTTTAAGATGCATGATCAGAGTTCATGAAATTCAATGAATTTTAACGTATTCCTTATATATTTAGCAAAACATTGCAACTAACCCCAAGAAAATCTGAACATTATTCGTGAAAATAAGACTTTAAATGAAAGGGCATACCCGTATTGGCTTATTGCAATAAATAGAAAGGGGCATAATATTTTCACGGTCGGCAAAGGATTTTGGGATTGAGGGACGTAAACAAAGTTGGTTGACAGGTCAAGATGATCTATGTACTTTATCGTTGATTTAAAATTTTATGTTAGATGTCATAATACGGTAATTTTTTTTAATGATTGGAATGATATGATTGGATATATACGTTAGAAATTATAATTTAAAAAGAATGCAAAGATGAGCATGCATCTTAAGCTTTAGAATCATGTTTTCATGTAAGGATTCTAATTTTGAAACTTGACAGATTCGCCTCGGCAGCTAGAGACGGGTCAAACTACTTTGTTCTTCTCATCATCACCGACGGAGTCATCACGGACATGCCCCAGACTACACAGGCTATTGTAGAGGTAGGCAAAATAATAGAAACAGTTCATGTTACTTGTCACGTTCAACATGTGTATGTACAATACTCAATAATATCCTGCTCTTGCGTATCGCTGAAAGTTTATTATTCATCACTATAGCATGTATCTTGTCAGCCAATGAAATGTTATGATTTGAAATTAGATGAATAATTTCTAGTATCTTGTCAGCCAATGAAATGTTGTGATTTGAAATTAGATGAAATTTGATCTTCTCAACCGGGCAATGCAAAATTGCTTGATTTCAGTTATACGAGGTAAAGCTCAGTAGACAATCAGGGGGTTGAAGCAGTCTTACAGGTAGAAATACCCTGATGAACAGGCATTATTACTTTTTTTTCTAATAATTGTTGCATTATGATGACATTTTTGATGTATGGATCCATCAACTGATCTTAATTCATGTAGTTTCTAAATGTTGAATAAATTGTAGCAACAAGTTGCTTTTGTTTTGCAGGCATCCGGTCTCCCAATGTCAATCATCATTGTAGGTGTTGGGAATGCAGATTTTGAAGGTAGGATATGGGTTGTATGAAGAATCTCACCTAAGTGTCTTGTGATATCAAATATATCAACACGAGTTGACAAAAGTTACAAATATCAGAAGCTTGCCGAATATATTTCAACTTTTATCAACAAGTCTTGATATGTTTGATATCAGAGGACATGAGAGTGAAATACTATTAATCATCCAAAATCATTCTTCATTTTTTCCTATGAAAATTCTACATCTCTGAGGTCTGCACAGCCATTTGACTTTCAATGCAGTGATTTCATAGGATTGTGATGTTGTCATGTTTGTGTTGTCATTTATTGATGATGTTAACGCATGTCATGTAGTTGACGGTGGCAAGGCATTCTGCAAATTCTACTGTCAAAACGATATCTCCAAGGAGATATTGCTTGATCTCACATAAACGATGTCTCCTGTGTAACGCAGTTTTGGATGATATAATGGAAACATTTATCTTCTGTAATTAGCCAGTGGGTGTGACTTAACATCTAGACAATTAATTAGATAAACTATCAGGTGAAATACTTAGTATTTAATATAATATAAATATCACTACAATCTTCATACATACTGTATAAAGGGTTGATCATGATGAAGACATTATTCTAGAAAAATATGCAGTTTAGATAGTTAGTAAACGTAACAACTGCATGGCGAGTTCAAGTTGGCTGTATGGTATAAGCTGTTGGTACATCCAGTGCTAGCAGTTGGTGCCTGACTCTGGGGGTGTGGGTTGGAATCGGTCACAGGACTTTGTACAAGAATTTGTAGTTTTGTTCATATAGAGAATTTCACCCAAGTGTCTTCTGATATCAAATATATCAACACGAGTTGATTAAAGTTACAAATATCCGAGGCTTGCCGAGGATATTTTTACTTTTAAAATCATTCTGCATTACGTTTCAATGAGAAAGTGTACATTCCTGAGCACAACTCTGCTAGTTGACTTCCGATGCAGTAATGTTATAACATTGTGACGCCATGACGTTTATGACGTCATAGCATTGTGATGTCATTACTCAATGATGTAAAAGCACTTTGATGTCATGTAGTTGATCGCCGCTAATGGCTGCAATACTGCCGAAGCGGCGTTAAACAATAACTCACTCACTCACTCATGTAGTTGACGGTGACAGGGCATTGTTCAAAATCTACTGCCAAAACGATATCTCCTAGGAGATATTGTTTGATCTCACACAAGCGATATCTACTGTGAAACACAGTTTTGGATGATAAAGTGTGATCCCAAATATAGCAATGTTACGTTATTCTGTTCTGACACTGACTTCTGTCTGCAGCTATGGATGTGCTGGATGGAGATGACGTCAGGTTAACGAGTCACGGACGCGCTGCACTCCGAGATATTGTCCAGGTAAATCTTGTACCCTCTTTGAATTGTTTTCTTCAGAGATATAATGATGAAAACCATTCATATCACTGGCTTTAGAATTAGAAGATTTGTATTGTGCTTAGGGTCAAAGGCTGGGACTTGAACATTAATTATGAAAATGGTAAAATTTTATATTCATAGTGAAAGTCCTTGTTACATAGTATCACTAAAAAAATAAAATTGAAGAAAATAATTTACTTACCATTTGATCAAGTTAAAGAACGAATTTTCTACTTTCACCAAATTTAGGACATTCTGGAATTCTTTTTCAAATGAGGACTTTGAGTTGTTTTATCTCGTTCCAGTTTGTTCCTTTCCGCGACTTCCTGGGCAACCGTTCCAATGAAGTGTTGAGTCGTGCAGCTCTTGCGAAGGAAGTGTTAGCAGAGATTCCAGATCAGATCATCGGCTACATGAATCAACACAAGATCAGGCCCAAACCTCCACTCCAAGCTCAGGACAGTGTCGTCAGTTCAGCACCACCCCCGTCGTTCTAACCTGACTAGAACTCATAGAAAACTGGTAGAGAAATGTTAAAGAGAGGGATCTATCAGAGTTGCCTGCCATTTTGTTTTTTTCATTACGTGAATTGAGAATTGATGTACTTTTACTGATTCCAACTTTTAAGGATAAAACATATATGAGATAGAATGTCCACAAAGTAACAAATATTATCCTTAGAATCAACAATGTTTAGTTATTCCTGGAAAATGGCTTCACTTTTCATTGTTTTTATTTTTAAATGAATGTGTGCTATTCTTTATCAAAATCTAAACTCACCAACACAACCCTCAGTAATATGTTCAAATGGATTGTGTTATAAACATATTAATGACATATGTATAAACAGGATGGTGCCCTCTTATTTCGTCTCCACAAAAAGATAGAACCCTCCCTTTAAATTCATCTGGTTTGAATAACTTAACCTGCAGCATGGATGTGAATTTGCTAGTCCATCCTCTTAAAGGAAATATAAAGAAGTCGTAACCTCACCACTTGTAGTGAGTTATTAGACTCTTTTGGTTGTATGTATTTTAAACAGGAGTGGTTTGTTAGCAATGAATGTAGACGCTAAAGGCTTAACTAGAGTTTAAAATTTCAAAATGTGAAATATAAATTTGAACCGTGTTCCATTGAAACCAAAATTTAGATTTAAAGAGGAATTAGTTGTGTTAACCTAGTTAGTTACTACTTATTATCCCCTCCACAACCAAGTTGTCGATGGATATAGATATGACCTCTGTCTGTCCCATCGTCTGCGCATCTTGGTTTTGTTTCCAGACCGGAACTCAAAATCTATGGACCAGTCATCATGTGTAGATGTGCCTTTTAGGGTTTAAGCGTGAATTTATAACTAATGAGTTATTAAAGAATAAAGTTCCATAATCATTGTTCGCTGTTTGAAACTTTCCCACTTGGCAGGGGATATAGTAGACTGTCTGCTTGTTTTAATTGCAAAATGAAGAAATTCATTGATACTTTTAATGTTAGAATCAAACCAATAGATTGCGTTCTCTGAAATCAGTCATTCTCCATCTTTGTTGAATAAGGTGTCCATTATGCTACCATAATCAACTTTATCATCCCCTATTATCTCTCAGGTCTTTAACGAAGTATTAATACCAGTGCAATATAATTGCAAGCCAGTTTTTGAACAAACATCCTGAAACCAGGCCAGCTTGTTGTCTTCATTATACATCTGCATAACATCACTTCTTTACCCTCATACGACTAACTTTAAAGGTTAAGTCTTGCTCCTAAATATCACACACTATAGAAATGACCTTCAATGTACCATAATCTATACCAGACTGCTGTTTTGACTCTTAGACTTTTGCTCTATTTTTAGTTCATCAATTCTGTATGGTCAGAGATTATGGTATGGGTGAGCCATTTTCTGATGGAGACTAAAGTTTGTACATTTGGTCTTGACACCCTTTCAATATTTGGGGGGTGGGATGGCGTCATGGCACACTGGTTAGCAGTTTGGCTTCGGATTAAGAAGTCTGTGGTTTGTATCTTGCCAGGGGCTTGACAAACTTGTCTGCTGTGGAGAACTGTCCTACATGCAGTAAGGTTTGGGTGCAATGTTAGACCGAATTCGAGTGGTTCATGGTTCACTAGTTCCAGCCGATGCTCGCAGGTTTCACCGCAATGCATAGCCACATGGTGTTGCAGGCTTTCTCCCTGCAATAATACTAGCAGTCTTGTGAAGTGAAATAAACTTGAAAGCAGCATAGAACCCCAATCAAGTCAAATATGTGTCTCCCGTGCTGCTTGTGACCCATCAACATGTGTTGATTGGATGTAAGCTATGACTCAAGGGTGTAGTTAAGTAGGACAACAAGGAGGAACAAAATGAAATGGTTTGATTGTAGTGGAATTGGTCGAATTATAGACAATTTTAGTGTTATATTTTATAACTAGTAATACTCTTACTACTCAATTCACTTCATTTGAAATATAGCAAGGTATTTTCAAGGTGTTATGCCTGTTTACCAATCCATTTTTCTGAATAAATATTGTTTAAATCATACATCAAGTATTTTAGGAAGGATATCACTGTTACTGCTGGATCATTTGAATTGTACAGAAGAGCTCAACTATAGCAGCAAATGGTTTTAGGGTAATGTTGTTGATTATTTGTCCTTTAATTTATTGACATGTTTTGCTTCTATGACATTTAAAGATTAATTGAAAAAGTGACATGAAATCATGTGAAATTCACCCATAAAACCATGTTAAACATTTTTGTTGACTTCTTAAGAGTACGACAAAGAATATGATGTAATGCATTTGATGTTTTGTCTCAAATACATTGATTACTGTCTTGTTGGTATGATGTATGATATAGGATTTGTTGAATAACTCTTTTAACTATAATCAGAGTTGTAGATGCACATTTCCTACTAATTGCACATGCATTACATCTATTTAAATGTGCGTTCACTGTTTAAATTATGAGGCATATCTGTGAAATTGTTCACCATCTTTTAATGCTGTTCTGTCTTTGCTATGAATATATTCTACTTATTAATTTGTTTTAACAAAATGAGTTACTTTAGTGTTACTAAAAATTCATGGGTGAAATCAGTTTATTGTATAAGCCTAAAAGGTTACCAGTCCAAAAGCATAGTTTTTTGTCAATTTTCATGTTAAAATTAATTTTTAAAAAGATCCAAAAAGTTACCAACTTTGGCTAAAAGGAACCAGGTCACTTGCCTTATTTCATGCACTGGTAAAATATATGTAACATAAAAATATAATATTGTATATCTGGTCCTGTTACCTTGATTGTTTTGTTGAGTGTTTCTGATACATATTTTAGCACATATTTGTAAATATATGAAATGTTGACATGTTTTGTTTACTTGTAATGCTGCTGATAAACTGAACGGAGTGATGAACTGTATGGAGTTTTGAGCAGTTTTGAAGTTCTCACTCTATCTAGTTTGTGTTTGTGAACATATGGTTATCTGTCTTTTTAATATTCATCAAATTTGCATAATATTACTGATATATATATTATCATTGATTTTAGTGAATAAAACATCACAACTTTTTATATGTGACATGTACTAGATGTCAGAAATATTTTAAGGCTAAATTTAAAAAGTGAAATGTTTCTCTTGTATTGGCACATCAATTTTATCTGTGGTGTAACAGATTCTTATTTTCTTTTTAAAAAATAAAAGAATTTACCGCATAATTTTAGCTACAACCCCAAAATCAATTTGTTCACCTACTTTATTGATTACTATAAGGACACTTGTGCTTAACCTTGAGCAATTCTTGCACTTCCAAGTTATGTTTTGTTGAAAAAATATCAAATTGGCTCCTCCCAGGTCATTATGTTTCTATAAAAAGTAAAATGAAAATCATACTCCATCATAATAAAACTAAATGCCCGAGAAATATTTAACATTTTTTATGCAGCCTAAGTGACCATATATTTAATCTTTGAAGTCTCTATTTCTTTTATAAGTGACATACATATATATTTTAGGAAAATCTGTCTGTAATATTTTGAGTGTTGTGAAGTTCTGATTATCCTGCAGTTTGTGTGTAGTTGTAACTATGTTTTGTTTTCTACTTTTCTAACTTGTTATTCCCTGTTATACTTGTTTCAATGGTTTATCTTTTGTTATGGTTATGCTCATTTAGTCGAAATGAAATTCATTTCAATTAGTAAATTATCAACTATAATAATTCTCATTAAAAAACATTTTTTTGCATCTTTTTTAAACATTGTTTATGGTTAATTAGATTTGCGTCAAAATGATTAATCAAAAGACACATAATGCTCAAGATATGTTAGAAATGTGTAGGTATAGAAATTTTGTAAGAAATTTTGAGAAAACAAATTAATATCTATACAATATCAACTTTCAGATTTTGTTTGACACTATAATCACATCCCATTCATTATCTTTTTCACAGAAACAAATTGAACAGAATGCCTTCCAAAAACGATCTCTATCTTTATCTTCCATTCATTATATCATAAAATGTTCATTTTATATATATACAAAATGAATTTCTGACAGAAAATATGTAAGCTGTCAATCATTCCAATTTGCATTGTGTTTATTCTTAATGATAACTCGGAAGAAAAGAAACGATTTTATTTTATTATGTACAATGATGGAAATTCAACATAACAGTGGTAAAAATAGAAAAAATAAAATATGTTCAATTCTCGTCTTATACTTATCTGATATACTGAAAAAAATGGTGAGTGGACATTTAAAAGTTTGAATGTTATGTATCATAAGTAATATACATAATTTTCAATCATACTTCATATTCCATTGTCGATTTCTTGATAATAGGTCTTTGCTGTATGTACCTCCATACAAAACAATACAGTTCATAGTCAGTGTCTTTGTATGTATAATCTGTGATGTATTTGTGATGTTCTTGTTCAACCTCGCCCTCTTACTCTTACTCAATATATTCATTTATTGTTATACTTCACCAATGCTACCTTTCAGTCAAAATGGAACATTGTCAATGAAATAAAAGGTGATCATTAATATGGAGTTATGTTAATGTTTTTATGAGAAGACTTTATCTGGTTTGAGACCGTTAATACATTTGTTATATTTGGATGCAATGCTACTCTGTAATTCGGGAAAGTACAATATTGTTCACTTCAAACGACAAGCCTTTATTATTCCCCGCCGCGCGTTTAGCGCGAAGCAGGGGATATAGTATTCGGCTGCGTCCGTCCGTATGTCCGTACGTCCGTACGAAATGGAATAACTCAAATACTGTTCACTCGATTCTTTTCATATTTTGCATATGGGTTCATCATAGCAAGAGTAATGTTCCTACAGAGGTTTGTGACCTTGACCTTCATTTCAAGGTCACAATGAGACTTTGTCATTTTACCCTTGTCAGCGGGATATCTCAATAACCATTTGCTGGATTCTTTTCATATTTTACACATAGCTTCTCCAAGGGAAGACGACGGGCTGATTAGATTTTGGTGACCTTGACATTATTTTCAAGGTCACAGCGGAACTTTGAATTTTTCGACATGTTAATGTACATGTAAAGCTTGTCAGCAAGATATCTCAATAACCATTCACCGGAATTCCATCATTTCTTACTTAGATCACCTTCTAGGGAAGATGACGGGCTGATTACATTTTGGTGACCTTGACATTATTTTCAAGGTCACAGCGGAACTTTGAATTTTTCGACATGTTAATGTACATGTAAAGCTTGTCAGCAGGGTATCTCAAGAACCATTCACCGGAATTCCATCATTTCTTACACAAAGAACTTTCTAGGGAAGACAACGGGCTGATTAGATTTTGGTGACCTTGACATAAGTTTCAAGGTCACAGCGGAACTTTGAATTTTTTGACATGTTAATGAACATATAAAGGTTGTCAGCGGGATATCTCAAGAACCATTCACCGGAATTCCATCATATCTTATATAATGCACCTCCTAGGAAAAACAAAGGGCTGATTAGATTTTGGTGACCTTGACATTTTTCTCAAGGTCACAGTGGAACTTTGACTTTTGCGACATGTTTGACAGTCGATTTTGCTGATCTTGACATTATTTTTAAATTTTGAAGTATTAATTTGCGGCGGGGATCATGTCACCTTAGTGACAAATACTTGTTTTAGTTCAATTGAAAGTATTATTTTGGATACTAGGTGTAAAACATGTAAGAAATGTCCCCACATAATATAATATAAGTGAGAAAAGCTCACATTATTACTGAGTACATTTAACACTGCTGTTTTGACAAGGAATATACATGCTTCTTTCTATTAAACATGTTAATAAATTTATGAATAAAATCTAAAATTATTGTATATAGAGTCCCTGGTTTTATAGTTCAAAATCAATGTGCCCGAGGTCTATAAATTCTGTAGAATATTCTAAGCCTTATTTTATACATGACAAAATGAAGTCCATGAAATATGAAAATAAGAAAGGCTATTATTGCAGAGACAGCTGAGGAAACACCCGGGTTGTTCCAGTCTGTTAAACCAGGATAAATGACGTTACGAGGGTCAACAGCCCAGAAAACCACACTGAAGATGAGGTACAATGAACCGAAGCCAAGCGAGTAGACAACGTGAAGTATACGAGTCGGTCGAGCGCTGATGAAGTTGTCCAAAATGGCCAAAACAGCGTTGAGAATATGAGTGTTGACGTCATTGAATATATCTCGGAATGACCCTTTGAACATCGCTCCGAAATAGATACCAGTCACCACAAGGGAGAATGTGGAGGATATATTTGCTAGAACCCATGACAGTTTGCAATACCATGGTATAACAGCACCGTCAGTGCTCACCACTTCGTTTCCATCAACACTCCCATTGGCATTGTTTGTGGTACTCAAGTCTCTGTGGGTTCTATCACGCTCAACGTCACTTCCATTATCAATGGTTTCGTCGGGAACAATATGCCCGGATTCAATGTGTTCCACGTTTGTAAAGTGTGATGTGTTCAAAGGATAATCATCGACTTTATATGAATCACCTATGCTATCTGTTATATCACGCTCAAGTGTGTCATCCTCATTGGGTTCTTCAGAGGTACTTCCATGCTCTGAAACGTGTGTGACGATGGAAGAATCTTGTTCTAGTTGCCTTGTTTCTGTACAACGACTTATCCCTTTGTTAACAGTTTCTAACTTCCCAGTACCAGAAGCAATAACAGGTAGGACAGTATATCGTTCTTCGCCTCTCAAATACTTAGATTTCCTGTCCTTTTTACGAGAACCTTTACCAGTAGATTCGGCGTCCGAGTTCGGTGTCCCCTTGACATCCTGGCTGCAAACGTGGGGTGAAGTATCTGGTTGCTTTGTTCTCAAAGACTTTAACCCCATGTCCAGATTTCCACTCGAAACTTGACCAGGAGATTCGACGTCTAAATGCGGATTCCTCTTGGTGCTGCAAATCGACGTTATGACGGCAGCAAGTACAAAGTGACACGTCAACGCCAGATACGCCCAAGACGTTAAGTACACCATTGCGCTGTGGCTCTGTGCAGGGTGGCTGGTATGGAGCTGTTGTATCACAACCACCATGTAGATAAATGCGCTCACAGTATAGAGGGCCAGTATCCACCGATAGGCGAGATATACAGGGTAGGGGCATCGCCACTGGAAAATAGAATACATATTGGTCGATATTTGAATACTAAGAAATTGTTGGAATGATATAAGTAATTGTTTACCTTGACCCAACTTTTCCCTGGTACAAACGAGTCCAATACTAATCTAGCCATTAGAACGTAGTGTCTTGACCCCACCTCCTCCCATCCTTGAGAACTCCAGGGGATACGTTCCGATAAAGCTCAGTAGATATTCATTGTTATCGAGGATGACTTATTGTTACGGTCTTAGATTTATATGCGAACTATGATGTTACTGCTTTTATAAATATAATTGATATTTGAATGAACTACTATAAACCTACATGTATGTTAAGTATGGTCAAAGCATAGCTTTCCTCTATGAATTATGGTTAAACTTTGAAGCCGTAGCTCTCTCAATTATCAGCTTATTTATAAAGCACGATTTACCTATCCAATTAGAATTCTTCTTTGATTATCAACTTCTAAGTGAAACAGTGTGTCGTTTCAATTATATAACTCTCTTCCAAGTTATAAGTCTATGTCGTGTCTAAGTCTCGTGTCTGAATATCGGTATATCCCTCGCTCTCGCTCGGGAAATACTAATATTCACCCAAATGTGTCGTAAACATAGTATGACATAGACACTCATATACATACAATATCCTCTATGTGTTTGACTCTGTATAAAATAAGGTCAAGTTTCTTTTGCCCATTAGTGTATTTCAAAGCAAAAAACAACAACACCAGGTCCAACCATTTCTTTGAGGTCATAATGTCTCACCTGAGAAGTGTAGAAGCACTGAGACGAGCACCTGTTCAAGCACACGTTGTTGAGACGCAGTTCCTTTGGTAGTTTAGCTCCCATGTCTGTTCACTGAAAGCTCTTTTCTTCAGTTACACAGACCTCTAACTGACTCATGTGTGATCTGATTTCACACAGAATTGGATATTGATAATAACTGGGCAATAATTCCCTTTTCCAACGATGGTTGTGATGACATAGTTGGAGCTGTGTGGAAGGAGCAATTACAGGGTATCCCAGCGTGTTTCACTCTGTATTTACCTGAATGTGTCTGGGTTACCATTGTGTAGGTATACCCCGTCTAACACGTAATTTGTTTGTGAAATACTGGAATTTGTGCTACTGGAATGTGTTGAAGGTGCAGCTGGAGGGTTTCTTATTGCAGAGAGTCTTATTCAGTCGTATCACGTTTTTTTAAATTAAAAAACACTAGCACTGGCTTACTCGCATATCACAGAATCTAGTTTAATGTAATTTAATCAATGGGTTGAATGAATTATTATTTCCTTATACAAGAAAGGTGCACGAAAAACTAATCTAATCACATTATTAAATGTATTTGCTAAAGTTTTAGGTTTTAGGCCAGTAACACTGGTTCCGGGTTGGACATAGAATCTTGTTTAATCATTTCATCAACATATGTATCGGTAGAATGAATTATCATTCCTATTATTCATATATCATTATGCCCCTTAAAGGTACATTCATTGTGTTTCATAAAATTTTATTTGGCTTTAATACGTTCCAAAAATTCACTCAGCTTGCATATTCATCCCCAATCGCTAAACATATCATAATTACTAGTTTCCAATTGAAATCGAGTATCATCATTATGCATGTGCAGAAACTGAAAGTGCACGTCCTTATCATTGTATTGTTTTTGGAAATCACACAAATTGATTTTGCTTTTAAGCTATGTTTAATGTTAACTATCAAGTTTATTATCCGAGGGAGTGTGTCATTTGGCTTTTACAAAACTAGCGCGAATGTGCATATTGTCCGAGCGGGAGCGAGGGTTATACACACATTCGTAAAAGTCAAATGGCACACTTTCGAGATTAGTTTATTCCTTATTACCAATTCTATTTCCATTTGAATCGCGTGTGGGTAGTAAGTTGATTAATCTTAGCTCTGTCTAATTAATACCAGAGGGAACATTCTGATAGACAGTCTGATATTGTTTCATTATCTTATATTACTTCATTTACAATATTTATTTGGTTTATAAATACCAGTTTATCAGTTTATCTTAAATTTACAACACCAGGAATAAAGACTTAATCCCTTTGAAATGTGATCGTCCTGAGAGGTGCAGTAAATAATCCGCCGACAGAGATTGAGATAATCCCTTGGTTGGGATTAAAGAACCATGCTGGTAAGTCGACGGCGGTTGCATTGAAGTTGTGTTATGTAAGATTCTATCAACAATAATTCTTGTTTTGTTTCTAATAATGTTCTGTAATTTGCATCGGTAGGTCCTTCTTTTAAGTCACCATAAAATTTCAAGATTCTATCGGCGTCATGTATACTTCAATTGGTTCCATACTCGTCAGTTCAATAGACATGTGTAACAGTATGGGATGACTTTCACGTCGTTACATGTGTTACACTCCCGGAGAGAAGAAACGCCTATCAGATGTATGTATTATTGAAATATGTTTGAATGTAAGAGATGAGACAAAAATAAACAATTTCTCTCTCTCTCTCTCTCTCTCTCTCTCTCTCTCTCTCTCTCTCTCTCTCTCTCTCTCTCTCTCTCTCTCTCTCTCTCTCTCTCTCTCTCTCTCTCTCTCTCTCTCTCTCTCTCTCTCTCTCTCTCTCTCTCTCTCTCTCTCTCTCTCTCTCTCTCTGTATTATCAGATTTCGTAGAAACTTCAAAAAGCATGTAACCAATAGCATGTAGTTTCATCATTTCTGAACAACATTTCGAAGTTTCTGACAAAAGAATGGCGAAACAAGGACAAGGTCAACTGTTCAGTAATTTATCAATGTTCAGTTACATAAATAAATAACATTTGAAACAGATTAACAGGCAACCACGAGTAACAATACAGGCACGCACTAGCATTGAAGTATTGATGATGTAAGTGGTCACGATGCACAAGAATCAATCGGACAGACAGACAGACAGATTATTTATTAAAGTCTCGCCTCATTTTTACAAAAAGAATTACTAATAATTATGATACAAATTACAAAAGCGTAAAAAGTGAGCCAACCAAAAGGGTTATGAGAGACTAAAAGGAATTACATCAATAAAAAGACAGTAATAAATAAACACGTACCGGTCTTCATTGGGGTGGTTTTTTAAAAGTTATTCAGCGATTACACTTTTTCCACATTTCAATGGACTATCAAATTAATTATTGTTTCAGCATAACTTGGAGACAACCATTATTTTATTTTAGAAAGTATTGAAGTTTACATCTCCAACAAAATCATGTAGGCGTTTCTTTTGCCCGTTAGTGTAATGGCATGTATTTAGAATGTATTTAAACCGTCATGTTTTTCAAATGACATGTATTTCACATAAACAAGTATACATCATGTGATCTACGATACATTGCAAAGAAGAAGAAGAAGAAGAAGAAGAAGACATACATTTTATTGTTTGTGTCACATGATAATAATTAATAATGAGGATACTTATATCGCGCCAAATCCACAATACAAGGGCTGTCCTCAAAGCGCTACACACATCATTACCCTGGTATAAGGACCAACATCATATATGATATCCGTATACATTTGGACACGTTAAAACAATATCACATTGCAACCGGCCTTTTAGCTAACGAGCCCCGTTAAAACATGTGCATCTACAACAAAATAATAGATTTTTACACATACACATGATACACATTGTGGTACTTATATAGAATCCGTCAATTGTGTCAAGTGAAGAAGATATTATTTCTGTCTCACTCGTAGTACAAACATTTATAAGACAGGACTTCATCTACATGATTTGAACACATATGTAACACAGTGTGGTACTTTTACGATCCGTCAACAGTGTATCAAGTGTGTATCAAATGTGAGTTCCAATTGGATATTATACAAACTGTTGAGATAAATAAATAGTGTATATTGTATTAATTATACAGACAATTGACAATTGTTTATTCGAGTCTTACTTCTGTACATCAAACTATTAAATATATACATGTTTGCATAACACACAGATATAACTATCTGTCTGATAAAAGTACAGAAAAACTTAATATGAGTTATGAGAGACTATAACATATTAGAATTAGTTCTGCACAGTGAGAGATTAAGGCTTTTCATTATGGCAGTGTTATTACAACGTTACGGCATACTTTAAACTAACAATTCACATCAACATCTTACCTTTGAATAAACAACCATCAACGTCAATTAACGTCGCTTTACTAATTAGGCGTGAAATCACAAAACTAGGCAGTCAATTAAAAGTTAATTGTCTAATAAAGACTTACTAAAAAGTGAACGGGGTTGTCGTTTCTACGAGATGTTTTTAGTTACACTTATAACATTTGTGTATAGACGTCTGTATATGACACATGTTCCTTTTTTTGAGTAGATCTTTTTAAATTAATTAATCAAAATGTACAATATGATAAAAATATATATGAAATAAAAGGTCAACAATATGTCACTACGGCTGAAAATGTGAAAATGTAGTTGGAGTTTACATTTTAAAGTTGTTGCGCCACAAGAAAATAAATGAATAAATTCACAATATAATAAGAATAAGAGATTGCTGTGTTTCGAGAAAAGAAGGCATTTTCTTCCGTAATGGGCGCGTTTCTTTCAAATTTGGATGGGTTTTCTTCAAAATTGACGCATTTCCTTCAATTACTTCGGGGGCCTGATATCTTAAATTTATTTCAAAGAACTGGCACCTGTCTGTGTGAGTAATACGAGATGGCTGCTTTTGAAAATCTACGTTTTGACGATGAAAGGGTAGTTGCTCGCTCAGACAGTTAGAATAACAGCACTAACAGGCCTCGTTGACCGCTAATTGTCAGTACAGCCTATACGTGGTCGTCCATCCGTGACAGCCACTTGTTCTTCAAGCCAGTTGATTAACACGCTAATTAGTTACGTCATGGCAGGCGGAGAGTTTACTGTAATTCCAAATGGCAGGTCGATTCTCAGATATTTAAACCGTGTTCGCCGGACGGAGACTTCATTTCCAGACACACTGCAGACAGAGGTAGACACTGAAGATGGACAACACTGAAGAACTATACTCGAACCTACGGGAAACCGAGATGAAGTTCAAGAAGGCGTGTGGACAGGTCGTTCTTCTGAACGACAAGTTGGAGGGTCTGCAGCGTCGTTATGACAAGGCCAGGACCGAGAACCATCGTTCCTTCAGATACAACCTTCGTCTTAAAATGGCCACAGTGGAAGGAGTACGCAACGCGTATTACGAATACGCATGTGAGAAGGCGGAGAGAGTTGCTGAACAGCGATACGAGTTATCCCTGTTGAACTCCAACTCGGAGGATGATGATGATGATGATGATGAGGAGGAGGAGGAGAGCGAAGACGACGTGGACTGGGATGGAGACGTCATGGAAGAAGGAGAGGATGGAGAGAATGTGGAGGGGGAGGTTGAGGAGGAGGAAGAAATGGACGCAGCAGACATCTGAAGTCTAGTACTAAAACAGCTGCACACTCAATTTCAGAACAGGCCGTTCTGACAGCCCTTTTCAGGGCTAACAAATAGCAAGAAAGAAAACTTGAAACAATGCGTTTAATATACAAAAACTATAAATACTTAAATTGAAACAAACATGGCATAGGACTAGATAGCCTTAAAAGAAAATTCCGGTTACACTGACTAGAACAAATAAAATGACCATCATGTCCGCCTTATAATATGTTTCAACTTAATCTTCAGGGGGTTTGACATTACAGCAACTGAGACATATCTCTATAATATCTTAAACTCTCAAATAAATCTCCTCTAGCTAAATGAGTGTCGAAGTATTGAACATAGTCATTATGAAAGCCATAAAGGATCGATCTATGCTAGGTTCTACGGTATGCTAGAACTCTGTAATGAAGGATATTATGGACAGTTGATGGTGACTGCATTGAAGTTCCATTAATTTAGCAAATCTTCATAATGGGTCACGCACTTGCTATGATTGTATTTTCAATATATATGCTGAAATGGTTTTAAAAAAAGAATTCGTCGAATATCTGTACCTCTCGTGGCAAAGGCATTATGTTCTGTTTTCGAATTACGACTTACCCAATCATTCTGCCTTCTTCGCGCCTTAATTCATTGTGCCTTCACCTTGCCTTTTCGGGCCTTCTACGTGAATTATTCGAGGATTTAAAGGCGTTTTGAATACTTTCAAAGAAACCAGGTCCCCATCCAGTGTAAAGGGAGCATTACCGAATGAGTAGACTGTTCCAATCACAACTACCAACTGACAGACATAAACTCACTTGCTAAAGAAACGTCATCATACTAGAATAAATATCTGTTCATATTAATGAAGGGCGCAGTGGTTAGCGCGTTCGGCTTCGGATCAAGAGGTCCGGGGTTCGAATCCCGTCAGGGGCACGGCAACTTTGTATACAGTAGAGAACTGTTCTACAGGCAGTAAGGTTTGGGTGCAATGCTACACTGAATTTCAACGTAGTTCCACCCATGGTTCGCTAGTTCCAGACGATGCTCTCAGCTTTCACCGCAGTGCATAGCCACATGGCGTTGCGGGCTTTCTCCCTGCCAAAATGCTAGCGGCCGCGATATAAGTGAACTACTCTTGAAAGCGGCGTTAAATTTCGCGATTTCGTTTTGATTTTTTCGCGATTTCGCGATTTCGTGTTGGAAAGTTAACACGAAATCAAATGGCCCCTCTCAGCCATCATACCTCACCTCCTTTGATGTTGATCTCTTCAAACATGGCATACCTCAACACATTTATCTGTTGGATTATTTATGAAAAACGCGCATTTTAAGAAATCATCGTTTTCGAATCTCCTTTATTAGACGAGTTAAGAGAGTCAAACAGGACTTTTTGCCTTGTTTTTTGACGTCCTGCAGTCATGATGCTTTAACAAATTAAAGTCCAAGAAGGTTATTTATGCCGATAACATGTTTAATGCGTTAAATTTCCAAATTTCATAATGTGTTAACTTAACTGTACTTTTGCACGCTTTTTGACATATTATGGAAAACCTAGACTAATGCATGGTGCCAGCTGCACCCCTTTAATCTCAGTAAACCAGTATTTCCTACATACATATTAGTTTTATCAAAAAAGACAACAAAGACAGAATTTGGTTTGACTTTAGGTGTTTGAATATACCTGTAATTACTTCATAAAATGCTCTAAAAGCTTCAAACGCAAGGTTGGACAACATCGTATTTCATCATAATGATCATGACGGTAGACCATGTAGACTTTCGAGACACTCTCAGATAAAATACCATAGATTTCAACGCGAATGGCATGATTTATATAGAAAAATTAATTGTAATAAAGAAGAAAACATTTCTCTCCTTTTAAAGGGGCAGTAGCACGTTTTTTCGATGAAATAAGTCGATGAAATGTATTTGAAAAATAATGTCACCAATAGTAAAACACCATTCTCTCTTCGGAAAATAAAGTTAAAAATGAGTGTAAATATAGTTCCGTAAAGCTATGGGAATAGTTTTTGTCATTCGATATAATAAAATGTGTTCACAATAAAATGGCCGCCATGCATTTTTTTGCTTTATACGTAACACTGTTAATACCACTACGGATAATGGGTTAATGGAAATGAGATGTTTTACCCTCTAAAGGAAATATAAATCACATAAACAATCATTATAAATGGGAAATTTGAAAAAGTATTTTTTGCAAAAAAACGTGCTACTGCCCCTTTAAACATTTCATTAACAGAAACTGGCAAAATACCAGTAGATTCAATAGAGCTGTCTGACTACATAACATTATTTGAAACAAGTTTTTCGTTTGAAGTGTAAGCATCGTGAAACTTGAACAATCTGTAAATTTAAATCTACCAATTAACAGTGATTCAACCAATTAAGCGTAAAATCACAAAATGAATCGGTCAATTAGGTAAAAATTGCTGACACAACCGCGCTTGTAGGTTTCGCTCTGACAAGCCAGTTAATTCCACTAAAACGAGTCGTCTTTAATTGTGTAATAAGATTTGAAATGAAACACACGAAGCGCAAAACTGTGTCTGCGCATGCTCATGAACAAATACGGAGCAAACATGACATTTCACTGATGCGATGAAGGTAAGTTATTTATTTTATCAACATTTTAGAAAAACAACATTTCCAACCTTCTTCGATTTATAAACCATCACTAAGTAAAAAAATAAGAAGAACAACTTCCCAAAGACGTATATCACTTCTAATTCCTTGAACTTCCCAATCGAAGACACAAAACTCATCCGCTATTTTGGAATTGGACAGCACATGCGCAGTCACTGCGTCGCATTTGTTTGCAAATTCGATTAATTTAAAACCATACCGCTAAATTGCGATGCGAATTCGTCTCAAAATGTATCAATGCTTTTCGATGTATATTGATTTTTTTCTTTGGTAGGCTTGTAATTCTTCATTGCTTTACTGATCACGAACTGATAAAACTATCAAGGAATACTATATTTTGGAGACCAGATTCAATACCATCAGTAATTTCGCCTTATATAATAAACAGTTGCAATCAGTCGTGTGCGTAAGCGAGCAATGCGAACATTGGCTAGAAAGTTTGAAGTGGCATATCTTAGGATTAAGTGATGTTGTAACTCGCTCAGACAGTTAGAATAACATTACTTTTTAACACGCCTCGTTGACAGCTAATTGTCAGCACAGCGGACACGTGATCGTCCACCCGTGACAGCCACTTGTTCTTCAAGCCAGTTGATTAACACGCTAATTAGTTACGTCATGGCAGGCGGAGAGTTTACTGTAATTCCAAATGGCAGGTCGGTTACCAGCTATTTAAACAGTAGTCGTCAGACACAGGCTTCACTTCCAGACAGCGAATCAGACTAGCGAGATGGACAACCTGAACAATGAAGAACTGTATTCGAACCTCCGGGAAACCGAGATGAAGTTCAAGAAGGGGTGTGAGCAGGTCGTTCTCCTGAACGACAAGTTGGAGGGTCTGCAGCGTCGTTATGACAAGGCCAGGACCGAGAATCATCGTTCCTTCAGATACAACCTTCGTCTTAAAATGGCCTGCGTGGAAGGAGTACGCAACGCGTATTACGAGTACGCCTGTGAGAAGGCGGAGAGAGTTGCTGAACTGCGGTATGAAGTGTCTCAGCTGGACGGTAACTCGGAGGACGAGGACGAGGACAGTGAAGACGATGAGGACTGGGAGAGAGACGAGGGTGTCGAGGACCTAATGGATGAAGGAGGAGACGAGAATGTGGAGGAGGAAGATGAGGAGGTTGACTTGGAGGAAGTTGAGGAGGAAGAGATGGACGCCACAATCAGCTGAACAGAGCAGCTGAACACTCAATTACAGAACAGGACGTTCTGACAGCCCTTTTCAGGGCTAACAAATAGCAAGAAAGATGACTTGAAACAATGCCATTGTTTAGAAAATAAAAAAAATGTTGAATTAGAAATAATTAAATCTAACAGGTGCAATAAAACAAATATTTGAAAAGGCCCCTTCAAGTCTAGTCAAACCATACAAAATAATGCATTTTCTTACAATATTTAAAAAACCCCATTTATGTCATCGAACAAACTAAACCCCATCCAATAACATATTCTTCAAATATCCTACTATCTGTTTATATCAACAGAACCTTCGTCTAAAATGTGTAGGCAAAACTCTAAATAAAATGAAAGGAACCTCTGAGTTAATTAATCACTGATCCTCTGGACTTATTTTTGTGTGTAAAATTAAAACATAGAAAGGTCCCTCCGAGATGGTAGCGTCCCATAATGCCTACAGTCCCAATCTGCCTACAGCTTATAACAACATGTTAAGGTCCAGTGATCAGGAAGTCAGGATCAGGAACTCAACCAAATTATCGGTTCCAAATATCTTTATTTGTCAACTGATTATTTGTAATACTAAATAAACAGGTTAACAGTTTTGTGTAAGTAAAGAAACATGTGAATGAGAAGATACAGGGATTCAGTTATCCTTCTCTGACATAACTTGTGTTATGCTAAGTTAACATGTTAACTGTTTCTGTATAATTTTATGAGTCAACTTAAAAAAGGTGTAAATTTCATGTCCCAGCTATTTGCTGAAAAATATTAGTTATTGTTACTCTATCAATTAGTTAAAATTAATAAAGACACATTTCCTCTACTCACTAAACTCATTTCCTCAAAAATATGTTCATAATATAATACATGATATAATATAATAATGATAGTTTGTAATTTTTCAAAGAAGTCATTATCACTGTAATCGTTAATTGAACATGAATTTATTGATGATTCACGATGTTCCTGTGGTCATGCGTATGAAGATGCACAGTCATCATTTTCTTTTATATAGGGGAAACCCTGTTTATTGATCCCCCTGTACCTGAGGACCTGAATAAATATTGTTTAAACCAATTTCTCTCCTTGAAATTTACACATTTTTAAAAACTGTTAAAAGCTGTTAGTAAAATGGTTAGTAGATGCAAGAATGTTCGTACTCTGACATGATTATTTGTAATACTAAATAAACAGGTTAACTGTTTCTGTATGAGTGCGACTCTGTCGTGATGTTAGTAACTGGAAAATGGGTTGTTCCATTATGCTATGGGTAAAAAATCCTTTCCCAAACTGCCTACACTATATTTTGTATAGGCAGAGTGGGATGTAGGCAGATTGGGACTGTAGGCAGTATGAGACCTAACCTCCGAGATGTGTTGATTTTCAATACTGAGCTCTTGAGTCATGTTGTAGACATGTCTAAAATAATTAAGGGATCTGGATGAACGAATAATTCGATGTGTAAAACGTATATTGCTTCAAATCTTTGATATCAATATTTAAACAAATTCTCGCGTTCAATGTATGGTACTAAACTATATTGGGAGTTAAACATTCTTTCTGTATACGGGTCCGCGATAATTTATGTAAACTAATTCTACATCTTGGTCGATGGACATTCTAATGTTGTACTTGTAAGTGTCAAAATGTGCAAAGCGATTTTAATATACGTAATTTTATTTTATATACTGTTTAGACCTTCAAAGTTTTTATCTGTATATAGTACTAGTATTCGTTTTATGCTACCTATTGTGATCTGTTTACACTGTAAATTAATGTGTTTCGTCTCTCATAACTCCTGAAGGAGTTGCTCTTTTAATAATTATAATTTGATACCATTTGACATGAGAGGTTAATAACCACTGTCTGCCTGTCCTTATATACTGACGGGCCAAAGAAAGTATAACACTCACTTTTTTTCGATAACTTCAGTATTATAAAGAAATGAGATGCATGATACAATAACACCACTTGGCAGTAGTATGAATGACTTAATTTGTGTTTGATTTATTTTTTAACTAAAATATCATATTTGTTTACTATTTAGCTGTGATTTCGGTGGCAGTGGGCGCTTTAGGTATGGGTTAAGCATTTGAAGGGCATTAAGACGTAGCATGCATAATAACAGAATGATTTTCTGGATAACAACTTCTTTAATGTGAAAATACACGACGTTTCGGAGTATATGCTCACTCCTTCATCATGTGGAACGTCAGATGATTAAGAAAATCTTCTTGTTTTTAGGATGTGGGCTGTATTAATCTATTTAAGGAAAGCAACAGGAATGGTGTTAACATATAGGAAGGTAACGCAAGATATAGAGTTATAAACATGCATTAAATCCTCATTCGATTAATTTGCACTTTAGAACACTGCCAGTATTATTATATAGAATACCCTTCATATACTCAAGATTCATTCAGCTATTAACCGCTAAGAGTCCTGATTTAAAAAAAAATATGATTAGCCAAAAACGTTTTTTTTATGAATGAAGAAAGGGATTAACGTTTTATAAAACTTATTATAATAAAGTACATGTGTATATAGATTATTATGATAATGATTTACAATGTTCTATACTGCATGGCACTCGATGCCATTGTTTTCATGCTTACCGTATAACCTTATTTGAGGCCAGCCTTGAATACACGCGGCACGCCCTTGCACAGAGCTTATTGAAAACAATAAACGCTTGCCTTAATGAAATGCTAGGTAAAATGAAATTAAACTCTACAATTATTGCTCCCTACCGTCTATCTCTAGTATCTCTACAAGCCTTCTTCCGAAATAGACGCCTGCCTTGAATTGAATCCTGCCTCGAATAGACGCCTATGGTGAAGATAACATATAGACGCCCTGCGTCTAATTACGGATTTACGGTACATAAGGAATGTATAAAGGACCCACGTACATAAATAAAGATACCACCACTCGTCCTTTATATTACAACACAGTGAACACACATTCTTATTATAATAAATATACTCTTAAACTGTTCCACGGCCGATGTGCCCTGACAGCCAGTTATTTGAACATATAGTTAATCACAGGTTTGTCCAGTCTTCATTCTATATCCTCATAAGCTCTCAAGACGTGCGCATTGTAGGGGTGGATGATTTGGACATAGGTAATAAGCACTGAAGTGAGCTGAGGTTCCGGGGCTGAGCTGTATACAGCTGGAAAAAAGTACCGCACCACCATATAGTTCAAATATAATATGTGATGTTGTTGGAATGTTAGAATACACCGAGGGAAAATCACTACTGAAGGCAAACGGACGATTTGAGGCTAATTGATTGAGCTAAAATCACACATGCATCGATTTATTGAATTATGAATTATAACTTGTGACGATACTGTAATTTTGGTATAAAGTTGTCTTTCACATGTAAAGGTTTCAAGATGGTGAAATTCATCCCTTTTCAACAAAAAATGGGATTCTTTTGAGTTCATGCAGTTTGTTAGAAAACTATTTCTCATTGCTTTAGAAAGGTCATTACACAACGAAGTCTGACCGATTTGTCCTTATATATAGCGCTTATTGAATCTGATTTATAAGGAAAAAATGAGTCCGAGTGTTCGTTGTAATTAATTATTTCTAGTGACCTTTTAAAATTGTCATCTATTCCAACATTTTAGGTTTATTCTAAATGTCCCCCAGGAACTACAGCAAAAGCGGGTCGTGTTAAACGTTAAAGTTATGTTGAACATAATTTTATTGTCGTTTTCTTTCATCAACTAACATAACTTTTATCTTTGCACTGATGATTACACTTTCAGTTTCGTTATCCCAAATATCTCTCTCAACATGTCTGTGATCAAAATCATGAATATCTGTCCACATGTTCAACTAAAGCTTCTACCATCGAGGTGTAATCATAATCTTAAACGTATACATATTAGTATTATATGTTTTAAAGATCAGATTATATTTCATGGAAAAGTTGTTCGACGGGGTATTTATCCTAATGATGCATACTTAACATTAAAAATAAAGATATACTCCCTGTAATATCAACTTGCATTATATTTCTTGCCATGATGAATATTATATAGGTTGCGCAACACAGGGAATTCACAAGGGCCATGTTCAAGAGAGGTTTCGAATACTTTTAAACCTCTCTTGAACGCGATTGCCCAATGTAGCGCTACGTAGCAAGGCGAGCAAACTTCGAAGAATCGCACCGTGTCGTTCAGGAGAGAATGCGCTACATTGAGCGCTACATTGAGTGATCAATGAGCGATTATAAGCGCTCGCTGTTATGGAACGGAGTCCTGTTTTCCCTATGTACGAACGAAAACTGGTCATTCCATCTCTGTGTTGCGTAACCTATATTAGCGCTAAAATTCATGATCACCTGCAACTACTCTCCACCCAGGTCTAAGTCATGTCCGTCTCCATTACTGCCTATTTTAAGGCTTGTCGTTTGTCCTTAAGATTTCTTTGCTAGCTAATCAGAGCCTACTATATATTTCAGGTACAGCGCTCCGCTAAGTTAGCACAGAAAAGTCAATAAATGTTGCAAGGCTTAAATTAGCCAGTTATGAAGACTGACGGGAGTAATGCCTTGCGTATAGAGAAGCTGGCATTCTCTTCCAACAGAGGTTACTCCCTTCAGATTTCCGATCCTACCCTCTGTTTTACAAGGGTTGGATTTCTCGGTTTTTCTCTGCTCGGGGGTAAAAGAACCCCATACTGTATCCCAGATTCTTAACCAATGAAAAGTCATCTTTCAGCGGCTATTTCGACAGAGTGACATAAGCTTTTGATTCTATAGATAAAGGATCTTGCTAATTAGCATATGTCCTTCGAATATATCTGCATTCTATTTCCTATCCTAACCTCTGCTCTACATCGCCTGTGTCCTAGGGCAGAACTAGAGTGTCCTAATTGGTTGCAATTGAATCTAGTTGTGCAATCAGCGACGCCGATGTAAAAGTGACATTTGCGTCATAATGATAAGATAAACGTAGGATAAACGTTTTCTCGTTAAACGTGTTTTCCTCGAAATATGCTATTTGATTTTGTGAAAACAATTGATGATAAACATGCTGATAAATAAAGAAGACCAAATCAGAGACAAATACCAAAAATAGTTCATTCGTTTCATTGGAAAATCGTTCGGATGGCGGGGTTTCAGGATATACGGGATTCGGGTCTGGATGTACATGATCAACGTAATACTGTACTACACAAAGTACTGTCTCTGAACAAGTATGATGTTGATTGTTGTACTCTGGACTAGAGGGTGATGTTTCGGAAAATGGTCTCTGACAATTTTTATCTTTACCATACGAGGATAAATGCATTGTCTGACAGTTTATCGTCAAAATATATCCTGGTGTCAAGCATCATTCATGAAAATGTAGATAAAAGCAATAAGTCATGAACATGATTTATTCTTTGTTGGAATTTTATACATGAGACACACAAGTTGTGTACGCATTATAAAATCAGCACTATAACATAGACATACAATGTATATAGTACAGATAAATAACGTATTCATTCTAATCAGAGATTCGTAATATACCCAACCCATTAGTTTTGAAACAATTAATTACAATTACATTCAGTTTACTGTATCGGCATGGTCTACAAGCCCTAAAAGAACACCACATTGGGTTTTAGGCCGAAACTAAGCTACGTTTTCCTATATACCTGGTCACGTGGTCGGCGTATGAATCAAGCACAGCCATTAAATTGGTACGCCGGTTAAAGGTGCATCCATTGTGTTTCATAAAATTTTATTTGGCTTTAATCCGTTCCAACATACCAATTGTGCTGTTTACAATACAAACAAATTCACTCAGCTTGCATATTCATCCCCAATTGCCAAATATATCATTATTACTAGTTTCCAATTAAAATCAAGAAACGTTCATTATGCATGTGCAGAAACCAAAAGTACACGTCCTATTTACATGCACAGTAGTTACATGACCTATTAAACTTTTTCAACCCAAATTTGTTATGTTGTCTGGTTTAAATAAGATTCCAAAATTACGTTTGACTCATTGGCGCGCGCGACACGCGGTGCATTGTCCGGTTTTCGATCAGAAATCACTACTTTTACCTTCATATCGTCAATATACTAAGCCCAGTATCATCAAAATGGTTGTTTTCTGTAACAGTAGGTACTTCTCAATAAAGTGAGACCATTTATAACGTTTGGCATATTTTACCCCCAACAACACAATGGATGTACCTTTAAGGTGGCGTACGTCGAGTGAAACGCCTGGTTCTCAATCATGCAAAGCCAGTAAAAAGTCATCCTAAAATCTCAAGCCGGAAAGTTTTTAATGGTGGCTTTGGATGGATGTTTGACACCGGCAGGATATTCCCAACAGGTAATGTTGACCTTGGGAGAAAACAGGTAGGTTTTTGATAAATTGCACACTCTTTTAGATATGTTTAACATTTTAACAGTTCGTGTCACAAACATGTCTCTTGCTCGAAATACATGCTCTGACCACTGTTACTAGAAGAACACACACTCACTGATAGAACATTGTCTCTTGATGAAAACTTGTCTTTCAACCAATGTTGATTATGGATAAGAAACTCCTTCATTGCTTCAACATTGTCTTGGAACGTGTCTGAATGTCCACAGGCTGTTTGAATAAGAGAAGGATCTGACGATAACCTTGAAAGAAATACTTTTAAGGCCGAATGTTGACCTTGACCTCTCCCACCGGTCTCAACAAGGTCATAGCGCATGCTACAGTTCACTCCCGAAACCGCCTGAATTTTTTCAATGGATTCAGATTCATAGCCAAATGACACATATGCAACTCTGCATCTCTGGGACCCCTCGGCTAACTTGGTGAGAACAAAAGTTGCACAGCTGCCAAGGTATCCAGACAACTGAACGCAGTCTATCCCTCGCGTGTGTTTATCCATAAGTTTGTGTAAGTACTGTGAAGCGACAATGATGACCAGATCTGTAGTCTGGAGGTGTTTGTCCATCCAAACCAAAGGTCCTTCTTCTCTCAGTTCTCTTCTATTGGAATCGTCCAGTACGTATTTGACCGTCTTCCCCAATGTTCGAAGTATTCTGCACAGCTCCTTACATGCATCGACGTGAAGGTCGTGACCATTGCCGGATACCAGAAGGATGTTCTGTATATTTCCTGTGAACAGAACATTAAGAAAAATGACAGACACCCATACCAACAATGGGACGGTGGGTCATACAGATCAAGAGAATACGGCCTTGAAACATGACAATTAAACCCGAAAACAATTGCCATTGCGGACAATAACTGGCAACGGCGACTATGCAACCGAGAACAGTTACTATGAAGGACAGTTGCAGTCGAGGAAATTGCAACTAAAACAATTGTCACTTATGAAAATTATCACCGAGGAAATTGAAACATTGGACAATTGCATCGACAACACTGCCATCGAGAACATTTACCACCTTAACAAATAATTACCATCTTGGACAATTACCATACGGACTATAATGATAAGAACAATTGTCATGTACGTTTTGAATGTATGTTGGACTCAACTTTTTACTTTGAAATAATTTATATATATATGCTAGAATTTTATTATCTTGATAACCCAATGGTAACTTTAAATAATGTTTTCATTTTAAGACAAAACGTGTGGCAAATTAACACAGCAGAACTTACACAGAAACAGTTATATTTGGCTTTTATGTGAATATCTGAAACCATTCTAATTTCATACATGTATTGCCATTTTCGATAAGATCAATATCAAGGTTAACTAACCTTTCATTTGTCTCGATTCTTCTTTTACACACTCCCCAAACTCCCCAAACTCTGCGGTGTGAAAGTCGAATCCTGGCATCAATAACTGTATGACTCTTCTGAGAGTCAGGAGGGAACCCGGCGCTTCCATCCTGACCCCCCTGAACGCTGGGTGGGGACAGTCCGGGTGAACCCACACCTTGAGGGGCAGGGTACAGGGGTCCACTTCCGTGTGGTCCATCAGCACCTCTAGCCTCGTCGTTGGCAATTCTGTTGGCATGTAGTTGGCATCATCCAAAGAGACATGCAACTCTAATTCGTTTTCATTGTTCTGAATTCTGCTTGACTTTGTGGTTACTCTTACATCCGACCCTTGAAGCAGTTCCTTCAAGTGGGAGGAGACTCGCTCCACAGCTCGTTTTTCTGTGTCTGTAACCAAATGTTCTGATGATTTTAGATTGCACTGAGAGGAACACAAATCAATCGCAAATGATCAATTGAATCTGTAAGTTTTATGAAGGTTATTTTAGTTTCAGCAGGTGAATGTTTGGCTCCATAATATTTGATAATAATCACGAGTTATCGGTTGTTTCACGAGTTATACAGATTTATTTTCATTATTTTTAAGCTTCAGGAGTTTTATCTAAGTTTCATGAGTAATATGAAAGTTTCAGGAGTTTTATCCAAACTCTTAGTCTTACTGAAGTTTCACGAGGAATAAAAAAATTAACACTGCTTCTCCCCATCTACACTTCAATGTTAGTGCTGTTCTACCGACAAGGATAACAAAAAATGAAATTAAACATTAAACGAAGATAATCATGACATTTGTCAGTATTGTCTTGTATTGTAGGCGATATGAGTATAGGCGATATGAGGAATAGGTAAACTGAATAGATACTCATGGCTCACCTTGGTATTCCTGGGGTTGATAAACGGGATGATAATCTGAAAAAAAAACCAAAGATTGATTTAATGTTTTCAGAACGTAATTCACGATTGTATTTCCAACCTTTCATCTAGTAGGAACAGCTTTAACATGGTTAACTTTCATTTGATTTTAAACAATATACTCCATTACTCTAACACAGAGTCGTACATTTGGTGATTTTGTTATTCAAGGGAGACAACTGTATGCACACGTTTGATGCTATGCGAAATTACGGTAATATTATGTATACATGTAGATCAGTAATAAAATAATTCCATATTTCAAGCACAAATTTATAAGGCATAATTCGACTATTAACTCACTCTGCAAATGTCGATTCCGACGTATGATGAGAATGAGCCCCAGCGCTAACACACTGATGAAGGCTAATGTCCCCACCACCGCCAACACGATCGTCATGTTCACCTCTGGATCCCTAGTGACTGGGGAAGCGCTGATTGTCCTGATTTCTGTAAAGTGATTTATAGCTTATAAATTATATTGTTTGAAAGATATGAAAGGTGTAAAAGGTGATTACAACTGACCCAGTTCCGAGGAATAGAAGTTGCAAAATATTGCATATACCGAAATTTTAACTCCTATCGCTTGGAATTTTCGTTCTAAATGGTCTGATGACTTTCCGCATAGGCGGTCGTTCTGACACAGTTAGCCAATCACAAGGATTCCAACAAATGCTTTCGGTGCGAGAAGCTAGGGGCATGTACTTCCAGACAAACATTATTTCGGCTGTTTTCGTCAAATTAACAACGTCTTAAAGAATTATTCCGTATGCATTCAAAATGGCGATCATTTAAAAAGCTGTGATGTGGGTTGATGTGGTTTGACTAGGTTTTGTCTGCACTAAACTGGGCACAGAACATGCGCACATCCAAATTACATTCAGATCTTGAATTGAGGAATCTATCGAATTATTTCGTATCCTGGTAAATTTAATATTTTTCAACAATTATTACTCGGAACTGGGTCGATTTTAATCAGACTGGTGTGAAGTACCGTCCTCTCTGACCCCCCCCCCCCCTTTCCACGCACTCTTTGAAAACTGTAAAACTGTATTGGTGAAGGATATAAAAACACAGTGAAACAAAATAGTGCATGTAATGAAGTTAATGAGTTACTTTATGAGTTTATGAGTTGTATACCGCATGTCGTTCCTGAAAATCGTACCATGAGAATATGACAGGGCGTTGGACTGATACTACACTGTATAACATAAGCATTGACGGTGACAAAAGACATCTGAATTATCAATATTACTGTCTAGAGAAATTTCCGTTTTGAACGTATCCAGCGATGTCAAAAATCAAACAATGAAAACATCACTGGCTTGTCTTGGGGTGGATTTTGATTGAGTAAAATTTGTGTCATCCAAAATTTGCGAACGTTCAGCTTTATACCGAAAGTTTGTTCACATGTGTATCTTAGTGCAAATATCATGTAAATTGACGTTCATTGTAACTTCAATAAACTTGCATCACATATACAATGACAATGAATCATCATAAATATATCCATGAGTAAAACAACCATTCTTAAACGTACCCTGTGACCATCACATCAGTGGTGCATGTTTATGAAATTTGCCATTATTAAATAGATATGGGTCAAATTTTGAAAATGCAAACTTCATTAATGTTCGAATTAAAGTTTCCATTTCGACTAAACGAGAACAATTTCATCACAAATACATTGAATGAGTTTTAGAGAAAATATATGTTGACCCAGTTGATGAATTACTGAACATTTCACAGAAGAAACTAAATACTAAAGTTTTGAAAAGATTGACCCCTGGTCACTTCAAAGAGCTGCCAAAACTATAACTGTTTACAATAAGTAGTTTTAATGATTTAAAGAAAGTGGGTTTTATACTATCAAATGTTTATGTTTTTATGATTGCTGCCAAAACCTGCCAAAAGATTTTGTTGAAGAGAAAACAGGTTTTATACTCGTATTTTTACCAACATATTTCCTTTTACTCTAGCCTTATATGTAACAATGTTCTATTTATGTGTATATATATTTTAGGTATATTTTAGTTATAGTCTCTCATAATCTCACTTGTGGATGGCCCTTTTTATGTATATATTTATGTATGTTTTATATTGTATGTGGGTGAGACTCTAATAAACATTTGTCTGTCTGTCTGTCTGTCTTCAAATCGGATTGTTTTATGGAACAATCAACTGTCTTCTTATATATAATACAAACATGCAAAATGATCGGTTAAGTTGTCGTGTTGATAGGATGCTTCGAAGACATGCCCAGTACATGATATTTGGAATGTTGGACTAGAATACACAAGTAGGTGAACAAACTGTCGGTACGCAGCTGTAGATGAAGTGTTGACTAGATGTACAAAATTCTCACCTGGTTTCGTGACGGTGAGTCTGTCGATGGTGATAGATTCACTTTTAGTTTTACATCCACAACCAACAGCTCCCACCTGGTAGTAAAAATAAAAAATAAGAATAAATAAAAATAAACACAAACAAATAAAATTAATATTTAGGTCAATTGTCATTTGTAAAAATCTGGAATTTTGAAAGAAATGTTATAAAAAAAACTTTTCATTGATTTAAAAAATTCAAAATTTAAGATAAACCGTAAATCCTTGAATAATCGCTCGCCGATTATTAATTTAAAACACCAGTTTGACCCGCAATTATTCAGGTCAGGCGATTATTCGAGGCAGTCGATTATTTTTAGCCATACTATATATGTGAAATTTAGGAAAATTATAACAAAAACATCATTATAGTATGTTTTAAATTATGAATATTATAAACGTGCATGTCATGAGTTTAAAAGTCGAATAAATATGCTTATGCCGGATCTATTTTTGAAACTGTGATAGCCATTAGTTTATTTTTATTTGCTAAATTTAACCCGGCGATTGTTCAAGGCAGGGGATTATTCAAGGATTTGTGGTATTTTCAAGTTTTAACTGATTAGGTATTGTTGGTTTAGAGAAAGTAGTAATAAATACATGGTTACCATGACAACGTAAGTTCCCGGTTCAAAGTCAGTGAAAGTGATGTTCTGTATTCTGCTCTGGCAAAGCTAAAAATATGAATATGAAATAAAATATTATTTCATGAGAGTTGAACATTACGTAATATCATCCGATCACGTTCATAAATGTCACGGTACATGAACTCAATTATTTAATAAACGTAAGAGAATGTAAATTATACGTTTGAAGTATACACTCATTTGTGTATGTCTTTGGGTTAAATTCATTGATAGATTGACAGAACATTGTTTATGACCTTAAAGGGGCAGTAGCACGTTTTTTGCAAATTTTATTTTTTCAAATTCCCCATTGATAATGATAGTTTATGTCATTTATATTTACTTTAGAGGGTAAAACATCTTATTACACAAACGCTTGGCGGCCATTTTATTGTGAACACATTTTATTATATCGAATGGCAAAAACTATTCCCATGGCTTTACGGAACCGTGTACACTCATCTTTTAGCTTGATTTTCTGGAGAGAGAAGGGTATTTCACTATTGGTGACATTATTTTTCAAATACATTTCATCGACTTATTTCAGCAAAAAAACGTGCTACTGCCCATTTAAGTCACCACCACAAATTATGATTAAATATAAGATCTACCCAGATTTGATTGCCCTTGTAATAAACAAATATATAATCACCTTATAATTTGGAAGTTTCGTTTCATTTCTCATTGTATTTGAATCCGTTTCTTCAACTCTAATCCGGAGGTCATCATGACCGTAGAATGGATACCACGACACTATCAGGGTGTTGTTATCGACAAGTTCAACTCTGACATGTGAGGGCGACCAACATTCGCATACGTCCCCCCTTGTCCGCGGCACTTCTTGAACGTCTGGGCAAAAAGGAATAATAAGCTGTCATATTGCAATCTATATAGATACGTTTACGTTTGTTTGAATTCACCTGCAAACGTGCATTTCTGTTAAATATGAAATTATTCAATTAAATTACATCCTAGCTGCTAATGGCTGTGATTACTGCGTTAAACAATAACTCACTCACTCACTTTATATCATCCTGGACACAGATTTTCTGAGATAATTGTAAGGACAATACATTAATATTGGCTTACGACTGTCCTAGTGCTAAGAGACCTTCGAAAATGGACCCAGGTTAATAAATCTCGGAGCTTTCTTAGTGCTTCTCGTATATCAATAAATGTTTGATACACGAAACGACTATCTTAGTTAAAAGGAGGGTTCTATCGGGGTATTTTTTGTGGAAATGAAATTCGAGAGGATATTCCCGTTTACAGTATGCTTTTAATGTATGATTAAAACACAGTCAAATTGAAAGATATTAATGAAGTTAATACTTTGATGACTTTATATTTCACAACTTGATAAACACAAGCGCACATTTGTTATAAAATAAAAAAAATAAGAACTGAAGCCATTCATCGGCGCTGCGAGTCTTGAAAACTTCGCTACAGCATAACAGCAAATTGTTTATTAGTTTTATTTCATGTTATGTGTTACTATATGTGAATACGCTATCGTTGTATGTCTTTAGTTATCAAAAAGTTGCAAAATTGGGTACAATATAGCATGTTTTCATTCTACGTAATGCAAAATATTCAAAATGGCGACAGAACCCTACATGTACCTATAAGAAAGTTACCAACTTTGGGACATTGAATGTAAACTCACGTGCAAAAGAAACGTCCCCATACAAAAAAAGGGATATTTCAATCCATGGGCGATACATACGACTGCAACAGCGTTATGTCATGTCTTCAGAACCCAATAATACTAAATATGAATTTTTAAGGCATTATTTGACATATGAAGGTCATTTATAAGTGAGCAGAGAGTTACGAGCTCCAGGAAATAATGTGGTAATGTAATCAAAAGAAGAATTGGTGCTCACAAACTGATATGACATCATACATGATCACGTGGGACTCATTGTAAGTGAATTTTGAATTTATGTGTGTATTGATACACGATATCTATATATAGTGAGACAACACTCAACACAAACAATATGGCGACCCGCCCACTCGGCCCATCTGACAGTACACGTTCTGCAACTAGACTAACATTTAGTCACAGGGGCTTGTATTGTCGAAACTAGCGATTACAACGAATATGAAGTCGACGATCCAGCCCCATATACTATAAAAAAAAAGTAAATATATGGGGCTGGATCGTCGACTTCATATTCGTTGTAATCGCTAGTTTCGACAATACAAGCCCCTGTGCATTTAGTCTCAGAAATCTTTTTTCTTTTCTTACCAGCAACATTTTTACAAACAATTCAACAGTTATACCAAATGGAGCCCTAAAGGTGCCTTAATAGCTGAGTAACCTAGACTTGCTGTAATTTTCTAGACTGGTGTGGTCTTCAATTGAATATGTTGCTCTAGGGTCTAGATGACAGACTAGTTCTGCAACTAATGTTTCCATTTCTTCTGGCGGGTCTGATACAATCAGTCTACATGACAATATAGGGAACTGATATTGTCCTCAGAAAGAAACCTTTCAAAAAAGATAGACCGGGTAGATGCTAATCTCATAGCAACTTCCAAACGCAAGGCATAACTCTTGCCAGTCTGCATTACTGGCTGATATAACCCATGCGGTATTTCCCTCGCTTTGTTGTGTCAAAATAGTGAATCGCTGCACCAGAAATGCATAGCGGGCCTGGATTTCTAAACACAGATTTTTTAAGGAAATATTGCAAGGCCTAAATCAGCCAGTAATGAAGACTGGCAAGAGTTATGCCTTGCATTGGGAAGTTGATCTCATAGAGGCAATCGCGAAGATAGAGACTGATGCGGCTGACACCGAATCACCAGTAGATGACGCTGAGAAGACTCTAGAATCACACTCAGAAGAAATAGAAATGTAATAAACTTAAACAAGAGGCAATCATAAAAGAAGTTCATGATCGGAAACCCAACCTCTGTAAAATGAAATCCCTGAAAATATGAAGATCAAGAATCCGTAATAAGGAATATCCTGTGCAGGAACTTAAAGGCACTGTAGCACGTTTTTTCGCTCAAATAAGTTGATGAAATGTATTTGAAAAATACTTTCACCAATGGTAAAACATCCTTCTCTCTTCGGAAAATAAAGTTTAAAATGAGTGTACATGTTTCGGTAAACTGAGCCATGGGAAACGTTTTTGTAATATAAAATAATAAATTGTGTTCACAATAAAATGGCCGCCATGCAATGTTTGCTTTATACGCAACATATTTTTTACTGCTACAGATAATTGGATTGTGTAATAAGATGTTTTACCCTCTTAAGTTAGTTTAAATGACATAAACTATCATTATAAATGGAAATTTGAAAAATTAAATTTTGCAATAAAACGTGCTACTGCCCCTTTAAAACTTGACCCTGGAAAAGTTGACCATCTACTTTAAATCAGTCCACAGACTTCCAAAACCCAAATACAATGTACAAATCTATGATAGTATCATTTGTGTCTATGGCTGACCGGGAGGATGTCTTCAGGGCCAAATCTGGACTTTATGGAACACAGATGAATATCCAGACAGATCTACCTATTGGTATGAAGAGAATAAGAGCTTTCCTCAACAAAAGAGCCTATGAAGTGAGATAAAAAAAAAACAATATTACACAAGAATGAGAACAAAAGCCATTGATCTTGTTCTTGAGAAAAAGCTCCCTACAGAACCACAATCAGCTTGGAGACTAGTGCCTGTAACCGTTCCAGAGGCACTCAGACTCTAGACCATGCCACTCATATCAATATGTATGTATGTATGCATGTATGTGTGTGTGTGTATGTATGTATGTATATATATATATATATATATATATATATGTGTGTGTGTGTGTGTGTATGTGTGTGTATATGTATATTTGTATGTATATTTATATGTATGTGTATGTGTGTGTATTATCTAGGCAGAAGCTTATTGTCTGAATATTTTAAGCAGTAAGTAACTGCATCGACAGTAGCTTATTGCCTAGGAAGTAACATTACTGCCTGATTCTCCTTATTGCCGCTAACATATATAACATCTATACCATACATGAATTTATAATACGTATACATGTACTGAAAGCTCTGGAGCTGGTATGTATGGAAAATACAATATATGTATGACGTATACATGTATGTATGTATGTGTGTACATGTAGTATGCAAATCAATAATCATTTAATGATCGAGGCAAATTGACATCTATGTATGCAAACTATACCTGGAGAGCTATCACGTACTTCCTTACATTTTGACTACACCCAAGTGACTATTTATACAAATATCCAATTGTGTACACCTCTTTATTTATTACCCTTTAGATAAATTTGTTGAATTCTTTGTGTGTATATAACATATATGCTATTTTGAAAATTGTGTTATTTTTGTCCATGTTTATATGTTGTATATACTGATATTTACCTTGAATTTTCAAGTGTATTGCTGACTTTTGTGTAGCACATAATTCAAGCATAATTTATTTATAACTTGATTGACTAACATACTCTATATTACGTAAGCTTAATTATACATTTACCAAAATAATTTTTTCATGAATATCAAAAACCTTACCTGAATAATACAATTCCTAAATACTGAAATATCCAAAATATAACACACTGATCGAATTAGAAAATAATTCATTTAGAACCACAAACATAACAATCCACTTTACTAGTAATGCAGCCAATACCAGCATGTATAATTGTAAATAGTATCCAAACATCTATCCCACATAGATAAATAACCACCAAATCATTAATAACATTCACAAGATTCACTTACCATAAACAACTCTTTATTTACCTTACAAATTCATAAACGCACTTTCACTGTCATTCCAAAGATGTTAATTCATCAAATGTTAAATTACTGACTGAAAACAACACTAAACCAACAACGTGAAATGGACAAGCTCGCTGCACGTGCGCGGTACATCACGATGAAAGCATGACACACGTCACACTTAACTTCAAGCTCTCGCCCACTGAAGCCTAACTTCTCACTCTCAGGTTCACACATTACCCGGATAAACATCAAACACATGAAGGTAACAAACTTCCTATTATTTAACTATAATTTTCCTTTAAGCTCTCTTCTTCTACTTTCATCTTCTAATCTGCAAAACTTTCTCCATGGAAACAAGTCCAGAATTCTATCACAAAATCATATCGATCATTACTGATTTCCAATCAGATAGTTTTTCTATATGTGGAGATTGGAACTTTGTATAAGATCCAAAATTAGATTACTTTAATTATAAAAAAATATATTAATAATACTAAAGCTAGAGAAACCTGGTTAGAACGCATGGAAGAACATGATTTAATAGATCCATGGAGAGAACAGAACCCAGAAAGTCAAAGATACACATATCAAACAGGCAAGACTTGACTATTTTATCATATCAAAAAACCTCGAAAGCTCAATTCTTGAAACTGGAATCGACTCGGCATATAGATGGGTTCACTCTATAATTTGGATTGAACTAAATATAAGCGAAATAGAAATTAAAGAGGAAGAAGCTACTGGAAATTTAATAATTCCTTATTTTATGATAAAACATATGTAGAAGAGATCAAATTACTGATCAATGAAACTAAAGAACAGTATAAATCAATCATAAATGAAACAGGAAATTATGTCTTCAAAATCAATGATCAACTATTCTTTGAAACACTCTTGCTAGATCAGAGGACAAACAATAAAATACTCGTCATATAAAAAAAGAAAACCGGGAACTTAGACAAACCCTTGAAGAAAGAATAGATGACCTTGAAATAAGAATAGATTCATCCAACGATATTGACGCTAAAATAAAATTAAAAGATCAACTAAAGAACGCAAATAAGGAATTAGAGACTATAAATAAAAAGGAAATACATGTAGATGGTTATAATATTACAGTCTAAATCAAATTGGAAAGAAGGAGAAAAGCCAACCAAATTCTTTCTTTCATTAGAAAATAGGATTTTTTAAAAATAAAGCTATTTATAAACTAGAAAATCAGGAAAAAGAAATTCTTACCAAAAAAGAAGATCTGATAACTGAAACTAGAACGTTTTATCATAACTTGTACCAGAAAAAGTAATGCGAAACGGTTAATCTCACAGAACTGTTCAATGACATCGAAGTCCCAAAACTGACAAGATCAACAAGAAAATCTAGGACAGCTCAAATATGAAGAAGTATTAAATGCTCTGAAAAAAAATTAAAAACGAAAAAAGCCCTTGCTCATCAGCTTAACTGTTGAATTTTTAAATTTCTTTTGGTCTCATATTCATGGATATCTCATAAGATCATTAAATATAGCCTATGAAAAAGGAGAATTGTCCCTAACTCAAAAACAATGTGTTATAACCTGCTTCCCTAAAAAAGGCAAACCTAAAAAATTGCCTAAAATGCTTGCTAAGCAAACCTGTGTACATCATCAAAACCGATTTATGCACTCATGTTAAACTTTAACTGTTTCTTTTAATGAGTTGTCATGTATGGAGTTCAAATTCAAGTTAAAAAAATGATAGTCCCATGTCATGCGTAGGAACAAACGTTCAAACCAATAGTCATCTTTGGAACTGCAAACATTTAAAATTGTTACACGTGATAAATACAACTTGGGTGTTCCTTAGAATTTGTTGTGTAGTATACATAACATGCATAAAATACATAAAAATAAAAGTATCATATACTCTGATACATGGAATTATGAGTACATCTTTACAAAACATTAAAATTAAATTTGTCTATCAAATACATTCAAAATGTACTTTCAATATTTATTTTTACACTCTTTAAAACACGTGGGAACGTTTATTTTGCACGTGAGTCTAGTTGTACAAGGTCAGTTAGTATTTATGTCTTCAACATTGGACTATGGCGGCCAAAGTGAATAAAAGTCAGCATAGCACCCCTTTAAGCCACTGTTCAATGACCCGTATCCTTACTTGTTCACCGATGAAATCAATCTTTATTTAGTCGTATGCAGCCTGTTATTTTATGATTTATATGGATAATTATACATCGATTTTTGTTAAACATTCTTTCTGGGACATTTCAAAACTAGTTATTGTCTTCGAAGTATTTTAGATTAGATTGATCGGGGCAGATTCGCGCATGCGTGCCAGTTAACCAATGAAAACGTTGTATCTGTCTTTGGGATGGGTTCATATAAAGATATCACTAGTCAGTGGTAACTTTCTTAGATATATATAATCAACGTCGTATTTTCATAAATTGTTGTACTTATCACACAGACGCGTTTTTGAATACATGTAAGGTTTTTTAATGGTATAATAACATGCAGTGTGTGAAATAAGACCTGTCCAATACTCCAGGCAGTTTATTGTTCATGTTGTATTTTAATTTTGCAATTCTAATTGACAAAATACGCTTTTCAAACATTGTACATGTACATGTTATCATTCAGTAAAGCTTACCAAACTTTCCACCAGCAATCATGTCTTTACTAAGTACAATGGTGTCGTTGAAAGATATCCCTGCATTTCTTGAGCAATTCAGTTTTATCTGGAAAAATAAAAGCTTTGAACCAAAAAAATAGAAGATGACTGCCCAGGGATATATTTCTCATTCAAAGTCTCTTTTAATTAGTTGCAATCTTAAAGGGGCAGTAGCACTTTTTTTCGCTGAAATATGTCGATGAAATGTATTTGAAAAATAATGTCAACAATAGTAAAACACCCTTTTAACACCGTTATTACCACTATGAATAATTGGTTTGTGTAATAAGATATTTAACCCTCTGAAGTGTTTATAAATGACATAAACTATCATTATAAATGGGAAATTTGAAAAAATAAAATTTGCAAAAAACGTGCTTCTGTCCCTTTAAACTGATTTCTCTTCTGCACTCTGATCCAGTGCATAACTTACAGGACTAATGGGTGTAATAAAATCTATATATCATGTAAATTATATATTAATACGATATCTACCTCGGGTGACTGTAAGACGTATATGTTTATTCTGAAAAACGTTTAGCTGCTTGTAATGTATATCATACAAAGATATAACTCTGGTTCAGAGCCCTTGTTCGTCTGTATCTATTGACTTACCCTCGATGTAGTCGAGCTGGTACCCACTCCGAGGTTGTAGCATACCGGAGTACCTCCCTCGTAGACACTCGGAGCAAACATCATGGCCTCCCCTCCTAAATTGTGTAGATATAATGTCAGTTGTTGATCAGTGTCAAAAAGTCCATTACATATATATATATATATATATATATATATAGATAATTATCTTGTTAGCCTCTTTAAAAGAGCCAAGTGACATGTCTGTAACATCATTAATAAGGAGAATGAGAGATATTAATAAGGAAAATGAGAGATGGGAAATAAAACTAGAATCATTGACTCTGAAACTCAGGCCGGAGTACCTCCCTCGTAGACACTCGGAGCAAACATCATGGCCTCCCCTCCTAAATTGTGTAGATATAATGTCAGTTGTTGATCAGTGTCAAAAAGTCCATTACATATATATATATATATATATATATATATATATATATATATATATATATATATATATATATATATATATATATATATATATATATATATATATATCGATGATTATCTTGTTAGCCTCTTTAAAAGAGCCAAGTGACATGTCTGTAACATCATTAATAAGGAGAATGAGAGATATTAATAAGGAAAATGAGAGATGGGAAATAAAACTAGAATCATTGACTCTGAAACTCAGGTTTGGAGGCTTAAATTGAAACAAAACCAGTTAAACTGTTATGATATCAGAAAACACCTTGCCATGTCCTTGAAATAAGGCAATGGAAAGTGACCATTGTTTGTTCTTGAGACCTCTGCCATGCCAATAGTTTAGGGTAAAGGGGTGGGGTGATGTTTTTGCTGCGACATTTAAGCTTAATGGCTACAGCGGATTTTGAAGTGACCTGTAAAATGTTGAAAATGTCAAATATGCACAGACGCCAAACGAACGAGGTGAGATAGGCATGTTATGTTATGTTATGTTATGTTAAGTTGCACCAACCTGCTGTGAATCCTTTTGGTAGTGCAAGCTCGACATTGCTTTGTGAGTATGTAATTGACAGATCTTTCTTCTTTCCCATCGATTGGTCCCCCAGCAATAGCATCATTCTACAGGCACATTCTGTAGGCAATTAATCAACATGAAAAGTATTGGCTCTGTATCAGGGTTTAAATAATACAGTATACATGTATACGGCTGAAAATTGATTTTTTTTCCCCCCAAGAGTACCTGTCAGAGGTAAACAAATCTACAATGTATATTCGACATTAATCAATGCATATATGCACAATCAACAGTTCAGCTTCCGGTGGCGCTGCGTGCATGGTAGGACGTTAATCTCCGCGCTCCCAAAACCAGTAAGATTTCTGAGTAACAAAACACTAATTCAAATGTCAACTTCTAGGTGATAGGTACAACAAATAGGAAACACTTTAAATGGAGAAGATGAAATAATTCTTAAGGTCCTTACCCCTCTGACCTATCATTGAAGACAGAGATATAATCCCATACAAATAAACACACTTGAATATTTAAATCATCCATGTTGTTTCCTTTAGATTACCTCTCTTTGAAGAGCACATCAAATCTCAAGATGAAAATAGCTTTAGATTTTAGAATCTCCATTGGCCAAGGAGTCGGTTAACAACATTTCAGCTTTCTATACTTGTTGGTACTTGAGAAGAAGATGAAAACAAAGTTTTTAAGGGCGTAACCCCTCTGAGCCTTTTTGGGGTCACCGGGTCACGAAATTTAGAATCCCCATTTGCTAAGGAGACTGCATAGAGCATTTCGGTCTTCGAGACCTTTTGGAACTGGAGAAGAAGATGAAATTAGGTTTTAAAGGTTTTGACCCCTGTGACCCTATTTGGGATCATGGGGTCACAAATCTACAAATTAGAATCCCCATTGGCCAAGGAGTCTACACACAAATGTTCAGCTCTCTAGATCTTTTGGAACTGGAGAAGAAGATGAAAATAGGTTTTTAGGGTTGTGACCCTTGTGACCCAATTTGGGGTCATGGGGTCACAAAATCTACAATTTAGAATTCCCATTGGCCAATGAGTCTACAAACAACTTTTCAGCTCTCTAGACCTTTTGGAACTGAAGGAGATGATGAAATAGGTTTTTAGGGTTGTGACCCCTTCGACCCCATTTGGGGTCATGGGGTCACAACATCTACAATTTAGAAACCTCATTAACCAAAGAGTCTACAAACAACATTTCAGCTCTTTAGACCATTTAGTACTGGAGAAGATGATGAACATATGAATTTAAGGTTGTGACCCCTATGACCCCATTTGGGGGTCATGGGGTCGCCGAATCTACAATTTAGAATCCCCATTGGCCAAGGAGTCTGCACACAACATGTCAGCCTCCTAGACCTTTTGGAACTGGAGAAGAAGTTGAAAATAGGTTTTAACGGTTTTGACCCCTGTAACCCTTTTCGGAGTCACGGGGTCACAAAATCTACAATTTAAAATCCCCATTGACCAAAGAGTCTACAGACAACATTTCAGCTCTCTAGACCTATTAGTACTGGAGAAGAAGATGAAAAAAGGTTTTTAAGGTTTTGACCCTTGTGACCCCATTTGGGGTCATGGGGTCATCAAATCTATAATTTAGAATCCACGTTGGCCAAGGAATCATTCTCTCTACCGGTTGACATGTGTCTCAGCTCCATGTACCTTAGCTGCCCTCAGCTACCCTCAGCAGAGGTACAAGTATTAGTGATGTTGTCTAAATTGCACACACAAGATTGTTTTGTTTGATAACATGTTTTCTTTCATTATAGGATAAAACTTCAGTGTGATTTATATCAGGGTTTTTAATTTCAATGTGTGCACTCAGGGGATAGAGATCGCGTCGAGGTTTGTTTACAAACAATCTGCACACGTGCTATTCTATTTATGGACATTCACTGCGGGATCGCAAGTTTCAAACCGGATGTGCGATCACGACGTGTGGAGGGACAAACTGAGCTGTGAGTTACTGGTTTTGTTATCAATGTACGACATAATAAAACTATCCATATTATGATTGTTGGCCTATAATAACGAATTAGGATATCAATAGTACATATGGCATTGTGGACCAATACTTATTCATAAACGAGTGGTAGCCTAATGACCGCCGGAATTTGAGTGTACAGATATCGGACTAGTGAACTGAACTGAGTGAATGAGTTATTGTTAACGCCGCAATGGCAGTATCACAGTAACTGAATCGAACAGCTAACTGAACAGCTGCTGAAGGTCATGTGGCTTTCTTAAAAATCTCAAGTTCGTGACCTCTAGCTCCAGACAGCGAGCAACCGCTCCGTGACGTCACTAATAGTAATATACTACCATAGAACTACTCGAGAGAGAGGGAGCGCCCTGACTTGGAGGTTGTCGTGATCTTTGATTTAATGCTATTTTCTTCGAGACTAATGACATATGTTCGTCAAGTGTTGAACTGACATATTATTCTCTCAGAATTGTAAGCACACTTTATAAAATTAAATGTATTAGTAACTGCAGATGTCATAAAACGCTTGGTGAATTTATTTTCAGAAATATTATGACAAAAGTTGCTTAAGTTGCTTGAAATGTTTTATTCCCAGTTAAGTTTATACATTGATTGACTGACACAATCATGTGAAGAAATAACCAATAGCTATATAAAAAGCACATGAAATTAAATAATCATACATCTTTTTATCAAGCAACCTATTTTAAGATTATTATTTTAAAAATTTCTATGAACATTGTGACTAAAGAACAGATGACTTCTTAGACTTAATAAGATAAGTTGTGTGGCAGGATAGCGCAGTTGTTTGCGCGTTGGCTTCGGATCAAGAGGTCCGGGGTTCGAATCCCGCCAGGGGCACGGCAACTTTGTCTGCAGTAGAGAACTGTTCTACACGCAGTAAGGTTTGGGTGCAATGCTACACTGAATTTCAGCGTACCACCCATGGTTCGCTAGTTCCAGCGCTGCTCGCAGGTTTCACCGCAATGCATAGCCACATGGCGTTGCCGGCTTTCTCCGATATAAGTGAAATACTCTTGAAAGCATCGTTAAACCCCAACTCACCTCACCTATGAATATTTATAGGAAAAATGCATATTCTATGATTTGTTGACATTCATGTGGCAAAGGAAGATGTAAATCACATACAAAATGAATGGGACTTGCAATGTATAATTGCACCATTCAAATTTAATGCCAGAGATGGAGCCATACTATTTAATAATGATATTGACCTCACAATACATAGAACATTAGAGGATGAAAATGGAAATTTTATAATTGCAGATATAACTGTGGAAGAAAAAAAGATTTACTCTCACAAATTTATATGGCCCAAATATCAATGATCCACATTTTTATAGTATAGTGACACTTTTTGATAATATTTGTAACTTTGAAAATGAATCAATAGCAATAGTTGGAGACTGGAATTTAGTTATTGATCCTACTATTGACTTGGAAAATTATAAAAAAAGTAAACAATCCCAAAGCCAGAAGTATATTTTTAGAAAGAATTGAAAGATTGGATCTGACAGATATTTAGAGAGAAAATAATCAAAACATTAGAAAATATACCTGGTGAAAAAGCCCTAGACAGCAATCTTGATTAGATTTCTTTTTAATATCAAGAGGTATGCTTAATCTGTCACTTCATTCAGATATGGGGGCAGGATAGCGCAGTGGTTAGCGCATTCGGCTTCGGATCAAGAGGTCAGGGAATCGAATCCCGCCAGGGGCACGGCAACGTTGTCTGCAGTAGAGAACTGTTCTACACACAGTAAGGTTTGGGTGCAATGCTACACTGAATTTCAGCGTAGTACCACTCATGGTACGCTAGTTCCAGTCGATGCTCGCATGTTTCACCGCATGCATAGCCACATGGCGTTGCAGGCTTTCTCCATGCCAAAATACTAGCAGCCGTGATATAAGTGAAATACTCTCGGCATTCAACCCAAAATCACCTCACCTCCACCTCATTCAGATATATTACCTGGTTTTAAATCCGATCAGGCCGGGATTCCATGTGTACGGAGTGCACTGTGCGTACTGCGTAGTACGTAATGCGTATTTAACATTCTGCACTAAAATGGTAGTAATTGTTTCCATGAACACGTAATGCGTAAAGCGTGGTGTGCAGAGCGTAGTACGTGTTCCCCGGGACACTCACAAGAGTGTCCGAATACGCAATACGCGTCATTAAGGATACCAAAAGTGGGGATTCCCCTTGGGTTTTCCTATCACAGACCACATGGCTTTCCAAACAAACTGCACGTGTCGACATGTCTCGCAACTTTATATCTGACTAAATTCTTGAGAACTTGAAAATCCATCTCTTTATGATGCCTCAAGGAAGGATTATAAAGATGCCCTTAAAACCAACAACATTTGCTTCTTTTTTATCTTTAAATAACGATATACAAATCCAACAATAATCAAGTTCTCTTTGAAGATTCGTGTTATTCGACATAGTCATCTTGTGTCCATATACACAAAGGTCAAATTCGATAATCACGCTGAAATGTATTTAAACGTTTTTTTACGTTAGTCACGCACATATGGAAACTGCCAATACGCATCACGACTTACGCAACACGCATCACGTGACACGCATAACGCACGAATACGAACACATGGAATTCCAGCTTAAGTGTTACTTTCTCCAACTCTATCATCCAGGAAAGAGGGAAGGGCTATTGTAAGTTTAATACTTCCTTATTATTAAAGCCTGACTATGCAGATTTAGTAAAATAAATTTTGAATGAGACAATAAAAGAATATGCACTGACCAATGATGAAAATATAAATGATCCTGATGTTTAACTCAAAATTGATGACAATATATTCATAGAAACATTTCTGATGAAGGTAAAAATCTATATTTAAAATAGAAAAAAAAAAGATAAAACAACAGATTTAGAAACTCAAATTAAAGATTGTGAAGATGCAATTAGAAAAGATTTCCAAAGCATAGATGAATCGTTTCTTTCGGAACTATCAAAACTTAAGTTATAACTTCAACAAATAAAGAAAGAGGAGATAAGATGGATAATGCTTAGAAATAGGATTTTATGGTACGAGGAAGGAGAACAACCAACAAAATATTTTTGTCAACTTGAGAATAGAAATTATGTTAGTAAATCCATAAATAAGATACTTAAAGAAAAGAATGAAGAAATAACCGACAGTAAATCAATTTTAAATGAATTGAAAAACTTTAATTAATACAAAATATTACATTCTTAAAATAAGAATTGTGACAATGTTAATCATTTAAACAATGTTATAACTTCAACTTTGAGTGACCAACTGAGAGACAAACTGGATTTAGAAATAAACATGAATGAAATTTCACTTGCTGTAAAACAAATATGAAGAATAAAAAGTCCTGGAATTGATGGATTTCCTATAGACTTCTTCAATTTTTTTTGGAAAGAACTCAAAGTTTGGATCTTCAGATTTATCAAGGAAGTTTCTAGAGGCAATAAAGTGTCTTTTACTATGAAAATAGGAGTTATAACATGTATCCATAAGGCTAATAAAAAAAAGCACCTTAATAAAAAAAAACTGGAGACCAATTACTCTATTAAATTCCTGATAAAAATCACTTCAGATTCTTTAATTTGATTTATTCTGGGTTGGACACTGAGTGAAAATACTAGATTACTTTCTGATATTATAACCGATAAAATGTTTGAAATTTAAAAAAAGAGATATGCCAGGATTGTTGGTGTTAATTGATTTTGAAAAGGCTTTTGACACAGTTTCAAAAGATTTCATCAATTCGGTCTTATTAAAATTTGGTTTTGGCCCACAAATTATACCTTGGGTTAATGTTTTAACCTTTGAAAGATCTTCATGTGTAGTACAAAATGGACATCTATCTGATTTGTTCCCAAATGACTGAATTATTTTTGGATGGATCAGAATCTGAAGATAGTTTATATGCAGCAATTGATATCAACACATTTTATTACAGGGTCAGGGTTAAAGATATATATAGACACAACTAAGCGATTTGGATTGGATCAAAAGCAGGGAGTAGAGATATACTATGTCAAGACATAAATATAAAGTGGCAAAGAAACGAGTTTGAAGTTTTGGAAATTAATTTTACGCCTGATCTAAAGGACCTTTTGGTGATTAACACAAAAAAAGACTAGAAGAAATTAATAGATAGTTAGCAACATGGAGAAAAAGACATTTGACATTAATTGATAAAATCAAAGTTATCAAAACTTTAGCTCTTTCGAAAGTGATGCATTATTTTCAATAGTTTACCTAACCCACCTGATGAATTTATCAATTCACTCGAGAGGATATTTTTCAGATGTATTTGGAATGACAAAATTAAACGTATAACTTTAAAAAAAAACTATGCAGATGGGGGTTTACGCATGATTGATATTAAAATCATCATCAATGCAATTAAATTATCTACCCTTAAGCAGTATTTGAGAAAACCAAATATAAATAATCCATGTATTTTCCCTTTTTATATACAAGTTTTAGCTCATCTGGCCTGAAAAACCCGATGGGCTTATGGCATCTTCCATGGCATTGTGTCTGGCGTCCGTCCGTCTGTAAACTTTTTGCATTTTTGTCTTCTTCTTCAGAACCACTTGGTCTCAGTCTAGGGAGCTGAAATTTTTTTTGCAGACTCCTTAGCTAATGGATTCTAAACTGTAGATTTGGTGACCCCTATGACCCCAAATAAGGTCACAGGGGTCACAACCTTAAAAACCTGTTTTCATCCACCTCCTCTCCAGTTCCAAAAGGTCTAGAGAGCTGAAAAATTGTGTACAGACTAGGGCTGAGTATTGCACCAAATTTCGTATTGCGATATATTGCAATACATGCAACCTGTATTGCAATATGTATTGCAATATATTGAGTGAATTCTACATTCAACTTTCATGCTTCTGTTTGCTGTTTAAACATTACACATTTAGTAAAAAGCATTTCAAATATTTCGAAAAAAATACCATTAGTCAAAATGATAAGTTTATTTTGATTGCATATAATTACAAAACATTTGTTAAACAGATCAACACATATTCTTATACAACCCCAAAACAAATTAAACTGGTAACTTTGCCTAAAAACAAGATATATGAATTAATTTTATTAAATCAATGTTTGGTGCGATATAATGCAATATGAACAAACGTATTGCAATAATTGTATTGCACAATCTGTATTGCAATATATTGGTATTGCGATAATATTGCTCAGCCTTAGTACAGACTCCTAGGCTAATGGGGATTCTAAATTGTAAATTTGGTGACCCTGTGACCCCAAATAAGGTCTCAGGGGTCACAACCCTAAAAACCTATTTTCATCTTCTTCTCCAATAAGAAAAGCTCTAGAACAAGCTAAGAAAATGGAAGAGGACAATACGCCGACAAAGATATATTAATAAAACCGATTTAGATTTAAATAAATTTCAAAAAGAGTTCATAAATCTTAAAAAAGGCTCAGGATTCTTTTATGATAAACTTCTATTTGACAACTTCAAACTTAAATTTGTCAAAACTTTGAACTCCTAGTTTTAAATATAAATTTGAACACAGAATCATAATTATATACAAAAAGAGAGCTATTCAAAATGAAACTTGTTGACAATGACTTGTGCAGCTTTTGTAAGGTTGAAAATAAAACTTTGTCATGTATATTGGGTATGTATGGTAGCTTAGTCTTTTTGGGAAGATCTTGAACGTTGGATAATCCAAAATATACAGACATTTAAGATAACAAAAATATTGATCTGGTTTGGGACAAATCACCCATTATTAATTCATATTTTGCTTTCTGCCAAAAAATACATTTATATATGCACCTTACAATTTTTTCTCCCTGCTTGTTTGTAAAATATGCCATTTACTTTACTGTGAAAGTTTACATTCAATGTTGCCTGTGAATAACTGTAAACAATTATGGGAATAATTTTTAACAACTAATAAAAAAAACAAAAAAACATTTCAACTTAATAAGAATTCTAGTTCTTGAAAAAAAAAGTTTCATATTTGTGTAGCCTCTATTACCAAAAGAGTCAGCATATCTACAATCTATAATCCCAATCTGCCAATGGATATACACTATTTCAGCTTTCGAGTGCATTTAGCTTTTGAGAAGAAGACACCTATTATTTTAGAGCGTGGACCTTATTTGGTCACAGAGTCTCCAAATTTTTAATCTATTACCCCAATTAACAAAGGAGCATGTACGCAAGGGCTTTTCGAAATTGCATCTGGTTAAGGAATAGTTGCCGTATATTGCTTAATACTAAGTTAATAGGAACGCCAAAGTCACCACATCTTTTATTTCTAATGCTCATTGACAAAAGAGTTTGTACACACGATTTCTTCTCTGTAGTTTTTGAGAAAAAGTCGAAAAAACGAAAAGGTTACGGACGGACGGACGGACGTCAGGCTCAAAACCACTGATGCATAACTTGTTTGTTTAAGACTGTAGGCGTTTGTCCCTGTAGGCGTTAGTAGACTCCACCCTTCAGATCTTTCAGTCCCGGTGAGCAGTTTATATAAATTGGAAAAGAAATACATTTAAAATGTTACTAAGGTTATAAAAGTTGTTTTTAAATGAAATCAAACTTATCAAATGTGTTACTTCGGAAGATTCCAAACCTACCTTCAAAATCAATCGGATCTATCTTCACTGGACAAACGCCATTCTGAAAAAAGGAAAAAGATATGACAATGAATTGAAATTTTAAAGATATTATTGTTGTCATATGTATTCTGATTGACACTTATGTGCAATTTCATTATGAACGAAATCATTATGAGCACTAATGAAATGAGACGTATGCCTAACCTTGAAAGGTTCCTTTTGGAAATATGTTTTCATTTATAAATCTACTAAAGCATTTCAAGCACGAAGGGCTATAAATCATATTTATTTAATGTTAAATATATATTTCTTTAATAATTATTTTATCCCATTCGTTGAAATATTACTTTGAAAAGTCATTTTAATTTGAAATCTTTCATATAATTCAAGCGTGAACGAATATAATTGATTTGTATTTAATGTTGAAAATGTATCCCTGTATTTAGAAAGAAAAATAGTTTAAATGTTCCATTGTGAAATCATTTAATTTGAAATCTTTCATATAATTCAAGCGTAAACGAATATAATTGATATGTATTAATAATTTAATGTTAAACATGTATGCCTATTTTAGAAAGAACAATAGCGTTGAAATGTTCCATTGAACAATCTTAATTTGCAATCTTTCATATAATTCAACCGTGAACGAATAGATTTGATATAATATATGTATGCCTTTCACATACCGGTAGTAAGAAAAATAGCGTTGAAATGCAACATCGTAAAATCATTTTGATTTGAAACCTCCATATAAATTTCAGCATGAAAAATATAATTGACATGCTTTTAATATTAAAACTTTTCTTCAGACAGTAACCCACGGTATAATATCGTGGGCCCACTCCCTCTGCAATAATACAAATAGTTGTACATTTTCCCATACAAGTTCATGTTGCTAGGAATCTACACACTAAAAGTCAGGCATTTATCACAGCGACTGTCAGTTCAGTCGATAAAGCAAAATAAAACTAAACAAAAAACTGTTAGTTGAAGTATTATTATGTTACCGTATATTGATGGCTATAGTGCGTGGATGTGTAGCGGTGACTGTGAATTTAAACTTTGAATGCCTATCTAACATCCTGAGTCACGATTCAATTAAAAACACGGAAGTATAAACTTAGAAATACCTCAATGTTAAATTAAGCGGGTTTCGCTGAACTACATAATACCGAAGAAGAAAAATAGTTTATTAACGTGTCACATGTTGTTGTTAAAACAGATCATACATTTATAATAAATCAGTTAAAAAAACAACATCCAGCCTTGAAGACTTATGAGACACGAAATTCATAAAACTTAAAATATGGTAGGATAAAAACAGGTACATTGCTTAAGTGTCGTGATGGCAGATGTGGTACAGACACAGGTATAATAACTATAGTAATAACTTCATTTTACTTTTGCACATTTACGTCTATTAAACATTTTATAAAGTATAGCAGCAAGAGATACACAAACATCGTCGTTTAACATTAAATATACAAATTGGTCAACCGGCGAAAGCTGGACAAAAAGAGGGTCCTTACTGGTTAAATAATTCCAAAAATCGTACCTTATATCGGAATATAAACTGCAACTAGTCAAAAAGTGGACTTCGTCTTCTATATCATTACAATCACAAATTTTACAAATACCAAGTAGGTTGCACGTCGCGGGGTCACCACATTGTCCTTGGTATGCACCGTGCTATATAACCAAATCTATTTAACTATCATATGTATAACATATTTATGCATTAGCTTTTGCCAGGATCATATACATCAACAGCTAAGCCAATACAGGTAAAATAGCCCATACAGGATAAACAGGCATGTACGACGTTCAGTATGCGTTGCTGCACCATTGTTCCGTTGTAATGGTCCTCGGCTTCGCCTCGTGGAGATACTGAATTTATAACATTATGATAATGGACTTGTGGGCATAAGTAATTATCATATACGGTGCGAGAAATGAAAAGCATTCGATTGATTAAATGTTTAGCTATTACTATACAATAGGGGTAGTCCAGGCGAAAGAGGATGAGTCTATATCATGATCTGTTGGTTAAAATGTATAACACTGTTGACTTCAATATCTATAGACAAATTCTGTTACATAATGGTCTTTATATGAGTATGTAAAATATTGTACTTTATTGTAGTGAGAATACACTTAGTTTCCAAGACTGTTCAACTCGTCCATTTGATCAACGTCTCATAGATCTCAAATTACACATATATTCTGTAGATTTTTGTGAAAATTTTTTTTTTCTTCTAAGATGCATATGTTAGGAGACTTCCCAGTTTGCCACCACCTGCCACCTTCCTATTGTTCTCGGTAGGAACATTGGTCATACGTGCTAATTAGTAAGTAGTCAATAGAGGATGCAGGTGTCATCTAAAAGAATTTACACATCTCTCTCATTATCAGCATTTATTATATATTTTGCATATGACAGAAAACAGAAAAAAATTAGCACATAAATTTTAATACATACATACATACGCACACGCACGCACGCATGCATACATACATACATAGAAATACTTATATTGCTCGTATCTGGCACACCACTCAAAAGCGCAGCACTGAGCAAGATGAAGAACTTAGGAACTTGTACTAAGAAAAGTTGTTACATCCGACTGGATAGGCTAACTAGAATAAATGAGTCTTCAGTTTCGATTTGAATGTCATCAATTCCTGTTGTCTCCTGACTTCAAGTGGGAGCTGGTTCCAAAGTGTAGGTCCACTGACTTGAAATAACCTGTCTTCGAAAGTTCTTGTTCTGCTGGTGGGGACTTAAAGTAGTATCTGGTGAGTTGATCTAAGACTTCTGGCCTTGTGTACATTTGAACATGGTCAGAGAAATAGACACGGGCAAGTCCATGAATACATTTGAAAGCAAGCACCATAATTTTACTTATCAAGTCAGAAAGTTCTTCTTCACTGATAAAAAAAACTTTTCGAAAGCAATATTGCTGTAATTTGGGCCATGGTTGTGGATGTTGTTGACTGTCGTTGGATGTGTTAGCTCGGCATGTTGATAAGCAACATTTTCAGTGGATGCATTTACCTCTGGTTCTCTTATAACTTCTACTTATAACCTTGATACACATGGCTTATCCCACCACGATTGTTAATCCCGGCTAATCTCTGGTGGCCTGGGGACAAAGTGGGAACAATGGTAGAAATTTGGTAGAAAAAAGTTCTAATCCGTGACACTCGGGTCGCTTCATTGCGTGAACAAACAGGTATTGTTTCGGTAAATTGCCATTAGGTATTATGCTTGCTATTATACGACGGACTCCCTCAAGCGTTTCAATTAAACAAAAGGAGTCTAAATAAACTGAGCTACCGATATGTCAATTAAGGCCATTACAAAAGAACCAATGTATCCGTCCTAGATGAAAGTGTGAATAACGGCGAGATCTCATACAGTGTCGGATATAAATAGAACCTCAAATTTTAAACAAGACATAATTAAAGACTCTCTGAAACTAACTCTTTCTTCTGGTTCATTCAAGGTAAGCTCATGTTTATTCATATATTGTTTCTTGGTTATGTTGAATTATTTAGACGTAGAATTAGAACTCCAAATTGTTGGCAATATTCAACTGTAAAATAGCGAAGTGACATACGTGTATTGAATGTTATGCATACTGTTAATCTGTCTGTTATAGGCATAGAAGATCTCAACACTGACGAACCGAAGAGGCATGGCCAAACTCCTTGAAGAAGTCAAAACTGTTGCAAATGTCCATTGCCTCAGCAACATAGTCCTTGCTGTTTTATATTTCATTTTGAAAACAACTCCTCCAATATGTGACTTTATGTTCGAAGACTGTAAACTGGAAATCAAAGAATGGGAATGGATCACATTTCTTGGCTGCATTATCGTTTTGAAGAACAGAAAGGAAGCAACAGTTCAAAAGTACATATCAACGACATGTCTGTTTGCAAAGGCCTTGAATGTCATCATGTTCTTTAAGCAAAGCCCGGCACCTGGAATAATGTACTGCGTGTTGTGCTTGTTGCAATTCATCTTCCTGCCTGAACCAACATACCAAGGCCCAGAGTATGTGACGTACTTCAGAGGACCCCACTTGGAGGAGGAACTGCAACAGGACACCAGAGTGCGATGGTTTATCACTTTTTACGCTGCATGGTCACCCCCTTGTGTTTCTTTTGCATCAGTCGTCTCTGAACTCTCTGCTGAATACTGTCTTGACAATCTCAAGTTTGGCAAAATGGACGTATCCCGTTATCCTGCTGTTGCAGAGAAGTATAAGATTGACAGCAGTGCCTGGTCTCGCCAACTCCCTACGATTATCTTTTTTGAAGATGGGAAAGAGAAGATGAGACGGCCTCTTGCAACAAAAAGCCATACTTTGAAATTTGCCCTTACAAAGGAAAATTGTGTTCGTGAATTTGAACTGAATGACGTCTACAACCACTGCAAGAAAAATCCCTTGTCTAACAAGAAGAAAGTGGCATAGCAATTTGAAACAAAGTTCTCACTGATTTGGATTTTCTGAGCTGTCCTCAGCTAACTGGATTTAATTATTATATTCAAGATTTGCTCTGAATAAAATGTACATTCATGTTATAGGCATACATTAAACAGTGGTTTATATACCAGACATCTGTTTATTTCCAGTCAATGAATTATGATAATGTAATAATACACTGACGGGCAAAAGTATATGACTTAGTTGTAGTTATATGTATAATTTTCAAAGTTAAATATCTCGAGTTTTCGACGTCGTATTAAAAAACGGACTAGTTTGTGAAATTAGTCCGAAACATTACATCAGTCAAAGAATACCTCTACGCGTTTTAAAATTAAAAACAAAATTAAAATTAAAATTTTAAAATCCCCCCAAGTTAATTTTGATAAAACACAACTGAACTGTTCATCGACATATAACACATACGCTGTGTGAAAATCAATAAATGTGCTTCGCCTCCTCACATTTACAACATTTTGAACATGGTAGGGGTCATGTTGGTGTAAATTTGATTTCTTACCCTTGTCTACTTTAAATAATAAAATTTTAGTAAAAAAATAAAATAGTCACCAAATAAGTCATTCAAACTACTGCCAAAAGGTGTTATTGTATCGTGACATAATCAAATGCATCTCATTTCTATAAAATATTGAATTGATAAAAAAAAACTAGTAAGTGTTATGCTTTCCTTTGCCCGTGACCGTCAGTTTATATTACTAGTTCACTGCAATCAAATTGCTGTTTATCTTATACGTGTATCACCATATGATGTAGAACACGTTACCTCTGGTACGTTATGGTTCACACACAGCTTGTATATACCAAACATTTATACATCACTTATTAGGGTTTCCAATGACATTATATTTGATTGTAGAAATACAAGTCACGAAGTGATAATAGAAGAATAAATATAGTATATCTTTCCTGTATATTTGAACACATTACCTACGGTTTATTTAATTCACATACAAGTGTAACATCTGTATATACCAAACATTTATACTCCTTAGGTTTCCGATCTTATATTTTCAATGGCATTATATTTGATTGTAGAAATATTATTCACGAAGTGATAATAGCAGAATAAAAATATCATCTTTACTGTATATTTGAACACATTACCTGCGGTATATTTACATACAGGTGTAACATTTGAAAATATATGCTTCATTCATTTCCTCAGTCAATCCTCAACTTTATTACGGTACTGAAGAGGCCATAGGCCTATAGTACATGGAATACATTGCAAACATTTCAAATACAACGTTTGTTAAGTAAAAATGCAAAAACATTATACATGGACAGATTTTTAAGTTATTGGGTGTTCGACGTGTTAAGTAATATTGTAAATTAAATTTGTTCGGATGGACATGATATTTGCTTTTGATATATTTACTTCGGATTGTTTAGTAGATAGGACCCACAAGCAGAAAATGGTATTCATCTTCTACATTTAGGTTACAACATTTACAAATTCTGAGTTCACCAGGTATATTTACATATCTGCCTTAAAAGATGCGATGAACATCTAAAACTTATCCTATATTTTTTCAGTTTAGACATGATATATATAATTTGGTATTGATACTGGTGTAAAGGTTTTTTTTCTTGCCAGTTTTGGAGATATATATCTTTGAGTCTTTGGGTAAATACATTAATGAAATCTACATTCACGCCATGCTCTTGATCGTGCCAGATATCTCCAAAACCAATTGAAAATAATGTTTTACACCAGTCACCTAATTATTATGCCCATTTCTACTGTATAAAAGCAAAATTTCATAGTATTTCTTTGGTAAGCGATATGAAGGCATGTGTAAAAACTTTATCCAATACCGAATTACTTTACAATAAGAGTAAAAATATAAGGGAAATCTGCCACATTATTCATAAACCATATTGTTTGAAGTACCCAATAATTTTGTACATGCATACAAATGTACAATTTATAATTTTGCAAATGTATTTAATCCCCAAATTTCTGCCCCATGTAGAAGGATAGGATATATTTTTACATCAAATATTTTGAAATTTTTGATATTTTCATATACCAATTGTTCAATTATGTTTTCTGTCATAATGTATTATTTGCTTTTTATTGCTTGTACATGTATGAGTTTCTACATGTTAAACGTAAGTAAAGACTCGCTGAATCTAATTCTTCCTTCTGGTTCATTCAAGGTGGTGCAACGGATCCCGAAGCTAATTCCCCAAAGGCAAATTCTAGGCGTGTAACATATGCCTGACCAACAATAACCCATAGGTTCCCTCCCGTTAAGTTCCCTGAGGTCCCAGATCGTTACAAAAGGATAGCTTTTATCATGGATCTGACTCGCCCAGATCAGATAACGGGCATACACGGGGACACAAGTTTCTTGATTTCGATAACGAGTTAAACCGGTTACCTCGCGCTGTACATAACTAATTATGATACTTAACGTATTTCCTCTTATAAGCGCCGGGTCTCTAATAAATGCCGGGTCTAAACCATTAGATAATGCTTCCTTAGTAATCTTCAATATTCTATTAACTTTAGCCTGCTGGATTGTTTTCTCTAAAAAGCGCCGGGGGGTCAAGGGGTGCTGAAAAAATAAGCGCCCGGGCGCTTATTAGAGGAAATACGGTTTACACGTGATTGCTAGGTGCACAGATTTCACTCTGACAAAATGAACTCAAGAAACCGAAGAAGCGATGCTAAAAGGGGCAGGAGCAGTTTTTTTTGCAAGTTTAATTTTTTCAAATTTCCCATTTATAATGATAGTTTATGTCATTTATACATACTTTAGAGGGTAAACATATGATTACACAAACCAATTATCCGTGGTAATACTGGTTTTGCGTATAAAACAAAAATGATGGCGACCATTTTATTATGAACATTATTATTTTTATATTATTATTTCGAATGACAAACATGATTCCCATGGCATTACGGAACCATGAACACTCATTTTTTCAGACAGAAGGGTGTTTTACTATTGGTAACGTTATTTTTCAAAATAAATACATTTCACCAACGTATTTCAGCGAAAAAACGTGCTACTGCCCCTTTAACAATTGTGAGGACATACAAATCAGTGTCTAAGCTTGTCTATTGATAACAATCATAAACATTTTTGTAAATCGTGATCTACTATAAAAGTAATAAATCATGTTTCAAAAGTACATGCAACCTTTTTTAAGAAAGTCAAACTCACTGAATTTTTCTGAAATGACGTTGCTGAATAAAGACACTAGTTGTAGTATCGTCATGTCGTAACGAAGGTTTTGCATTCTTGCTAGCATTTTTAGTACATCAACACCCATTGCATTTTTATTCATGATTATACCAAATAAATACCTCATTAGAAGCAATAGTAAGATGTCAAGATGTATTGAAATCTCATTCATGGACTTGCAATGAACGTTTTCTGTTGTCAATTAGAGTTGTTTTTCAATCTTAATAACCTATTCAAAATGTTAAAGGAGTTGATCTTCCTTGCAACAGTCCGCGACATACGATAAATTGCAGTCCTTCTGTACCAGTGGTATTTCAACACAGCTTCAGATGCTTGGAAACTGGTCGTAGCTACATTTATATGCATGCCTAAAAGTTTAGGTGTAAAAATACAACAAATGGCCTAAAAAGAGCCAATATTAATTTAGTTAATGTCATGTCGACCTCTACTATCACCATTCATAGGTGTGGTTTGTAAATACAACCTGCAGATAATTAACCCTATCAGTGACCCAAGTGAGTTGAAATTGAGAATGGAGGGGAGAGGTTCGAGTTTAGTGGTATCAAGTTTTACTCCGGGTGTGAACACCGAAATGCTGAGTAATTCCACGCTCTATTAACTTCTTTGTATTTTCATGAGTTTTTCTTTGTAAAAGGCATGCTTTGTGTTCAAAATACAAACAGAAAATATTAATGCGTCATGGTTACGTGTTAACAGGTTTGACATTTCATATTTTGAATCACACTTTCTCAATAGTATGTCTTCTAAACAAATCCATTTCATGTTTTTTAGTTGTTGTTAAAGACATGCTTTGTGTTCAATATACTGGCGTGAGTTATGCCCTGCGTAGGAGGATGTGCTGCGGCACTGTCTAGAGAGTGCTTTAACTGATGCCAACTTTTATTAGTTCTTCATTGTCGAGATCTCCCATATATCAAACCCACTCGCATCATCGTTGTTCAAGAGACATATGTTTGCCTTGCACGTAACGTTATGAATTTATAGTACGGTAGCAATAAAACCTGCTTCAAACTGATGTCGTGCTGATAAGGATTAACTCTTCATTTGATTTATTCACACGGTGGCTCCTATTGTCGTTTTATGAGGGGTGTTCGTGTTTAAACAATTGGGGTATTCAGCTGCTCTTTTCAGATGCTGTTCTTTCTTTCAATATTAGGTTTCGTTGATTGAAAGTAAAGAACTAAGGTTATAACGAAATAAATTAATTTGTCATCCTCGTAAATACACAATTTCATAAATAAAATACTCTCAATTACTCTAAATTTCAAGTACTTATACAAATCTGGAAAGGAATAATTTCACAGCTGAATATACAAACTTGCTTTCATTTAATACGATACTCATCTGTTGTAAACTCAGAGTTGAAAAATAAAGTCAACGTTAATATCAACTTCCTGGAAAGGTATGTTTTATTAAAAGTGAAACCTATTTAAGAAAACATACTTTGAATAAATACATTCTTTATAAAAAGAAAGAGTGTTAAAAATTACTGTGTATACTATATGTCTGGTTCATATATTGTAAAATATATTTAGGTAATATCATTCAAATCTATTTCACAAGCTCGGAAGTTATTGGAATTTTTCCCGACCACAAATAAACGGATACGTGGGTATTTTGTATAAAATGGTGTTTAGCCCGTCTTAATATAGTATTTTTATATCCCCATGCGAAGCATTGTGATTTATTCGTCCACTGCAAACAAAGATGGACAAAAACTTGAGCAACATTTACTAAAGAGTTTCTTCACAAAAGCACAAAAGCACAAGAATCTTTGTTATTTATGTGGTTCGCAAGAAAGGGAACCCACATTCAAGGGAAGGGCATCAATCGAAAGGGTAGTTGTATCAATACTGACGTTCAAAAGAAACTTCGCACTAAAAAAAAGTTTTTGGTTATTGCCGTGAACTTTTATTAGCTCATCAGGCCTGAAAGGCCCGATGGGCTTATGGCATGGGATGGCGTCCGTCCGTCCGTCCGTCCGTAAACTTTTCACTTTTTCGACTTCTTCTCCAGAACCAATAACTCTAGAGAGCTGAAATGTTATGTACAGACTCCTTGGCCAATGGGGATTCTAAATTGTAGATTTGGTGACTCTGTGACCCCAAATAAGGGCCCCAGGGGTCATAACCTTAAAAGCTATTTTCATCTTCTTCTCCAGAACCAATGACTCCAGAGAGCTGAAATTTTATGTACAGACTCCTTGGCCAATGGGGATTCTAAATTGTAGATTTGGTGACCATGTGACCCCAAATAAGGGCCACAGGGGTCATAAGCTATAAAGCTATTTTCATCTTCTTCTCCAGAACCAATGACTCCAGAGAGCTGAAATTATATGTACAGACTCCTTGGCCAATGGGGATTCTAAATTGTAGATTTGGTGACCCTGTGACCCCAAATAAGGGCCTCACAGGCCATTACCTAAAATCCTGTTTTCATCTTTTTCTCCGGAACAAAAAGACCTAGAAGGCTGTAATATTGTATGCAAACTCTTTAGCAAATGGGGATTCTAACTTGTAAATTTGGTGACCCTGAGACCCCAAATATGGGCCACAGCCAAAAAAACCTGTCGAAATTGAATTTTGAACTGATATTTTATGTGCACTTCTTTCACTTTATTTGAAATGTTTGTCGAACAATTTACATTGTGGACATGTTTGTCAAATTGATGTAATCAATGTGAAATGAGAACTGTTGAATAGCCTATGAAATGAAAATTGTGACAAGTCATAAAGGACTAAATTGAAGAGGAGTTAAGAATTCTATTATTTTACATGAGATATGTGAACTGCATATGACTGGTGATGAAATGATAAGATAAGATTATTTTCATCTTCTTCTCCAGAACGAAAAGACCTAGAAGGTTGTCATGTTGTGTAAAGAGTCTTTAGCTAATGGAGATTCTAAATTGTAGATTTGGTGACCCTGTGACCCCAAATAAGGGCCTCACAGGCCATTACCTAAAATCTTGTTTTCATCTTTTTCTCCGGAACAAAAATATCTTGCAGGCTGTAATATTGTATGCAAACTCTTTAGCCAATGGGGATTCAAACTTGTAAATTTGGTGACCCTGTGACCCCAAATATGGGCCACAGCCTAGAAAAAACCTTTGAAAATGAATTTTGAACTGATATTTTTATGACACTTCAACCACTTTATTTGAAATGTATGTCGACTTTAGATAACAATCTACATTGTGGACATGTTTGTCAAATTGATTTAATCAATGTGAAATGAGAACTATTGAATAGCCTATGAACTGAAAATTGTGACAAGGCATAAAGGACTAAATTGAAGAGGAGTTAAGAATTCTTTTATTTTACATGAGATATGTGAACTGCATATGACTGGTGATGAAATGATAAGATAAGATTATTTTCATCTTTTTCTCCAGAACGAAAAGACCTAGAAGGTTGTCATGTTGTGTAAAGAGTCTTTAGCTAATGGAGATTCTAAATTGTAGATTTGGTGACCCTGTGACCCCAAATAAGGGCCTCACAGGCCATTACCTAAAATCTTGTTTTCATCTTTTTCTCCGGAACAAAAATATCTTGCAGGCTGTAATATTGTATGCAAACTCTTTAGCCAATGGGGATTCAAACTTGTAAATTTGGTGACCCTGTGACCCCAAATATGGGCCACAGCCTAGAAAAAACCTTTGAAAATGAATTTTGAACTGATATTTTATGACACTTCAGCCACTTTATTTGAAATGTATGTCGACTTTAGATAACAATCTACATTGTGGACATGTTTGTCAAATTGATGTAATCAATGTGAAATGAGAACTATTGAATAGCCTATGAACTGAAAATTGTGACAAGGCATAAAGGACTAAATTGAAGAGGAGTTAAGAATTCTTTTATTTTACATGAGATATGTGAACTGCATATGACTGGTGATGAAATGATAAGATAAGATTATTTTCATCTTCTTCTCCAGAACGAAAAGACCTAGAAGGTTGTCATGTTGTGTAAAGAGTCTTTAGCTAATGGAGATTCTAAATTGTAGATTTGGTGACCCTGTGACCCCAAATAAGGGCCTCACAGGCCATTACCTAAAATCTTGTTTTCATCTTTTTCTCCGGAACAAAAATATCTTGCAGGCTGTAATATTGTATGCAAACTCTTTAGCCAATGGGGATTCAAACTTGTAAATTTGGTGACCCTGTGACCCCAAATATGGGCCACAGCCTAGAAAAAACCTTTGAAAATGAATTTTGAACTGATATTTTTATGACACTTCAACCACTTTATTTGAAATGTATGTCGACTTTAGATAACAATCTACATTGTGGACATGTTTGTCAAATTGATTTAATCAATGTGAAATGAGAACTATTGAATAGCCTATGAACTGAAAATTGTGACAAGGCATAAAGGACTAAATTGAAGAGGAGTTAAGAATTCTTTTATTTTACATGAGATATGTGAACTGCATATGACTGGTGATGAAATGATAAGATAAGATTATTTTCATCTTCTTCTCCAGAACGAAAAGACCTAGAAGGTTGTCATGTTGTGTTATGAGTCTTTAGCCAATGAAGATTCTAAATTGTAGATTTGGTGACCCTGTGGCCCCAAATAAGGGCCTCACAGGCCATTACCTAAAATCCTGTTTTCATCTTTTTCTCCGGAACAAAAAGATCTAGAAGGCTGTAATATTGTATGCAAACTCTTTAGCCAATGGGGATTCAAACTTGTAAATTTGGTGACCCTGTGACCCCAAATATGGGCCACAGCCTAAAAAAAACCCTTTGAAAATGAATTTTGAACTGATATTTTATGACACTTCAATCACAATGATTTGAAATATATGTCTACTTTAGATAACAATCTACATTGTGGACATGTTTGTCAAATTGATGTAATCAATGTGAAATGAGAACTATTGAATAGCCTATGAACTGAAAATTGTGACAAGGCATAAAGGACTAAATTGAAGAGGAGTTAAGAATTCTTTTATTTTACATGAGATATGTGAACTGCATATGACTGGTGATGAAATGATAAGATAAGATTATTTTCATCTTCTTCTCCAGAACGAAAAGACCTAGAAGGTTGTCATGTTGTGTAAAGAGTCTTTAGCCAATGGAGATTCTAAATTGTAGATTTGGTGACCCAGTGGCCCCAAATAAGAGCCCCGTAGGCCATTACCTAAAATCCTGTTTTCATCCAGAACAAACTAGAAGGAATATTTTGTTCAGAATGTTTAGATGTTTGGATGACAAGGCTTAGAACCGAGATTGTTTAGCCAAGGTGATTCAAAATTGTACTATGTACCATGAGATTCATCACATTGCCTGTTCTCTTTAAGCCTTATACAGTTAGATCAGTGCTGCCAGTGTTTAGTGCAAGCAAGAGTCTGTAACCAGAGCCAAGGGGTCAGAATATTGCATAATCTCCTGTGTGTTGACCTTGCTGAGTGCTCTCTCTCAATTTCAAGACTAAGATTTGTCAGGGTTAGGGATTGTGCATTATATTGAGACAACATATTTCTGTCTTCATCATCAAACAAAATAAACTCTGATGAGCTACAGAGCCCATGGCTCTATTTTTTTTAACTGTACCAATAGGCCCGGGGTCTTACAGTAGAGGAAAATAAAAGATAGAAACTGCAGAGTCTCTTGTAATACGAAGGATATTGAAATCATTTATGTTGTTTCTTAACGTTATATGCTGACGTACAAAAGAAACGTCTCACTTCCCTATTGCAATGACGTTTTAAGAACCTTTAAATTCTATGGGAAGTATTTTTGAACGTCAGTAGTTATTGAAAATTGCGACCTGTTATTTTGTAGATGAAATATGTTGATGTTTTTTTTTCGGGAATATAGGCCATCCAGCCCATAATACAGATGTTCATTTCCATTATGAGTATACATAGAAAGAGAGGGACAATGATAGATGTTTCTATTTAATTTCATCAATATATTTTGACAAGCTAATACGTGCCAGAAACACCGAAACGCTCATGGGTACTTAAACGAATCGTCTACTCGTTAGCTGATGTTACAATATGAGTATAGGCCATCTGTTAAATGTGGAGAGAAAATCGTGTCATGCGTGTAATTTGAAACTAGAGTTGGATAAAAAATGCAATCATAAAGATGAAAGGAGACTCAGGTGACGATCCACTCTGTAAATATTGACGTTTATGGGTCCATCGGTCACCTGGTAACACTATCATCAGCCTTGGAAGCCTACATATCTTCTGTCAACAATATCAGAGTTTTATAGAAGTTAAGTTAGAAGGAGAGTATTGATGATGTTTTGAGAAAATGACATTTGACGAAGTGTCTTCATTTGTGAATTTAAACTGACAGTGCACGATTAAAATACAATACTTTTGAAACATGTTGTATTCCATTTTCAAACGGATTATCCCTAGACTCCGTCTGCACAACCATACACTGCTCGTACTGTCTCTTTAACTACCCTGGCGATACGTATACGTGTATCGGAGACCTTATCTCACTTTTCCCAAGCACTGGACACTCTTTGTGAAGAAATTACTATGTTCAACACACAATACGGACTGGATTAAATCATTTGACAAACTGCAGCAATATTCAATGTTAAAATGTATGTCTGTTACATCATCTTTCATATATAAGTGTTGTTTCTAGAATACCCATTGACTCCCAAGTTTTAGTGTAAACAACTTCTCTATTAACAATTGACTTGTTCAATATTTAGTACGGTAAAATGACGTAAATAGGCCAAGATGTGAAGATCCGCCTCTGTAACGTTAGAGTAGAAACATCTAACGTTAAACAATGCAGTGACTTTATGTAAAGATTCTAATTAGAGTGTCCCAAAGTAATAGTGCTCTGAGAGCACAAGAACCCTGGGGTTTGTCCTGTTGATGCACAACCCAGTAATCCAAATCAGTTTACATGTAAGGGTATTTTACAAAAGATCAGATCTAATCATCAAGATCTGCATTTAATATGGGATGGTCTTTGGTCAGCTTGAAAATATTACATCGTCTGAATGATCTAGTGACAATGAATAGACATGTCGAATATCGAATATCACTGAACAATCAAAACTTGTGGCCATGGTTACATTTTTCATACCATGGCCAATGTCACGAGGTCAAAGGTTGTGACCTCATAAGATGACATGGGAAACATGTCATGTCTATGATGATAAATTAAAAGTTATAGTCAAGAATAAAAGTCCAAAAAGGATGTCCTTCATCAAGGTCCAAGCTTAGAAAGTCAAAGACAATTACTTTATTCCAATGGTTTTATATGTCAAGGGAAACATATATCAAAGACATATCATATTGTCATGTCAAAGTAAGAGCCAAGCAAGTTTAAAGGTCAACCCTCAGTCTGAAATAGGAAAGTCAAGCGCCATAAAATCAAGTGCCATAACTCTGAATATATATATTTATCCGAATGACTCATAAATCAGTCTTGTTTATCACTAATGTATATAAAAAATAATGTGTAAAGTGTCATAAAATTTTAGAACAAAAATGTGCGAGGAGTTGATTTCAGAACTCGGACGAAGTGCGCCATGACATAACCCTCCTGTGGTTTCATCCGGGGGTTAAAGACTAGTGGAGAGACATTGTTGATTGGTAAATTTCTACAAATGATACATTTGTAATTAAATTAATTGTCTGTTAGTTAAAGCTAAGATACCTCTTAGTTAAGATTCGCTTGTGATCAGAGAAGTCTGTATTTGTCCACCGCCGCAACGAGGAACGAGGGAGTATCTATCAGAACGTTCGCTTATACGCCTTCATCTGTCCGTCCGTCCCGTGTCTTGATAACGCGATATCTCATGAACTGTTGCATACACTGTCTTTAGATTTAGTGAGACTAATCGACTTTAGTGACCGTGTCCTTATTTTAAAGTTCTCAGTGACAGTTTGACTACTTAACTCTTAATAATACTGTAAATTTGGTTACAATCTTAATGTAAACATTTAGTTCACTTATAGTACGGCACACCAAATTTGTCACCTCGTACATCTTACGTAGAATGCATGAATAATACATTTCCAGAATGTTTGTCAAATTTTGAAAGATAAGAATAAACAAGTACTTGCTTGGAATTTTTTTTTTATAAAAACAGAGTGACATAAGTTCACTCATTACTTACACGATCAGTATAAACTCAAGTCTTTTAATGGCATTTTGAAGTGGAATACAAAAGAACACACGATCTTTTGGATAACGACATAATAAATTATTTATTTAGAAGATACAATATATGTATCCTGTCTTGTTATAGCATACATTCCACCTGATCGAGGAGTAAGCATATACTTCGAAACGTCACAATAAAGAAGTTGTTATCCAGAATATCTTGTTTTCTTACCATAAATATTTATACTTTGAACTATATTACTCGTTTCCTTTTTAAATTTGAATACAGCACACTATTATTTAATACAATGAAGATTAAGGTTGAGAGACAGACATTTATCAACTTTCACCGATACAACTTCAACAATAGGTTTGTATAGCGACGGGTGAATGCTGTGAGATAATGTTTGTTCTTCTGTGCACCTAATAAGACGCATGTGTCACAGGTAGACGGTTGCTTGGAAACCCCACAATGTACATACACAGAGATGGGCCGGATTAAAAATAATATGTGCAGAAACCTGATAAATGAGATGAAAATCTAGGACACGTGCTGTATCAACGTGAAGGTTCTCAAGTTTTGTTAAAACGCACCTTTCAAAAAATGTCACCGTATCGGATTTCAATGAAAGTATATCGTGTAGGTTCTTTATAACGCCTTGCGTGTTAATACAGTTAATCGTGGGCGTAGACTCGAGAGTTGCTTTGTAGCTCGAAGCAGTCGTTATATATTTCTAACGAATACTTCACGAACGCTTTAGGACCATCCTTATTTCTTTTAATAGTGTAACACAACGCCATCGCCAATCTCATTATAATCAGATCATTGAATCGTTCCCTAGGCTGTTTTTGCTAATTTGAGTTGTTCATCATAGAACTGTGGAAGTATATGTATACATGATTAATTGATATAAATATTTCTTTCTCTACGCCTTTGGGAACCTACAACCATCCATCATCAAAAAGTCGTTTGAAACATCTTTTATAAATATACATTATGTCAGGGCAACATATGGTAAATGTATGTGGATAACTCCAAGTTTAGTACTTCTGGATACAAGCTATTGGTCAGTATTTCCACGTATCATGCAAGGTAGTGATACATCGTTACTGGTACATGCAGGTACAAGGCAGTATATAATCAGAGTTAGAAATACTATGATGACATCAGTTGATACGGAGTTTGTAATTTACGATATAGGTATCGGTGTCACCTCGCCACACCTCATATCCGGGAATAGCTCACACAAACACGTCCAACTGTAGGGGAGATACCTTTCATTTACGAAGTGTCAATAGGTACACCTATATTTGAACTGCATATGCATATACACCAAATATGCATAGTGTGCAGTAATTCAAATGCAGTCACAGTTATCACGTTCTTATAAGCTGTTTCATTATCATAGGTGTTCAGAATTCCTACTACTAAGGCAATTATGATATATACCATTATACTTACTCTAATGATTGTGACATCGCTTTCCTATGATGGTGTTTCATGAAATACATTTAGGATCCTAAGGTGTTGATGTACTGAACACTCTTATGCTTTAACCTTAATGGGGCAGTAGCACTTTTTTTCGCTGAAATAAGTTGATGAAATGTATTTGAAAAATAATGTCACCAATAGTAAAACACCCTTCTCTCTTCAGAAAATCAAGTTAAAAAATCAGTGTACATGGTTCCCTAAAGCCATGGGAATTTTTTTTGTCATTAAAAATAATAAAATGTGTTCATAATAAAATGGCCGCCATGCAATTTTTGCTTTATATGCAATATTGTTATTATCACCACTGATAATTGGTTTGTTTAATAAGATGTTTTACCCTTTTACCCGTTAAAATTCAATGACATAAACTATTATTATAAATGGGAAATTCTAAAAACTAAAATTTGCAAAAAACGTGGAAGATGTTCTGGATAACAACTTCTTTGATATGAAAATACACGACGTTTCGGAGTATACACTCACTCCTTTATCACATCCCACCAGATGAAAGAGTAATCATATACACCGAAATTGTTAGACCTAATCCTTGGTGATGACGTCACTCTATTGTGTTAACCAGTAGATTATTTTTAAGAATCTACTGGTCATTAACTAATCCAGTCAGGAGGGGTGTCAGGTTTTGACATTTTCGTAATGGCTCACAAAGTAATTTGTTCAATAATGATGTATTTTGTCTTAGTATATCTGATTAGATATTTTAAAATATCTGATTATTTCTGTAATGTCTGACCCGGGAATCGAACATGTAACCCTTCGTCTGTTACTCAGCGCCCTAACCTATTAGACTACAAGGCCTGCTGATACTCATTTGATTGTTTGTCAGTAAGATCCCTGCATTCTAAACAATACTGGTAAAGTGTGAAACGCAATGGAATCGTGCTGAAACACATGAAATGCAGGAGTTTTGCTGTCAGTCAAATCGCTTTGCGTGGAAGATCTGCGCCATGCACGTGCGTGGAAGAATCCATTTCATAAGGGTCGAAGCTACGTGTACCATATCCGATGAATGGGCACCGAAATTTGCAAAATAATATTTTTTTAGGTTACATAATTGAAATGTATTGTCTATAATGCTTAATAATTACATATGTATGTTTCGTGACGTCATACATGGTTTAAGATGGAGAATGCATTCGGAGCCGTGGATTCGTTAAAATTAATCAACTCGCCCCTTCGGGGCTCGTTGATTATTTTTAACGAATCCACGGCTCCTCATGCATTCTCGATTACCGAATATATTCCTGTTCTTATTAACAGTATTTATAAATTACCTTCAAAGACTTGCTTTAACCTAAGTTGCTTTCTTTGATAACAGGACGAAGGTTATCTTATGGATTGTGTTCATCTTAGAGAAACATTTATTCAATGAAGACTTATTCTTAATAAAACAACGTTTGTTAAATAACGTTTTTCTTGAGTTTCCAATTTAATATTCCGACGACTATACAGACTTGCCATAAGAGAATTTTAACTGTATAAACATTATACCAAAGCGGCCACGCTGCTAGACTATGGTCATATTTAAGCTTTGTGTTATAGGGCCAAATCTCTCCATTCTATCAATCGAACAATCTTGAGCCATGTCTTTTATCACTAAAAGGATTTTATTGAAGTCATAAATGTGAACAAGTACCCTATTAATGTCTTTTGTTAGAAATATAAAGTTTGTGTATCACCAATCACGCAATTCTATAAATCATTGTAAAGAGGTGGGCTAGTGGAGCAGATAAACACACAAACACAAACAAACTTCCGATTATTGCTTTTATCAACTTACTCCCTTACAAACACGTTAAAATATTAGAATTCTGATACCTTTATTATAAAGTTATTTCATCCTGCCGAATCAGGGTATTTTATCCACAAATTCCCTGATCGTCTCATCGACATTTGCCTTGTATCGCTACCGTCTGGCTACTCATCTCCATCTACATGTATAACATTATTTTTATCACTTAATGGAAAGTCGGGTATTTGAAATAAGATGGTATTCACATATGGTTAAAGGTCAATATTGCTCTATTCAAAACCATTTCGTTGGTTATTTATTAACAAGGCAAAGGCTGATAACACTATCCGGGTATTGTGATGAGCATTGTTGATGATAATACCTTCAAGGAGTAGGATAAATATGATGTAGAGGACTTTGTCGCTGAATAAAGATGCTAATTTTGAATTGAAAAATGTGTTCTATTCAGAGCGACTTCCACATGAACATAATGATTCCAGCAGTGTAACACTTAGAACTTTAATTCCCCATTAGCAATACGGCATATTAACTATTAGTTATAATTAAATAGTTGTGTAACACATCCTCAACTTCAACGGATATTATTTTGATAGAATAATCAACGGTCATTAATCTGTGTATATCGGTAAATGATCAATAAGCTTTCGTTTAACTAATAAAGTACTGGAGTTATATACTGATGGAGTTACTCCTTTAGATGCACACATCATATTTTCGTATAAGTTATTATTACGTATTGGATATAAAAGAGTATAGTAGCTGTCTAAAACGTTAGGAAATAAAATTCAAATGATTATGTTCCATTGTCACCAATTCAAACTAAAGAGAAGCGTTATGAGTAGAATTATCATTTGAAAAGATAAATAAATTTGTTTACACACTTTACACCCTCATATGCTAACACTACGTGATAATAGAGGGTTATAAAGATTAAAACTCTTGGCAATATGTGCAATAAACTCGTGTTATATATCAAACGGCGTCCGTTAATCTTTGAAGTTTAGTTTAAACATGTTTTATTCATGATGAAAAGGATTGGGAACAAGTTATCCAACTTAGGATACCCTCTCCTTGTTATTTACAATATATAACATGACATTTCTTAAAAAGATGACAGGTACTGGACAAGACAGAAATGTAAGAAGATGAAATAAAAAGAAAGAAATGATGCATGAGTGTAAAGCTGTTACACAAATCGTTTGGTCTCATGAACGAAGGAATGAACTGTCTTAAATAATCTTCATTTTGACAAAATGACAGGTCTGCACTTCCCTCTAACAACAATTCACGATTTATTGACAAACATGTTGCATGAAGTATTCGCTTCAATGATGACATAAGTTTTTCTCTCTGGTTATTGTACACTGAACATTCTAACTAACTAACTAATCTTTGTATTTGAGATTCATTTGGTTTATAAAGAGCCCGAGTCTATTCAAAACATCATCTGCACAGCCCGTTAAGCAACATACCCGAGAACACCAGAGGTTTACCGTTACGGTTCGTAAACGGATGTAGGTTGAAAGTCACACCCACAGCACGTTTCAATGACATACTTGGTATCTTATTCTTAGTGCATGACGTGAGTCAATCATACAGTTATGTTTATGTTTCAACTTAGATTCTAATATTATATATGAATTATATTATTATATAAAGATTCAGTTGAGGGCATCGTTAACTGCCCAATTGTCTCTCCTTATAACTATTACGGTAGCTTAAAGTTGTATTGAAAATACGATCCCATATAAATCAACGCATGTACATGTCTACTGAAAATATCCAATATAGCACGTAATGATTTATTGAGTAAGTTTTCAATACGTATGTACACGTAATAGCAATGCATTTGAAGAATTAGTCGGTCATTTTTTTTTAGTGATTTATTAGTTATTTTTGATTTGCTAATACTAATTTGCTAATAATAAATTTAAGTCCTCCTACTTACACGGTTTTGTTTTGAAGTATCACAAGTAAGGTTTTTAAAAAACATGCGAAATATGACTGCAAAATGTGACGTCGTGATTATGAATCACAGTGAACGGATTCCTGTCGCTTGAACATCACGTTCACGAATCAGATCTGGGTCAACTATGAAAACTATGTATGTTGAAAAAATATCACCTACCCGGCACACGGGAGCACATGCCGAGGTCTGGTCACTGGGAACTGACCCCCCAAGATGCCATATGATAGCCACAAGCACCACAATCCAAAGGATCGCCATGGATCTTTCCCCGCTGTACCTCCTGGCCCACCCGGGGTATTCCCGCGTTATTGGGTCACTGCTGTCACTGCGTAGTTAGTCTAATGGATAGAGTCAACAGAGTAGTTTGTGTGTAAGCGATACATTCATCGTGTATCTTTCCTCTATGAAGGGAGATATGGTGTATGGATGTTTGATACCACGTCCTTGAGGGGTTCAATACGGGGATGTTCTACATCCAGTCTTATTACCACAGTGTGTCAAAATTGTCACTGACTACGTAGTCCAATGAATATACACTTCAGTTTATATGATAAACGTTCTTCACTCAACGATGTTACAGATATAACTTTCTTACAAGGAATCTTGTCGACTATGGAGTCATTGAACTATCCCAAATCCCTCTCCCACGTTAATAAGTAAACAGTACATCAGTCAACGTGAATTGATAGGTCCCTCTGTCGATGAAACTAATAAACAGATCGCATGCCTCATTTAACCGATTAGTACAGATAAGAATATATAATAGCCACAACTCTCAGGGAGGCGACAGGGTGGTACACTTTGTCAAATGTTTTTCACAGGAAGAACTGAAAGTTCTCAGTCGTGAGATTGGTATGTCAAGAGCACATCACGTGACAGTTCAGTTATCTCTAGCTCGATGGGCTATCGGATTGTATCACATGGTGTGTTGGGTCATTGTGTACATATTCATACGAACGGATTATTCGCTAATAGGCTCTGCAAACACGTATAACGTCTCCTAAGCCGTATTAATTGAAATGATATACAGAACATATACTGGTATTTTCCAAATGAGTGATAATGACCATAAACAACTTATTCTGATATTTTATTTGTATTTTTAAAAATGTATACGCCTGCTTGTAGTTAATTTATATCTATAGGTTGTAACTGTATGTGTCTCCACTTTGTATTTGAAGTCTTAAAACGTAATGCATTCACTTTGATATTTTTAGATGCAAGTTAGCTTTTTCATTTAAAGTTGTATACCACCATTTTAAAGAACCATCACGTAGCGATACACTGATATAATAATAATTAAAAAATTAAAAAATAATAAAAAAAAACAGAAAAAGATAATCCCGCGTCCTTTTTTAAAAAAAGTGATTGAGTCTATACAAAATGTAAACTGCACCAACTGTTATATCCTCTGTCTCCCTGGGTCAAATGTTCCCATCATCTCAACTACATGTATACACCCTGTAAGTTTTTATAAATAAAATGACACTCGCAATATTCCACCGTGTTTCTTGTTATAGAAAAACAAATCAAAGTAAAAGCCGTGTTGGTGATGAAACTACTCGACTTGGTAGCGCACAACTTTAAACAATCCACCCAGACAGAATATAAAACAATGGATTTAATATAAATTATCTGATGGCTAAGAAATCGAAATTCAAGGCAGGAGCTAAGAGTTGAAAGGAAGCTGGACGATATCTGCTCGAAGGAGCAATCAACGCTGATTTTGATTGGCTAAACCAAATTATTAAGTTCAAGGTAATGACGAGGAACAGGTTAGAAACAATTTATTCATAATAAGAGCAAAATATAACAACAAACAGACGAGAACAAATGTCAGGAATTGGTTGTAATTGTGATATATCACTTATAAAGTGTGTGAAAATATTGAACCAACCAGATAAGGGTATTTTGAAATACAAAACATGATATGTGGCAGATCTTCAGTAAATATCGTTTTGACATTCAACAAATGTCTATAACTATTGTATCAACTTTAGATATCTACATCGTATACCTGACTTCACTGATGATTTACTTTGAATATTGTTCTTTAAATACCAAAGTGTTAATGTCCGAATGTTCAAAAAGCGTTTAATCGTGTGGAAATAAGTTCGTTACAGCTAAAACTTCATAAAAAATCTATTGCACATTAATAAAAGTACATAGACCCGTAAATGCAGATTTATCGATATGAAATAAAAACACATCTTAAACAATATATAAGTCGATATATTTAACACTATTTGTGATTCAGAGTCGTATATATACTTTCAGCTTTTGACGTCTAGCAATAATAATAATAACACTGTATTGTCCTCAATATAAAGCAAATTGGAAATTCTTTTTATGCCCTTGGCACCCAGTAGCAACGGTGCAGCGCTAGTTCAAGCGTTGTTCTATACTCATAATGCTGAGCGCCAAGCAAGGAAGCAACAACTCACATCTTTTAACGTCTTTTGGTATGAATCCCGACCTTCCGGGTGATAAGCAGACACTTTACCAACTGAGCTACATCAATGCAAAGTCTAATGAACCTGAAGCATTCAATTGTAACTAGATTCAACTCTCATAAGTTACCAAACATCAACATCTATTACTTACTTAATATGCGTAATTATAACTTGTTCTTTTTGATGGGTTATTGTTACATATATTCGAATAACACGAACAAAGAAGTAGAACAATGAATCATTTCAGAAAAAATGGAAAAGCACATGAAGAATAACAAGAATATAAAAGGAACGGTCAGTGGTTATGAGGTAATTTGGGTGATTTGAATTTAGGTGCTGTTTTTAAGAACTAGCTGGAACTGTTCCTAAGTAAGCATACCTATGCGATACTGCGCTGGAATTCAGTGTATCATTGGACCCGCCCTCCATGTATGGATACCGGTCTCTACAGCACACAAAGTTGCCGGATCCCAAGTGAGATTCGAACCCAGACGATCTTAATCCGAAATCTCCCCCTGTGTCGGTATTTCGACGGGTTTTTGTTACTTTTAATTCCGACGTGGTGAGTTCATTGGGACAGCAAGAGTCGGAACACAGTTGAAGGATATATCGGATGATCCAACTTCCAAACGCAAGGCATATAACTCTTGCCAGTCTGCATTACTAGCTGATTTAAGCCTTGCGGTATTTCTCTCGCTTTGATGTGCCTAGATAGTGAATCGCTGCACCAGAAATGCATAATGGGCCTGGATTTCTAAGCACAGATTTCTTTAAGGAAATACTGCAAGGCCTGAATCAGCCAGTAATGGAGACTGGCAAGAGTTATGCCTTGCATTGGGAAGTTGCGGATGATCATGAACTACACTGAGTGAGATGACAAGTCTCTAAAGCGGCACATCTTTACCCAGGTAGGTTTCATACGCCGTTTCGTAATCTGGCCAATCAGAAATAGAAGACGAGGTGACCAATGCCTCCGTGGAGTCGTACTTCAAATCTGGTTCAATCATCGCCGCCATTTCTTCAACTCTCTGAAAGAAGAGGCCGGAGTTGGAAATAGCTTTTTGCACACGGCTCTCATCTGATGTCAAGGTCAACAGGAAGTGCTCCAGAGCCGCCGAGCTTGACCTTTTAAAGTCGTCTGCATCATGTCCATCAACGTGTGAACATGTTGTATCCACCAGGTCGTAAACTTCATCATATTTAAAAATTGGTTTTAACTCTTGGAGTTTCTTCACATATCCTGCAGCATATCCGAATGTTAGGAACACTACGTTTGGCTCGCAGTCGTGCTTGGACAGGACGTCAATAGAAGTTGAAACACACGACGCCTCCGTTTGCAAATCAGCTGAAAGGTCAAGGTCTCCAAAGCTCTCCGCCATTTTGTAGAGGCCCCGTGAGCAGACGACGAGGACTAAATCAGAAGAGTTGATCAGATTGGTCGTCCATTCTGATGCACATTCTTCCATTGCCTCCATGTTGGCCTCCTGTAAGTTGCAAGTTACCTCCTTGCCAAGGCATCGGATAACTTTGGTCAGTTCCAGACAAGCCGCTACATGACGTGGATGGTCGCTACTGGACATCAAGAAAATACGTCTCATCTTATCTGTGAAAAATGAATATGGACGGTTACAATTTTATTCATTATTTCATAGTCGATGCTAACAATTTCATATTGGCTCATTAAATATGCATGTTGTTGACAAATGAATTAATCAATTTCAAGTATAAGTAATTGTAGTTGATAACACCTTTGTAAAGTGTCATTGAGTTACTTTGGCAGCCTGTGTACATTGGAAACTGATCGTATTATATTTACATTATAAATATAAAAATAACCACAATCATAGTCACTAAACTATTATAAAGTGTTGAAGTATATTGATGGATGTTTATATTCTATCCAGATCACCACATACAACAAATTACAGGATACGTTTCATTAAAAAAAACCAAGGAAGTACGTTCATACACAACTAAATCCATACGTACTTCTTTTAAAATCTCTGAGTTCTTGAACTTTCTCCAAGAAGTGTTCAACCTCTGCACTGTGAGGTTTAAACCCGGGGTTCAAACGCTTCATTACTTCCTTGATATCTACTATCCTGCTACACGTCTTCTCGTTATTCTGGACACCGTCAAAGCAAGGATGCAGAATTCCTGCAGGAATGTGGGCAAGAAGAGAACACACGCGGTTCTTAGAGCAGACTGCACTCCCATAGTTGGCCAAAATTGTAATGGACATATTTTGGGCCCATTCCTCTACTAAAGGTTCACTGAAAGTATGTACATTTTGAAGCGAGACGACTACAAGGAGATGTTTCTCGTCCTGTGCTATTGAGGTTAGATCCGTTGCGGTGTCGATTTCCACATTCGGTTGCTTTAAAGATGACTTTATCCAGGACATGACGGCCGCTGTTTCCTCATCCTTTGTGTTCCCAACTATTGTAATCTTTGTTGAATCTAAAATGAAATGAGTGATGTTATCTTTAGAGATCACGTGCATTTATTTATACAGCGGATTTAAAATATTCACACCAAACAGTTAATACATCCGCCGCACATGCGTATTTGACCTGATCTTGAAAACGTACTTCGAGAAATCGTTATTTCCCTTTCGGTTGCGGGGTTTTCGTATTTTGTTTCTCGATCAAACGTTTTCGTTGCTCCTTTTACCATTTATTACCTATTATTAATATTTGTGTGGCCTTTACAACGCGTTTCTGCGCAGTGGAGTGCACTTGTAGCAAATGTTCAATAACACTCTTAAAGAAGTACAGTTCTCGAAATTACGCTTCGCTGTTTATAGCTCAATCAAATATACACTACACACTTCTGTTAAATACCATCGTGATATATAGATACATTGTGTTGACATGGAAATCCTTACATTGTGCATATCCTGGATAAACCATCTTGTAACTCCTCGGCGACCAGTCGAAGGTCTTTTCTAAAAGGAATGTAAATCAAACATCATTTAAACATTACGCAGCTTTCACATCTTGATTATTCTATGGAATCTGCACTAAGATAACGGATTTACCGATATTTAATTTTATTGAACATACGAATCGTAAAACTTTGATTACATTGTACATCTTTCAAAGAAAAGTTTAAAAAGTTACTTAATACACTGAAAAAATATATTAATTATTTAATACATTAGAATAGTCTCCCCTATCTGTTGCATTCCATTCACACAAGGAAATTGCGAGTGCTTTCAAATGTTTGACCAACAACATGTTATGCCTCATCCAAAGCAAATGAATTCTAGATACATTCCGTGATCTACTATTATAAAGGGCAACAGATGAAGATGAATTTATGGTTATGACCAAGGGCCCCCCCTTCACAGAGCAACATGTACTAGGTTTAAACTTAAAGATGCATCCATTGTGTTTCATAAACATTTAATTTCGCTTTAATGCGTGCCAACATACGATATGTGCTGAATTCAATTTCACTCAACTTGCAATTTCATCCCCAATTGTCAAATATATCATATTTACCACTTTTCAATTAAAATCGAACAACATCATTATAAAAATTTACATGTGCAGAAACCGAAATTACACGCCCCATGTACATGCACAGTAAGTTATAAGACCTATTCAACATCATCAACCAACATTTGTCTTTTGTCTGTTGCAAATCAGTTTCGAAAATTACGTTTCACTAATTAAAGATAATAGAATCTCTCTGTTTTTTTCTCTGGCAATTCTTTTATTCATATAGACAATACTTTTAACTACACAAAACACATAAGATTATTTCGAAGCGTCAACTACTTACTAAGATATGGCCATTCAAAGTGAGTAAAATTGGCCAGCTGATTATCCCAATCCTCAAACAGTCTGCCGGGCCGCCGTTAGCTTTCGTTAGCGATGTGACGTCATACACAGGAGTTGCTTAATGAAATCCTTAGGCGATTTCTCGATTTTCGTCGATAATTCGTTTATAACATAATAAGAACGTTTCGACATTACAAGTTTCCGATAGAATGGGTATCTGTGCGTCCGTTGGGAGTAATTTCGGAGTTTTTGGAGTATTTTTCGATATTCAATCGCTGATTTTAGATTTGTTCTTTTCCCAATCGGGTGGAGTGTTAGGTTTTCTTATAGGCTACAATAGGTTTTGAAATAAATAACTGACAATTCAAAAATAAAAACAAATACCATGCATTTTTTAAAATTATAACGTCATTATTAAATTTAGTTATTTTTTTTGTTGTGCTTGATTTTGTGTTTGAAGAGGCGTATCGTTTCAAATCTACTGCATCATTATTTCTCATGGTGACTTTATATTGCTAATATAATAGTTGCATTATAACTAAGAAAATCATATCATTTTCATCATTGTTACTGGTTTACACATTTTTTAGATATAAATATTCGGGCTATCTTTAAATCTATAGTCGTGTACATTTACAATTACTTAGATTCGGTGTAATACCACTGACCTAACATAAACATTCATTAGATTATAGCATTGCATGAGCTTTACTAAAAATCATCAGACTTTCTCATTTTCCCAGCATGATATAAAACAGGCCTTGCATTGTATATTGCATGTATTGTTTGGTGGTCAATTCTTGTGTTTTTTTAAAATAACATAATGTTTAAATCACATCGGATAAAAATATGGAAAATGAATCTTTCCCATTTTCAAACGAAAGAATTGGAACTATAGAACTTTGATCAACTCTCCATGGCCTTGTGTTGTTTGGTTTGCAATTTAAAAAATATTACTCAGGCTATAGTTCAGTCGTGTAAATTTCCCCTCTTATTTAATGTGTAGTTAGTTATTTAAGTTAGAGTGTCAATAACGCAACTGCATCAATTATTACATATCGTTACATTGTTAAACAAAAATATGGAAAATATATTTTGTTATTTCGCAAATGGACGAATGTGAAAATAAAAATTATTCAACATACCCATGAGTCAATGAATGAGGCGTGTTAACATCGTTATAATTTGTATGAAATGTGTAATATATCTTTGTGACGTTTGAACATCTTCATCATCTGACATGCGTGCCGCCGCCATATTGGGCAATGATAAGAATTGTTTCAAAACACATTGCAGAATTACGGGTCCAGCAATGGTCGCATCACGTATTAAACAGTGTTGACATCTGCTGCAATTTGTAGTACGTTTTACGGGGCGTGTATATATGTAATTTTGTTGTATAAGGACAACGGTAAATATGTTATTTAAGCAGTTATGTAAGGCGAATTCTAGTGGATTCTGTCAATAGATGCCAAGCGACTCCTGTGTATTACGTCACAAGGCTAAGCACGCAGCATTCGCTCTCGCCTAAAGTTTTACGAGGCGTAATTGAGCGGCGTTCTAAAAAGGCCTTATAAAAGGTGTTTATTGGTTGAATTGACATATATCAAGTGGAATCCTCGTCATCTTTGAATATGCTTGAATAAAAACCGAAAAGTGATATGGTCGAGATTTGTGGATCTTTAACGCGCGCCACACGCTGTGCATTGTCCGGTTTTACCTTTATATCGCCGGTATACTGAGTCGACTGTCAAAACGGCAGTTTTCGGCAAAAGTCAGTACTTCTCGATATAATAACACAATTTATAACGTTTGGCATTTGTGACCCCAAACAACACAATGGATGTACCTTTAATTCCAATTATTAAACATTGTACTGTGGTATCCTTAGTGAATTACGAGCAAATTTGTGCTTTGTGAAAAGATTTGGTGATGAGGGACAAGGAACACCATAGTATCACTGGAGAAGGGATACACGGGCTACAGGATACAATGATATGAACAAGATCAAGGTAGATTTAGATTGAAGTGAAGCCTTATCAACATACAATACTGTATACTGTTGAAAAGTACTCACGGCGAATGAGACAAGCGATCCCGAGACTGGTGCAGCAGATAAAGGCGAGCACTCCCACCACATAAACAGTCGCCCTCAACAGATGGACAGGGGGGTCGGGATCTGGACGGGAGGGGGTGGTGCTAACCTCTGTAACAGGAGGGATATCTATTGTACCAGTGGATAGCATATGATCAAAACAACATGAGTCGGAAACAATCTAAATAGAGATTATTACCCGAGGGTAATAAATGGAGATTATTACCCGAGGAAGTGTGTCATATGACTTTTACGAAACGAGTGTGAATGTTTGTATTACCCGAGCGAGAGCGAGGCTTATACACAAATTTGCACGAGTTTCGTAAAAGTCATACGACACACTTTCGAGTGTAATAATTTCTTTATTACCCATTTTATTCCGTCTGAGTCGCGTAAAAATGGCCAGGAAACGGTCCAATTCTCTTGCGACGCGAGCTACAGTGACGTCAAGAACAATCGTTTTATGACGTCACAGACGACAAAATACGAGAGGTCGCGGTGAAACAATGGTTGCTAGGCAAACGTGATATGTGCACATGTGCTCATATCAATAATATCAACTCGGTTATTTTCAACCATATGGGCAATAAAAAGTGTTATGTAATGTCGCATATGTGTCTCCGATTCAAGTATCGTATAGCATCCATTTTGAGAGCCTGATGGCACAAATAATAGGACTTAAGTTGTTGATGATGAGGTGATTAAGTATCCTAAACGTAGATATGTGTAAGAATACAAAATAGTATAAGGTCATATCAACAGGATTAACTACATTCGAGATTTAAACGCAAATCAAATTGAGTGCGTGATTAAAATCGTTGAATCGAAATCAGTTCTTAAAGGGGCAGTATCACGTTTTTTGGCAAATTTGATTTTTTCAAATTTCCCATTTATAGTGATAGTTTATGTCACTTATATTTACTTAAACATCTTATTACACAAACCAATTATCCGTAGTGGTAGTAACGGTGTTGCGTATAAAGCAAAAAATGCATGTCGGCGATTTTAATGTGAACACATAATAATATTTTTTTTTACATACATTTGTAACTGATCGACTTATTTGAGCGAAAAAAACGTGCTACTGTCCCTTTTAACCTTTAGAACATGGAGAATTTGAAAACGATGATATTGATGTCACACTTTTTACACTTTTTGCATTAAAATATTCGATTGCAAGCGACGAACATGGCTTTTTAGAGTGCTACAGAAAAAAGAGAACAATTTGCATCCTGCAGGTTGGAGCGACGCTTAACCAAGATGCCTCATCATGGATTGCATCAAGTGTACAATAGCCAGACTCGCTTAATTTTACAGACTAACTGGCAGCATTGTGTACAAGCCACGGAGTGGAAATCCAAAGTTATCCACGCCGTAGAAAGATTGATCACCCATTGAACAACTTGTGCAATTTCAACCTCGGCCATTTATATTATACAAAAGAGACTTGGCCTTTTCCTCATGTGTTTGTAAGCCTTCTTACACCGTTAAAGCTTAAAATATCATCATTCTATTCAATGTTCTAAAATACCTGATGATCGAAAACTGGACAATTTACCCTTTACGTCACGTCAATTAATGGTTATTTTTTACTGAAAGACCCTTCCAAATGTATGTATTTTCGATACATAATATTATAATATGCGTTTGTTTGATTTGGGACCAAAACTGTTTTGGTTGCGTTTCTTTTGCAAGTCAGTTTAGTTCAAAGAACTTCATAATTAATCCATGGAAGGATAGTTACCTGTAATCGTGCTGGTGTATGGGTCCTGTAGCTGGAAGACATCACTCTGACGAAATATAATGTTATCACAGGAGGCAAATCCGACCTGAAACATAAAACACTGCATGTAGACGGGAAGCATAGTCATTTAGATATTTCTCAATATACAGACTTTAGTTTTATTGGGCGTTGTTGAGAGACGTCAGGGTTGTGTAATATGCCATAACTGTGTGTCAGTTCTACCAGTAACGCGTGGATTAAACTAATTGTCATTTCGGGATAGGTGTTGGTTTTGCCATTGAGAGAGTATATTACAAACTAAACATGCTGTAAATTCTTAACGTTTAATATTCCGATCAAATGTTCACATAATTCGAAATATTATTCAAAATTGCCATCGTAAAATATTGAACTGTAATTTCATGTATGATGCGCCATGAGGCTATAAGAAATTATAAATTTCTGCCTAATATCTTACAATCACTGATTCAATGACAGTATAGTTAATTATATAACCTGCTAACAAGAAAATGTAGTTTAAGAAATTAATCCATGTTGCTTAAAATTAAATGCCTCAAACATACTATTATAAATGTGTACAATATAAGAGGCTACAGTATTACTCTCATTCTCTTTCGACTTCACTTGGGAAGAAATGACTTGAGTAACTTCTGTGGGAAGAAAATGTTACTCCACTAAATACAGCTTCTGATAATACGCAATCTCATTTAAATCAGATCGAACGAAACACTCGTTCCTCGCTCGTCGATCTGAGTACTACCCCGCAGGGGTCATGACAGGTGCCCTTCACTGTGACTTTTAACCCTCAATTAATTCAGCCAATCAGAGGCATTGTTAGATATAGCATGGAATGTGGCTGGAGTAAAAGGTCACCTGGCATGACCTCTATGGTGCAATACTCAGATCAGCAACGCAGCGAGGTACGAGTGTTAGGTTCGATCTAATTTCAATGAGATTGGGTAATACAATGTTTACCTTCGCTTTGTATGCACCCGGAGTGACGTTGTTAAAGGTCCAACTCGTAATGTGATCTCTGCATATCTGTGATGTTTAACAGAAACGATGGAGTGAATCATTAATGTTCACAAAAATACAAATACTGGCGTTCAAAAGAACCTCCCACTTTAAAAAAATGTATACCGAAAAGATCCAGCCTCAAAACATTCGTCAACACTCAACGAGCGAAAAATGCTTGGAACATATCATTTTCTGAAAAATTCTATAAAATGGTAAAACGTTGTTTTTCTTTAATAATCACTGACAGTCATTTAGTGGAAATTTCTTTTAAACGTCAAAATTATATGCAAACTGTTCATTAGATACGTTTGTTTGCATAATACACTGTCGGCCAAAAGAAACGCCTACCAGTTATCTTATCAGATTTGGTTAAAACTATAATGAACAATTCAGCAATATTATAGCATTATGAAGTTTTCTGCATTATCTAGTTTGATTTAAGAGGTTGTCATGCCACCAAAAAATGGCGATTGTTGAAATGAAACAACATAATTGTTTAGTTTTCGATCAGTGCTTGGGCAGAAAAACGTTTGAAACCGATTTTCATATAACCACGAGCATAAATACAGGCACGCATTTGCATTAAAGTGTTGATGACCCTACAGTCGTACGTGGTTACGGTGCGCAAGTGAATTAACCGGAAATAGCGGTCTTCATTTGGCGTGGTTTCCATCAATGTTATTGACTCAAATCACAGTTTCCCCAAGATTTCAATGGACTTTCATAATAATTATTGTTTCAGCATAATGTAGAGACCACCATTAATTATATTTCAGAATTAGTTTCATCTTTCATTCCAAGGAAAATCAGGTAGGCGTTTCTTTTGGCCGACAGTGTAATCGGGTAATAGTGATTAAAGATTTGTATATATTGTTTTACCCTTAGACATGTTAGGGAGCCATGTTCTTATACTGAACCTGTTTTATATGCAAAGTTCATCGAATTTTTAAGAAATTTATACAGATCAATTCAAAAGACAATTAATAAATTCATTCGCAGGCCTCTTGATATGAAATGTGTAATAACTTAAACCATATATGTACTTATGGGAAGAAATATAAAACGTTCAACAACAACAACATCTATCTTTCATTGTGAAACATATTTTTCGCATGGGACATTTTAATCTCGCGTAGTAAACAAGGATAGGTATTTAAGTAATGAATCTACGTCATACGCGTATGAATATGGCGATTCAGCTTTTCTCGGATCCTTTTGGCTTTTAATATTCGCTTTTTTACTTTAATTCGTTATATGGGAAATATAAACCATAACCAACTCGTGACGGGGAATTATCTTTCCCTCGTTATATCAAGACTCGAGAATTGCGCAATTAAAATAACTCGGGAAATATAATGTCATTCCCCGTCACGAGTTAGTTATTGTCTAAATCCGTAAGGTTTCTTCAAATCCCCTGCTTGTCCACTCAGTGGTACCTCGTAATGCTACCGGCTGGTTACATATTGTTATTTATAGCATGTATTTTGGCAGCAAATGAAATATATCTGATTTTGGGTTTGTCGGTCGCTCATCGATCTTCTCAACTGACCACTGCCAATAATATTCGATTTTAAGTCATTTCATTGGCTGGTTATTCTTTGGGATACGAGGCTTACGACTTAAGACAATCAGGAGAATTAAAGGTACCTTGCATACAAATAAAAAGGTACCCTAAAGGAGTAGGATGTTACAAAAGATAAACAAACCGGCCAAATAGGAACCCTGGCCATCTTGTCTTGGTCGTTGACGTCACTTCCTTCCCGGAGAAGCAGCACTCTGATGTCTCTACCAGACCGGAAGGGGAACCATGACACCTCCAGCCTCGTGCTGTTGATTTGTCTGATGGTGACTGTGTCTGGGATCAAACATGGCGGCTGTGGAGTCTGCCTCATCATCCTGTTCTTTCCTTTATTGTCTGTGGGATAGAAGAACGAGTAAAATGAAAATCAAGCATCAGGCGGAAGTGGCAACAGACGACTTCCGGTCAAGTGCTGTTGATATCTCTGAAAGGGGAAGTGTGTGTATTCACACATGGCCGTTTTCTTCTCTACATGTCGTTTATCTCCCTTCTTCGGTGTATGTCTATCCACGATGCTCTTCCAAATACCCTGATTGCATTTACAAAAATTTCCCTAGTTACACCGACTGGTTACTCTTCGCTTTTTATACCATGTATTTCATCAGCCAATGTAATGTTTATGATTTCAACTTTAATGCTCTCATCGGCATTGACAATATTGCTACATAGCGGTACGAGGCAAGAATGAGAAGAATATCAGAGGATTTGAAGGAGGGACCAGGGTGCTCGTCATTCCACACTCAACTTTATATAGAACAGAGGTACGAGATGATATGGAATGATACTAGAGGAAATATTAATCGCAACAAGGGCAGATAATCATATCAGAGATATAGCGTCAACTGACGTTCCAAGAAAACTTCCCACTCAATTCGAAAGCTTGTTAAAGTAACAAAAAGGCTAATACAGTTTAAGAATCAGTGGATTAATATACTTCATGTTTTTTCATTCGATCATGCAAAGAGTTAATAAAATAACACAACAAGCAATCAATAAATGAAGTTTTGAAGGTGGTGTCAAAACAACATTTAAAACAAATCATGGACACAGGGTGGGCAGTTTCTTTTGAAATGCAGTTTATAGTGTTACGCAGCAATATAACGTGATTTCAATATCCTTTGTATTACAACAGATTCTGAGGTTTCTATCTTCTATTTTCAAATGGCCTGTCCTCGTATCGCCTACACCCCATATTGCCTACACCATTATCAAAACAAATTTATGGATGAGTGCACATCGCACGTGCATCCTGATCGCTTAAGAAAACAATAAACTCGGGTTTATTTTTTACAACAACACGTCAATGAAAACATGAACATGTATATAATGACACAATTTACATGTGATATAAAATATAATATAATATAATACGACACAACGTTTGTTTTTCGTTTTAAATGGATAGTAAATATATTTGGCAGTGTTCAAACTCAGAGGTCACATGTTCTCTATGACAACTTTTGTCATATCCGATATTATGTAAACGATAACAAACAAGAGTTATAACATGGTTTGGTCGTGCTAGACCCTTCCGGTAGCACCCATTTCATACTTCAATACCTAGTGTTGAGATTTTAATTTCAAAGGGTTTTCAATGTATAAAATTTAGAAACCATTGGAATGAGTAGAAAATGAAATTCTTATTCCAACTACCTTTAGAGATAGCCACAGGTTGATAACTATCCAACTTCAAAAGTCTGAACATGTTGTCCGCCATGTTGATCTGATCACTGTGAGTACACACCACCTTCATGTGCCGGTCCCACGTCACTTCCTGTGTATAGAAATATGCATGTATATTGTATAAACTTCAATCATAAATGTCAAATTTGAGAAAAAATAATATGCAATACAAGTTCTACGGCGCCTTTAAATAAACTCTGTCATTGAAGTTCATAACCAAATTCTGTACTGGACCCGTATTCCCGCAGCTTTCTTAACTTTAATCGTAGCCCATGTGTTATAAATGGGCCTAAGCAGTTCGTAGGGGTACCGACGTTTCGAGAATAAAGGCTTTGTATTACGTATACAATTACGTCAATCTAAAACAACTTTACTAGGATCGAAGACCTACCTGGGGTGTGATGTTGAAACAAATACCGGAATCCCCAACAGGTAGGTAGAGAAGAGCTGGCTCGTTTGCTGTGAACAATAGACGGGTCTCGTTAGGTTTCTCAAATGCCGTTTTAAAGACATTTTTAAAGAAAGTTTAAACGATTGTTTCATTAAATGTGTTTGTGTCACAAGCCAATCAACATATATTTTATACTATATAAATAAATATATAATTTATATATATATACTTTTTGCGTGAGAACTTTGCAGTTGAAGGACAATTTATAGTAAAGCTATTGCTATGAATATCTGTGCCTTGCATACGATCAAAACAAAGTTGCCAATTTCAAAGAATTTTCTCAGTTGATGGACATGACGATTCGTTGATATGCACTACAGAAATAACATCCATGAACTTCATTATAGATTCAGTAGGTGTTGTCAATTTCATAAGGAACGTTTTACACAGAGCAAGTGTGTACATCAGTGACTTTATGACATTATGACACCATTCTCTCCCCACAGAGGTTCCTCCACTCAGTGTTTCCATCCTAACCCATGTTGCACATTGATCACTTTCTCGCCTAGTAATATAGAATCCTGATTGGCTACATCAATAGTTAATTGTCCAATCAGCAACGATGCGCACACATAGACCTCAAGACAGGATTCAGTCACATATGTAAAACGATGTTTGATTGGACAGAAATAAGGACGTAAGCAGTGATGCATTTTTTGTTGGAAAAATCGTGAAATTATGCCCATATGCAACAGATGTTAAGATGGAAGAATTGAGTGGAGTAAACTGTGTGGCAAGAGAATGGGTAGACATGTAGTGGTCATTTCCAGAAGACAAGGGCAGTCAATTTTATTATTGGTACCTTGATAACACTGATGATGTTATCATTCCTCGTGGATTTTTTTGCAGTGATAACATTCCTGCAATCTGAGTTGGAAAAGCAAATTCTCTAGTTCTACGTATTTAGCGCATTAAGCATTTTATCATTTCCTCATTCATTAAGCTTTTCAATTTGTGGTAACTACATGATAATAGAGATGCGTTAGTACGCTGCTGTTCTCTGATAACATCTCACAAGATTTGTATTCATCTCTGCCTATACAACTTCATGTTCAAATTATATACACTTAATGTTTAAGTCCCTCCTCAATGTTGAAACACACCTATTAAAAGAACTGATATTTTTTAGCTGTGTTAAATTCAAACTTAGTTCAGAGACTGGTATATATCGCAATATCCCTTATGATTTAAGAGGTATTTTTTGTAAACAGTCCTTCATTCTTAAGCCTACTTAGATTTAAGGAATATATTTCTTGATAAATGTTTAAGACACCCTTTATCATAATAAATCTTTAAATCGCTTGTCTTCTAAAAACAAAATGATATTAGTTATGCCTATTTTTACACCATGCAAGAAAATAAAAAGTTCATGTACTATATTGTCTGCTATTGTATATAGTCTTGGCCAGTGGCCTCTCGAGATAAAGTGACACCCACACCAGTAGCATGAGAAACGGTCTGTACCATTCACCCACCCTTTCCCATCACATGATACTCACGTAAAATCTTTCTCTTCCATCTGATGAGTATGGTATTGTTTTCCTTCTGTTTCACGGAGAAGGTGTGAGTCGCCCAGTTTGAGGACATCCTCCCACAGACGCAATCTGTCGCATACATGTATATTAAGCATTATCATATATACTTAAAGGCAATAGAAATCGTTTAATTTTAGTCTTTTTGTCCCGGCTTCAAAATCATCTCTCTTTTAAAAACTTTCAACACTTTCAATAATGGTTCATGTGGATCGAAGTACGAAATCGACTCCGCTCGAAGCGCTTTTAAAATCTATAATTTAGTAAGGAACCATGTATCCTTATGCTTCAATCTAGAACGCTGGACGTTTGAAATTGACGTCAGATTTATTTGGGTTCGGAATTGAGTGTCTTGTCCAATTAAATTACAAAGGATCATACTTCAAGATAAATCTGAGAAGTTACCAATATGGAGTATAAAAATCTCCAAGGAAAATGTGTTTATGTTATAGTCACTAACAAGGGGCCCTGAACAAATCATTTTTTGTGTGGTCAGCATTTCACTAATAGTGAATTTGAAAGGACTTTTTGTATTATTTTTATGTAAAACTCATATTCCCCGATTCTTAGTTCCAGGATGAATTTTGATAGATAGAAATAGTATACGTTTGTCGGCAGTCTGATTAAAATCGACCTTGTTCTGAGGAATAAAATTAGCAAAATAATATATCTACCGGGATACGAACAGGTTCTGTAGATTCCTCGCCACAAGGTTTGAGAACGTCTCGCGTGTTCCGAACCAGTTTAGCGCAGCCAAAGCCCAGTCAAAAAGCTGACCAATCACATCATAGTTATTAAACGGTCGCTGTTTTGAAAGCATTCGGAATAGACGAAAGGATAGCTGTTTGGAGTTATCTGCCCCTGGTTTCTCGCACCGAAAGCTTTTGTTGGACGTCTTGTGATTGGTTAACTGAATTGCGTTTGAACATGGGAATCTATGGACTGTTATCAGACGGTCTTGCGAGGAAATCTCTGAACGATATGAGTTCGTATCCCGGTAGATGCACTATATTTTGCAATTTGTATTCCTCGGAAAACCGTCGATTTAAATCAGACTGCATTTGTCGGTTGAGCAATATGTTTTACTTATGTCTCCTCATGATGGGTCATTCACAGAAGTTTACAAATTCTAGTAAGAGGGGAAATGTTCTGTAGGAAAATATGTCATTAAAATGTCATTAAAATATGTTCGTGCAATTATGACACACTTCTTACAACTAAAAATGATGTTGCATCAAATATTATAATTTCATACTCTACATCTATTTCGTATTTATAAGTCAAGATTGTAGGTTTACTTACAGCTTTCGTCTAGTTTCTGTACACTGATAGGCATACAATGACCGTGCTGAAATTGAAAGTATACTTGTTTAATGAATAAATAAATTATCTAAAGATGAAAATTATGGAATAAACTTTTTATCTGTCATCATCTTTAAATGCCAAGTAAGGGGACTAACTCGCATAAGATATCCCCATATCACCAAATTAGCCCAAAATGAACATACATAATAGAGGCATTGACTGTAGTTCACACAGATTTTCGAACGATTAATTATCTCAAACTCAAGATCTCAAAATACGTTTTCTTAAGTAAACCGCACGTACTCATAACATTTAAAAAAACGTCAAACTAGCGTATAAATCACAACTGCACGATTGATTAAAAAATCAAATCGGTTGATATAGCATGTTTGACAAGAAAACAGACTTAAAACACATGCCATAAAGACAAAGGCTAATGTGGGTCTCCGCTGGCCTCGCTGGTCCCCGGGTTCCTTTTGAGAGTAAACTCCTAACAGCTCCCGAGCAAACAACTCATTACACGCATTAACGTGTTTATAAAGCAAAATGCAGCATGCTCTGAAAACACTGTTATTAAGTGTTCATCCATTCTCTTCCCACATAGGTTACTCTCTTCAGGTTTTCTATTGTAACCTCGGTTGCATTTAGGCGACATTTTACTATTCTCGCATAATCTCTTGGCATTGGAAGTAACGTCCAATCAAACATCGTTTTACATCTGAGACCGAATTCTGTCTTGTAAACAATATGTGCGCATCGTACGGATGAAGCAACTCTAATCATTTAGACAGTTACAAAATGCTCAGTTTAGAACAACGTCGCTGATTGCTCTACTAACTTCTAATGCATCCAGTCAGGATTATCTATATCCAGCCGAGAAAGTGATATATATGTAACAGAGGTTGCGATAGAAAATATGAAGGAAGTAACCTATGTTGGAAGTGTCCACCCAGCTGTATGTCTCCATTTTATGGAGCCGCACGTTTTTTGCATAATTTTATTATTTCTCAAATTTACAATTTATTCAATATCTTGTTACTTTAAAGGGTAAAGCACATCATTACATGAACAATAAGTCGTATATATAAAAACAACGGTTATCCGTGTTGGAAGATGTATAAAGCAACAAGTTTATGGAACTCTTCAGTGTGAGAGGTAGATCTGTAGGTCTAGTGCGATATTGAGAGTTAAGACAGCAAGATGGTTGACCATTCCATCATGGTGCCATATTTAAAACTCTACTCGGGGTGTTTAGGTATCGTTACATCAGTCAGATCACTTGAACTGCCGTCGAGCGGCCATTTTAACGTGAACATCTTAAAGGGGCAGTAGCACGTTTTTTGCAAAATATATTTTGTTCAAATTTCCTATTTATAATGATAGTTTGTGCTAATTAAATTTACTTTAGAGGGTAAAACATCTTATTACATAAACCAATTATCCGTAATAGTAATAACGGTGTTGCGTATAGAGCAAAAATTGCATGGCGGCCATTTTTTTGTGAACACATTTTATTATTTCGAATGACAGGAACGATTCCCATGGCTTTACAGAGACATGTACACTAATTTTTAGCTTGGTTTTCCGAAGAGAGAAGGGTGTTTTACGATTGGTGAATTTATTTTTCAGCGAAAAAACGTGCTACTGCCCCTTTAAAATGGCCGCTTGAAGAAAAATTGGCTCGCATGGCTTAACCGAACCATGTACCTCCGTTTAGAACTCTTATTATTGATTGAGGAGTATTATTAGTCATTAGTAACATTTATTTTTCTATTCGTGAGAGCACTTAATTTCAGTAAGAACAGCATGCTACAGTGCTTTTAAAGGGACAGTGCTTTCAACGTGTCATGTATTCATGTGGAGACGAACTTTAAGGGGTATACATGTCAAGTTTATAGTCATTGAATCCCGTTCAGATTGAGTGATTTTTAATCGTGGTTTAATCATGGATCATCACGATTATTCACTTTATAAGAGCATTCAACGTGATATGTGCTCGTATCGAAATTATAAACTCTGTTACTTTAAACCATATGGGTAATAAAGAAACAATGATACTGGCACGAATGAAACCACAAACACTGCGGTGATGAAACCATACTAACTCGTGATTGGTTGCTTCCCATATTTGGTCGCTATCCATCGCCGTTTAATTGGCGATCGCTTTACCATACACGAAACATCGTGTGCATATAACAAAGAAGCGTGGTGTATAATGATAACAGAAGACAGTTGCATTATAGGAAGCATGTTACACAGAGTAAAGAGTGGGTAATAAAGAAGACAGTTACGGTTACAGAGTACATATCATCGGCCTATATAAATGAGAAATAACACCTGTAACAGCCGGCCAGGTAAACACACAGGTGTGTGTATATAACCTGATATCTACCCTTACAACAGGACCTACACCATCTGTGTCAACAGTGGGGCCACTCGGTATCGGAAAAAAACCATATCCTTATTGCTGTTTTGGATATAATACTCTGATTGCCGTCGGTGTATCGGCGGTAATAAATCTAAATGACGAGTAAATGATACACAAAGGTTTCCATACTAGAAAACAAGGTTATAGTGTGAATAGTGATTATTTGAAATTTAACGCCGATTTCACTTACGGATGCTAGTATTACTGTTGGGAGAAAGCCATTATGCGGGCGATGAAACAGGCGAACGTCAAAAATGAACAATTCATTTCTTGCACTCAATTTCAATGCAACATTGAACATAATATACATATTCTATACCACAGTACTCTACAGCACAGTTGCAAAGACCTAATAGGGATTCGAACCACGGACGACGTGTTCCAAAGTCAACTTATTATCTCAACACTTCCCTAAAATTGGACTAAGTTGGACTATGAATATTCATAATGTGTTTGTTCAATGACCTGTACACGGTTTAAGCTTTAAGTTTCGACATTTCTACTAAATTTAGTTTAACTGTAGCACTTTTCAAACCGTTTATAGGCCAGTGAACAAATACATGGCAAATGATGACATATATTGTTGTGGCACGTTTTCTAATGGAAATAAACAGATCCCACCCAATTATATTAATTGCAAAACAATCCCCTTTCTAAGTAGAGATCTAAAACGAGTGGTTATGGTACGGTTACGCAACGCGGAACCATTTCCCATCTTCGAATTATTTAAGGGTGTTAACACGAAATTGCTGTGCACTTTTCGTTTCATTTGACACCGTTTGCCGAGTGCCAATAATCTGGGCTGTTTACCTACTTAATAAATAAGTAAATATATACTTATAAACTGTTACTATGAATGGTTAATTTCAACATTACACAATTTTTCCAAAAAAACTTGCTTCAGTGCCTTTATGAAGCTGGTTTGCATTTTGTATTGTAGTGTTGTTCGGACAAGATGCAAAGAGTTAACAAATGTAATAACACAATGTGTTGGTATCTATTTCAAAAGTAAATATGTAAATGTATATGAACAATTTGTAACATGGTTATATTTGGGATAACACTACCTTCAGTAGTACAAATTCTTGTACTTTTTTTTCGGGTCGGGTCCCATGCGTGAGGCGAAATGGCCGTGTGGTAAGCTGTTGGTACAGTCAATGCTGGCGATAGTTGCCTTACTCTGAGGGCGTGGGACTCGACCCGAAAAAAGTACAGTCAAGAATTTGTACTATTGAAGGTAGTGTTATCCCAAATATAACCATGTTATATTTCTTCACTATCTAAATTGCAAGTATTTCTAATGAACAATTTGGACTTACCCGTGGTTCTGTAATAATGCAGTTTACCGTTGTATCTCAGGGGAAGACTAGTTGATATAGACATTCCTAATAATTTGTTCCGAGGTATGTACAAATTAAAGACTAATATTTTAAATGGAAGTTATGAAAACAACCTAGATTTTAGCGAAAGAAGAAATACTTGAAGTGGGGTTTTAACGCTTCTCCCTATCAACCTTCTAGCCTTATAACGTGATACTTGAAACGACCTTTATAAACCGTATCACCCGGTACGAGGGACTTACAACATTGTAAGTACCTCTAGGAGGGTTTACACAAACAGTTGTAAACCCTGTTAGAAGGAATTACAATGATTTATAAACCCTGATATATTTGCTAAGATGACGGTTTGAAAGTAAAGAACTGAATAAACTAACTTAGAGTAACTTCGCATCCTTGGGTTTTTCCTTCCTATCAGGGTCCACTACCTTACCATATCCTCGGTATCATGGTTTCTCCATATTATCAACCGTTAGGAACGTTTTGAATTGCATCGTATAAATCACAGAAGACTATTTTGTACTCATCTCCCTGTAAAAATTACCATTATTGTGTTCTTATGATGGACACTTATAGCGAGCATACTGTGATATTGCACGTTGTCACATCACACAATTACCAAAGTACGATGTCTGTCTAGTCTAAAATCAACCTGTTCAAACAACACACCCGTCTTTCGAGAATTCAAACGAGTTAAATCTGTTCCAGAAATACATTCATTGTTACTTCAAGTATATGGCTCAGTATCAAAGATGAAAAACTAGAAAAATTCACTGTGTAATAGTTTCAAGTGACCTTGTTTAAATGAAGCTGTGTCTCTATAGTCCTGGGTACCGGGTCACCGAATACAACATATCTTTTCATTAATTGAAGTATTTTGGTAAATATATGATTCAACAATAGACATAGATAAAAAAACAAAAAAAACATCGGTTGATAAAAGCATGTTTGACAAAGAAAACCAGACTTAAAATTACTGCCTTAAAGACATAATGTGAGTCTGCGATGGCCTCGTTGGTCCCAAGGTTCCCTTGAGCGTTAACAAAACCCGAGCAAACAACTCATTATATGCATTTACTTGTTTATACAGTAACGTGCAGCATGCTTCCAAAACGCTATAGCTAAGTGTCCACCCATTTTCATTCAGCTGGGTGAACTCCATCCTCTTCCAACATAGGTTACTCTCTTCTTATTTTCTATCGTAACCTCGGTTTCATATGGGCGACTTTTTTCTCGCGTTGAAAGTAACGTCCTTATTTTTGTCCAATCAAACTTCGTTTTACACACGAGACCGTAATATAAGCGCATCATATAGATGAAGCAACTCTATAGTCATTTAGACAACTTCACTGATTGCACAACTAACTTCCAATGCATCCAGTCAGGATTATCTATATCTCGCCGAGAAAGTGATATGTAACAGAGGTTGCGATAGAAAATATGAAGGAAGTAACCTATGTTGGAAGTGTCCACCCAGCTGTATGTCTCCATTTTATGGAGCCGCTACCGTAGCACGTTTTTTCAATATTATTTCTTTCTCAAATTTGGTTTCCTTCTCGTGAGCACACTTTATTTCACTAGACAGTAAGAACGGCATGCTAGAGTACCTTTAAAGGACAGTGCTATCAAAGCGTCATTCCGTGGGGGAAAATAATTTAAGGGGATATAAACGTTTATTGTCATTTAACGTGATATATGCATATGTGCTCGTATCTAAAATATTAACTCTGTTATTTTAAACCATATGGGTAATAAATAGAGATTATTACCCGCGGAAGTGTGTCATATGAGTTTTACGAAAGGAGTGAATTTTGGTAATGCCCGAGCGAGAGCGAGGGTTATACATAAATTTGCACGAGTTTCGTAAAAGTCATATGGCATACTTTCGAGTGTAATAATTTAGCAAGTACATAGTAAGGTAACGGCCCACTTCTCTTGCGACGGCAAGCTACAGTGACGTCACGAACAATCGTCTTATGACGTCACAGACGACGAAATACGGGAAGTCGCGGTGAAATAATGGTTGCTAGGCAAACGTGATATGTGCGCCTGTGCACGTATCGAAAATATTAACTCTGTTATTTTCAACCATATGGGTAATAAATATATTTATTACCCATATGGTTGAAAATAACCGAGTTAATATTTTTGATATGATCGCTCTCGCTCGGGTAATACAAAAATTCACACTCGTTTCGTAAAAGTCATATGACACACTTCCTCGGGTAATAATCTCTATTTACGGGTGGTCACGGTGAAACCTACGATCGTCTGAAATTAAAGGGGCTGTAGCACGTTTTTTGCAAAATTTATTTTTTCAAATTTCCTATTTATAAGGATAGTTTGTTTCATTAAAATTTACGTTAGAAGGTAAAACATATTATTATACAAATCAATTATCAGTAGTGGAAATTAACAGTGTTGCGTATAAAGCAAAAATTGCATGGCGGCCATTTATTGTGAACACATTTTATTATTTCAAATTAATATCTCAACACAACCCTTAAACTTCAAAGTTTGAATTTATAAGAAATAAAGTTCATGGTGTTTTTTCACTGACTTGTCAACGGTTTAAAATGTGAAGCTCCCAATTTTCTATTAGTTTAACTATTGCACTGTTCAAATCATCTATTTGTCAGAGAAGTAACACATTATGAAATATTTCTTAAAGGAGCTGTGGCGCGTTTTCTAATGGAAATAAAAGATCTCACTAAATTGAAAATAAATATTACCAATTGCAAAACATTCCTCCTCAATCAATAGATAAAGTTCTAAAACGAATAGTTATGGTTCGGTTAAGCAACGCGGATCCATTTCCATCATCGAATTATTAAAAGTGTTTACACTAAAATGGCTGCTAACATTTTTAGTTTTAAATGTGACACCGTTTGCTACGAGTACATAAAATATGGTCGTGTAATGGGCTCTTTTACCTACTAAAGTAACAATATACTTATAAACTTGTATTAAAGATGCCAAATTTCAACATTAAAAACATGCAACGAAAACTTCTACAATGCCTTTATAAAGCTGACTTGCAATTTGTAGTGTAGTGTTGTTCGGACAAGATGCGAAGAGTTAACATATGTAATAACAACATGTTTTGGTATCTATTTCAAAAGTAAATATCTAATGTATATGAAATATTTGGACTGACCTGTGTTTCTGTAATAACACAGTTGCTAGTTTACCGTGGTATCGAAGGGGAAGACTAGTTGATATAGAAATTCCTAATAATTTATTCCGAGGTATGTAAATATTAAAAACTAATATTTGATGCAAGTTATGAAAACAATCTAGATTTAAATGAAAGAAGCAATCCTTGAAGCGAGGTTTTAACGCATCTTCCTAATTAAGAATTTTACAATGTAAACATGCTAATGAGGCTTTAATAGATATTGAATAACACATTACATATATATATTTCACCATTCACCATGCTTCATAATTTAAGTTCGTTTCGATTCAACTTATCATATACATAACAAGCAATTGTCATTAATATAAGGTGACATTAATCCCCGCCGCCAATTAATACTTCAAATTTAAGAAATAATGTCAAAGTCACCAAAATCGACCGACTGGGCCAAATCTTCCCCAGACGTACATTGGTGTAAGATATATAATGAGAGATCAGTGAACAGTTATTGAGATATTCTGCTGTGACCTTGATACTAATGTCAAGGTTACCAAACTCTTTCCTCGGAGGAGCTTTATGAACTTTGTTTGAACATTACTCTCACTGTTGAACGTAATTGCCAAATATGAAAAAATATGAAAAGTACTTGAGTGTTCTTTTTCGAACGTATACGTATACATGCTGTCGAATACTATACCATACCATACTATACCGTATCGTACTATACTATACTATACTATACTATACTATACTGTACTATACCATACTATACTATACTATACTATACTATACTTTACCATACCATACTATACTATACTGTACTGCACTGTACTGTACTATACCATTCCATACCATACCATACCATACCATACCAAACTATACTATACTATACTATACTGTACCATACTATATTATACTATACTATAATATACTATACTATAATATACTATACTATACTATACTATCCTATACTATACTGTAATATACCACACTATACTATACTATACTATAATATACTATACCATACTATACTATACTATAATATACTATACCATACTATACTATACTATACCATACCATACTATACTATACCATACTATACTATACTATAATATACTATACTATAATATACTATACTATACTATACTATACTATACTATACTGTACTATACCACACTATACTATACTATACTAAACTATAATATACTATACTATAATATACTATACCATACTATACTATACCATACCATACCATACTATACTATACTATACCATACCATACCATACCATACTATACTATACTATACTATACTATACTGTACTATACCACACTATACTATACTATACTATATTATACTAAACTATAATATACTATACTATAATATACTATACTATAATATACTATACCATACTATACTATACCATACCATACTATACTACACTATACTGTACTATACCATACTATACCATACTATACTATACTGTACTATACCATACCATACCATACTATACTATACTATACTATACTATACTATACTGTACTATACTATACTATACTATACTATACCATACTATACTATACTATACTGTACTATACCATACCATACTATACTATACTATACTTTACTATACCATACTATACTATACTATACTGTACTGTACTGTACTGTACTATACTGTACTATACCACACACTACTATACCATAATATACCATACTATATTATACTATACTATACTATACTATACTATACTATGCTATACTATACTATACTATGATTAGTGACTATAGGCTAATCGCATTTGTTGTATGCATATTGTCGTTTAAAGAATATGAACATACTCAGCAACCTGATATATATCCCGATTTCCTCTCATTGAGTAGATCAATTACACCTTAACCAGAAACACAAACACAATCCCAAGTGTGGACGAGACAAGCCGACGCTTTTGAATTGCTATTGGCGATACCTACGTATTGATATCACGCTGGCGACAATGAATAAGTGAATATCACGTAGAACCAGTTTCTGGTTACAAAACACATCAATATTCAAAAGAGGGGCGCGTGTGAAGAGGAGGGTAAATAGAATCAGAATGAACATCATTTTATATTTTATAAAAAAGATTATGTTTAATCCTGGATGAAAAACATAAGACAACAATCGACCTAAGGGGATATTGTGACAAGGATGGAGCGAGTATTCGAAAGGAAGTGCCCACAAAACACATCAATACGTAATTAGGAGGGACACTTGTGAAGAGGAGGGTAAATAGAATCAGAATGAACTAACTTTGAATTCATTATTTTATATTAAAAAATATGAGTTTCAATCCTGGATGACATAAGAAAACAATCGACGAAGGGGACGTTGTGACAAGCGAGCATTCAATAGGAAATTCAAACCAAAAACATCAACATGCAAAGGTAGGACGCGTGTAAGGAGGAAAAGGGTAAATAGAATCAGGATGGACTAACTCTAAATATCTTACTTTACAGAAAAAATAGTATTATTTTCAGTCCTGGATTTGAAAACACCAGAAAACAAAAAGGGAACACTGTGACGGGAGGCTTGTCCAGCAGCACGGGTATTCACTTGGCGCGAATGGCTGCTAAAAGGAAACATGGGTCGCGAGTACTTTCCAAGATGATTTCAGAATACCATCACCATTTTGATAACCGACCAAATTTCAATCGAAGGGGTAATAGTCTGATTAAAATCGACGGTTTTTTCGAGGAATAAAAATTGCAAAATAGTGCATCTACCGGGATACGAACTCACATCGTTCAGAGGTTTTCCTCGCAAAACCATCTTATAACATCCCTTAGACTCCCATTTTCTGACGCAATTCAGTTAAACAATCACAAGACATCCAACAAAAGCTTTCGGTGTGAGAAGCTAGGGGCAGATGACTCCAATCAGCCATCCTTTCGTCTGTTCCGAATGCTTTCAAAACAGCGACCGTTAAAAACTATGATGTGATTGGTCAGCTATTTTGACTATTTTGCAAATTTTATACCTCGGAACAAGGTCGATTTTAATCAGACTGACGCAATCAAACTTTGTGACACGCAGCTCCATCTTTGATCGTGCATGCTCGATGGTCGCACGGTTTCAAAGTGTTCACGCGTGTATACGCAGGTACTCACGATTTCGTTTTCGTTCAGAAGCGAAAACTCTGCTAAACACGCCTCAGCAATCGTACCTCAGGGTGGAATGAGCATTCGAAAGGAATTCCACACAAAACACATCAATATGCAAATGGAAACCCGTGTGAATTACGACGAGGATATATAGAGAGAGAATGGACCAACTCTGAATACCTTATTTTATGGAAAGAAATTTTAAATCCTGGATGTGAAAACATCAGAAAATATTGGACTAAAGGGTACATTGGGACGAAGGTCGAACCATTCCCTTCTCACAGAGGTTACGCCATTCAGTTCTCCGATCCTGACCTCTTTTTTACCATAAAGACTTTCTCGTCTTGAAAGGGAGTGTCCTAATTGGTTGCATTTTAATATAGTTGTGCAATCAGCGACGCCGTTGTAAAAGTGACATTTGCCAAAGACATGTCATAGTGCTATTTATTGAAACAAAACATTTTATGTGTTTTCTGTGAAATACGCTAATTGATTTTTTAAAAACAATTGATCAACAACATTCTGATAAATAAAGAGGACTATATCAGAGGCAAAAACAGAAAATAGTTTATGTGTATTATTCACATCAGACATGTTCCCTTAAGACCCTTAAGAGTCAAATGCTAAGATCTTTGAAATCACACGGTCGACCAAGCCGATGAAAGCTATGTTTATATTGGATAAGAAGCAGGGATATAGTATGAGGTACCGTAAGGGGATTTTTCTTGAACCGAAAAATATAGCTAAATATAGGTTAGGATAGGAAATCAGAGAGGAGCAACTTCTGTTGGAAGCGGGCAACCTTGTTTTGAAATCTGCTGACTCTGTGTGTTTTCTGAAGATACAATGACATTTTCAGGAATAGTGACATGGTGTCTCGGCTAATTGGATAATCTCAGATGCATTTGCTTTTAAAGAGCCATTAAAGATGTTATTGTTTCAAATAAATAAGAAATTGTGGAAAATATACTTATAACGTCAATCGCCAGAGAAATATTTTATCTACAACATGACATGTGATAAATAATGTTCATATCACGACAATGTAATGCAATTTGGTTTCAAAGACAAGTAGTCCTTCGAGTAGTGCGCGCTAAGGATATGTGACGTCATATAAACAGAATCCCCTTTATTGGATAAAACGTACTACACGCAACAGCAAGCGTTTCCGAAGCGTGAAGGCTAGTCTCTAGCGCAAGTTGCCATAACGACTCATGTGCTGCACGTGCTGCACGTGCTGCACGTGCTGCTCTTGCAAGTAACCCTTGTCACACATTACTGAATATGACGATTGCTTTATATAAACAATGTTTCTAAATGTCCTGAGAATATACAAATTATTGCCTGTTTAATGTATTTTTATTGAGATAAGACCAGCAAATTATGACAAATTTGAAAAAAATTCCAATACAAAATTTATTTGATGACTCTTTAATGAAAACATTTCATGTGTATAGGCATTCTTTTCCCAGGTGCAACATTACATGTACAATGGTAGAATGGCTACCTTTCGAGGGGATTTGTATGAATGCTATTGATAAAGAAAACAAATAAATTCATTTGAACTAAATTGCGGTTAACTGTTTTGTCATGAGCATTGGCAATATAATGTAACACAAATGCAGTTTCCAACAAAATACACCAGGCGAACTGTCGCTTTAAGTTTACTTTGCAATGTGACACTAGCACGGGGTTTTTTCGTCGACACATACCTTTCCTTTTATATAGTAATAGGGTAGAGTTTATATAGGTATATATTTTAATCGCTGTTTCTAAGCGATACACGTCCCTGTGTGTATATGCATGGTTCGGCAAAGTCATGGGAATCGTTTTTGTAATTCGAAATAATAAAATGTGTCACAATAAAATGCAATTTTTGCTTTAAACGCAACATTGTTCTTACCACTACGGATAATTGGTTTGTGTAATAAGATGGTTTACCCTCTAAAGTAAATTCAAATGGCATAAACTATCATTATAAATGGGAAATTTTAAAAAATAGATTTTGCAAAAAACGTGCTACAGCCCCTTTAAAGGGAGAGACCGCATCTCTTGCTAACTCGAGTATCACAAAAATGAACAAATATAAATAATTATACCTATGTATCAGCAATTTTTAAGTTATCATTATTGAGTACAAAATGTGTTTACATAGACGCCATTTTCGTCAATAAACGAATACCATGAACCGTGCAATCATATTGACAAAATCTAATTCCGCAAAACGTGCAATCCTACGTTAGATAAAAATATTTTCTTCCACAAAACACCTCTGTTGACACTCTTTTATCAGTGAGCGTTTGTGTACACAGTAACATTTACCTTCCTGGATGTGTTTGTGCAGCTAACTGGGGTATTTTACTGGAAGAAGAAAGGGCTTTGCCCTCGTATATTCGCATCTATGGATAACAAAAACTTAGTGGAGAAATTCACTTAGAAACTAAGAAATGCAAATTATGAAAAAGGAAACGAAATATGAATATGTTGAGTTTAAGTTTTAAATAGTAAGCTTTGTTCGTATATAATTCATAAGGCTGTATGAAAAGCAATCACAGAAAAATTCGTTTTGTCCCATATCATAGTTGTAGGTATAATGTGAAAAGTTGTTCGTCCCATGCAATACTGACACGGTAACAGTCTGTTTCATCATATGTTAATTACATGTGTGTTAAGCACATACTGCAATAGTTGTTTCAGCCTAAAGCACAATGTATGCAATACAAATACTGAAGTGCAAAATGGATATGTTGAATAGTATATTCATTAAAATGCTTAGTTCTGCACTTTGCACGCATAGGAAATAAAATAGTAATACAAACTATATAGATAATCAATCGTTGTATTTGAAAACTACATATACACATGTACGCGTTTCCCTATTGTGAAATAATTCCTTTTCGTAATATATAATTTCATGTTCTTCATTTTATTCAAATACATTACTTTACATCAATGCACGTCTGACACCATTATGTATTGTTTATTATGTAAATATTATTCTTGTTCATGCTTGCTAATACATGCTTAATACATATACTTCATGTGTATCGGGTTCTAATTTTGCAAATTTCATTCCAATCTTATAAAGACGTTCTTAAATACTTAATGTTCCTTCACTATTTCATTCCAACAAGACATATGGATAAAGATGAATCAAATTGACATAAATATGATAATTTCGTGTGAAAGGAAATTAATTCTGATGTCTTTGGTTTTAAGTTATATTTTCTTGCCGAACCTAGATGACTCGGGTGCGGTAATTTAATTTCACGTTTAACAAATAAGGGATAAATAATTGTAATATCTGCACATGTACGTTAAATAAGAATCGACTTACCAGACAGAGCGGCGAACATTTTGGGGACGGGCTGGATGAGAGGGGGGTGGGGGCGGGACGCACCCCACTCATGCATCCTGCAAGCAGCAGCGCCGTCAGGGTGGGGAGCGACATCGTCTACCGATCGCGAGCCCGAGGGTGAGATGAGACGGGTATCACTCAATCACATCTCCTTCTAGTCCTTCATTTTATACGAAGGCTCCTCCGCGTCATAATCCTCATCATTACCGTTTAAATATAATTCCCGCCTCCTGAAACTTCTGAGCATGCGCAAAGCTGAACGGATCGATGAATTGGTTACACCTTTTTAATAACGTTACACCTTACCGACTGTTATCCGGGAACAGTTTTAAGAAGTGTTATTACGAGGTATTTACAGCGAGCCAGTATCATTAAGCGTAAGCGAGATTATGGTGGCCTGTTGGTGCCATCGCACTTCATGTCAGCGTACATTGTCGGGTACTCGATATGACAGCTGGCGCTTTAAACAATAGCGTATTCCTGAACATTTCATAGACGCAACGTTAAATCCGGGACAGCGGGCTTTCATAAAAACTAAACAGGGGTCGTATAGACACGAAATCGGCTTTAAACAAAGTCAGCCACCGTTTGTCCATCAAGCTTGCCTGGAAAGGGTGATTTCCATACATACAGACAGGTGCACACAATCAGCTGGCATCAGCTGGCGGTCTAGTTCCGGTTTATATTTGTGGCTGGTACAATTAACGTACCCACTTCATTTCATTTTACAATTAAACCCTCTATTGCTTTTTTTCATGTTGATACAAAGTGTTGAATTTTTTTTTAAATTCGACGTTTTATGAGATTAGTGATGCATGGCACGTTTTTTGAAGTATTAATTTTGTGGTCTTTATCAAGTTCAACTAATAACACACTTCTCCGCGTGTGCGTTGTGTTTTGTGTAACTTGAGCAGTTAGCGATTTATAAGCGAGGCGTAGAGAGGACAATACCCTGGATCACCCCTCTCCTTGTATAAATGAAGTCTCTATTAGACCTGTCAAAATCCTTCACATGCACTGCGCAACCGAGGAGAACCCGTATGCACGTGTAATATGACCAGATGACCCTGTCCACCCGACGACGAAGATGTTGATTTATGCCAAGTGGAAACATATAATAACATATGTATTCTGCGGAGACACATACTACATGAAACATGTTTTGAAAATAGATATAAACTTCTTTTTCATTCAAGTTATATTTGCACGTGCGTTGTCATACTGACAGCAAGTGACAATCTCGGAGTCCCCGTTTTACATAATAAATGACGTAGTGCGTAATTAAAGAAATCCGTATAATGACATAACATTCAATGGCGCGCGGTGTCACGATATGAACATTATTTCTAAAAAGTTATATTGTAGTTGATAGATTTTTCTTGCGATTGATATTGATAGTGTGTTGACAAACTAGTTATGCATAATAAACATAACATACTATATTTTCCTTAAAACGAAGCATTGTAAGTATGTTGCGCCTAGTAGCAGCATGAATACACGTCATTATCGTATAAATCTGCAGTGAAAAAAGCTGTGTACATGATCATCGTCTATTAATATATAAAAATAATATTAGAATATACCCAGCATTTCTATATTATTTTATAGATGTTTTCTTATATGAACTTAATCATGGCCGGAAATATGTTAACCATGCATGACCTGTTTTAGTTGGGTATACGCTTGGTACACCCCATCAAATCACCCTACACGATTTCGTATGCATTTGCTATTGCTCAATCCAAATTTAGCATCTTTATCTAACGGGTAATAACTCTGCATGTTTGGTTTTTGTGTTTTTCACCGCTCGAGGCTTTTAGGCGTTTTGTGTTTGTTTTGTGTTTTGTTTAAATTTTTATAATAAAAATGACATCATGTTGCAAGAAACAAAATACATATTTTAAACATACCGTATTTCCTCGAATAGACGCCCCCGGCTTTGGCAAATAAATCATCCAAGTAACAAACAAATAGAAAGACGAAGTTTCTTGAATATAAATTTGTTTTTGTGAATATTTATTCCTTATTGAACGGGAACAACATCTTCTTTAAGAGGCCATATATAGATTGCCTTTTCTAATTTCTTGATAAAATGATAGCCGATTTTTATTAGTCTTATTCGTTTCTTATGTTTGGCTACTGGACATACCCAACTTGAAATCGTTTCCTGTATGTAAATACAAACAGATAAGAAAGTCAAATTGATGTCAGGCTGTAAACATTTCAATTGAACTGTCAACGTTGCTTCTTTGCAACATAACTTCGTTCGCGCATAAGGAAAACTGGTCGTTCGTTCGCGCATAAGGAAAACTGGTCGTTCATCTCTGTTGCGCAACATATTTGCGCTAAACTTCATCTTTGATTGGCTTCTCGTGATAACCAGTCATGCATGACATGGAGGAGAGATAACAACTGAAAACTTTGGACTGAAGCCGATGACAGGCACAACAGTGATCAGTTTTGCTTAAAAGTGTACTTACAGCACTTATCTAACATCAGGTAGTATAATGTACATGTTGACAGAAATCACTAATACATGTACATTGGTACATCCTGGGAATCAATCATGCATGAAATGGGGAAAAGAAAAACGTCGCACTGGTAGTTACTGCTAATGATTTACAGGAATGTGTCTGGGACATTTCACTATACCTACATGAGGCACCCCTTTCTGGCCATGAGTTCTTACAGTAAGAAAAGCAGTTACAGTAGAACAGATTGCGCCAATGCTAAAGTTCAGATACAACCGATGTGGTACCTTCCCTGAAGCTTGGTGGTTAGTATATGTATGGTTTAACCCGGGGGGCGGATATAGTTTCGAGGTGGGGAGAGGGGGGGGGGGGGGGGGGGGGGGGGGGGGGGTTGGGAGGGGCAGCTTTTAAGATTGGATTGCGTTTTTACGTCACGCAAAATGAGGGGAGTGTATCCCTGTTTTGACTATCGTTTCAATGGTCATTTACTATACTTGGAACTCCCCCCCCCCCCTCCCTGGATCTGTTAAAATGTGGCTTTTAGATGTTAGGTTATAGAGGCCATTCTCTTCCCAGGTTTTTGTTGCGATTTTCTATCGAAATTGTTGTTATATATATACGCGTTATCCTGTGCGTTATACGTGCATCCCCTGGCGGTGGAAGTTTGCAACATTGTGATAACTTAATATAACGTATTTATTGTATCCAACCACATACCGTTTAACACCAAGTTATGTTTTCTAAACAGTATATGCGCATCGCACAGAGGGAGCAACTCTAGTCATTTCGACAGTTACGGAATGTTCAGATTGAAACAATGTCGGTTATTGCAACCAATCAGGGCCTAGATTTTCTAAGCTTTCTCAGCACTACGAAAGACGTAAGTACCATACATTAACATTGGCTTACGACAATCTTAGTGCTAATAGAGCTTCGAAAATATAGGCCCAGGATTCTCTTTTTCGAGCCAAGAGTAACAGAGGTTACGATAGAAAATGGAGGGAGTAAACTATTTGTGAAGAGAGTTATATAGAGGTGTAGTTGTGCAAATGTATATATTAGATATATACCAAAAGGAATACCTCATCAAACAAGTTCATGGGCTGGTGAGGAAAAGTTGTTCAAAATCAGGCGTGACCGAGAGGAAAACAGTTTGTAATTAATATCCTAGTTCCTTCAAGGGATATAGGGATATAGGGAAGAATTTATGATTTCCTCACAACTCATTTAATCTCACCAGACAAAAAGAATTTGATTAATATAGTAATAGACAACGCCAAAGGAAATACACTACTCGGGGTTTTGACATCGTGGGCGAATTGGGGTTAAGTTGGTACATGATATAACTAGCTATAGGATAGCGAAATATGTCTTTGCACTGAAAAGGGAACGATGTCGAGGCAATATTAAAACTCATGTGAACGGTGCGAGCTTGCAAACAAATTCATAGGAGAGTTTGCATATTCAATTCGTAATATACGCATGGTAAAATTGGTTGACAGCCCTAAACAGAAAATGGATTGTAGAAAACTAAATGCATGGAAATTAATATTGTTCGATATTATGGTATTTTCGAAATTAAATTGCACAAACACATGATGTAAACTAAATAATACTTGTCATGTATGTATTGTGTGCAAATGAAACTCCGTGAACGAGTTTGTGTATGAGAATAACACTCAAACACTGTAACAATATACCAATGCAAAGATCTCAAGACACAAGGAATGAACTTTTTTGAATAATTTTCATTTTTTCTTATATTCCTCTTTCTTCGGTATTTTAAAGTACAGGAATCCTCGGTTACCCAGGGTTTTATATATGCTCCGTTACCTATAGTGGAGAGAAACGGAGCATATATAAAACCCTGGGTAACCGAGGATGAAGTACAGGTGGAGAAATAGCAAATGCTCAAAGACACTATTCACAAAAAGACATCCAGTAGTAACATGTTTTACCAAAACAATATTCGAAACTGACACGTTACGTGGTTTATATAATATTTCATTCCTATAACTATTAGGGGATGTCAACCATTATTACCATGAGTTTATTTCGCACGTGACACTCCTCTTGCTGAATGAACAACCTCGTCCCCAGGGCTGATCACCTAATAAAGGCTTGACGTAGGAGAGACGTAAAAGCACTGTGAGGAATTTGCTGAATGAAGTGTAATAAAATATCTCCGCGCAAGGACAGGAGATCAGAGTTATCTGTCCTTTGAATAACGTCATGGCAACGGCGGCTGCCATTTGCTGTTCTGTTCGTCAATAAATGTAAATAATAGTGGAAAAAGAAACTTAAGTTTTCCATTAGTAAGACCGCTTAATCCCTATCCATATTACGTTCGTTTCTCTGTGGTACCCCCAAAGATTGTGTTATGTGACCGTGAATGGCTTGCCAGTTTCTATTTCTCATTAATTAATTTAGTTCAACGGCCATAAGTAATTCGGTGTTCTTAAGAATATTTGATATTTTTAAACAATTGAGTAAGTAATATTCCCCGTTGTATGTTATTCATTAAAATAAATCATAGTGGTAGGTGCAATATAAAATTGTGATATAAGGTTATAAACTTCGTGAATTCATTCATGCACAATCAAGAAAGTAGGTCCGGCGAAAGTTCACACGACCCAGAAAATGTTCATACAAGTATGAAGTATGTTAAAGGGTAATGAACCGTGAAATTTAAATCACATGACCGCGCTCTAAACCAACCAACTTTCGAGAATCTGTGTAAACTTCAAAGTTATTTTTATTGCACTTTATATGCACAATTAACACCAGCTTAAATGCATTAAACTACGCTTTGTTAACATGGAGTTGTTTGTATTACCAATTACTTCAATTGTCTTAAATTGGGAGTCTTTGACTCGTTAGCAGACACTCTAATCAGCATAGGTAGATAAATCTGATCTCATGTTTATCCTCGACGCGGTGTCCCTTTAAGTATGCTGTTGGAGTCACATCATCTTCCCAAGGCAAGGTGAAACGTATCAAGATAAACTCTACCCGTTTTTACCTTGCCCTCATCGTTAACAAAACCTTAGAAAGGAAGTAGCTCCATCTAATGTAATTACGAGTACCGCAGTACTGAAGAGTTGCGATACTGTTGTCACACTCACCAATTGATTCTAATTTCACCAAATGCATGTTTGTTCAGATAAAATTACAAAATATATGTGTAATTTGACATTGGAGAGCTGTCAAACTTGCACATGGCTATTATGATAACCGTTTTATAAGAATAAATGTGCAATTAAACATAACCGTCGCAGCTGATCGGTTCGATGCTGCAAGTCGAAGTAGAGTGTGCACATTTTGTTAAAGAACCATCGAATATGTTGATAGACATGCATGACAATTAGAAACGGTGTGTTTCAGTCTGTTAGGCTATTTTCAAGTGTAAAGCAATATTGTTGTCTACAAGAAGAATAACAGTGTGATGGGGATGGTAACATAGGACTTGGGATAGTTGACTACTTGAAAAGATCAAGAAAACAAAATGTCTTCGTTCAGAAGGTGAAAACTTATCGCTGCCAACGCGACATGTCACGGCCGCTATTTTTGTTGTTGACATCGAAAGTTAATTTTTCAAGCTGTCTGATTGGCCTATTCGCCTAGCCTGCAGTACGCTCAAATCGTAGCAGATAATGTCGGCTGTGAAGTCAACGGGAAGAGCGAGTAGAGTAGGATATATTTTCTGAAGTTCTGAAAACGGAGTCACATATGTCAAACGTTATTTTTGTTGTTATTTTATCGAGGAGGACTAACTGTTAATGAAACTTAGCAATTAAAAAAGCAAAACTAAGCGTGGCTTACTTATACCCCTGACTGTTAAAGTTTTAAATTTTTTAGTTTACTTATACTTATAGAGCTAGAGAGAGGTGTCTGCAAAGGCTATGAAATGTAATTGCTAAGATTAAAGTTTTGTGAAAAGGGTAGGACCAATGTCTTCATGTAAAATAGGTAGTTTTGGGAAAGTATGAGTAAGAATAACTTGAAAAGGTACGGATAAAATAATACACTACTGCCATTACCACCGATTTCAACTTTATTTTGGAAATTAATTTATCATCATGATTCATTCGAGTGATAAGCACAGTGAGGGATATACAGCAATTTTTTTCTCCAAAATATAGATAGTGGAAATTTAAAATAGTAAAAACTACAAAAACACAGAAGTAGCTTTTGATGAAAGTTACATGAAAAAAAAGATAAAATCAACAAATGATTCTAGATATATAAAGTAAAAAATTTAAAACTTCGCCAAAAATTAAAAAAATCACCAAATCATGTTACATTTCACACTGCACCTCTCCTAGTAGTGAAGAAGACATATGCCAAATTTGAAAAGTCGAGATGAATAGTTTTCTGTAATTGATCGGACAAAAAATGCTCAGAATATGACTAAGTTAAAAACAAAAAAAATTGCCAAAACTTCACCAATTCAGTTTAAATTTCGCACCGCACTTTTCCTAATAGTGAAGAAGATATGTGCCAAATGTGAAAAGGATGAGATGAACAGTTTTTCTGTAATCGATGGGACAAAAACTGCTCAGAATTTGAAAATTTGCAAAAGATTCATAAATTCACCAATTCGGTTTAAATTTCGCACTGCACCTCTCCTAGTGGTGAAGAAGACATGTGCCAAATTAGGATTAGATGAATAGTTTTTCTGTTATCGATCGGACAAAACATGTCTTCAGACGGACGAAATCGAAGGACTCATTGGTATTACTATATACCCCCAACCGTTGGTCGGGGTATAAAAAGGAATTAGCAAATTAATGCAAGTGCATACAGTCTAGAGACGAGACGATATAAAGATGAAAGTCGCGATTTTTGAAAACCGGACAACAACGCGCACCAATAGGTTAAACGTAAAAAAAAACTATAAAAGACAAAAAGGCAGATGTCGGTTGGTAATGTTTAATAGGTCATATAACTACAGTTCATATATATGGGAAGTTTAAATTTAGGTTTCTGCAATGTAACCGATTTTCATAGACTATGAGAAATAAGTGAACTAAGTGAAATCATTTAACTAAATTCAGCACACATGGTCTTTGAGCAAGCATGAGAGGGAAATAAGATATATAAAAAATATAAAAATGCCTCTTTAATGAATGCATATTACCATCCAGCGCTAAACATGTTATAGCTAGCGCTCTCCATCTATAAAACGGGCTAGTCAAATTTATATGAGGTAAACTTATATAATTTATAAACGTTATATGACCTTCATTAGTGGTTTCTAACACTGGTATCGCCAGAAGACTATGTTGGAGCTAGAAGATCGAAATCCCCAGTCGTTTTTCACGACTTCTTCGCTGTTTGCGCTGGTTGTTAGCCGTGTTCCAGAAACTATGCCAACATGGACGCCATCCCCGATGACGTCACCCCTCTTCGGAGTGTATACACGTGCCCAACAGTCGTTGTCAGCAAGATAAGTGGATTGAGGGTTGCCCCATTCTCCTGCTCCTATCGGGCTCCATGTAAGCATCCATCTGTCCAAAAGTGATACGAATCTTATCAATGCAATGATTATGTTTGACGGTGAATGGCGAAGTGAGGTCAGTGACGGATTTACACCAAGTTTGCACTGCATTTTTTAAGTTTATATACCTCCATGAACTTAATACGTAATACATTTTGAAGTCAAATTCTTATAAATAAATATACGTGTACCTGATGTTTTGAAAAGTTTACACTGCTCAAAATGTGAAATGTGAAATCAAAACGTCATTGGATTATTAGCCCCGTCTACAACGCGTTCATCAACCAATGAAAATCAACAACGCAATTAGCCATGAACGCCACGTCATGGGGGCGTGGATACATGTGATGTGACGTCACGAAATTAAGTTTATGCAGGTATGAACTGAATCTATGTGACAGTGTTCATGGAATCAGGTCAACACAAAGAAATTTAATTTATTTATTTAAAGGTGCGGTGGGGTGAGTTAGGGTTTAACGCCGCTTTTAAGAGTATTTCACTTATATCGCGGCTGCTAGTATTATGGCAGAGAGAAAGCCCACAACGCCATGTGGCTATGCACAGGCGAGACAGGCTGGAACTAGCGAACAATGGGTGGTACTTCGCTGAAATTCAGTGTAGCACCAAAACATTACTGCGTGTCAATCTAAATAAATTTAGATCGACTGTCCTATATTATGGATATACAACACGTGTACATAACCTTATATATAACCTAATATACCTGTGGATCTAAATTTATTTAGACTGACTGCGTGCAGAACAAACATTATTTAGAAAAACGACACAAATCAAACTAGCATTGAAGATATTAGCAACAAATCGATGGTACATGATTATTGCGTCATGATATTATACTGTCATAAAATTGCAGAAATTTAGCAGTGTGTAGATGCACTTGCACAGCTTTGTACTGTGCACTAACTATGCACTTGATGTAAATGAAGCTTGAAATGGTCCCTCTCAGCAGGGACCTTATATATAAGGTCCCTGCTCTCAGTCATCATATAGAAAAGTGTTTGACATTCTCTTTCCACATTTGTTACTCTCTTCAGGTTTTATATAGTAACCCCTGTTACACATCGAGCACTCTCTTTGCTAGAAATAGAGAATCCTCAGCGATGTTGTTTTACACTGCATGAGCATCCCGTAACTGTCATAATAACTAGATTTGCTTTATCTTTGCGATGCGTATACATAGTGTTTACAAGACAAAGGTCTATAATGATTTGAACTAGGTTTACAAACTTTCACTGGGGATTATATGCAAATAGTGAAATATCGTATACATGTAACAGAAGTAACGATAGAAAATATGAAGGGAGCAACCTCGTTGGGAAGAGAGCGGATAGTGGATGGTACAACGAATTCTCACCTCTGTGGTACATCGACACCAGCTTCATCCAGGACGTCCGCCACGAAGATGTTGCACTTGTTGGTGTTGCTGCCGGTGGTGTGGTCAGAATCAACTGACCACAGGGTGTCACCGATGTACGAGTCCGCTACGTCGGCGATGGCGTCGCCAGAGATCTTCTTGGATCCCCAAAGCTGGACGCAAGAAAACGAACTAAACAATTCAAATCTTAATGAATGGTACTATTCTAATTCCATTATTCCTTGCTGGAGGCAACACATTTATGCGGGCCTCTATTTAAGTCAAAGCATTAGAGCAGGTGTATTGTAGATTACACTCAATTTGAATGTATCTGCATGGACGCAGATTAAGTACTGATAGGACTTTATTCGGAATTCGAACTACCTTCAAAAGCTGATCTCATACCTGAATGTCCAAGCACTTTCTTCAAATTGGGTAGGTTAATCGTTTGTGAATTTGACTGAACATGACAATAGAAAACTGAAAAAAAGTTGAATTGACCTACCCATCCATGGACGGAAGGAAGGAGAACCAAGAAACCAACAACTAGGGTACGGCAGGGGGAAATCATCTTTCCTTTACTATTCTTTGTAATTGAAAACAAGTATTGAACTCTAATTTCTTTTATAGTGTTGTTCCAGTTGTGACGTGTTACCAAAGTCAATCGTAAATAATGAGTTTTCGCACACAATAAAAAGTAGATGTAGATGTGTGATGATATGTTCGGTTTTTGGTGTAATTTATTGTAGATATAAAAGTACAGAAAGGATATTTTCACCTGATCTTCTGCCAATGACCAGCTGGCTTCAGAAATGAAACAAAACAATAATTGTTTAATTTGCCATTACTACAAATATTTCAGCTTTCTCGGAATAAGATTTTGAAATTTTAAAAAAAAGTGGCCTTTGTTTTTAACATTTAATCTATCCCACCGGTGAAAAGGAACGATAAAATGTTTTATACCATCCCATTTCGCATTTGAGGTACATTGATTACGATGCGACAAGACGTGCACATTGTAATGAACTCCAGATCGTTGTTTATAATTAATTCCAAATACATTTTTGTGAAATTCACGATTCTAGTCAATCCTATCACTATTTCCGATTCTAAGTATAAACATTTTCAGAACAAAATTACATTACACAAACAGAAGAATTATTATTTTTGCTTTTGATTCACGAGAATCGAAAAGATCATTCTTTATGATTTCGTGTTTTTTCTTTTGTAGTTTCAGACTATTTGCATATTTCTAACGCTGTATATTTCTATCGCCGAAGGTTTCCCCGGAACAACATTCTCAGTCTTTATTTGCAAGCCCTGTACTTTGCTATACGGCTTGTTAGTTTGTCCTGGAACTATGCCAACTTGGGCACCGCCAACTTGACGGCGCGTAAAAAAGGCGTCAGCTTGCATAGGCGCGTACACCCGATGTCAACAGTCAGTACATTAAAGTACCTATAAAGCCATATACTGAGTGAAAACACTTGTAATAATGCCACATAAGTGTCTCAAACCTATAGTCTGTCAACCCAACTTTTGGGACTACCTTTTTTAAATATCTTCAATTTAGTTTTCACATCTGTCTTAAATTCTTAATGTGTATCTTAATTATTTTTCTTGACGTAACAGGACAATATTTTTAACGTCAATTTCATGATAAAAAGTTCTTTAAATAGAAATCATTGTATTTTGGTGTTTGTTTTGTTATCATAAAGGCGAGAGTAGGAACTGTCTAACAGGTCGCGTAAGATTCTGATTCACGTGCATGACCTGAGGTCAGTTTACTATGTGTGTAGATTTTGGGGAAGATCTCAAAGTTATTACGCTCGAGGTGAATTGCTCTTAAGACTTCGTATGAAGTGACGTTTTCATTTTGAGACGATCCTTTCATTCATTCACAAGCTAAATCCCACCGCACAGTAAAGCTGACCTTAGGTCACGCACGTGCATTACACATTTATACGACATTATGACTTTACATTAATTGACCCTACACCCGCCTGTGCAGTATCAAAACCAACACAAAAATATAATGATAGTTATATAGACAACGTTTTAATTAAGCTATGACGTCAATGTTAAAATTTAGTTCATGTTACGTCAAACGAAAAAAAACCAATATGCTTATATAAATAATTTGACAGAACTGAAAAAAAATGAAAAAGATATTTGAGGAAAACGCAGTCCCAAAAGTGAGGTCAGCGAACTATAATGATGTTTCATGTCGATATCACGTTGCTGACAAAAACTTGAGTGAGCCGTGATGAAATGTACACGCTAATAAAATAGACCCAATGGCCAATATCATTATTGCCAGAGTTTACAAAAAACACAACTCACTTTCAATAATATTGTTTATATGCATTTTGGTCATCCTTTATAGATGAACAAATTTCAAGTTATACACTTTCTGATGATTTTAAACCAGGCAGTATGAACCTTAATCTATCGTTCATAAACATGCCAATCCTGTCTCAGGGTATAACGCACTCTACCGCAACTTTCATACCCTGGGTGCAGGCAGCTTATAACTTCGCGAGGAGGCCATTGGCCAAGGAGTCTGCATACAACATTTCAGCTCTCTAGAGGTTTTTGGTACCGGGGAAGAAGATGAACATAGCTTTTAAGGTTATGACCCCTGTGGCCCACATTTTGGGTCACTATATTTCAGCTTTCGAGGGCTAGTGGTTATTGAGAAGAATAAACAAAGCGGAAAGTTTAGGCAGTCTAATGAGCTAAAAATGTGGATGCCCATTGTTTCAAATTCTCACAAGTTACAAAATGCAAACAAACTGCAAAACATTTCAGACTCAGGACAGTTCAACAAACTTCAAACATGTTTTCCTTATGAAGGAATCAAGATTCTACGTAACTTATTGAATACAGAATTTTGTCGCTGACAACGAAACCGCTCCTGAAACATTTCTTACCCGAAATTGGCTGTTAAATGCATGTATATTTGCACTTACTGGGTGAGGCCCCCGACACAGAACATATATAATGTCAATATGTCAATATTGTTAGTGATTAACTTCATTGTTATCTATTGAAATTAAATTACATCCTTCACAAAATGTAGGCGCTTTACAGTCGCCATTTTGCGGACAGTTCGCACATGTATCACATGTAGTAAATTGCCAGGCAAAAGAAAGTACACACCTCATTTGATTTCGATTTATTCACTTTTTAAAAAGAAATTAGATTCATTCGATACCTGATACAACACCACTTATCTGCAATAGTGAGGTGAGGTGAGTTGGGGTTTAACGCTGCTTTCAAGAGTATTTCACTAATATCGCGGCTAGTTAGTTACTAGCTAGTTATACCTCTTGATCCGAAGCCGAACGCGCTAGCCACTGCGCTATCCCGCCCGTCTGCAATAGTTTGAACGAATTAAAGGTGCATCCATTGTGTTGTTTTGGGTTACATATGCCAAACGTTATAAGTGATGCGAAGTACTGACTGTTGCCGAAAATTGCCATTTTGGTGATAGTCGACTCAGTACACCAACGATATAAAGGTAAAGGTATCGAAGTCTGATCGAAAACCGGACAATGCACCGCGTGTGGCGCACATCAATTAGTAAAACGTAATTTTGGAAACGTATTTACAACAGAAAAACAAACAATTTTGAGTTGATAATGTTTAATAGGTCTTATACTTACTGTGCATATACATGGGACGTGTAGTTTCGGTCTCTGCACGTGTATAATGATGTTGTTCGATTTTAATTAGAAACTAGTCAATCTAAATAAATTAGATCGACTGTTATATATTATGTTACAATATAACATTATAAAATTTATTACTCAACCGTGGTGAGATCACTCATTAGATAACAATGAGCTGGTTACACACATGTGTGATACCACAGCGTGCTGCCGTTACGTCACATTCGTTTTTGTTTGACGTCACAATGTTAGCCGCGCGACTGCAATTGCGGGTGACCTTATTGCAAGTGAGCGTCACTAACAACGATTTTCTTGCAATTCAGCGCTATTTACATCATTGAGTAATAAATAAAATACTAAACTCGGTCCCGTTTGATAACATGTTTATGAAACTCGTGAATGGCATTGGTATTTAACTCGTTTAATAAACATGTTATCAAACGGGATATCGTTTAGTATTCTATATACGTCAATGTAAATTTATTTAGATTTGAAACAAGTAATTATGATATATTTGGATAAATATGCAAGTTGAGTGAAATTATTTGAACTGAAATCAGCACACATCGTTTGTTTTGACGTATTTCAGCAAAATATTTTTTTATGAAACATAATGGGTGTATCTTTAACTGGCGATTGTTTTTTTTTTAGTTACAATATCTATGTAGACAGGGGTACGAAATGAAACGTACACCAACATGACCCCTACCATGTTTTAAATGTAAATGTGTACAGAAGGAGACACATTTATTGATTTTTACATATAATATGTCTTTTATGTCGATGAACAGTTGCCATTTATCCAAATTAATGTTTGAAGAATTTTTTAAAGTTAAAATTTTAGTTTAAAAAAAAGTAATAACGACTTAGAAGTATTCTTTTACTGATGACTAAAGGCCTACACTATCCAGTGTTAGCGTACGACGTCGAGAACTCAAGATACATTATGATAAGAACAACTAAGGTGTAATGCCTGGTAGTTGTTTTGACAACATGGCTCCGTTCCATAACAGCGAGCGCTTATAATCGCTCACTGGTCGCTCAATGTAGCGCTCATTTCTCTCCTGAACGACACGGTGCAATTCCTCTTGGTTTGCTCGCTTTGCTACGTAGCGCTACATTGAGCAATCGCGTTCAAGAGAGGTTTAATGTAGCGCTCACTGAGCGAGTATAAGCGCTCACTGTTATGGATGTTATAGAACAGAGCCCAGGTCTTTAGATAAACATGTATCCCAAACTGTATGCTGTGACTGAAGGCTTTGTTAAAAGTCATTGGATATTTAAAATTTTGAAAGTTATCATATCTGATGAGAAGTCGCCAAATTGTTCTTGCTAACATTGTTTTCTATGAGCCCTAGGGGAACATGTAAACTCAACACTTACACCTTACATATAGATTTATACATGAGCAGAAACCGAAACTACACGTCCCATTTACATGCATGCATGTAGTAGTTATATGACCTATTACTAACCCAAATCTGGTTCTTCGTCTGTTTTAGAAAAGTTTCCAAATTTTTATTTAACTAATTGACGTACGCCAGCCGCTGTGAACTGTCCGGTTTTCGATTAGAAATCACGACTTCACCTTTATATTTTCACTATACTGAATTGACTAGTATCAAAATTCAATCAGTACTTCTCAATAGAATAACACCATTTCTAACGTTTGGAATATGTGACTCTCAACACTAATAAATTGTATGTCCCTTTAAGAATTTATAATCAATATATTTTTCAGAGACTATTTGCCTGTCTACGCCAGCTAGAACACTCAGTGGAGGACAACTTCAAATTCTTTGTTCTCAATGACTCGGAAATAGAACACCTTTCATAGAACACAAACTACAAACAACAGGCTATGAGAAAAATAACATAAATAACACATCCAGCCAAGGACACAGTTCAATAGCAGAGTAAAAAAAATAAAAGTAGGAGACGACAGGGCGAAGTCATTTCCCCTTTACTGTTTAATCAAAATGTGAATATTGAAATTAAGCAGTCTCCCCGTATTGATCGCTTGCAGCTGACGTGTGCTACACTTATTGTGTCGTAAATGAATGTTCACACCCAAACCGTCCCAGTCTCCAGGATGTAGTTGAGGAAGTACACCTTTTTATTCACGGGATCGAGTTGCCTAGTACGCTAACTGGAAATGCTGACAATAACAATATGAAAAGGAGGATAATGACCAGGATGTGATAGTACATGTTTTCACTTTCTGATTTGCTCAAAAGTTGTATTTAATCTTTGTCATATTTAAAGGGGCAGTAGCACGTTTTTTGCAAAATTTATTTTTTCAAATTTCCCTTTTATAATGATGTTTATGTCATTTAAATTAACTTTAGAGGGTAAAACATCTAATTCCACAAACCAATTATCTGTAGTGGTAAAAGCTATGTTGCGTATAAAGCAAAAATTGCATGGCGGCCATTTTATTGTGAACACAATTTATTATTTTGTATTACAAAAATGATTCCCATGGTTTTACCGAAACATGTACACTCATTTTAAACTTTATCTTCCGAAGAGAGAAGGATGTTTTACTAATGGTTACATTATTTTTCGAATACATTTCATCAACTTATTTGAGCGAAAAAACGTGCTACTGCCCCTTTAATTGATTTCCTATCTTGCAAAATGCTATTTTATCACAACAAACGTATTAAACAACAATATAAAACACGATATATGTGTTATAATTTATTCTTTAATTGGGCTTTGTTATCGCAAACTTCTTATACGTATTTAAGAGTAATGATACTGGGCAGTTTTTCAAATACCTGGTTACGGTAAAGAATAAAACAAAACGCGCAAAACACATTTCACACTCTATACAGCATACTTTTATCACCCTTTAGAAATGTATCAATTTATTTCCATTCAACGATTTGAACTCTGAATCCAATTTGACCAACTATACAATCATTGCTTATTAGTACTATATTGTATGAAAGGCCTGTAATTGAACTCACCGGATACTGTTGGGGCTGATTAATCTTATTTACTGCTGAATAGGGAATTAGGATTTGAGTCACGTGACTTAGGTAGAATTACGAATATACCTTGTGAAGTAACTTGTGTGCATTTTTGTTGAAGGTACTCCATGGGACAACAGTTACTATGAACAGTGTGTGTACCACACGTACATGGATGTAATGACATTAATGAATGGTAATGTGAGTACATATTTCAACTAAATCATGCATGAAGAAGTAACAAAATCGAGATCGTGAGTTTATATGCACCATCAGTTATATTAGATACTTTATTGAAATGCTTAACCTCGTTGACAATGTTATGTAAACATAATCATTTCATAATAGATAAAAAAATATATATATTCTTATTAAATTGTGCAAAATATTAGTGGGATATATATTGTAATGTTTTGTGGGGGGGGGGGGGGTCACATATACAATCTTTATAAATGGTGTTATGTTATCGAACATTTTTGCGGAAAATTACCATTTTGATGATAGTCGACTCGACTAAAGGTAAATGTGGTGATTTCTGATCGACAATTCATCGCGAGTGGGGCACATCAATTAGTAAAATGTTATTTGGGAAACTTAATTACAACAGACAAAAAGAAAACTTGATCATGTTTAATAAGTCAAATAACTTTTGTGCATGTAAATCGGTATCTGTGTATGTATAATGATATTGTTCAATTCTAATTTGAAACTAGTTTTTTTCATAATATTTTGCGATAAGGGATGCATATGCAAGTTGAGTGTGATGATTGAGTGAAATAAATTCCTTTAGTATGACGATACGCGATGTTTCAGTCTAGAGTGAGTGTTTATACCCCAAAAAGTTGTATATGTTCATAATGTATAAATTGTTATCCAAATCTAGAAAATCTTGATTTTCTTGTGCAAAGGATTGTTATAAACGAGAACTATAGTATATTTTATGAACGCTTCACATTCCTGTCAGTACTGACTTGCACACGCAATAAATACAAAACAACACTGATATTAAAGGAACAGTAGCACGTTTTTTCGCTCAAATACGTCAATGACATGTATTTGAAAAAAAAATTCACCAATAGTTAAACACCTTTCGCTATTCGGAAAGTCAAGTTATAAAATTAATGTACATGGTTTGGTAAAGCCATTCGAATCGTTTTTGTTATTCGAAATAATAAATGTATTCACATTAAAATGGAAATGTTTGCTTTATGCGTCACATCGTTATTACTACGACGGATAATTTGTTTATGTAATAATATGTTTTACGCTCTAAAATAAATATAAACTATCATTATAAATGAAATAATTGAAAAAATCAAATTTTAAAAAAACGTATTACAGCCCCTTTAACAGGGCTACTTTTTATTTATTTAAACAAATCACATTCGTGGTTGGGCTTATTAACTGTGAATAAAATTATTTGTTATATTATCTTCTTTAATGTTTCTTGTTCTACAGGCCTGAAGGTTACTCTCAAACCAGTAATGGAGTCCATTAAAGACGAATTTACCTGGAGAAAACTTCAACTAAATGATGCATACCCGTCACAGTTTACAACATTCCAGGTAGGTGGAAGAAGTATTATCAAAGGCACAACCGTACATAAAACATTAAACTGTATCACTTAACCGTTAACTTGTCGATGTTTAAGGGGCATCCTCGATATCTCTAGAATATACCTTTCGAACGTATACTCTGGAGTTATATACATTTCTTTTCAAGTTGTTGAAGACAAAAGTTGCTGTATTTTTTCCCGATTAGAATAATGATGAAATTATGGGCCGTGTTCAAGAGAGGTTTCAAAGTAATCGCTCAATTAGCGATTACTTTTAAACCTCTCTTGAACGCGATTGCTCAATGTAGCGCTACGTAGCAAGGCGAGCAAACTTCGAGGAATTTGCAATGTGTCGTTCAATAGAGAATGAGCGCTACTTGAGTGCTACATTGAGCGATTAATGAGCAATTTAAGCGCTCGCTGTTATGGAACGGAGCCCTGATGTATTGAATTCATTTCTGTTAATAGTATTGTATGACTATTCAAAATGGAGAGAAATTCATTTCTCTCATAGTTACAATTCTCACATAATGAGGAAGATAGGTCAGTTTCTTTTCTAGTTTTCATATAACTGGTTCTGAATCGTCAAGTTATGAGGAAGTATTCTAAACATTGTAATGATCTATTAATATTGAAATAAATGATGTGGTGAACAATGATTATAATAATTTAAGTAATAAAGAAATATTAAATTGTTACACCGATTTTGAATTTCTTACTCAAATCAAGCATTGTGAGACGTTATTCTATGCTATTGGAAAATACAATGTATACGTTCGTGAAAGACAAGATCCTAATGAGTATGCTATAATACCATTATTAATCACACACCTTATATTTACAGTGGAGCAATTCTCGCTGGATGTTCCTGGTCTACAGACTGCTACTTGTCTTGTATTGGATCGTCGTCCCGGTCCTGACCTACACACAAAACAGTGAGATCTACACCAACCCGGTCTTCATGGGTCCAGCTGCCAATACGAGGTCGTGGTCGAATCTCACTTTTTGGTGCGTGATCGTGCTTGAATCGGACTTCCTTCTAGCTGCCTTGATATGCTGTGTGACTCCGTGTGTGGAGAAGTTTAAGAAGAACAAATTGAATTATAATGATATTGGAGGAATAGTGAGAACTACTGACGTGGAACACATTTCTAATGATGAACGCGTTGAGACTGAAGACAATTTAGAGTCATTCCCATGTGAACTTTTACATGAAAACAGGAAGAGTGAAGAACATCGTAAATACATTTCATGTAATGGTTTCAACGAAGATACTAAAGACAATTTAGAGTCACTTTCATATAAACATTTAAGTGATAATTTACATCCGAAAGAGAACAAAATGTTTGCAAAAATTAATGAAAATACTCAAATTAAAGACAGTGTACATTTTCCATTTAAAGCATTAAAGGAACATACGCAAAAACAACAAACGAAACAACATTCACATGATGATGTAAACGAAAATTTCAAAACAGAAGCAAACAATGACAAACCTTCACATTTAAATTCAAACAATAATATGAACGACAAAGACAAGCTCAACCAATGTAAGAACAAGAAATATAATTTACATACATTTTCAAATAAAAGCAAAATATGTATCATGAATATCAAAGACGATGATTTAAAGACGAAGATGAGACTCCCATGGTACTGCCAACTTTCCTGGTTATTAACCAACATCAATTCCTCAATAGGAGTGCTTGTGACCACCATCTACTTTTGCATCCTGCACGACAGAACTAGAACCATTGGTGCCTTCGATCTCCACCTCCACGGCATCAACACCGTATTCATCGTCGTAGACAACGTTGTGAGTGCACGCCCCCGTCGTCTACTGCATTTCATCTACCCTTTGGGATTTGCAGCCTCATACTTCATCTTCAGTGTCATATTCTGGTCCGTGGATCATGAGAACAATGTAAACTATAAGGTGATTCTGGACTGGAATAATGCTAGTGCCACCATCGGGTACAGCGTCGGTCTGTCTCTGCTTGTAATAGCCATACACGCTTGTCATTTCATACTTTACAAATTGAAATTAATTATACATTCAAAATTTAATAAATCAAATGATTTTCCTAAAATTTGAAGAAGCATTTAAGTACAATTGTTCATGACTAATGAAAAATTGTTTAAAGGCATTGTAGTGGGTTCTTTTTCATTTTAGATTTTCAAATTTGTCTTTTATAATTAAATATACACTATATCTTTACTTAAAGGCGTGTAGTACGATTTTCTTACCGAAATAAAGTGCTGTCACAAAAATATAAATGAGTGTTACCAATGGCTAGATAATACTCCATTTTCTATGGATATGGCTTATCGGATCGTGTTATTAAATGTTTTACCCATTAAAATGCCAATATATTGTACAAACTTCAATAATAAACGGCAAATTTGAGAAAAAATAATCTGCAAAAAAATTGCTACAGCGCCTTTAAAAGAATAAAACAGCCTAAAACACGACACGATTATCGGTAGTCACTGAAAACGATGTCACGTATACAACGAAAACTGCTAGTATCCATTTTAGTGTGAACACATTTTAATATTCGAGGATGGGAAATAGATTCGCGTTGCTTAACCAAACCATAGGAATTCGTTTTAGAACTTTATTTATTTAGGATTATTGTTATGCAATTGTTTAACTTTATTTTCCATTTTGTGAGATATCTTTCTTTCCATTAGAAAACATACTTCAGAACTTTTAGTGAAATATGGTTTGTGCTTATTATTCGTTTATTTAGTATTTATATTTAGCAAACGACAACGTTATAAGTGCAGTTTCGAAGCGATATGTTTCATATTTCAGTGTCGTGGTTCATGTTTAATATGACCAATGTCAACTATAAGGTAAATGAGAATGTAACAGCCCTGGTTGAATTACACTTTTGACGTCATCCTATCTTTCTTTCGTTCACTTCATAATTTTTCAGTAATGGACAATTACACATCCCATCATCTTTTTAAAGTAAAAAAAGATTTCAAGTAATTTTGATAAAATAGCAATAATTTGAGTGTAACTTAAAGGGACACCGCGTCGAGGATAAATGTAAGATCAGATATATCTACCTATGCTGGTAACGAGTCACGGACCCCTTATTTTAGACAATTGAAGTAATAAGTAATACAACTACTGCATGTAGACAGTGAAGCGAAGCGTAACCCGTAAGCAGACAAGTTAACCAGCATAAGCAGATAAAAGTGATCTCATTTTTATCCTCGAGGCAGTGTCCCTTTAAGTAACTTAATGATCTCGTAACTCTCCATGCCTTAAAAATAACGAGCCTCGGCCCTTCGGGCCTTGGATACATTATTTGTAAGGAATGGAGAGTTACTCGGACATTAGCCTTTACGTACTGCCTTTGGTCCGTAACTGTTTGATAAAGCAATACTCATTTTTCGTTAGTTGCATGTAAACAAAATATTTTTTGTTGAATAACTTTTCACGAGATTGTATGTACCATTTAGTAATTCAGAAAGGAGTTTTCAGTCAGTATTCCTTTAGGAGGCATGGTTTTAGAAAATCCATATTTATTCAGTTTAATGTCGTTTATTTGTTCATATTTGTCTAATGTGACTTCTATATTTGTTTTTATCTATAACTACCCATACTGTTTAATCAATGTGGTTCTCGCATGTTTTTATGACTACTTTCTCTGATTTATTTAACCATTATTTAATCATAATTTAATTGATTAATCGTTGTTTAACCAATCTAAAATATATTTTCAATATCGATGTGGTATCTTCAATGTTAGTTATGTTGTATAAACATTCATTCATTTTGCAGTACATGTATTTATATGACAGAATTGAAATAAACATCGCTTAATACTAACTTTCACTTTACCTTATTATTTGTTTTGTTGAAAATCAGATAATGTCACGGACTCGATACATTTTATCGTAACATACCCCATATGAGGATGGCAAATTTGTTTAATATTCTCTATTACGATGATGAAGTTAGATTGGAGAATGAACCTGACACGTGCTACCGGCAATTGAAGACATGTTTACCTTTCTAACACCTGCTCCTTATTGTCATTCTGTTCCCATAGAGGTTATCCCTTCAGCTTTCCGATCCTAACCTCAATTCTACATGGCCTGAATCTCTTACTTTACGAGTATATATGTTTTATACTCGTGTGGTTCAAACGCCATTCTCTCTCCACAGAGGTTACTCCCTTCAGATTTCCGATCATAACCTATGTTCTACATCGTCTGAATTTCTAGACTACAGCAAAATTCCCTAGCGGGGGAAATGGGAACCTCATACTGTATCCCATCTTTTTAACCAATGGAAACTCATCTTTCAGCAGCCCGTCGACCGAGTGACTTCAAAGATCTAGGCATTTGACTCTTAAGGCTCTTGTCATTAGCATATGTTCTTCGAATATGTCTGATGTAAATAACAAAAATGAACTATTTTCAGTATTTGTCCCTGATTTAGTCTTCTTCATTTAAATGCAAATTTATGATCAATAGTTTTCACAAAATAGCATATTTCGAGAAAAACACATTAAGCTAGAAAACGTTTAAATTACCTTTATCATTATCATAATGACGTGTTATTGGCAAATGTCACTTTTACAACTGCGTCGCTGATTTCGTGACTAGATTCAATTGCAACCAATCAGGACACTCCATTTCTGTCCTCCATTTCAAGAGATGTAGAACAGAGGTTAGGATTGGAAATCTGAAGGGAGTAACCTCTGTGGGAAGAGAATGCTGATTGTCAGTGATTTCTCATTGTTCTCTGTCTTATGATCTCATTTTGACGGCAATCATTTGATATATGGCATTCATCTGGTTTTAATTCATATTGAAAAGACACTTAGCACACCCTCTTCACTCAAGAATATATAATCAGTCACGTGATCTTGAAGTGCACACTGGTATATGGTAAGGCTCTTGATAATCATTGAATATATCCATCAGATGCTCCAGTTTCGCATATATATATATATATATATATATATATATATATATATATATATATATATATATTATATATATATATATATATATTATATATATACACACACATACACACGTGGTGAGGACATGTAAGTGATGACGTTTTGTTCTCTAACATGCTCTTACATATATTCGAATCTTATTATAACAACTAGACTGTAGTACTGTTAGCAATTGATTTCTTCGACAGCACACTATTATGATTCATTATTCATTATATATAAGTGTATATGATAATGTTATTAATAAAGTATTTGCGTATTACGTTTTGCGTTAGAGGTCCTCGGTCCGTTGTATTGGTACGAGACAAAGTCGAGAGCCAATACAACGGACCGAGGACCTGTAAGTGGGCCAATACGGAAAAACCTAATTCTTTACAATCTTATTATTTAATCTCCTCTCATTCATTTACACAATAGTTGTGAGGCGGTAGCTTCGGGCTTTCACCAAATGTATTGACTCTGCACACTCAGTTTTTGGTTTGTATACTTAAATGGTTGAATGGTTGTTGTGTGCCTGGTGAAGTGAAGACTATCTGAAGCCCTGTGGAAAGTTTTCATTGGACGACATAGCCTACTGTAGTTTCGTACTACAGCTTTTACAAGGAACGTACGCTGCAGCGTTCCTGGGAAATGTTCCACAATGGTGATGTCTTGAACTTCGAAATACGTACTTACACACGCCCCCAAGTTATAATCGGTTGATTTTCGACGATTACAGTTGGAATTTGCTGAACAACTGTCAGCCAATGACATACGTTGTCTTTGTATCTTTACCATTCTAATGACCAATGAACACTGCTGTAGCAATTTATGACCCACGTGACATTTAGGGTAATCCGAAATAATTAGCACAAACACATGTGGAATTTGATTTTTCTGTATATGTCATTCCAACAGAATTACTCCTTATTTTGCCATTAAAAACTTTAATAAAGTTGTTTACCTTAATTTGAAACATTATTACGCAAAAGAAGCGCTTTTGTACTAATTCAGTACATGATTTTGCAATCCAGAATCGGAAACCACAATCCATTTTGATAATAACTGACCTACTTTAACCTAAACGTTGAGCGCGCTTTATTATGAAACAATACTGACAGTCTCCCACTAGACCAGAAAAAACACCCAGACAACCCTCTCATCATGCATTGTCTAAGCGCCTGTACATCGAGCACCGATATTCACCAAACATCACCACCTCAGTCACTAAATCTACTCAGTTGCAATTCAGTACAATTCAGTGGAAAAACTGTGTTTATACATACATTATAGATAAGCCTTGGGACTATCTTGAACAACAGAGTGCCAGTCTTGTTCACAACAAAATTTTAATCTATTGAAAATTTCATTTACGAAAAAGAAATATTGTTAATACGCTGATACTCCAAACCATACCGCAACCCGAGTGAACATAAAATATCTCTGACATAAGAAGTCCAGTTAACATTACCATTATTAATAGCTTGCAACCGCATATTATAAACTTTTTTTTTACTCTTTAATCACTCTTTTACATGCAAAAATATACATAGGGTATCGGCCACATTCACCTCTAACAATATGGTTGGACGTTGATGACTTTACACCGAGATAACGTTTACAAGCTTGCATATGTATAACATCTATTTCCGAACAGATGCCTTTATTTAACCCCCAGATTTCAGATCCATACAATAATAAGGGATTTACTTTAGAATCAAATATTTTAAAGAAAAGCTTAAACGAAAGAGGCCTAAGTTTATGTAATGAGGCAAAAATACCACATAACACCTTTTTTGCTTGAAGCACCCCATTATGTATACAGTCAGACCTCGATATTCCGAACACTTCCGTTTTTCATCAAAAACGTTCGGATAGTGAAATGTTCGGACTGCTGAAATGAACCAAACAAGATGGAGTTACTCGCCTTTGAATCTACATACAGAAGACAACGTATTTAGAATATCAAATGAGTTTTATTTCATATACACATAACAATTGGGATACATATATTAATAAAACAATCATTGCACAAAATCATTTCTAGACATAAATGAACAAAACATTCAACTAACTCACTCAGGTTTGAATAATTTGCCGATTACAGATTGCGTACTCAATGGCTTGAATGACCCACGCATAGTGATCAAAGTTTCTAAGTTCTTTTCGTCACCAACACACTCAAAGTACTTGATCATTTGAGATATTTCAATTTATTACAATCACAAACTCCCGACACACAAAGTGAGACATCTCAATTTATTATGTTTCCGCCATGAAAGTGACCTCGTAAACAATAATCCAAGATAGTTATAAGAACTTTCCCATTCCAATGTCATTCCATTAAAATACCACTCTCTTGATGAGACAATACCCCGCCTTTTTTTAAAAAACGACAACCTTCGTTTTATCTAAATTTACAGACAACTTGTATTCCTCACAAAACTTGTAAAATATCTATGCGATGTTGAAGACCAAAAATAGTATCAGAAATGAAAATGACATCATCAGCAAATAATAATAAAAAATAGTTCCACTACATGTAGTTCCGGATGCATTTGAATACTTTGAGAACAATTAGACTATATTTCCTTTGCAAGATCATTAATGAACATTGGAAATAAAAGGGGACTTAAAACACAACCTTATCGTAATCCAATAGGACAATCAAACGATTGAGAATACCCATTGCGAGCCGAACGCATGCCTTAACACAGTCATATATAGATTGTAATGATTTACTAAACTTGGAAGATACACCTTGACGTGATAAAATATAATTATGCCTCAACTTCGACCTATCAACGAGATCAAAAGCCTTTTTGAAATCCACGAACAAAGCGTACACCTTGCCTCTCTTCTTAGACAAATAACGCTGAATAACAGACTGGAGAATATACATGTTGTCTACAGTGCTGTAACCCTTCCGAAACCCTGCCTGAGATTACACAATCTTGCTGTTAGCATTCGACCAAAAAGAAAGCCTATTGTTTAATATAGAAGTGTATAATTTGCTGACCACACTGAGTAAAGCAATACCTCTGTAATTGTCCGGGACATTAGGATCACCCTTCTTGTACAACGGAATGATAATACCAGTACACCATGCCGCTGGAAAATTACCTGTGTCAAAAAAAATATTAAACAAGAGCTCAAAGTAAGGAATCGAAAATATCTTTAGCTGCAACGATAAACTCTGGAATTATACCACCCAACCCAGCAGATTTACAACATTTAAGCTCAGCAATGCCCTGCGATATTGGTGATTATCAACCTACCAGCCATATAACGTGATACTTGAAACGACCTTTCTAAACCGTATCACTCTTGTAATTCCCTCCAGGAGGGTTTACACAGACAGTTGTAAACCCTGTTAGAAGGAATTATAATTATTGTAAACCCTTATATATCTGTTAAAGGGGCAGTAGCACGTTTTTTTTCAAATTTTATTTTTTCAAATTTCCCATTTATAATGATAGTTTATGTCATTTATGTTAACTTTAGAGGGTTAAACATCTTATTACACAAGCCATTATCCGTAGTGGTAATAACGGTGTTGCGTAAAAAGGAAAAAATGCATGGCGGCCATTTTATTGTGAACACAATTAAATTATTTCGCATTACAAAAACGATTCCCATGGCTTTACAAAACACTGTACACTCATTTTCAATCTGATTTTCCGGAGAGAGAATGGTATTTTACTATTGGTGACATTATTTTTCAAATACATTTCATCGACTTATTTGAGCAAAAAAACGTGCTACTGCCCCTTTAAGATGACGGCTTGAAAGTAAAGATCTGAAGAAACTAACTTAGACTAATTTTGAAAAATTTCATAAGTTTACGACAGAATATTGTAACAGCCGGGGGTTAAGTAAATACCAGATATAAAACAGACAAAATATTTTGAGTTTGGCAACAAGTTGGATTTATTCCAATTCAAGTCAAAAAGTCATATAAAGCCTGTACAATATAAAACAAAAGTCAATGTAAGCAGATCCCTATAATGTCTATGGAAGGGGGAAATAGAATAACATTCACAGCTTATTTCTAATAATCTTATAATTTACCCAGGATTATTAGTTTACTGGATATAGATTTTTGGCCTTTTTATCTCTATTACTTCTTGTTATATATCAATCAACAAGCAGCAGAAATATCTACCTTAATAATCTGCTAAGTTCAGGCCTGGAGATGTTGGGTTACTGAATGGCGAGCGTGAATGAGGAATTCGAAAGCTGCCGCGCTTATATAGAGGTCAAAGGGGTCACGTGATCACAGAATCAACCAATCAGAGGTGACGTTACGTCTGAGAAATTTGGACAAGGGATCTGCTTGTACAAAGTAATTACTAAGTGACAACAACAACAGACATGCATCAAGAGAGCAATTACATTTACCAATTGCTTTTTATAAACGCAATTTATAGCACTTTAAAGTGTAAAAATGCACATTATAATTACTGAGAAAAACAAGATTTCATATCGTCAGTAGACAGATTAACATTGCAATGGAGATTCGCCGTTAGAAAACTTCACGTTTCAATTACAAAATATATCTGATGTGCACATAGATATTATTGAACACGATAATTGCTTTTAGCAAACATTAACGAATAATTTCAAAGAGAGAATTTATCCAACAATAATAAAGTGAACAACAACGAGGAAACATCCCGTACATTGGTACTTCATACATGCTCATGTATACAGTGCATCGGTCGACCTGCCGCAACATAGTTCCAAGAACCATCTGCGTTTCCAGAGCATTTACATCATGTTACAACTGAATTAACTTATAAAAATGATTGTGCATCATTAATTAGTTGATCAAATACGTTTAGACGATCTTAGAAATTACATTTACTGAGATTCACCGAAGAATGACACATCACTCCAAAGTTGCTGAAAGTAAACATGGCGGCTGCCGTCGTGACGCTCAGCAGACGAATTATGCATTTTGGAAGGATATACAGTGACAAAGAACATTACTGATAACATTATGATTCAAGTAAGATTACCAATGATGGATATAATTAACTTCATATTTACGTTACGGTGGCAAATTGACAGGAAGCACAAATTACGATCGCATTGTAATGGCATGGGAAATAACATAGGAATTTACACATGTCTGACAGGTAGTTATTATAAATTTTAGAAGAACAATTATTTACGATTTCAAAGAAACATCTGTCAGTTGGAATTACATTATAACCAAATAGTTATTCAAGTAAACAATTACGATTTATTACTAAACAATTAGGAAAAGAATGAGCTTGAGAAAAGTAATAATTTAGTTCTGAAATTGACAAAAATACACTACATGCCATTACACGACCCTCCTCTTAATTTCGTACCTCCTGGTACGAGCAGTAAGGTTATGTTTCAAGGCTCTAACCGCAGGGGTATAGAGGATATGTCCCGCAAGAACTGGTCGGTGCTGCGGAACCGGTGTTTTGATGCCTCCTGCATCATGGCGACAAACTTCTCCGCTGTCGGGCCAGTCATTTTGCCCAGGGCAATGGTCGAAAGAGTCCTATAATTGTACAGCCTGGCCTTCTCTACGTCAGGACTTGCCATACTGCTGGGTCCCCTTGTTCCCGGCAAGGCCAGGAAGTTGTACTTGTCCAAAAGACTCGTCCTGTCCGTGATGTCGGGTTTTGGTCGTCCTCTTTCCAAGGTCATTGCTGCGTGCTCCCACCACAACAACCTGGTGTCGGCATTCATGTCCCTCCAGCTGACAGGAGGCCATGTCATCCGGAACGATCCATGGCCCAGGGTCACGACTGCACTGTCCCAGTCCCGCCGTGCTGGGGGAAGCAACGGCATGCATCCCCTCTCGAGGATGTCACGGGCCGCCTTGGGGAGGTGATCTTCTGCCGAGGGCTGCACTCTCCTTGGTGGTGATGTCTTCCGGGGCGCTTCTGGAGGTGGAGCCATCTTTCTCTGCTGTAGAACCGGAGCTGGCGAAGCTTTCCTCATGATCTTCCTTGGTGGTGTGAGGCAGGTGTCACCAGCATGGATCTCTATCTCCATCGGCGGTAGTGATAACTTTGGCGGAGACAGCTTCCTGGGAGATCTCTTCTTCCTTGGAGATGACCTCTGTGCTGGTGAGGGTGACCGTGGCCTTGGAGGTAGCTTCTTTGGTGACGTTTTTGAGGCTGTTGGGACTGACTGCTCCTTTAGAGGTGAGTTCTTCTTTACGACAGTTGGCACTGGCAGGATCCACCTCTCCACCGTATCGATCATGCATCCGTCGACGCCAAGCAGGGATGAGAAGGTGTCCTTCTTCGAGTCAGCAAGAATTGAGCGGGGGAGCTGAAGGAATATCCACCGGACTCTTCTTCACCACAGACATCCTCCTTGTCAAGCATGAGAGGGTCTTCGGGTCCGAGATGGAAGAGGGTCCAAGGTGCACCCTGTAGACCACGTGTCCACTGTCAGTGGTGTATGTGGCGTCAGCTCCCTTCACACCCAAGTTGACGTCAACCAGCACCAGCTGCTCGCCCTCCATCCCAGGTGACTCCGGGTCATAGCCGTCGTTCTGCTCCACTGGTACAGGTGAAACTCCCTCTGTGGCCTTCCACCCCTCCTCCCATTCAGCTAGGCTCCTGACTGGCTGCTTGGAGTTGAGCATTGCTGTCACGACTGCCATACGAAGCTTCTTCCCCTCTTGACTGTCATCCTCAGGACGTCGCACCACTTTGACGTAAGCCTTGGGTACTTGCGCAAGCCAGAAGCAAGCGCTTTCCCCAAGGGCCTTCTCTCCCAGTCCCTTTACTTCCGTGGCATGGAAAACTTCCCCATGTCGTTTGAGGTCCAGGCTCCTCCTGAAAGTTGCTGGCTCAGGGCACCAAGGGCAAATGACGCTCAGGCCTTGGTGAGGCTTCCCCATCAGGTGGCTCTTCAGGGAAGTCCGGTTAGCAAAATCCATGGTGCATCCGTCTACTTCACATACGAGACGATTCATTTTCTGTAAGTAATAATTATCCATGAGCAAATTTGCAACGAAAACATTTATACAGGGCAATTATATATAAAATGCTGCTAGTCATTCTTATCCCCTTCCATTTGAGATCTATGTGGTTTACATGAAAGTGTCAATACACCATCCTTCCAATCTAAACGAAAGAAATACTTGGAAAGAGTAGGATGATCAGGCCTAAACTTCCCATTGCTGAACTGTCCCATGGGCAACTAAAAGTCATTGCCCATTTCGATATTCAAATATAATTCTCCTTTCTTTCCTTTCAGATCTGTCCTAAAGACCAGACACCAGGATGAACCAAAAGCAAAGAGTCTCGAGATCTCTTGCTTCCCCAGACGCAGCTTAAAAAAAAATGAGTGATTTGCTGCCCTGAATAACTTCAGCACCTTTCAACTCGACCACAGTCTCGTCCTAGGACTTCAGAAGACTAGTCAATGGTATCCAATATTACACAGAATAGCGTGGGGTTCCCTTACATCAAGACGGTCTCAATTAACAAACATCAAACAATCAAGTAATCCAAGTTGCCAAACTCAATAACATCATCAGAAAGGGTTGTAGGTTTCAGAACTTCCAACCACTTTGTCTACACCAGACCCAAAACAATTTTTGAAACAATCTCAAAGGTAACTGATAGGCAGAGCTATACATCAGCATCCTGCAGGTTTCTAGACTAACTAGATTTCCCACTTTGTCTGCACCGAATCCATGCAGGGAGGTTTCTCCCCTTGTACAGGAGGAGTCTGTCCACATGGTATGCCTTTGACGGTAGCTTTCGGCTTCTTTCACCAGGTAGGTTAAGTCATCAAGTTTCTTGGTGATCACATAGGGACCCTTCCATTTAGAGGTGAGTTTATGACAAACGCCTGGCCGTCTCATTGGGTCATGTAGCCAAACTGCTTGCCCTTCTCTCAAAACTCTCCTCTCTGTCTTCAGATCATAGTGTTTCTTTTGGTAGAGAGCATTTTTCTTGAGATGTTTTCTTGCAGTTTCGTGTGCACACTGGAGTTTCCTTCCTAAGCTAGATACAAAGGATTCAGCATTTGCATGCTCCTCCTGATCTGGCTTCCCAATAACAGCCTGTAAAGGCAATGTTACCTCTCGACCCAAAACCATCTTATTTGGGGTCTGTCCTGTACTGGCATGGACCGATGCTCTGTAGGCCATCAGAAGTTGTTGCAGAAATTCATCCCAGTTGCGTTGATCGTGGGAGGAGAACATTGTGAGCATGGCACCAAGAGTGCGATTAAATCGTTCCACACCACCGTTCGCTTGAGGTCTCATACTTGTAGTTCTTGTCTTATGAACTCCCATGAAGGAGCAGACCTCTTGGAACAACTTTGATTCAAAGTTGGTACCCTGGTCACTGTGAATTTGGAGAGGAGTACCAAATCGGCAGATGAATTCGTTTACAAGAGTTCTTGCTACTGTTTCCGACTCTTGGTTTGGCATCGCAAAGGCCTCTGTCCATTTGCTGAAACAATCCATGATGACAAGTATGTATCTATTACCCTTTCGGGTGACAGGCAAGGGTCCGAGTATATCCATGGCAATGCGTTCCATTGGTTCGCCAACCAGATACTCACCAAGTGGAGCTCGTTGGGCTTTTGATTGCTTCCTTGCAACACACTGATCGCAGGTCTGGCAATATTTCTCAATGTCATCCTTCATTCCAGGCCTAATTGTTGCCAAACTATTCTAAGCTAACTTCAGTATTTACTTAACAGGTTCGTATCAAGGATGTTTTATAAAAAAACATCCCACTTCTGACACCAAGTTTGTAACAGCCGGGGGTTTAGTAAATACCAGATATAAAACAGACAAAATATTTTGAGTTTGGCAACAAGTTGGATTTATTCCAATTCAAGGTTTAGTCAAAAAGTCATATAAAGCCTGTACAATATAAAACAAAAGTCAATGTAAGCAGATCCCTATAATGTCTATGGAAGGGGGAAATAGAATAACATTCACAGCTTATTTCTAATAATCTTATAATTTACCCAGGATTATTAGTTTACTGGATATAGAGTTTTGGCCTTTTTATCTCTATTACTTCTTGTTATATATCAATCAACAAGCAGCAGAAATATCTACCTTAATAATCTGCTAAGTTCAGGCCTGGAGATGTTGGGTCACTGAATGGCGAGCGTGAATGAGGAATTCGAAAGCTGCCGCTCTTATATAGAGGTCAAAGGGGTCACGTGATCACAGAATCAACCAATCAGAGGTGACGTTACGTCTGAGAAATTTGGACAAGGGATCTGCTTGTACAAAGTAATTACTAAGTGACAACAACAACAGACATGCATCAAGAGAGCAATTACATTTACCAATTGCTTTTTATAAACGCAATTTATAGCACTTTAAAGTGTAAAAATGCACATTATAATTACTGAGAAAAACAAGATTTCATATCGTCAGTAGACAGATTAACAGCAATGGAGATTCGCCGTTAGAAAACTTCACGTTTCAATTACAAAATATATCTGATGTGCACATAGATATTATTGAACATGATAATTGCTTTTAGCAAACATTAACGAATAATTTCAAAGAGAGAATTTATCCCACAATAATAAAGTGAACAACAATGAGGAAACATCCCGTACATTGGTACTTCATACGTGCTCATGGATACAGTGCATCGGTCGACCTGCCGCAACATAGTTCCAAGAACCATCTGCGTTTCCAGAGCATTTACATCATGTTACAATTGAATTAACTTATAAAAATGATTGTGCATCATTAATTAGTTGATCAAATACGTTTAGACGATCTTAGAAATTACATTTACTGAGATTCACCGAAGAATGACACATCACTCCAAAGTTGCTGAAAGTAAACATGGCGGCTGCCGTCGTGACGCTCAGCAGACGAATTATGCATTTTGGAAGGATATACAGTGACAAAGAACATTACTGATAACATTATGATTCAAGTAAGATTACCAATGATGGATATAATTAACTTCATATTTACGTTACGGTGGCAAATTGACAGGAAGCACAAATTACGATCGCATTGTAATGGCATGGGAAATAACATAGGAATTTACACATGTCTGACAGGTAGTTATTACAAATTTTAGAAGAACAATTATTTACGATTTCAAAGAAACATCTGTCAGTTGGAATTACATTATAACCAAATAGTTATTCAAGTAAACAATTACGATTTATTACTAAAATATTAGGAAAAGAATGAGCTTGAGAAAAGTAATAATTTAGTTCTGAAATTGACAAAAATACACTACATGCCATTACACGACCCTCCTCTTAATTTCGTACCTCCTGGTACGAGCAGTAAGGTTATGTTTCAAGGCTCTAACCGCAGGGGTATAGAGGATATGTCCCGCAAGAACTGGTCGGTGCTGCGGAACCGGTGTTTTGATGCCTCCTGCATCATGGCGACAAACTTCTCCGCTGTCGGGCCAGTCATTTTGCCCAGGGCAATGGTCGAAAGAGTCCTATAATTGTACAGCCTGGCCTTCTCTACGTCAGGACTTGCCATACTGCTGGGTCCCCTTGTTCCCGGCAAGGCCAGGAAGTTGTACTTGTCCAAAAGACTCGTCCTGTCCGTGATGTCGGGTTTTGGTCGTCCTCTTTCCAAGGTCATTGCTGCGTGCTCCCACCACAACAACCTGGTGTCGGCATTCATGTCCCTCCAGCTGACAGGAGGCCATGTCATCCGGAACGATCCATGGCCCAGGGTCACGACTGCACTGTCCCAGTCCCGCCGTGCTGGGGGAAGCAACGGCATGCATCCCCTCTCGAGGATGTCACGGGCCGCCTTGGGGAGGTGATCTTCTGCCGAGGGCTGCACTCTCCTTGGTGGTGATGTCTTCCGGGGCGCTTCTGGAGGTGGAGCCATCTTTCTCTGCTGTAGAACCGGAGCTGGCGAAGCTTTCCTCATGATCTTCCTTGGTGTTGTGAGGCAGGTGTCACCAGCATGGATCTCTTTCTCCATCGGCGGTAGTGATAACTTTGGCGGAGACAGCTTCCTGGGAGATCTCTTCTTCCTTGGAGATGACCTCTGTGCTGGTGAGGGTGACCGTGGCCTTGGAGGTAGCTTCTTTGGTGACGTTTTTGAGGCTGTTGGGACTGACTGCTCCTTTAGAGGTGAGTTCTTCTTTACGACAGTTGGCACTGGCAGGATCCACCTCTCCACCGTATCGATCATGCATCCGTCGACGCCAAGCAGGGATGAGAAGGTGTCCTTCTTCGAGTCAGCAAGAATTGAAGGGGGAGCTGAAGGAATATCCACCGGACTCTTCTTCACCACAGACATCCTCCTTGTCAAGCATGAGAGGGTCTTCGGGTCCGAGATGGAAGAGGGTCCAAGGTGCACCCTGTAGACCACGTGTCCACTGTCAGTGGTGTATGTGGCGTCAGCTCCCTTCACACCCAAGTTGACGTCAACCAGCACCAGCTGCTCGCCCTCCATCCCAGGTGACTCCGGGTCATAGCCGTCGTTCTGCTCCACTGGTACAGGTGAAACTCCCTCTGTGGCCTTCCACCCCTCCTCCCATTCAGCTAGGCTCCTGACTGGCTGCTTGGAGTTGAGCATTGCTGTCACGACTGCCATATGAAGCTTCTTCCCCTCTTGACTGTCATCCTCAGGACGTCGCACCACTTTGACGTAAGCCTTGGGTACTTGCGCAAGCCAGAAGCAAGCGCTTTCCCCAAGGGCCTTCTCTCCCAGTCCCTTTACTTCCGTGGCATGGAAAACTTCCCCATGTCGTTTGAGGTCCAGGCTCCTCCTGAAAGTTGCTGGCTCAGGGCACCAAGGGCAAATGACGCTCAGGCCTTGGTGAGGCTTCCCCATCAGGTGGCTCTTCAGGGAAATCCGGTTAGCAAAATCCATGGTGCATCCGTCTACTTCACATACGAGACGATTCATTTTCTGTAAGTAATAATTATCCATGAGCAAATTTGCAACGAAAACATTTATACAGGGCAATTATATATAAAATGCTGCTAGTCATTCTTATCCCCTTCCATTTGAGATCTATGTGGTTTACATGAAAGTGTCAATACACCATCCTTCCAATCTAAACGAAAGAAATACTTGGAAAGAGTAGGATGATCAGGCCTAAACTTCCCATTGCTGAACTGTCCCATGGGCAACTAAAAGTCATTGCCCATTTCGATATTCAAATATAATTCTCCTTTCTTTCCTTTCAGATCTGTCCTAAAGACCAGACACCAGGATGAACCAAAAGCAAAGAGTCTCGAGATCTCTTGCTTCCCCAGACGCAGCTTAAAAAAAATGAGTGATTTGCTGCCCTGAATAACTTCAGCACCTTTCAACTCGACCACAGTCTCGTCCTAGGACTTCAGAAGACTAGTCAATGGTATCCAATATTACACAGAATAGCGTGGGGTTCCCTTACATCAAGACGGTCTCAATTAACAAACATCAAACAATCAAGTAATCCAAGTTGCCAAACTCAATAACATCATCAGAAAGGGTTGTAGGTTTCAGAACTTCCAACCACTTTGTTCTGAAATTGACAAAAATACACTACATGCCATTACAATATGTACAGCAAATGTTTTGCAGAAAGCGCGTCTCGAACCCGTTTCCACCATCACTTATAGTTACTGAGTCAGTGCCTCAGACTATTGCGCTCAAGGGGCAGACGAGAATTGACGGTACAAAAGAAACTCATATAGCGCGGCTGTTAACAGGCTGACATCACCGAGGGATCCTCAATAAAACGCCAGGGATCCTCAATAAAACGCCAGGGATCCTCAAGATCCTCAATATAACGCGATAACAAGTAAAAAAAGCCTGTTTTACACTTAAAAACGGTTGATAATATAGATAACCCATTCTACCTCAGATATGGTAAGGTTGTAGACCCTGATAGTGAGGGGAAAAAAAACCTCGGATGCTTAGCATCCTCGGGTTTTTCCTTCCTATCAGGATCACAACCTTACCATATCCTCGGTATCATGGGTTATCCTTATAATATAAGATAACATCAAACAAAACCTTTTCATCATCACTGCACATATTGAATGAATCATCAGCATTGTCATTTGAGTTAAACATTATTATTAAAATGATTAAACCAATTATCTAGAGACATCACTGGTGATCTTTTGGTATCAGATTTGACTGTCTTCAAAGCTCTCCAGAATAACTTAGCATTGTTCACATTGGATATTAGTTTATCTCTCATGTCTTCAATGTGCTGTCTCTTTTTGTCACGTATGACACTATTATATTTATTTCGAGCATTAATAAAGTTCTGGCGTGATATACTATCCCGTAATCGCCGAAACGTTTTTAACAACCTGTCTCTTTCCATGGTTGAGAACTACATGTTACACTTTACAAGTTACAAGTCAACATGTCTTTATTTATGGCACAAATCCCCTTACATAATATCTTGCCTTTACTCGAAACACCTCTTGTTATGAATGGTGAATACTCTTTATGCAACGACATTACATATTCAGTTTATGATTTACATACGCAATAACCGAATGTTTTGTGTTTCTGGTGAATTGAAATGTTCGATATGAAGCCTTGTAGGTCTTACCGGGAAGTTTTCTGCTTGTCCAACAATGATCGATACACATAAATGTTCATTATTCAATTCATGTTCCACATAGTCTTATACATAGTAGATCCTGGAGAATGACCCCACACTGTTCGGTGTGTAGAAGGGTGGGGTAGTACGTCTTAATTGGAACGAGACTTAAGTTTGGGAGAGGTTTCAACAATGGTTGCTATACTAAAGTGATCATAACAGGGTATACGATGTCTTGCCGGGAACGTATCAGTGTTTCCGGGGAATCGTTCCACAATGCGGTTTGACTTGAAGTTTGAATATAGGCATTGGTATATAGTGAGAAGGACGGGAGGCGTCTCTCTGGTAATACTGCTCAGTTCTCGCCGGTTCTCAAGAACAAACATACACCTGTGAAGATGTTGAAGTGTCAAGGTAAAAATGATAACCCACATTACGTAAAGAACTATTTTCTAGTGTATATTATGAGTCTTAATACAAATATGTAATTTCGTGTAAAAATATTTAAAACAAGACATGTTTAATGACTTTGATTTAATTTACATTTACATGAATAAGTTCATGCCGATAGCTGATTCATTAAAATGGGGAATTTATGTTTTCTTGGAAATATGAATACTAAACGATGTCCCGTTTGATAATATGTTTATCAAACGATAGAATGGTTTGGTATGTTAACGAGCGAAAGCGAGTTGAATACCGATACCATTCACGAGTTTCATGAACATGCTATCAAGCAGGACCGAGTTTAGTATTTTGTTTATTAGTCAATGATGTAAATAGCGTTGAACTGCAAGAAAATCGTTGTTAGTGACGGTCAATTGCAAATAGGTAACACGCTTTTGCAGTCGCACGGCTAATATTGTGATGTCAGCCAAAAACGACTATGACGTCACGCGCCGATTATGACGTTACGGCAGCAAACGGTGGTATCCGACTCATCGTTATCTAATGAGTGATCTCACCACGGTTGAGTAGTAATATATGATATCAAATGAAAAGTTATAATGTGTTATTATAACACAAATTTATTTCCACACTGAAAAATTAAATAGTCCCCGAAGTTTGGTCGAGTCAAGTAAATAAATTTCACCTTTAAAAGCATTAATAAAGGTTCTACCATGGGCAATGAGTAAAACTACGGTAGTCGAAATCGATTCTAATCTTTGTCTGACAAGTGGGGTAAGAACTGTATTTCTAATGGGTACATCCTTGTGTTTTTGTGAGTTTTTAAGTGTATATTAAATGGGACGTCTGCCAATTGGGGTTCCACCGAGTCAACGTAGTCTCTGAGACTGTGTGTTGTTCAGAAGTCGCATCAAACAGTTTCACACGAGTAGATCATCGAAACTATAATGGCCTTCTTGCTTCGCAACGCTTTAATTACACTCTTGTACTAATTCAAATGACTACACGACTAACGGTTTATGTTCAATTAATATGCAATGGCGTAATAAGCTTATTCAGTTACGGCGTCAGAGGAAATGTTGTGGAGGAAAACATTTTCAAGGCGATGTAACGTGAGGATTTCCAAACCTGATTAATATATATTTTATCACTTCGTCCCTTTATCACTTCACCAACTCACCACCTCACCATACTGCCACCTCACCACCTCACCACCTCAACACCAGTCACCACCTCACCAAACCGCAACCTCACCACTTCACCATTTCATCACCTCACAAATCCAACTAACCACTTCACCACCTAACCAAACCGCCAACTCATCACCTCATCAGGTCACATCTCACCACTTCATCAGCTCACCAATCCTCAACCTCACCAATTCACCACTTCACCACCTCACAATATCGCAACCTCACCACCTCACCACCTCACCATTTCACAAATTCATCACCTCACCAATCCACCAACTCACCACTTCATCACCTCACAATACCGCAACCTCACCAACTCACCACCTCACCAACAAACAACCTCACCACCTCAACATTTCACCTCCTGACCACCTCAAAACCTCACCACCTCAAACCTCAACACTTCACAACCTCACCACCTCACCAAACCGCCACCTCACCACCTCACCATACCGCCACCTCATCACTGTACTACCTCACCACTTCACCACCTCACCACCTCACCACTTCAACACCTCACATCATCACCAACTCACCACTTCACCAACCCGACACTTCACATCCTCACTACCTCACAACCTCAACACTTCACCTACACAGAACTTCACCTCACCTCATCACCACCTCACAATACCGCCACCTCATCACCGCACCATACCGTCTCACCACCTCACCACCTCACCACTTCACCACCTCACCACTTCACCACTTCACCACTTCACCAACTCACCATCTCACCACTTCACCTCCTCATCACTTCACCACCTCACCACTTCACCGACTCACCGCTTCACCAACTCACCACTTTACAACCTCACCACCCCACAACCTCACCACCTCACCACTTCACCACCTCACCACTTCACCCCCTCACCACTTCACCAACTCACCACTTCACAACCTCACAACCTCACCACCTCACCTCAACACTTCTCAGAACTTCACCTCTCCTCCTCACCACCTCACCATACCGCCACCTCATCACTGCACCATACCAGTTCACCATCTCACCACCTCACAACCTCACCAGCTCACCACTTCACCACCTCATCACTTCACTACCTCACCACCTCACCACTTCACAAACTCACCACTTCACAAACTCACCACTTCACAAACTCATCACCTCACCATACCGCCACCTCACCACCTCACCATTTCACCACCTCATCACCTCACCATACCACTTCACCACCTGACCACCTGACCTCCTTACCACCTCACAACTTCACCACCGAACCAGGTCGATCACCACCTCACTCTTTCACATCTACAAAACCAATTCACCGACTCACCACCTCCAAATTTTTAACTATTTCAAAACATGTTTTAGGGAATTGTTTTAAAAAGCATTATATATAATTATCAAAACCAGAATCTTCTCGCTTGGTTGCAAACAGTTTTATCAAGGAGAACCGATATATTTTATGAACACTTCAATCAGTTGAGTTTAGACTTGCTTAATAATGTCATAGATTGTATTAAATGGTTTCTTTATACAAACTCATGGACCAAGATTAAAATTAAATAACATACAAATTGATAATCGTTAGTATCGTTACCCATTCAAAACCTTTATTAGAACAAATCGTCATGTTTATCATCAAATCAAATCAAATAAGTAGGTTTTATACACAGGGACTTGAATTGTTGAAAACAAACAGTTCCTAGGTCCAATACTACGATGCGATATAAACCCTATACTGATAAATAACTTTATTCATTAGTATATTATTTATAGTATTTATTAGTATAGGGTATATATCGCATCGTAGTATTGGACCTAGGAACTGTTTGTTTTCAGCAATACAAGCCCCTGTGGTTTTATATTTCGTTTTTGAAAATGTTGGAATTTCACCCCAGATTTTCTGCGAAAACCAAACCAAAAGGTGTCCATCAAAGAAGAATTCAGCTTGAAAAAACTAGGTCTATGTGGCGAAGACCTGTTACAGTTTACAACATCTCAGGTAGGTTACACAGGTTCGATTGACAGACGTTGAGACATGTTTCCAAAACTTGAATTACGTAATCTCAAAAACAAATAATACACAAATAAGATAAATCCAAGACTGTACAAAAAACACAAGACAAAATCAAATAATCCTGAAAAATAAACATGTAACAATGTAAACGCAACTTTTAAATTGTATATATTTTCGTGCAGATCTATACCAAAGGTAAAGTCGAAGGTTGACTTATGGAAAAGGATAAATTGATACAGTTGAAAAATGTCCTTATTAAAATAGCTAATGCTGTTGACAGTGATCCCTGTGTGTATTTCATCTCAACAAGAATATATTCCATCTAGTTTGGGTATTATCTTCTATGAATAAAATGTCCCATGCATGTCGTTAATTTCCTACTATAAAACCATGTCATTTTATCATTATTAACAACTTGTTTAATTTAAACATCTCCCTGACATTGATGTGGCAGGCCGAGATGAAAGGGTTTACTGGCTTCCGCCAGTGTTATATCCCTTTAGCTCAACGGAGGTCCCGGGTTGGATTCCCATTAGAGGTTTTCTCACTCAATCACTTCTGTTACATAAAACTTACATTGGCATACTTTATCTGTCTTACTGTTCACATCAATGTTATTTTCACAGTGGATCAAATCCCCAATGATGTTCCGGATCTACAGATTGATCTTCGTCGTGTATTGGATCATCGCTCCTGTCCTTTCATTCAAGGTCGCGGGGAACAAGAAAATATACACCAACGATGAAATGATGGGAAACGCTCGAACTAAACTGGAGACGACCCTCACTGGTTGGTGTTTCGTCGTGCTTGAAGCAGACTTCGGTTTGGCACTTTTGCTATGTTTAGTGGCATATTCAAGTTGTGTTAAAAACTGTAGGTGTTGCGATTTACTCAAACAACTTTCCTGGCTATTAACCAATATAAACTCATCGATGGCAGTTTTTGTAACCATTGTCTACTTCGGGACTGTGTATGACAAAAGTGGGGAGACCAGTTCAATAGATCTCCATGTCCATGGTCTGACGACCGTATTCGTCATCGTCGACAACGTTGTGAGTGCACGCCCCCGTCGTCTCCTGCACTTCATCTACCCTCTGGGATTTGTAGCCTCATACTTCATCTTCAGTGTCATATTCTGGTCCGTGGATCATGAGAACAATGTAAACTATAAGGTGATTCTGGACTGGAATAATCCTGGTCCTGCCATTGGGTGCAGTATTGGTTTTGGGTTGCTTATTGTTATTATACATGCTGCACTTTTCTTCCTGTATAAAATTAACGTATGTCTTCATTCAAAAGCATTTGAGCGTTATTGTTCATCGGAAACACCAGAAAGAGATGAAGGAGAAGGTTTAGAAATGATAGACCAACGAAATTAGCGGCAAAAAAGATAATTCATATAATATCTCTTCTTTTTATGCAATGAAATTTCATTTTACATAGATTACATCGAGTTATTTCACAGATTTTAGTCTTTGATTGTATAGGATTTGGCTAATTAGCATATATCCTTCGAAAATGTCTGGTGTAAATAACACAAATAAACTTTTTTCGGTTTTTGTCTCTGATTTGGTCTTCTTTATTTATCATGATTTTTATGGTCCATTGTTAAGCATTTTTCGAGGAAAACACTTCTTCTTTTTCACTTTCTTCTGTTTCCAAAAATAGCATTATGACGTGACAACTTTACAGCGGCATCGCTGATTGCACAATTAGATTCAAATGCAACCAATCAGGACTCTCAAATTCTAGCCGAGAAATTCCTTAGCAGAGGTTATGATCGAAAATCTGAAGGGAGTAGAATCACAATTCGATAACAAAAATGTCGTTCCCTTGCAAATTGTGCAAATGACAAAGTTTTTTTTTATTTAGAATTGTATCTAGAATTGATATTTTTTATGATGTAGAAAGCGTTTACGAATCATATCCACTTACCACCATTATATAAGCTGAAATTATTCATGTGTTTTAATGTCAGAGAAAGGTTTTTCTAAAAATATTATTGATCCAAATGTATACATCGACGAAGGAAGTTTCTTACAGAAAAGTAGTTTTTGTTTTTGTTATTTCTTATTGAAGAAAGTATTTATTCCTTTATATCTGTATTTGTATTAATCAACAATCATCTGCTTACTTAAAGTTCACATCTTCTATAGCTTCTCTTGCACATTTCAGTTATATTCCAGCTCCAGATTAATATAAGCAGCATGTCAATAATATGTTTTCTAACATATATTTTGTCCTAATTTCTTATGTCCCCCGCAAGCTTTGCGGGAGACATAATGTTTGCGTTCGTAAGTCCGTAATTCCGAAATTCTGTCTTTGTCGGAACGTTCAATATCTTTTTATGAAACTTGGTATGTGGTTAGACCAAGTGGTGGAATTAGTGCCCTTTGCTACTTTGGTTATTCTGAATTTAATTTTTGGTTTCCGTGGAAACAACTTGAACTTAGTGCACATGGGGGGTATAGGGACCTTTTCCTACGTCTATCTAAAAAAACTTTTCAGTATTATTTAACGATACTTGGTACTTGTTTAGACTCAAAGATGGAATGGTGCCAGCCTTTTGCTATACTTAAATCATTGTATTATTTTAACTAAGAGGCTACATTGAAACAAGTTCATTTATTCTAATAGATTAACCTTTTTGGATTGTCTCTGGCATAAGTGGAAAATAAGGGTAAGATGGTAAGTTGGAGCGGGGGACATCACAGTGCATCACATGCACATAAATTATTTCTAGTTATTTAGTCAAAACATTTGCTTTTACTTCTCCTATTTCTTAATATTTCGTATGCTATATTTGGTTATTCAAATATTTCACATTATGAAATTTGCCTCTTACTCGTTATTTATTTCATATTTATAAAGCAAGCTCCATGATGTATATTCAAGCACATGAAATGTAATAGTTTTTTATGTAGTCGTCATATATGATATGATACTATTATTTAGATAAATATTTATTCAGTTACATTCTGTATGTTATTTTTGGTTATTTCAACATTTCACAACATCTTGAAATAAACAAGTTTCTGTTATATATTCAGGTAAATTGTATAGTCTTTCATATGTTGATCAATAACATGATCAAGGACTAACAACAGCCAACACGAATGTTCAAGAAATGTTTCATTAATAAGAAATACATCGTTGTGAAGGTTTAATTTACAATATCATTTACTTTATTTATTTAAACCAAAAGCTTGTATACAGCAGAATAGGGTCGGAAAACTAGCACAAACTTTATAGCTTGAATAATAGGTCATAAAATGGTATACATGTATAAACATGCATTAAAAGATGACATAGTATATCGTTTTCAATGTATTTCAAAATGAAATTCTGCATAAAACTTGAAGTTGTCAAGGGTGTGTACTGATCCCTCCCTTCTTCGTGTCTTTAATTGGGGTCGGGAAGGCTGAACTAATACAAACTTCGGACTAGTCCTTGGAGTGAGTTATAATAACTGTTGAGAGATTTCGTTCTATATAAACCTAATTGCCATTCATTTGCACAATGTTGAATATATAATCACCATTGAATTCATAATCATAAACAAGATTGGTGAACGGGGAGCACGGGTCATAGTTGTGAGGCGGTAGCTTCGGGCTTTCACCAAATGTATTGACTCTGCACACTCAGTTTTTGGTGTGTATACTTAAATGGTTGAATTGTTGTTGTGTGCCTGGTGAATTGAAGACTATCTGAAGCCCTGCAGAAAGCTTTCATTGGACGACATAGCCTACTGTAGTTTCGTACTACAGCTTTTACAAGGAACGTACGCTGCAGCGTTCCTGGGAAATGTTCCACAATGGTGATGTCTTGAACTTCGAAATACGTACTTGCACACGCCCCCAAGTTATAATCTTTTGATTTTCGACGATTACAGTTGGAATTTGCTGAACAACTTTCAGCCAATGACTTACGTTGTCTTTGTATCTTTACAAGTCTAATGACCAATGAACAGGGCTGTAGCAATTTATGACCCTCGTGACACTTAGGGTAATCCGAAATAATAAACACAAACACATGTGGAATTTGATTTTTCTGTATATGTCATTCCAACAGAATTACTCCTTATTTTGCCATTAAAAACTTTAATAAAGTTGTGTACCTTAATTTGAAACATTATTACGCAAAAGAAGCGCTTTTGTACTAATTCAGTACATGATTTTGCAATCCAGAATCGGAAACCACAATCCATTTTGATAATAACTGACCTACTTTTCTTAGAATCCTGTGTTGTTTCAAAGAAATGTTTGGGGGGGGGGGGGGGGGGGGGGCCATGTTCAATAATGCAAGGAATTAGATATGTCTTTGAATAACCTAAACGTTGAGCGCGCTTTATTATGAAACAGTACTGACAGTCTCCCACTAGACCAGAAAAAAACACCCAGACAACCCTCTCATCATGCATTGTCTAAGCGCTTGTACATCGAGCACCAATATTCACCAAACATCACCACCTCAGTCACTATATCTACTCAGTTGCAATTCAGTACAATTCAGTGGAAACACTGTGTTTATACATACATTATAGATAAGCCTTGGGACTATCTTGAACAACAGAGTGCCAGTCTTGTTCACAACAAAATTTTAATCTATTGAAATTTCATTTACGAACATAGAAATATTGTTAATACGCTGATACTCCAAACCATACCGCAATCCCAGTGAACATAAAATATCTCTGACATAAGAAGTCCAGTTAACATTACCAATATTAATAGCTTGCAACCGCATATTATAATTTTTTTTTTACATATCTGTAATGAGCCATAGCTAAAATTTTACCCCAGTAGGAAATCACTCTTTTATATGCAAAAATATACATAGGGTATCGGCCACATTCACCTCTAACAATATGGTTGGACGTTGATGACTTTACACCGAGATAACGTTTACAAGCTTGCATATGTATAACCTCTATTTCCGAACAGATGCCTTTATTTAACCCCCAGATTTCAGATCCATACAACAATAAGGGACTTACTTGAGAATCAAATATTTTAAAGAAAAGCTTAAACGAAAGAGGCCTTAGTTTATGTAAGGAGGCAACAATACCACATAACACCTTTTTTGCTTGAAGCACCCCATTATGTATATGTTTTAACCATGAAAGTGACCTCGTAAACAATAATCCAAGATATTTATAAGAACTTTCACATTCCAATTTGATTCCATTAAAATACCATTTTTCTTGATGAGACAATACCCCCGCCTTTTTTAAAAACGACAACCTTCGTTTTATCTAAATTTACAAACAACTTGTATTCCTCACAAAACGATTGTAAAATATCTATGCGATGTTGAAGACCAAAAATAGTATCAGAAATGAAAATGACATCATCAGCAAATAATAATAAAACTAGTTCCACTAGTTCCGGATGCATTTGAATACTTTGAGAACAATTAGACTATATTTCCTTTGCAAGATCATTAATGAACATTGGAAATAAAAGGGGACTTAAAACACAACCTTGTCGTAATCCAATAGGACAATCAAACGATTGAGAATACCCAATGCGAGCCCGAACACATGCCTTAACACAGTCATAAATAGATTGTAATGACTTACTAAACTTGGAAGATACACCTTGACGTGATAAAATATGCCACAACTTCGACCTATCAACGAGATCAAAAGCCTTTTTGAAATCCACGAACAAAGCGTACACCTTGCCTCTCTTCTTAGACAAATAACGCTGAATAACAGACTGGAGAATATACATGTTGTCTACAGTGCTGTAACCCTTCCGAAACCCTGCCTGAGATTCCACAATCTTGCTGTTAGCATCCTACCAAAAAGAAAGCCTATTGTTTAATATAGAAGTTTATCAACCTACCAGCCATATAACGTGATACTTGAAACGACCTTTCTAAACCGTATCACCCGGTACGAGGGACTTACAACCTTGTAATTCCCTCCAGGAGGGTTTACACAGACAGTTGTAAAGACTGTTAGAAGGAATGATAATGATTGTAAACCCTGATATATCTGTTAAGATGACGGCTTGAAAGTAAAGGTCTGGAGAAACTAACTTAGACTAATTTTGAAAAATTCATAAGTTTACGACAGAATATGTACAGCAAATGTTTTGCAGAAAGTGCGTCTCGAACCCGTATCCTCCATCACTTGTACTTAATGAGTCAACGCCTCAGACTACTGCGCTAAGGGGACAGACGAGATTTGACGGTACAAAAGAAACTCATATAGCGCGGCTGTTAACAGGCTGACATCACCGAGGGATCCTCAATATAACGCCAGGGATCCGCAAGATCCTCAATATAATGCGATTACAAGTAAAAAGCCTGTTTTACACTTAAAAACGGTTGATAATACAGATAACCCATTCTACCTCGGATATGGTAAGGTTGTAAACCCTGATAGTCAGGAAAAACCCTCGGATGCTTCGCATCCTCGGGTTTTTACTTCCTATCAGGGTCTACAACCTTACCATATCCTCGGTATCATGGGTTATCCTTATAGTATAATTTGCTGACCACACTAAGTAAAGCAATACATCTGTAAGTGTCCGGGACATTAGGATCACCCTTCTTATACAACGGAATGATAATACCAGTACACCATGCCGCTGGAAAATTACCTGTGTCAAAAATTATATTAAACAAGCGCTCAAAGTAAGGAATCAAAATATCCTTAGCTGCAACGATAATCTCTGGAATTATACCATCCAACCCAGCAGATTTACCACATTTAAGCTCAGCCATGCCCTTTAAAATTTCCTCCTGCGATATTGGTGAATCTAAGATAACATCTAACAAAACCTTTTATCATCACTGCACATAGTGAATGAATCATCAGCATTGTCATTAGAGTTAAACAAATTATTAAAATGATTAAACCAATTATCTAGAGATATCACTGGTGATCTTTTGGTATCAGATTTGACTGTCTTCAAAGCTCTCCAGAATAACTTAGCATTGTTCACATTGGATATTAGTTTATCTCTCATGTCTTCAATGTGCTGTCTCTTTTTGTCACGTATGACACTATTATATTTATTTCGAGCGTTAATAAAGTTCTGGCGTGATATACTATCCCGTAATCGCCGACATGTTTTTAACAACCTGTATCTTTCCATGGTTGAGAACTACATGTTACACTTTACAAAATACAAGTCAACATGTCTTTATTTATGGCACAAATCCCCTTACATAATATCTTGCCTTTCCTCGAAACACCTCTTTTTTATGAATGGTGAATACTCTTTATGCAACGACATTACATATTCAGTTTATGAATTACATACGCAATAACCGAATGCTTTTGTGTTTCTGGTGAATTGAAATGTTCGATATGAAGCCTTGTAGGTCTTACCGGGAAGTTTTCTGCTTGTCCAACAATGATCGATACACATAAATGTTCATTGTTCAATACATGTTCTAGTTGTCTTATACAAAGTAGATCCTGGAGAATGATCCCACAATGTTCAGTGTGTAGAAGGGTCGGGTAGTATGTCTTAATTGGAACGAGACTTAAGTTTGGGAGAGGTTTCAACAATGGTTGCTATACTAAAGTGATCATAACAGGGTATACGATGTCTTGCCGGGAACGTCTCAGTGTTTCCGGGGAATCGTTCCACAATGCGGTTTGACTTGAAGTTTGAATATAGGCATTGGTATATAGTTAGAAGGACGGAGGGAGTCTCTCTGGTAGTACTGCTCAGTTCTCGCCGGTTCTCAAGAACAAACATACACCTGTGAAGATGTTGAAGTGTCAAGGTAAAAATGATAACCCACATTACGTAGAGAACTATTTTCTAGTGTATATTATGAGTCTTAATACAAATATGTAATTTCGTGTACAAATATTATACACAAGACATGTTTAGGGGCTTTGGTTTAATGTACATTTACATGAATAAGTTCGTGCCAATAGCTAACTCATCAAAATGAGGAATTTATTTTTTCTTGGAAATATAGAATACTAAACGATGTCCCGTTTGATAATATGTTTATCAAACGATAGAATGGTTTGGTATGTTAACGAGCGAAAGCGTGTTATCAAACAGGACCGAGTTCAGTATTATATTTATTACTCAATGATGTAAATAGCGTTGAATTGCAAGAAAATCGTTGTTAGTGACGCTCACTTGCAAATAGGTCACCCGCTTTTGCAGTCGCACAGCTAATATTGTCGGTCAAAAACGACTATGACGTCACGCGCCGATTATGACGTTACGGCAGCACACGATGGTATCACGCATATGTGTTACCGACTCATTGTTATCTAATGAGTGATCTCACCACGGTTGAGTAGTAATAGATGATATCAAATGAAAAGTTATAATTTGTTATTATAACACAAATGTATTTCCACACTGAAAAATGAAATAGTTCCGAAGTTTGGTCGAGTACTAGTCAAGTAAATAAACTTTACCTTTAAAAGCATCAATAAAAAAATCTACCATGGGCAATGAGTAAAACTACGGTAGTCGAAATCGATTCTAATCGTTGTCTAACAAGTGGAGTAAGAACTTGCTTCTTAATGGGTAACATCCTTGTGCTTTTGTGAGTTTTTAAGTGTCTATGAAATGGGACGTCTGCCAATTGGGGTTCCACCGAGTCAACGTAGTCTCTGAGACTCTGTGTTGTTCAGAAGTCGCATCAAACAGTTTCACACGAGTAGATCATCGAAACTATAATGGCCTTCTTGCTTCACCAAGATTTAATTACACTCTTGTACTAATTCAAATGACTTCACGACTGAGATAAGCCGAACCGAACCGGTTCACGTTCAATTAATATGCAATGGCATAATAAGCTTAATCAGTTATGGCGTCAGAAGAAACGTTCGCGTCAATTTGACAAGATGGGAGGAAAACATTTTCAAGGCGATGAAACGTTAAGATTTCCCAAAATATAGGTTCTATTTGACTAAAATATATTTTATCACTTCATCACTTTATCACTTCACCACCTAATCTCACCACATCACCACTTCACTACCTCACCACCAACTTCCAAATGCAAGGACTTATTCTTGCCAGTCTCCATTACTGGCTGATTTAGGCCTTGCATTTCTGGTGCAACGATTCACTATCTGGGCACAACAAAGCGAGGGAAATGCCGCAAGGCTTAAATCAGCCAGTAATGCAGACTGGCAAGAGTTATGCCATGCGTTTCGAAGTTACCTCACCAATTCAACACATCACCACTTCACGAACTCACCACCTGACTACCTCACCACATCACCAACTCACCACATCACCATACTGCCACCTCACCACCTCAACACCTCAACACCTCAACACCTCAACACCTCAACACCTCATCACCTCACCAAACCGCAACCTCACCACTTCAATACTTCATCACCTCACAAATCCTCTACCTCACTACCTCACCAACTAACCACATCACAAACTAACCACTTCACCACCTAACCAAACTGTCAACTCATCACCTCATCAGGTCATACCTCACCACTTCATCAGCTCACCAATCCTCAACATCTCCAACTCACCACCTCACCACCTCACCACCTCACCACCTCACCACCTCACCACCTCACCACCACAACACTTCACTACCTCTCACTTCACCATCTCACCATACTGATCACCTGATCACCTCACCACCTCAACAATTCATCACCTCACCAATCCACCGCCTCACCGCTTCATCACCTCACCATACCGCCACCTCACCACCTCACAACATCACCACCTCACTACCTCACCACCTCACCACCTCACCACCTCACCACCTCACCACCTCACCACCTCATCACCCCAGGATCTCACCACCTCACCACCTCAACACTTCACCACTTCACCTCCTAACATCCTGACCACCTCACCACTTCACCATCTGACCGTCTCAACACTTCACCACCTCAAACCTCGACACGTCACCACCTCAAAACCTCACAACTTCACCACCTCACCACCTCACCAAACCGTCACCTCACCACCTCAACACTTCAACACCACACCATATCGCCACCCCATCACTGTACCACCTAAAACCCTCACCAACTCACCACCTCACAGCTTTACGACCTTATCCACCTCACCACCTCACCACCTCATCACCTCACCACCTCACCACTTCACCACTTCACCACCTCACCAACTCACCATTTCACCACCTCACAACTTTACCACCTTACCACCTCACCACTTCACCACCTCACCAACTCACCACCTCACCACCACAACACTTCACCACCTCAAACCTCGACACTTCACCACCTCAAAACCTCACCACTTCACCACCTCACCACCTCACCACTTTACGACCTTACCACCTCAACACCTCACCACCTCACCATCTCACCACTTCACCACCTCACCAACTGACCACCTCTTTTCCTTACCATAATGCCACCTCTCCACCTCACCACCTCACCGCTTCACCAACTGACCACTACAACACCTCAACACTTCAACACCTCACAACCTCACCATACCGCCACCTCACCATACCGCCACCTCACCATTTCACCACCTCATCACCTCACCATTTCACCACCTCATCACTTTACCATCTGACCACCTGACCTCCTAACCACCTCACAACTTCACCACCGAACCAGGTCACCACCTCACCCTTTCACATCTACACCACCAATTCACCGACTCACCACCTCCAAATGTTTAACTATTTCAAAACATGTTTTAGGGCAATGTTTAAAAAAGCATTATATATAATTATCAAAACCAGAAACTTCTCTCTTGGTTGCAAACAGATTTATCAAGGAGAACCGATATATTTTATGTACACTTCAATCAGTTGTGTTTAGATTTGCTTAATAATGTCATAGATTGTATTAAATGGTTTCTTTATAAAAACTCATGGACCAAGATTAAAAATAAAATAACATACAAATTGATAATCGTTAGTTTCGTTACCGAATCAAAACCTTTATTAGAACAAATCGTCATGTTTATCATCCGAAAATAAGTAGGTTTTATACACAGGAGCTTGTATTACTGAAAACAAACAGTTCCTAGGTCCAATACTACGATGCGATATATACCCTATACTAATGAATAAAATTATGTATTAGTATAGGGTATATATCGCATCGTAGTATTGGATCTAGGAACTGTTTGTTTTCAGCAATACAAGCCCCTCAGTCTGATTAAAATCGACAATTTTCCGTGGAATAAAAATTGCAAAATAGTGCAATTACCGGGTTACGAACTCTTATCAGACGTAGGTTCCACGCCAAACCGTCTGAATACAGCCCGTAGACTCGCTTGTTCGAGCGCAATTCAGGTAGCCAATCAAAAGATGCCCAACAAATGCTTTCGGTGCGAGAAGCTAGGGGCAGATAACTCCAAACAGCTATCCTTTTGTCTGTTCCGAATGCTTTCAAAACAGCGACCGTTTAAATACTATGATGTGATTGGTCAGTTATTTGATTGGGCTTTGGCTGCGCTAAACTGGTTCGGAACACACGCCTATACGGGATGTTCTCAAACCTTGTGGCGAGGAATCTACAGAACCTGTTCGTATCCCGGTGGATATATTATTTTGCAAATTTTATTCCTCGGAACAAGGTCGATTTTAATCAGACTGACAAGCCCCTGTGGTTTTATATTTCGTTTTTGAAAATGTTGGAATTTCCCCCCAGATTTTCTGCGAACACCAAACCCAAAGGTGTCCATCAAAGAAGAATTCACCTTGAAAAAATTAGGTCTAGGTGGCGAAGCCCTGTCACAGTTTACAACATCTCAGGTAGGTTACACAGGTTCGATTGACAGACGTTGAGACATGTTTCCAAAACTTGAATTAATCTCAAAAACAAATAATACATAAATAAGATAGATCCAAGACGGTAAAAAAACAGAAGAAAAAATCAAATAATCCTGAAAAAAAAACATGTAACAATGTAAACGCATTTTTTAAAATGTATATATTTTCGTGCAGATCTATACCAAAGGTAAAGTCGAAGGTTGACTTATGGAAAAGGATAAATTGATACAGTTGAAAAATGTCCTTATTAAAATAGCTAATGCTGTTGACAGTGATCCTTGTGTGTATTTCATCTCAACAAGAATATATTCCATCTAGTTTGGGTATAAGCTTCTATGAATAAAATTTCCTATGCATGTCGTTAATTTCCTACTATAAAACCAAGTCATTTAATTATAATTAACAACTTTTTGAATTTAAACATCTCCCTGACATTGATGTGGCAGGGTGAGATGAAAGTGCTTACTGGCTTCCGCCAGTGGGATATCCCTTTAGCTCAATTGGTAGAGCGCAGGACTCGATTCCGATTAGAGGTTATCTCACACAATCACTTCTGTTATATTGGGATATTTTGTCTGTCTTACTGTTCACATCAATGTTATTTTCACAGTGGATCAACCCCCCAATGATATTCCTGATCTACAGATTGATCCTCGTCCTGTATTGGATCATCGCTCCTGTCCTTTCAGTTACGGGCGCGGGGAACAAGAAAATATACACCAACAATGACATGATGGGAAAAGCTCAAACTAAAGCGGAGACAAATCTCACTAGTTGGTGTTTCGTCGTGCTTGAAGCAGATTTCGGTTTGGCACTTTTGCTATGTTTAGTGGCATATTCAAGTTGTGTTAAAAACTGTAGGTGTTGCGATTTACTCAAACAACTTTCCTGGCTATTAACCAATATAAACTCATCGATGGCAGTTTTTGTAACCATTGTCTACTTCGGGATTCTGAATGACAAAAGTGGGAGGACCAGTTCAATAGATCTCCATGTCCATGGTCTGACGACCGTATTCGTCATCGTCGACAACGTTGTGAGTGCACGCCCCCGTCGTCTCCTGCATTTCATCTACCCTCTGGGATTTGCAGTCTCATACTTCATCTTCAGTGTCATATTCTGGTCCGTGGATCATGAGAAAAATGTTAACTATAAGGTGATTCTGGACTGGAATAACCCTGGTCTTGTCATTGGATGCAGTATTGGTTTTTGTTTGCTTATTGTTATCATACATGCTGCACATTTCTTCCTGTATAAAATTAACGTATGTCTTCATTCAAAAGCATGTGAGCGTTATGGCTTGTCGGAAACACACGAAAGAGATGAGACAAGTTTTGTTTAGTAGCGGCTCTAGAGCAAAGAGGTATTCAATTCATATCACTCCAAATGCTCTCAGTTTGGGTGGGGGGGGGGGATGTGCGCTCCCCTGCACCCCCCCCCCCCCCCCCCCCCCCCCCCTCCCCCCTCCCTCTGGATCCGCCCCTGAGAAAGCATAGGCCTACGAGCAGAAAGTGAGGATTAAGTGGCGCCTGGGTTGAATCATTCTCTTCCCATATAGTTGACCCTTTTCTAATTGTTTTCTAGTTGTGAGTGCACGCCCCCGTCGTCTCCTACATTTCATCTACCCTCTGGGATTTGCAGCCTCATACTTCATCTTTAGTGTCATATTCTGGTCCGTGGATCATGAGAAAAATGTAAACTACCGGGTGATTTTAGATTGGAATAATCCTGGTCCTGCCATTGGGAGCAGTATTGGTTTTGGGTTGCTTAATGGTATCATACATGCTGCACATTTCTTCCTGTATAAAATGAACTTATGTCTTCATTCAAAAGCATTTGAGCGCTATTGTTCATCGGAAACACCAGAAAGAGATGAAGGAGAAAGTTTAGAAATGATAGACCAACGAGCCGAAAGTAAGGATTAAGTGGCGCCTCGGTTGAATCTACTCTTCCCATATAGTTGACTCTTTTCTAATTGTTTTATCTAAGCTCTGTTCTACTTTAAGGAATTTCTCGTTTATAACAAATAAATTAGCGGCAAAAAAGATAGTTCATATAATATCTCTTCTTTTTATGCAATGAAATTTCATTTTACATTGATAACATCGAGTTATTTCAAAGATTTTAGCCTTTGATTGTATAGGATTTGGCTAATTAGCATATATCCTTCGAATATGTCTGGTGTAAATAACACAAATAATCTATTTTTGGTTTGTGTCTCTGATTTGGTCTTCTTTATTTATCATGATTTTTATGGTCCATTGTTTTCACAAAATAAAAATAAAAAATTTCGAGGAAAACACTTCTTACGTTTCTGTTTCCAAAAATAGCATTATGACGTGCCATCTTTACAGCGGCATCGCTGATTGCACAATTAGATTCAAATGCAACCAATCAGGACTCTCAAATTCTAGCCGAGAAATTCCTTAGAAGAGGATACGATCGAAAATCTGAAGGGAGTACAATCACAATTTAATAACAAAAATGTCGTTCCCTTGCAAATTGTGCAGATGACAAAGTTTCCGGATAAATGGGATATGAGTAACCGGACTCTCACTTTTTTAAGAATTCTTTACAAACATATTTAATTTAGAATTGTATCTAGAATTGATATTTTTATGAGGCAGAAAGGTTTACGAATCATATCCACTAACCACCATTATATAAGCTGAAATTATTCATGTGTTTGAATGTTCGAGAAAGGTTTTTCTAAAAATATTATTGATCCAAATTTTTACATCGACGAAGGAAGTTTCTTACAGAATAGTAGTTTGTGTTTTTGTTATTTCTTATTGAAGAAAGTATTTATTCCTTTATATCTGTATTTGTATAAATCAACATTCATCCGCTTACTTAAAGTTCACATCTTCTATAGCGTCTCTTGCACATTTCAGTTATATTCCAGCTCCAGATTAATATGAACAGCATGTCAATAATGTGTATTCTAATATATATGTTGTCCTAATTTCTTATGTTCCCCGCAAAGCTTTGCGGGACACATAATGTTTGTGCTTGCGTTCGTAATTCCGTCCTTCCGTAATTTCGAAATGCTTTCTTTGCCGGAACATGTCTAAAAAAACGTCAATATCTTTTTATAAAACTTGGTATGTGGTTAGACCAAGTGGTGGAATTAGTGCTATTTGCTATACTTAAATCATTGTATTATTTTATCAAAGAGGCTACATTGAAACAAGTTCATTTATTCTAATAGATTAACCTTTTTGGAGTGTCTCTGGCATAAGTGGAAAATAAGGGTAAGATGGTAAGTTGGAGCGGGGGACATCACAGTGCATCACATGCACATAAATTATTTCTAGTTATTTAGTCAAAACATTTGCTTTTACTTCTATTTCTTAATATTGTGTATGCTATATTTGGTTATTCAAATATTTCACATTATCTTGTGAACTTGTTTTAGTTTGCCTCGTACACATTATTTATTTCATATTTATTAAGCAAGCTCCATGATGTATATTCAAGCACATGAAATCTAATATATATTTATGTAGTCGTCATATATGATATGATACTATTATTTAGATAAATATTTATTCAGTTACATTCTGTATGTTATTTTTGGTTATTTCAACATTTCACAACATCTTGTGACGGAAATGAAATAAACAAGTTTCTGTTATATATTCAGGTAAATTGTATAGTCTTTCATATGTTGATCAATAACATGATCAAGGACTAACAACAGCCAACACGAATGTTCAAGAAATGTTTCATTAATAAGAAATAAATCGTTGTGAAGGTTTAATTTACAATATCATTTACTTTGGAAGGTCAGTAAATGATAGTAAGTTTGAAAGTGATAAACTACATGTTGATTTCAATGTATTGGTTGATAGTTTATTTAGTATACAAGTATGTTGTCTTTAAATGAGTTGCTACTTTTGAGTAAACAGATGAATCGTATTTATTTGTTTACCCTTCATCTAATCAACGAATTGTTTGAACGAGTAAAGAAAATAATCAAGATAAGATGCTATCATGTCAGCGTACTTGCAGCTCATTTCAAAATAATGCTAAAGTCATTTACTACAAATCGTCAATAAAACCAAAAGCTTGTATACAGCAGATTGGGGTCGGAAAACTAGCATAAACTATATAGCTTGAATAATAGGTCATAAAATGGTATACATGTAAATGGGACGTGAAATTTCAGATTTTGAATGTGCATAAGACTGTTCTCAAAACTATTATTATTTAAGCAAAATAAAAGTTTATGAAAAGTACTCATGAAAATGAAAGAATCTCTAGTAAGTGAAGTACGTCTCCATAAACATGCATTAAAGGATGACATAGTATATATTGTTCAATGTATTTCAAAATGAAATTCTGCATAAAACTTGAAGTTGTCAAGGGTGTGTACTGATCCCTCCCTTCTTCGTGTCTTTTATTGGGGTCAGAGAAGGCTGAACTAATAAAAACGTCGAACTAGTCCTTGAAGTGAGTTACAACAACTAGAACTGTTGAGAGGCGACTTTCTATATGTTGGATAAGTGTCTTGTAAGTAGCTAGATAAACAGTGTATGGAAGACTTTAACTCCTTTCTGATCATATGAGTAAAAGAGCATTTCAATTATGCCGCTGTTCACTCATCAACGTTAATCCATGGTGATGACGTCACTCTATTGTGTTAACAGTGGATTATTTTTAAGAATCTACTGGTCATTGACTAATCTAGTCAGGAGGGGTGTCAGGTTTTGACATTTTCGTAATGGCTCACAAAGTAATTTGTTCAAGAATGATTTATTTTGTCTTAGTATATCTGATTAGATATTTTATTATATTTTCTTTTAAATATTTTTGTAATCTCTGACCCGGGAATCGAACATGTAACCCTTCGTCTGTTACGCAGCGCTCTAACCTATTAGCCACCAGGCCTGCTGGTAATCATTTGACTGTTTGTCAGTAAGATCCCTGCATTCTAAACAAGACTGGTAAAGTGTGAAACGCATGGGGATTGTGCTGAAACACATGAAATGTAGGAGTTTGGCTGTCAGTCAATCGCTTTGCGTGGAAGATTTGAGCCATGCACGTGCGTGGAAGAATCCATTTCATAAGGGTCGAAGCTACGTGTACCATATCCGATGAATGGGCACCGAAATTTGCAAAATAATATTTTTTTAGGTTACATAATTGAAATGTATTGTCTATAATGCTAGATAATCACATATGTATGTTTCGTGACGTCATACATAGATTAAGATGGAGAATGCATTCGGAGCCGTGGATTCGTTAAAAATAATCAACTCGCCCCTTCGGTTTTCGTTGATTATTTTTAACGAATCCACGGCTCCTCATGCATTCTCAATAACATAATGCATATTGAATGGTTTATTTAATTAATACTGTCGTCAATCTACATTGACCACACAGATTTGTTGAATGAAAATCTTAAGATTACAAGAATAATGTTTAAATGTATAATTTGATGAATGATCGTATTTAACAAAAGTAAATGACAATCACAGATGATGGACCATTGAAATCAGGATGCGGACGTAAATACTGTATACTTGTCAACTAAATCCATAGAGAATCTAGGTTACATGTACTTTGAATTTCTTTAGGAATGGACATCGAGGTTATGAATTTTTAATTTGTTCATATTCAATTCACAAGAAGATCTGGCGTTTCCTTTACACAGATACCTCTGTCCACGGATTGTTGAGTAGGAAACAAGCGAGTATGCCCATCCAAGGACATCTTCCCACGGCAAGTTGAACATGTATCGAGATTTCTCCATGTTTTACCTTGCCTTCAACCTAGCCAGAAGTGGTGAAACGAATCAGCGACACATATTGTGATCACGAGTTGCGTCCCTTACCATCTGCTAACATACAGCCAATGAAATCGCCGTTTACATTCGGAACCAATTCAAAATAAGCGACGATCGACACAGTCACAGAGGCAATACAACTGTCTTCTGATTGGCTTATCCGAGTAGCCTGCAGTACGTTAAAAGTTTAGCACTGAAAATGCGAGGGTTGAGGTCAAGGGCGGAAGGAGAAGATAATGAAATCTTTTCGTTACGTCTGTGACGTTTTGAAGATGATCCAAGGAACATCCGCGAATATTGATTTATTAACATCATCATATCATTATATCACACATACATTGCGTGTTGTTGATTTCTAAATAATTTTTAATAAATAAATGAAAAAAAAAAACATTTAAAAAATTAAATAACGTTGAGATTATTTTATATGCTTCAAGTGAAGCTGTCCCTTTAATTCAAAATATGATACCTGAACGTATTTGATACGTTTGGTGAATCATTGACATTGATATTTTTTTTTAGATTTAAGACCATGAATTTAATCATAATGAAAATGTATTTGTAAATCTCCCCATATAAAAGTGTGTCAAATAACCTTTTGCTGCATATTATCAGTCCCTCTGTTGTTAAACTTTACAAGCAACCAATATCTAACATCTACATAATTTATTTGATCTAGTTGTATGTTTGTCAATTCTTGTTGAGAGCAAAATGAGTTTTTCTGGTCTGAATGTTTGTCGCTGATCAACACACTTAGACAACCTCTCTCGTCCATCATCGGTATATGTACAAATACTCACATAGCTCATATTGGATTAGGACTGAACGTTTTATATAGAGATTTGTACCCGAGGAAGTGACATATGATTTTTACGAAACAAGTGAGAATTTTTTGATTGCCCGAGCGAGAGCGAGAGTTATACATAAATTTGTTCGAGTTTCGTAAAAGTCATATGACACACTTTCGATTGTAATAATTGTTTTATTTCTCATTCTAGTTCATTTGATTCGCGTAAAAGTAGTCAGGAAACCGCCCACTTCTCTTGCGACGGCAAGCTACAGTGACGTCACGAACAATCGTTTTATGACGTCACAGACGACGAAATACGGGAACATTGGGAACAAACGTGATATATGCACACGTGATCATATCAATAATATTAACTCGGTTATTTTCAAACATGTGGGCAATAAATACTTTAATTGTATAGCATTCTCTTCCCACAGAGGTTACTCAATTAAGATTTTCTATCGTTATAGGTTCCTCCCTTCAAATTTTCTATATTTACGATAGAAAATTGAAGGGAGTAACCTATGTGGGAAGAGAATAATTTTAAAGGAAACTTTAAGACAGCAAAATGTATACAATAAGGTACTTGATACAGTCAAAGAGTTACACAAATTTTTAACGGTATGTTTGGTGGATTGTGAAAGAAGATACCAATTGCCAAAAAATGAGCACAAGTACGATAAGTTACAAGGACACAAAAGAGACAGAGGCTCTACTGTTATATCGATTATAAACGTATGATGAAGAAACTGGTTATTTCCTAAATACTAGTGTCTAGTTATAAACATTGTTTCGTCCATTTTCAAAACACAATTACAAAAAAAAACCATGAGAATATGGAGGTTAAATTGTCATTAACCAATAAATGCAATGAAATCAATATATTTGCCAAAGGGTCAATTACGTAAAACGAATAAGAAAAGTCAGATAAGTGACCTCATTCTACACAAAACATAATTAACGAAATAACCATTATCCATGAGCATGCATGAAACGATTTGTTACAAGCAGGTCGGCCTTTTCGGTCTAGTTAAATCAAATCAACATTAAACACAAAGCAATTAATATATAAGTGTACATGTACCAAAGATACATCATGGCAGCTAGGGGGTTAAAGTCAACAGTGAGTGCCAATGGTTCTTGTACATGTGTAAGCTGCAAAAGACTGATTGGTTTGTTTAACTTTATGTAGATTAATGTTGGGCGAATTGATACACTTGACCTCATTCTACGTTACCGAACTTAGGCCCAAAAAGAAAATTCTTTCTGGTTTCTGCCCACGTCAGTTTCAAACCCACGCCTTTTTAGGTCTTTAGGTTATCCCCTGGCGCGCGTTTAGCGGTATTCGGCTGCGTCCTTCCGTACGCCCGTACGAAATGGAATAACTCAAATACTATATCACAATATTCTTTTCATATTTTGCATATGGGGTCATCATAAGGAGAGTAATGTTCCTACAGAGGTTTGTGACCTTGACCTTCATTTCAAGCGCACAACGAGACTTTGTCAGTTTATCTTTGTCAGCAGGATATCTCAAGAACCATTCGCTGGATTTCATCAAATCTTACACAAAGCACCTTCTAGGGAAGACAAAGGGCCGATTAGGTTTTGGTGACCTTGACATTATTCTCAAGGTCACAGTGGAACTTGAGTTTTTGACATGATAATGTGCATGTAAAGCTTGTCAGCGGGATATCTCAAGAACCATTCACCGGAATTTCACCATATTTTACACAAATCACCTCCAAGGGAAGACGAAGAGTTGATTGTATTTTGGTGACCTTGACATTATTCTCAAGGACACAGTGGAACTTAGAATGTTTCTACATGTTCGACAGTCGATTTTGCTGATCCTGACATTATTTTTCAATTTTGAAGTATTAATTTGGGGCGGGAGACGATGTCATATGATGTCCGGGAGGGGACATTGCTCTTTCGCCCTCTGGTAACAAAGCAATAAAGCGATATGACAACACGACAAAGCGATATGGTCACACGACAAAGCGATATAGCAACACGACAAAGCGAAATGGTCACACGACAAAGCGATATGGTCGCACGACAAAGCGACAAATACCATATCGTGCAATTATATCCCTTTATCGCTCTTTCACTTTATCGCTTTATCGCTCTTTCGCTTTAGCGCTTTGTCATGCTATTATATCGCTTTATCGCTCTTTTTCTTTATCGCTCTTTCGCTTTATCGCTAATTCGTTTTATCTCTCTTTCGATTAATCGCTCTTTCGCTTTATCGTTTGTCGCGCTACTATTTCGCTTTATCGTTTTGTCGCGCTACTATATCGCTTTATCGCGTTTTATTATCGTTTTGTCGTGTGACCATTTCGCTTTGTCGTATGGCTATATCGCTTTGTCGTGTGGCAATATAGCTTTTTTGCTTAATCACGTTCATGCCAGAGGGCGAAAGAGCGATGTCCCCTCTCGGCCACCATAATGTCACCTAAGTGATAACTACTTGTTTTCTAGGTTTAAACAAAGAAAGGGGCAGATAACTCGAAGTGTTTAGCCTCAAAACATTGGACATTGAACACGTCACTCGTTTCTGCTGAGATGGAGTGTAGGGATGAGATTATTGACCATTTGGAATAGTAACACATACTTATAAGGGTTTGTGCTTTCTTTTGTGTATATTTTGTTTTTTTATCGGTGAGAAGTTTGTATAGAATGGAATTTATCTCTTCATTCGAAAAAACAATGTCATAAATAAAAAGAAATCGCGTCATAGCATCAATTTTGTAAGCCTGTAAAGACCAGAAACATTTTATTTTTTGGGCCTTACAGTGATAAGTGATTGGGCCTTACGTGATATGTGTCCAGGTGCTCGTGAATATTAACTCGGTTATTTTCAACCATATATGGGTAATAATGTTAATCAACCATTTCTTTGCAAGTTTACCCATTTCGTCGTTATGCATGACGTCATACGAAATAGAGCCATTAACACTGTGCCACATCCGACTTTGGATGAGACACTATTTATTGCTGAATACTTACATAATTATCAAATACAAGGTTTTGTCCACGTGAGCTATGAAAGTTGATGAGTCTCAACAAATCATTATCTGCATTGGCAAGGTCAAAACAATATTTCAGCATTCTAGTATTTTCAGTTCTTAAAGAGACATTCAGTTGGTTCATTCGCGTTTTGGCGACTATTGGAAGGGTCTTATAACATATAGAAGGGAAACTCATGAAACAGCACCCCATATCAAACGCAGACCGCTGGCCCCTCTCAATTTTCAGAAAGTCGCCGAAACGCAAATACCCCAATTAAAGCCTCGGTCCCAACCCACCTTGCGTTTTTTTGTCCGAACGTTTTTTGCGGGAGGCCAAGTTTCTGAAAAACGTGGGGAGGAAGTGGGAAACGCAGGGAGGTAGCAAAATCAACGTACGTCACACGCAAGGTGTAAGTACGTTGCACGCCTGGCCTTGATCTGCTACGTGCATCGTACGTTGCGCACGTGGTAAGTTGTTGTAAGTGCTTACAACGTACTTACACCTTGCGTGTGACGTACGATTGCCACGTAATCGTAAGGGTGCCGTACTTACATGTGCTGCACACGCACGACGTCCTTACTTACACGCACGGTGTAAGTGCGTGCAAGTGCAATTCAACCCGATTTCAGGCACCCAGGGGGTAGGGGTATAGGGCGACCTTCAGAGGTTCTCTCTCAGTGCTGCTGCCTCAAGATGCCGCCCATTCAACTCAGATACTCCCGCTTCTGATGCTGCAAGAGCAGCTTCAAATGGCAGCACATAATAACTGCAGAAATCAGTGCGCACAACGTACGTTGTACTTGCGGAGCACGTGCTTACTCGGCACTGGCAACGTGAGTGTTGCATGCTCATTTGTCAGTTGAACTGGGGAAGTGCCGATTAAGCACGGACGACGCACTGACAACGCACTTGCAACGTTCGGAGCACGCACGTGCTAAGTCTGTCGTCCGTGGAGTATTTGTCCATGTGAAAAACTTAAAACACGCACAGAGTCCGTGCGTTGTGCGCACAGTGTTCGTAGAGTGCAAGCACGGAAGTCGTACGTGTGAAAAATACGCAGTCGCACGCAGCTCGCACGCAGCGAAAGTTCTGCATGCACTAAAAGCGCTACGGCGTGTCTGCGTGCTCCCAAATCCGTAGGGTGTCGGTACTTACTTACGGCTACCACTATTTTACCCACGTTTTTGCACGTAGACAGCACGTACATGCAAGTACGGCGGGTTGTGACCGCCGCTTAAGTGTGTTGTTAGAGTCATATATGTCAAACGATATAAATTATTAATATCAAGAAATACTGACTGTTGCCGAAATGACCGTTTTAATGCTAGACGATTCAGTTAAGTGACAACACGAAGGTGAGAGAATAAATTCTCAACATCCTCAGTCTTTCGTAGAATTGGTACAATTCATTTGCTCGTGTAATAATCTCCATATTTGGCATCAATACAGTAAAGGTGTAAACTGTGGAGATCCCAGGGCAATGACCTCCGTGAGAAATATCTCATGAAAATAATGTGTCTGATAACAGCGCGTGCGTGCTCACTCTGTGATGGACTGATCTGACACTGGTCGTGAGGAAGCCGTGACCCGCGTGTGTACTACATCAGATAAGTTCAGATAAGAAAGTTCGAATCCATCCAAGGACTCGACACGTACACTGCTGTACTATTTGGAACTGCTCTACGCGTTGTTAGATTTTAGTACATTGATGAATTGAAATTCGGTGCTGTAAAACTCACGGTTCTCTTGTAAAGGCCGACGCTCGGAGGTTTCACCGCAATCCATGTCCACAATTTGTATTGTATTGTATTGTATTTCCCCAAGCAATCGCCGTCATATAAGTGCAATTATCTGGCGTGATGAAATTATAAATCGCCCCACCTCAACTGTCATATATCATACCAATACATAAATGTCATTATATCAAACCAATGCGAACATGTCGTATATTGTACCAATACACAAATGTCATATACCACACCAATACTCAAATGTCATATATCATACCAATACACAAATGTCGTATATCGTACCAATACATACAGCGCATATACCACACCAATACTCAAATGTCATATACCACACCAATACTCAAATTCATACATCAAACCAATACACAAATGTCATATATCAAACCAATTCACAAATGTCATATATCCCGACAATACACAAATGTCATATACCACACCAATGCACAAATGACATATACCATACCAATACTCAAATGTCATATATCAAACCAATACACAAATGTCGCATATCATATCAATACATAAATAGCATATTATATTATCATACAAATACATAAATAGCATATAATACACCGATGCAAAAATGTCATATACCGTTCCAATATACAAATGTCATATAATGCAATACACAAATATCATATATCACCCTTCACGTCCGTCTAATTGATAAAACACGGAAGTTTTTAATTATAAGCAGTGGATAATGCCAAAACATCACTCGTTTATATATGTTGTTCTAATCATATGGTTGTAGCAATAAATTCGTAAAGATGGAATTCGTTAAGAATGCATATGTAAATGTAATATTGTTCACATATCGTGTAATAATGATAATTTTAACGTCTAATATCCAACGCAATGCTGCTCAGTGGCGGTACATTATTATCCTGAAGGAATTGTACTTTCGGAGCCGCTACTAAGTGGTATAGGTCCGTACTTCCCTTGTTCAGGTACCCATTTAGACAGCTGGGTGGACTGAGTGCAATGTGGATGAAGTGTCTTGCCCAAGGACACAACACAGTATGAGACCCAGGTCACACATTTTTGGTGTCTCCACCGGGAGTCGAACTCGGGCCTTTGGGGTGAGAGGCAAGCACGCTAACCACTACACCACTGTGCTCCACCACTGTGTAGTAATTTTGTAGCTTCAGTCTCCATGACTGAAAATGTCAGCAATACGCTATGGATCTCTTCCCACAGAGGCCACTCCCTTCAGATTTCCGATTCTTACCTCTGTTCTACTGTGATGACTTTCTCGGCAACAATTGGAGAGTTCTGATTGGTTGTATTCAAATCTAGTTGTGCAATCAGCGATGTCGTTATAGAGGAGACATATGCCATGGACATGTCATAATGATATTTTTAGAAAAGAAACGTAAGATAATCGTTTTCTCGTTAAAAGTGTTTTACTTGAAATTTGTTAATTGTTTTTGTAAAACAATTGATCATAAACATGATGATAAACAAAAAAGAGCAAATCGGAGACAAATTTTGAAAATAGTTCATTTATGTTATTTATATCAAATATATTCGGAGGAGATATGTAAATTAACAAGAACCGGTACCGTCAAATGTTAAAAAGTCAGTCGGTCGACGTAGCCCATGAAAGATGTGTTTTCATTGGATACGAATCTGGAACACCGTATGAGGTACCATTGTTCCCCGCAAGGGGATTTTGCCGGAACCGAGATATATGTGGCCCAATATAACAGAGGTTAGGATCGGAAAGTTGGTAACCTATGAGGGAAGAGAATAGGAGAAGTCGTAAACGAACCTTAAAGGTGCACTCCGGCATATTTTCCACTTTTAAACTAGAAGGTTTTCCTGCAATTATTTAACATGGATTTGTTCATTTCTACTATTCAGACACTTCCACGAAAAATGGCAAAAATTTGTCGAGAGGTTTTCGAGAAAATCACCGCTAAAATCTGTCATCTTAATTATGGAAACGTTTCCATAAATATGGCGGCTAAACCGGAAATGATTGACTCGCGTGTACACCACTTCCACCACCAACTCCTCACAGTGCAGTAAACAAACGTGTAGCGAAAGCACCGACGACAATCCGACGGAGCCTTCAGACAATCGACAGTCATATTAATAAAAGATCTACAGCGAGCAACCATCAAAGACACGAATATTTCCACGTTGCCGTAGGACCAACTTGAAGGACGGTCATTTTCTCCCAAACCTCGACGCATGTCAACTGTCACAGTGTCGGAGCACCGGTACTGTCGAGATACGTGACTGGAGTCGAGCAGCTGTCGAGAGGTGAGTGGGACGCTTTCACACTTTATTATTTTATCATAACTTGTGGATAATCAAATATATTTAGGTTTTGAAATGTGCACGTCAAGCCTCAGGTTTGTAGGAACACGTAAAGGTAAATAGTTTCAAATATAATTTCTTCTGTCCCAAATTCCATTGAACTGAACAACGTCGCCTCATGCGGCTGGCAGTGTTTACTTTTTCTCCGGTAATAAATATTCTTCAGACCAGATCGCAACTAAGTTTTGGTTTGCGCAAGTAGGCCTACAAATAAATCTAGGCCTAATTTACGCCTTGTAGACGTTTGAATCTATAGTAATTGTTAGTTTCATGTCCCAATTTTCACTCTCAGCTCTCTGAGTCTCTCACTTCCGGAATAAGAATTTGTTTGGTCAATATTCTGTTTGCCAGTCAGTCTGATAATTGAATGAAAAAATTAATCTTGTAGATTTGTTTAATCCTCTTGTATTATGACCGTGAATAAAATCACTGTTTCATATTTGGAATGCAGTAAATTCCTGTAATGTAATTTAAACTATTTTCATGATTTCATTACTTGTCATTTGGCCTACTTCAACAACAAAAATAGATCATCTACCCTATTTCATATGATAGTAAAGTGTACTATCGTTATTATGTTACATTTTTTAGAATTCATCAACTTGAATGTAATTCAGTTAGGTTTACATTTTGCTTATAGTTGTCCACTGGTAACTATATATAAATAAATTTTTATAAAATGTGATGAACAAATAATTTCTGCTACTGAATAGACTGTACACCAAGGATGAATAGAATGGAGTGAGAGAAAAAAATATATAAATGAACACATAAAATGATTAAAATTGAAATGTCCATGTCCATGTTAATTTTCCTGTTATGCTTATGCTGGAATTATGTTTGAAAAGGAAATAGCCATTAGTTTATTTACAAATGCTAACTGTAACCTGATTATTATTGAAGGCAGGCGATTATTTATTTAAAAAAGGGCTTAGACTCAGCAATTATTCAAGGCAGGTGATTATTCAAGGATTAATGGTACCTTTTTTTAATTTTTTTTAATTAATTTAATTCATACACAATTCCCTCTTCCTAGGCCCTTTGTGTCAAACATAATTACTTCTGTTTGTGTTATATTTTGTCAATGACAAATACCAAATTATTAATAATAAACAGTTCTGAACCATAATTTTGTTGATTGATTAAAATATGAGAAATATATCTGAGTACCAATGGAAAAAGCAGGAAGATTTTAAATAGTGATTGAATGTCAAATTAAATAATAGTCAAATTCAATTACACTTCTTTGCTTTAAAGATTTTATACATTAATAATTGCATGCTGATTGTTTTTATTTCAGTGTGAAGCTGACTACTGCAGATGAGTCTATGAAAGCAGAAAATTCCAACTGCTTTTCAAAACTAGTGTGCACATGCAGAATGAGAAAAGAATTAGATATCTGGAACAAACCCATCATTCTGTAAGTACCGCTATTTATTTTTCAGTAATTATTATTAGGTATGTAGAAACCGAAAACTGGAGTAAACATTACTGATAATTTGCAATATACCATATTTCCTCTAATAAGTGCTGGGTCTCCAATAAGCGCCGGGCCTCTAATAAGCGCTGGGGGGGTCAATGGTAGTTGAGAAAATAAGTGCCGGGCCTCCAATAAGCGCCGGGTCTAAACCATTAGATTAATGCTTCCTTAGTAAACTTCAATATTCTATTAAAGAAATAAGCGCCGGGTCTCTAATAAGCGCCGGGGGGGTAGGGGGGTAGGGGGGTCAAGGAGTGCTGGAAAAAAAACTGTCCGGGTTCTTATTAGAGGCAATACTGTATAGCAGTTATGTTGGGCCTGTGGTTTTAATTTTCACTAACCCAAAATAAAAAAACACTAGCCCCAGTGCATCATTTTGTACAACTTCCCAATGCTAGGCATAACTCTTGCCAGTCTCCATTACTGGCTGATTTAGGCCTTGCAGTATTTCCTTAAGAAATCTGTGTTTAGAAATCCAGGCCCGCTATGCATTTCTGGTGCAGCGATTCACTATTTTGACACAACAAAGCGAGGGAAATACCGCAAGGGATAAATCAGCCAGTAATGCAGACTGGCAAGAGTTATTCCTTGCGTTTGGAAGTTGCATTTAGTATTAAAATTTTAAATAACCAACATAAACCTTTATGAGACATTTAAATAACCAAAATAGCAAAAGGCACCAATCCACCACTAGGTCTAACCACATACCAAGTTTCGTAAAGAAATACTAGATAGATTTTGAAATAGAGGCCAGAAAAGGTCCCTACCCCCAATTTGCACTAAGTTCAATAGCTTCCATGGAAACCAGAAAAAAAACAACTCAGAATAACCAAAATAGCAAAAGGCACCACTCCACCACTAGATCTAACCACATACCAAGTTTCTTGAAAAAATATTGAACATATGGCCCGGAAAAGAAAGCATTTCGGAATGACCGAATAACGGACGGAGGCGAAAACATTATGTGTCGCGAACATTTTTTCGGGGGACATAATAAATAAAGCAATTAATACCAGATGAGCTACAGAGTTCTACTTTCACTAGCTAAGCACTAATAGTTATGTGTCCAATAGGAACAATATTGAACAATGTTAGATGGCTGTCATCCTGTTCAGTTATACATTCATAATAATTGCAAATATAGATGTGAAATTTTATATTTATCATACAATATATGTAACTATTTCAGCGATTCAGCCAACAATGTTGGAGATTATCACATTCTCCGAAGACTTATGGGACATTACACCTCTTCGACATTACGGAAACCACTAATGAAAGTGAAAGCATCATGTATGACCCTAGCCCAACAAGAGACTGTTCATTGAGTTACCTGTGCAGATGAGATCCAGGTGGATGAAAGGCCCCTACCTAGTGTTTCAAAGCAAAACTGTTCAACATGCAAGAAGTTGAGTAAGTTGTAATTATCACATCTTTAACTGAAACTGTAATCTCAGATATGTAATTATTGTATTTTTTTTACTAAATAAATGGCATGTATTTCCAACCTGGTAACCATTCCCTGTCTGCTGTCCGTCCGTCCGAAACTTTTCGCTTATTACCTCATCAGGCCTGAAAGGCCCGATGGGCTTCAGACTTCTGGCATGGCACGGTGTCCATCCATCCTTCCGTCCATGTGTAAACTTTTTGCTTTTTGGACTTCTTCCCCAGAACCAATTACTCCAGAGAGCTGAAATGTTATGTGCAGACCTCTTGGCCTATGGAGATTCTAAATTGTAGATTTCGTGACCCCAGTTCCACATTGTCTAGAGAGCTGAAATGTTGTGTACACATTCCTTAGACAACGGATATTCTAAATATAAAATCCTATTCTTGACTTATTTTCCAGTATGAAAAGCTCTAGAACAAGCTGAGAACAATTCATTTGCAATCAATACATATCCTGATGAGCTACAGAGCCCATGGCTGTATTTTTAGCTCATCAGTTCTGCTATGTAATCCTGCTCCATGACTGTGTAAAAATAAGAGCCTTTAATACAGTCTAGATCTGTATTCAGCAAGTCTAGATAAACAGAATACACAAACTGGTAGTATTGAAAAATATGTAATCATAAGGATGAAGATACAATAATTTAAAAAATTCCATAGACTGAATTTTAGTCTAAGGTCTATGATAAATGTTCATTGGGTTTTGGTCAGGTTTTTGGTCAGGTTTTTGTGAATGATTTTTCTACTCATATGTAGGATTCATTAATACAGTATACTAGGGCTGGGACGGGTAACCCGGATACCCGGGACGGGTTGGTACTGACTACTGAGTAGCATGACTTAAAATTTGTCAATGATAGACTTGGATGTTGACTTGGAGCATGCAACCTAGCTGCCAATTAAAGTGCTTGAACTTATGTTACATTGCCTTAACTTTCATACCAGGTACCCAATTGTACTGCTGGGTGAATAAACAATTGTTCCCGCTCATGAATATCAGTGTGTTTTATAAATGTACAAGCTTGATGTGTGGGGTCTAGAAATGGACACCACATTATGACACTTTGCTTTCATTCAACACCAAATTGCAGAGGGGCTGATTTTTATGGAGTTCTGTCCCTTTAATCTATTATTTAACATCAGTCATAATTCCAGCTTTTTACACTGCTAACAGCAGTTTCTGGGAAACTGATAGGCATGCGTGCTCACTTTTGTCAACACCACTAACACATTAATCCAGTGAATAAAAAAAACATCACTTCAATCATAATATTTATTTGTTATTGTTAATACAAAATTCTCAACCTCTCCACATCATCAGCCCCTTACAGCCAAATGTCTTCACCTGCCCTCTTCTAGTCAACTGCCGTAACAAGCTGGACCCGCCCCTCTATTCATTGCTCCTTCCGAAGTGTCTTTCTCTGCTTCCTTCTGCAAAATAAATTTTAACTTTATTTTTAACAAGTCATTAAAAAATACATGACTTAATTGATGCAAGCATTTAATATAAAAGTATGTTTTCATTGAATCTAGTCAATAGCAAATGACAGATGATCAGATAGTTTATCACAACATAATACTTGCACCAATTTAAATACAATTTTGCTATTAGTTAATAATTATTAAGTTTTACCCCTTTGGTAGCCTATCTAATTGGATTTATTTACAGTATTTCCAAAGAAAAGAGAAACGTAGTTATTAATCAAGAATGTGCTGGTAATCAAAACAAAGGAACAGTTATTACCGTAAATCCTTGAATAATCGGGTAGATTTTAGGTTGTAAATATATTGTAAATAAAGCTCTTGCCGTGAGGTTGAAAGTCACATAAATATGCCGGAATTATTTCTAAAAAGGAGACTATAGCCGGAGACTACCATGCACTAGTTTGTTTACATTTGCTAAATTTAACTCGGCATGCAATTATGTATATCAACGAGGAATTTATCATATAGACCGGGCGATTATTCAAGGATTTACGGTATTCGGTTGACAAGGTGGCGAAGTGGAAGAGATTTCGTAGATCCATAATAAATTGTGCATTCATTTTACACGACGAAGACTCGTACCGGTAGTGTGATAGTACAATTTTACCTTACCGATGTCTTACATAAACTCAAAACAGTATTGTCTTATAAAAGTCATTGTTCAACGAATCAACAGCTGATTCAGCGATTGCGATTCGTAATGCGCGGAACAGTGAACTACAGATGACCGAACTTCGAACTTTAATTATTATTACGAACAAACATATTCTCAACATGACATATTTGAAATGTTCAATGCGTATTCACTTGTAAATCAATCAATATATACACCACATGTACCCATGGAAAACAATATTACGTCCACATACCATGAAAGTTTTCTCAGTCGCTTTAGTGGCCATACCGACCTCCATGATCCATCGTGTTGTCGTGTTACACGCGAGTACCGGAAGTCACGTGACGACTTACTGTTATTGCGTACCACTAAACTTCACAAAAAAAACGTTTTTCAAATATAACTTAAAATTTAATTTTTTATTATTTTTTTAATTTTAACCAATATGTAATGTATATTGTTAACGTTTCAGAACAGTTAAGAGTGAAAAAGGTCAAAAATTTGCCGGAGTGCACCTTTAAGTATGTAATTTCTTTTTAAAGGATAGATGAAATGACATATGGTCAAAATCGGATTCATTAAAATGGGATGTCAATTTGACAATTGCTCGATTTCTGAAATCGGTCCATAAATTACTTAAATACGGCTTTTTAAAAAATCGCCTTATTAAGGCCCGGCGACCAGAATGAAAGACTACAGGGGTGTGGCCCGTGAAGGGATGACTTCTGTGATGTATCAGGAGGAATCTGATTTTCGGCGATAGTCCTAATTCAACGTAATTTCGCAACATTTTGATCGTTAATTTCACAGATTAATCTTCAATAAACCAACTTAAAATTTCCCATATATCGAATGTTTAGATATCCAACTAGGTAATTCCGCAGATGACAATTACACAATTATTACATAAACATGTCTTTTTGGCTATGTAATACGTACATCTCATAAATTCATTTAGCGGCAGTGATAATCATCATTAATTAATTAACGAGACTCGGCGGAGTACCTGTCTCGCCGACTCCGTCTGTCGCTTATCACAGTCACGCTTCAGTGAGCATTTACAAAATGAATCGCCCAACTGATTTCGCTAGTGTTAAAATGGGTGAATTAAAATCGTTTTAATTATCAATTGCAAGTGTTTATTGTCTCGATTTTATGCTCAATTGATTCCGATGTACAATATACGTAGAGGTAATCATCTGTCATTCTTGAGAAAAATGCATTTCATCAGATCTTTAAACAACGTAACGTGTCCGTTTCGATTTATTCTTTTGGTAAACATGTTACTACTGGATGTCTGTGAAAGTGTCTTTGAGCATTTGCAATTTCTTCGCTTGTACTTTAAAATACCAAAGAAAGTAGAATATAAGAAAAATGAAATTTATTAAAAATAGTTCATTCTTTGTGTCTGTAGAGATAATCATCTGTCATTTATGAGAAAAATGCATTTCATCAGATCTTTAATTCTTTGAAACCAAATTTTCTTAGTAGTTAATGAGTTTATACTAAATCTAGATCAATTCGCTGAATAATGTTCATGATATTGTGACACTACTGCTTCCTCTTTCCATACGAGGATGTTCATTACACAGCTGATATAAACTGATAACGATAAACAACCGCCGGTACTTGTCGATAATCTATATATACATCAAACTTTCTAGAGAATGACACACTACATAAAGTATTGATAAGCAACATCCTAAAATAATACACACCATTGCCACAGAGATATTAATATGTACAATTCCGTATGCAAGTAATTGATTTTGAAAGTATAAGTATTGACAATGAAATCGATAAAATTATGCGATCTATAACGATAAGTATATTAGAATAAATTATGAACATAAAGGGCATCATATTAAAACCATTATCTGTAAACGTGTGTACGGACTGATGTTACATAACATTTTATAAATTCATTTTCATAAATTGACCGATACGGAAATACTTCATAGTAAAAAGTTTGAAATGTGACGTCATAATCGAAATGACGTAACACCATTATGACGAGTTAATGTTACTTGTGGTTGTCTGTGAGGCCAACACGTGTTAAGAAGCGTGAACCTAATATCACTTCTGGTGTTCACATAATATAAGCGGCAGAGCCAAGTGCTCTCGGAAACATCTTATCTCCGTCCAGGTCAAATGAGGTCACTACAAACGAAGCTCTTACGAAGCTGCGAGTGACAATGAGCAATGTTGCATCACTGGTCGAGGCTCGTATGCACTCCCCGTATTTACATACAGAGAGGTGACGTCAAACCCGCATCCTGATTGGTCGACACGCTGCACGTGACCTGTTCCGATTTCAATGAATAACGAGGGAACGGTATCTTATCTGCTGTAGTGAAGTATAAAAGAAGTGGAGGGTTTGTCTCGGAGAACTAGAACAAAGCGAGAGCAAGAGTCATGTGTTCCCTTATCAGAGAGGAGTTCCGTTTACGTAACTTCGGACTTAATTATGATCATCCTGAGCATTTTACCTCACCACAGGTATGTTGAAACAGCAATTTCGGTTTTAATAAATCATAATTTTTCAATATTTGTTTATTTTACGTGAAGTCGACACATGTTGTAATTCTGATCGAGAGACATACTATTATCGAAAGAAAAGATATTCATACAACTATCCTTGTGGCCCTTATAAATGTCACTGAACTCAACATATTTTAAATTATTATTCCTATAAACACCGATCATTCATTATGCCTATTGTATTCAACAGAATTGAACTTCAATGATTTTTGTTTTATAACAACATTAATCTTTGAAATGACCTTACATCCACATGTACAATTATCGTTTACAAATGATACAAAAACGCTTTCCATTGTTATATTTCAAAAACACCAGGTAACATCATATCATACATCATATCATACATCATATCATACATCATATCATTGTATTCTGCTCATTTGAGCTTATAATCTTTATAAAATGATTAAATCTAGAATTGAAAACACACATCAGGACTGCAGCAGGGAGACCTACTTTGCCCAGTCGTATTTCAACATAAGTGTGGCAATCATGCCATAAAGAGTACATAGAGATATCTCAAATCTGCTTGAATAACGTAATCAATCAACATTTGCCAAGAGTCGCTCTGTTGCTCATCTTTACGGTAACAATTTTATAACAAAGGTTGACCCTTGTCTGAGCATTCAAAATGTCATCAATTCAAATCGAGTCAGTAACTTTAATCAGATTTCTCAATGTATAATAAGAAGTCGTAGAGTAGAAATCTTCAATAGATGACATTATAACACAAACTAGTTATGTGCACAGCAAAACAGGTTATTTGAATATAAAAATGTACATAGCATTGAATGTGACATTTCGTTGGAGGTATTAACGCACACAGTATACAACCGAGTTTCTTTGCGGAGTGTCATGCGTTGCGAGTATTAAATTACTGTGCATATATAGAGAGAAACTTGGCGTTAAGTTTTTACATTTTTGTATAACTTGAAGCTGCCATACACCTGGACATTTGGCTTTTTGTGCACACAGATGTGTGTGTCTGTGTATATATATATATATATATATATATATATATATATATATATATATATATAGAGAGAGAGAGAGAGAGAGAGAGAGAGAGAGAGAGAGAGAGAGAGAGAGAGAGAGAGAGAGAGAGAGAGAGATATTCTAATAACAGTATAAGAATCTATACCTAAACGTCGCAATTGTTAATTAAATAAGTTGATCATTCGTAAATATCATTGTCTTCTTGATGCGTATCCCGATATTACTATCATCAGATTAAATAACTCTAGTTTTTCTATTGATAAATCTTCAGGACGTCAAACAGTCAGTACAAGCTTTACTGTGTTTACCTATACCATCCCTTAACATTGCACTAAGGCTACATTAGTGACCTAAGGTAACCTTATAGAACTGTGTGCAACAGGTCCCAAGTATATCAGTCTCCCCTTTTTTATCCTTCATTATCAATGGTATTAAAGGCGCTGTAGCACGTTTTTTGCAAATTTTATTTTTTCAAATTTCTCATTTATAATGATAGTTTATGTCATTTATATTTACTTCAGAGGGTAAAACATCTTATTACACAAACCAATTATCCGTAGTGGTAATAACGGTGTTGCGTATAAAGCCAAAATTGCATGGCGGGCATTTTATTGTGAACACTTTTTATTAATTGAATGACAAAAAAAAATTCCCATGGCTTTACGGAACCATATACACTCATTTGTAACTTGATTTTCCGAAGAGAGAAGGGTGTTTTACTATTGTTGACATTATTTTTCAAATACATTTTATCGACTTATTTCAGCGAAAAAACGTGCTACAGCGCCTTTAAAATGTAAAATGATCAACTTGATCAGATTATAGAACACTACAGCAATGACCGATGAGTCAGTATACAGACTGCTCCAGTGTTCTACATGTAGAGTAGAGATCCCACCTACACATTTACGTATGTAACGCCCAAACGTTTCCGGGCCTTTGATGTGGAGACATAGCTTGTCTAACCTTGTCTACCACACGTGCATTACTCACAGCATATGTCCCTGATATTTCTGTACTTGATCTATTGTTATGGATCTCAAAAAGGGGAATTCTAGGCTCAAACTAACATTTATTATAAGCAAAGGTAATGCCAGTTTTTAGAAGACAAATGCAGGACTATAGTGCAGTAAGCTATACAGACAAACTTGATAGCTTTACGGTTACAAAATATGACAATATGTCAGTTTCGGGGATATAATCTGAAGAATCCTATTATGCGCATAGAATATCGTTATAATATTCGTAATGGAGAGAAAAGTGGAAATCTCAGTCTCATCATTTTAGTTCAGCGAAGTTGCAATAATGTTGCCATGTTCAATACAGAAAACTCATTAGGTAATTTCGTCCCAAGTATTTATTAATCCATACAGATCTCTGTTCACCGTTATCAATCTTTAATACAATGAACTTGGAGGCTTCGTGTTTATTTACCTTAGTTTATATCCAAAATGCTTTGGTTTTCAAGCTGTTCTTATAAACTTTAGCTTTAAATGCATTTGATTTGTCGGATCAAGACCGTTTTAGAGAAAAAAAAATATAAAAGAATGAAAAATGAAAGCCGTTTTATAGAAAACTCTCGTTCATAGATCCATGTAGTCAGAAAAACAAACTATGTATTTACAAAAAAAACGTCTTTTTAGGTATACTTTGTCTACGCTTAACGACATAATTTCCAAGGTAACTCATGTCATTTATCTAGAACTTGACGATGTTTCCTTGTATTTCCAGTGGAGATGGCCCCCGGCGGTGTTTCTGTGTCTCCGGTTCCTGTTCTCCTGTTACACGCTGTACGCCTTCATTCAGGTGGTCGTGGTTACCGAGCAAAACGTCAACACCTACGAGAACATGGTGTCAGTACGTCTTTACCACGCCATGGTGTACCTGACTATCTGGACCTACCTGGTTCTCACCTGTCATTTCCTCCTGGCGTTCTTCATGGCCGTGATTGCTTTCTGGACAGGTAGAAAGAAAACTGAGCCAACACTCACAACCACGAAGACGTCAACGACTTACGAAAACGCAACGTTTTCCAACGACAACGGCCTTGTGAAAGACAAGCAAAAAAGCGTTACGTTTGACGGTAACGCCAATAACCTCGAGAAGGGCGTCTCCGTGACTGAAGGTCCTGCGTCCATGTTCATAGCGTCTCCGCCGGGGACGACCCCCTGGTACTACAAAGTGGACTGGGTTTTGGTCAACATAGTCTCTGTGATTGAGATCGTGGTCACTGCGGTGTTCTTCGTCGCGTTGTACAACCCAAGTAGTGGCCTGCAACTAAACGACGTCAACGTGCACATCTTAAATTCCGTCTTCATCGTCATCGACAACTTCATCAGTGCTCGTCCAACGCGTCTTCTTCACTTCATCTACCCTGTCATCTATGGGGTATGTTACGTTACATTCAGTGCCATCTACTGGGCCGTCGACCACAGAAACGTGATATACAGTGTGGTGTTGGACTGGAACAATCCTGGAACTACTGCGGGGGTAGTGTGTGGAGTTCTGGTTTTAATCTTACTACTACATTGCCTCACCTTCGCCCTGTATCGACTCAGACTCTTCATTAACAAGCGTTGCTGCTGAAGGGTACAGTTTTCTGTTAGTACAGTGTATATAGAGTGTTGTTGACTTATGTGAATATTGTACAAAGCTGTTACTCACTGTTGTATATACACTCTTATCGCACAATGCTGTTAATGTATATTCTCTCTGATGTTGTTGTTATGCTTGAAGAGAGTTGTTGACATTTGGTAGTTATCCTCTTGTGAATTGACTTCAAAATGTATTAAGTTCATGGAGGTATAAACTTAAAAACCGCTGTGCAAAGTGTGTAAATCATTGGGTAATAATCTCGCTCTCTCTATATTTTTTTTATTTGATATAAGAGATTTCATGTAATGAAAAATCATTCTTCAACAGTTACCACTAAAAGAGTGAATCTTATGAAAACGAAAATGCCATTAGTCATATTGAGGGGTGATCTCAGCGATGTCATTTTCTGACGTCATAAATGTGGCCCGATAATATTGTCAACTTTGTTTTCATTGTAAGGTCATTAAATACTTGTGAGGAATCATTATGATGATTCTATTTTATCCAAATATGTAAGTATCGCTTGACCTCACATGAAGGTTACACAATTTCTGCTGTGAGGCCAATTCTGGACCCATATTTTCGAAGCTCTTTTAGTGCTAAGATAGTCGAAAGTGCCATACATTACGACTTACGGCTCTCTTAGCACTAAAACAACTTCGAAAATATGGGTCCTGGATGATAAACAATTATCGACGCAGTTGTTTTCTGAGTTTAAAAAATATAGAAAACTGCTACAATTTTAAACATATCAACTTATACAATGTAGTTTTTAAATTTGAAACAATCGAAAACTGTTCTAAGTTGCAATTTATCATCTGATATAGTATATAGTTTTCAGAATTCAACAATAATCAACATATTTTACATTGAATGTTTTTTCGATTCATTAAATCGAAAAGTGTTTCATTTTCAACATATCAGCTTATAGAATGTAGTTTTAAAAAAAAAATTATAACCTAATGATACAAGCCCAATCACATCTCTTGACCCTGAAAAGTTATCTTACGTGCGCATAGACACTATGTCTGCCATCCAACATTCTACAATGATAACGCGGTCATGTATCTGCATCAAAGATATAAACGTTATAAAAATTGGTCAAATCATGAGTACCTCTACACTCGCATGAAAATGTTTCACAGTCCTGAGTTAATGTGTAACACGCTAAGGTCACTGAAAACACGGTCATATGTATTTTCATCAAAGATAAAACCTTTATAAACTTTAGTCAAATCATGAGTACATCTACACTCACATGAAAATGTTTCACAGTCCTGAGTTAATGTGTAACTCGCTAATGTCACTGATAACGCGGTCATATGTATTTTCATCATAGATACAAAACACTTTCATTGGACATGTCATCGCACTGGATAACCACTGTTATCTCGTAACTCGCTAAGATTATCATGAGGATGTGGTGCCGTATCATTGAAAAAAGGACCAAACTTGTTGAACCAAATATTCAAATAGGCATAGACGTTATGAACAACAGTTACATATGTGTCAGAGATTATATATAAACGCGATTTTAATCCATTGTGATCATAAACATGTCCAACAACTTATTTACGGGAGATTGTTGTTGTTAATTTTGTTGTTTTTATGATACTGTATTTAATTGTATAAACATGTACAAGGGTGTGTGTGAGTCGTATATTTAAATCCCGCATTACATGTACAAAGGAATGTTTCACCGGTGTTTATTGATATAAGTTGATGTTCCTGTCTGGCAATTTGTGATCAAGATCTTATTTGCTGGCCAAATTGTTGTGGATACCTATTTAAGAGTGTCAATAAAATAATTTCTCAAATGATTTTCATAATTATTCGGTATCATAATTCATATAATCAGATTCCAGGCAGTTCTATTGTATTCGTAATCTCCCTGTTGAAGACGAAGAAGAAGAAGAAGAAGAGAAAGAAGAAGAGGAATAAAAGATGTGCACTTCATAACACTATCTGAATTGAGTTTGAGAGACAGGCACACTTCATGACACTGCCAAACACAAAGAGAGCATACCCAAATACATCTTCACAACGTCACAGGCGTAACGAAAAGATTTCCATATCTTCTCTTTCCGCCCTTGACCTCAACCCTCGCATTTTCAGTGCTAAGATTTTAACGTACTGCAGGCTAATCGGAAAAGCCAATCAGAGGACAGTTGTATTGCCTTTGTGACTGTGTCGATCGTCGCTTATTTTGAACAGATGGTAAGGGACGTAACTCGTGATCACAATAGATGTCGCTGATTCGTTTCACCATTTCTGCCTAGGTTGAAGGCAAGGTAAAAATGGAGAGATCTCGATACATGTTCACCTTGCCGTGGGAATATAACCCGAATAATGGTTCGACATGCTCTTTCATATACGACCAAACACATTGAAATTCTACTACATCAAACTCAAGCTAAGAACGCTATGCTACTTTTTCTAAAACGCTTACACTTCACACCTGCCGTCTGATTCATAACAGTGAGCGATTATAATCGCTCAATTGAGCGAATTAACCGCTCATTCCCTCCTGAACGACACGGGGCGATGTCGAGGCTTGCTCCCTTTGCTACATAGTGCTACGTTGAGCAATCGCGTTCAAGAGAGGTTTTAAAGTAATCGCTCATTGGGCGATAAGTTTTAAACGCTTTTTCAACATGGCCCTGGTTCTAATTAATATCTGCCGACAATCAAGGCGGCAAACTGGTCATGGCCAGACCCAATTCCACAAAGGGGACTGGCATCTGTGTTGGCAAGCACTTATCTGCAGAGTATTGAATACCTTTCTGTGTTTAACACGTAACTTCAAGTGGGTCACGCGGTAACAGCGTCATGGTCCGGTATTTGGCAACCTTTATCGTTATCTGTGTGTCCTCCAAGAGTGAACGATATTTCCTCGATTGGTCAGTGCCCGCTATGTACAATATACTTAACCCTTGGCAGGAAACCAATTTGAACTTTAAAGACTTTGTCTTGATATATGGCGACATTCTGTATCGACGAAATTGCATCTACCTCAACAGATTTTCATTAAGTTAGACATTAAGTTAGACACTCAAATAAAATATCGATATGTTCATATTAACCTTTGTTATCCTAATTTGCTAATACAAAATCGTTATGGTTAGAATGGGATTTGATAAATTGATCTCGCGAAGAATATCCACTTTCAGTGACTCTCAATTAGATGACTACCACAAGATGAATGTGGTGAAAATCCATGTGTTAATTCTTGAGTGATGTCCATTACAGAGACATCAAACAAGTAACAAAGTTTCACGTCTCACGTTGATGTTTTGTTTTTATCGATATAATGCAGTAACCTTAATAGAGATTATTACCCGAGGAAGTGTGTCATATGACTTTTACGAAACGAGTGTGAATGTTTGTATTGCCCGAGCTAGAGCGAGGGTTATACATAAATTTGCACGAGTTTCGTAAAAGTCATATGGCACACTTTCGAGTGTAATACTTTCTTTATTACCCATTGTATTCCGTTTGATTCGCGTTAAATTAGCCAGGAAATGGTCCACTTTCTTTGCGACGGCAAGCTACAGTGACGTCACGAACAATCGTTTTATGACGTCACAGACGACAAAATACGGGCAGCCGCGGTGAAACAATCGTTGCTAGGCAAACGTGATACATGTATGTGCACATGTGCTCATATCAATAATATTAACTCGGTTATTTTCAACCATTTGGGTAATAACGTTAGTTATTACCTACCAGGGCAATCATCGTTTTCCTTTGACGCCTTGTAGCAACATATCACTTTTATCACAATGTAAATGACATCCGTTTACAGTTCTAAATGCGGCAACTATAGGTAGGGAGAGTTCGGTAGATTGTTTGCAATTTCATGACTTTGGGAACTAGTAATAAGATAGTACATTTGTGTCCTTACAATACTATATTTACGCTCGCTCTCGCTCGAGAAATACCAATAATCATACACCGTGTTGAAAACAAACTATGACCTGGATACCCATATGATATCGAGTGTTTGTTAACTAATATACAAGCAGTTTATGTTAGTAGCGTTATAACTTTCTTCCAAATTTAACGTTGACAGATAAAATCACGTGATATCCGGTTTGTTATCTCACATCACGTGACTTATATATACGACCACCATCTGTCGTGTAACCATGGAGAATAAAAGGTCCAACACCATAATCAATATATCAACCATAATGTAAACATGATACGGACAAGTACGCAGGAAATCGTGTGTTTCATATTTAATGTGTGAAACCTGTTGTTACACGATTTACAAGATTCTCGAAACACGATAAGCACTGACCAACGTCATTGCCTAGCTCTTAGGGTTAGGTTGCGTTTCGTTTATCCTGCGCACATATATATTATACCGGGATTAATTTTTACTAGGTATTTTACTCTACTCCAGCACAAAAGAGTTCCTCACACGTATGTTATATAAGCACAGGAACTCGATATCGTATTTAAAACGTAAATATAGGGCGTAGGTGGGTTTTTTTACCTACGTTTTACCTCCGTTTTACCAACGTTTTAATTACGATATCGAGTTCCTGTAGTTACAAGTCACGGACATTCTCGAATTGTAAACACGTAAATCACACGTAAATATTACAGGTAGACGTAGTTTTAAGATTGTTTGTGAAACGTGTCCTGAACGCTGAATACTATATATCTTTGCGTACAAGTTTTCCTTAAGTAAATAAGAGATCACTCCCTTCAGGTTTTAGACCCTTACCTCTGTTTTATTAGGACCATATTTCTCGCTTCTAGAAACATACTCTAGCGACGAGAAAGGGTACCACGTATTCCATCTTATAGACTACATCAATCGAGATACTTCAGAGATAGCCTTTGACTGTAAAAGGTCTGACTAATTAGCATACGTCCTTCGAATGTGTCTGATATAAATGCTTCAAATAAACCATTTTAAGTTTTTGTCTCTGATTTGGTCCTACTAATCAGCATGTCTATGTTCAATTGTTTTCATAAATTCAAATAGCATACATCGAAGAAAACACATGAAACAAGAATATGTTCATCTTACGCAACTGTAACAAGAAGTCATGGCCATCATCTTCCCCCGTCATATTGGTTCTCAATAAAACTGGTAGCTTTCGCCTCAATGCCCTAAATCTAGTGCACTGGAGTAAGTTATCTGAACACCATTAGGAAAACAAAAGCATGCTCCAACAAGGTATTTATGCTCTGAAGCCTAAGAACAAATTTGGTTATCCTGTCTTAAACAGTTTCTGAGAATTGCTGTCCCCTTAGAGGATACCATGAACAGATTCCAAAAATATGGAACAATATGGGCAATAACTATATTTCTAACCGAGAATTTAGCCCTAACAGAACAAAGGTTACAATCGTAAATCTGAAGGGAATAATCTCTTAAAATGAGCGAAGAGAGGAACTCAAGTGTTCTCATGCTCCAACGCAATGTTCCTTTAAGTTGCTACTGCAAGTTGCCCAGTCACAATGGACCTTATATACTCATGGTAAAATGGTTGACACCCCTCAACAGAAAATGGATTTTAGCAAATTAAATGCATTGACAATTAATATTGTTCGATATTATGGTATTTTCGCAATTAAATTGCACAAACACATGATGTAAACTATTTAATACTCGCCATGTATGTATTGTGTGCGAATGAGACTCCAAGAAAGAATTTGTGCATATTTGGGTTCAGTAGATTTTGTTTCCAAATGAACTTTTAATTATTTATTAGAACCAAAATGAGAACACACAAACACTGTAACAATATACCAATGCCAAGATCTCAAGACACAAAGAATGAACTATTTTTGATAAATTTCATTTTTCTTATATTCTACTTTCTTTGGTATTTTAAAGTACAAGCGAAGAAATTGCAAATGCTCAAAGACAGTATTCACAGACATCCAGTAGTAACATGTTTACCAAAAGAATAAATCGAAACGGACACGTTACGTTGTTTAAAGATCTGATGAAATGCATTTTTCTCAAGAATGACAGATGATTACCTCTACGTATATTGTATATCGGAATCAATTGAGCATAAAATCGAGACAATATACACTTGCAATTGATAATTAAGACGATTATAATTCACCCATTTTAACACTATCGCAATAAGTTCGGCGATTCATTTTGAAAATGCTCACTGAGGCGACAGACGGGGCCGGCCGCCAAGTCTCGATAATTAATTAATGATGATTATCACTGCCGCTAAATGAATTTATGAGGTGTATTACATCGCCAAAAAGACATGTTTATGTAATAATTGTGTAATTGTCATCTGCGGAATTACCTAGTTGGATATCTAAACATTCGATATATGGGAAATTTAAGTTGGTTTATTGAAGGTATCTTTGTGAAATTAACAATCAAAATGTTGCGAAATTACGTTGAATTAGGACTATCGCCGAAAATCAGATTCCTCCTGATACGTCACAGAAGTCATCCCTTCAGGGGCCACACCCCCGCAGACTTTCATTCTGGTCGCCGGGGCTTAATTAGGCGGGTTTTTTTAAAAAGCCGTATATAAGTAATTTATGGACCGTTTTTAAAATTTAAAATCTAGCAATTGTTAAATTGACATCCCATTTTAATGAATCCGATTTGGATCATATGTCATTGGATCTATCCTTTAAATAACATTTCATTCTTGTAACTATAAGGGGGGTGTCAACCATTATTACCATAAGTATATAAAAAAATAAGACAGAGATATAAATATAGACTGAAGCTTTATCTACAAGCAGGAAGACTTAATGGCGATAATTGGGTTAGATCATGTCAACCCGTAGAAGTATAATCTTATCACCATATATACTTTTATAAAAATACATATATACCACAAACAACATATAAGTAGGTGGATCCTTAGTAGAATCTTATCACAATATATCATTATATACTTATATAAAAAAATACATACCACTGATAACATATATGAAGGTGGACCCCTAGTCGAATCTTATCACAATATACATATATGCAAAATATATGTACCACTTACATAATGAAAATTGACCCTATGCAATCGCATCACATACCAAATTATTTACGAGTTTGCACGATGTAACACTTCTACGTTTTTGCGAAAATGATTTACTTTTTATGAAAACATTATAAATCTACCTCTTCAATCAATTTCGTTTTTCTGACAATCACAATAATCTATTCCGTGAATATTCTTGTAAAGACGTGTTGTCTGTTAAAGAACTACGTTGTTGGGTTGGCTTGTAGGGTACAGCATGAGATACCGAGAGCAGCATGGGTGAGCCAGTCCGTCCCTTCCACCCAATCACAGACCGCCACGTCTAACACTTCAACGTCAGCAAGTGCGTGGTTATCTGATGACGTCACTCCTCCAACGATGTATATGTTGTTCCCTGAAATTAAATGAATTGATTAACATGAAGAGGTGTGACGTCTTTTTTCTCTCTATTTGGAAGTTTATAGTCTTTATATGTATATAATGAGTGGTTGGATTAGAACTGGTTCTGTAGATTCCTCGCCACAAGGTCTGAGGATACCCCGTAGGGGCGCGTGTTCTGTACCAGTTTAGTGCAGACAAAACCCAGGCAATATCTGACCAATCAAACTATAGTTTTTAAATGGTCGCCGTTTTAAAAGCATTCGGAATCATTCGTTAACATGGTCCTCCTGTTACGGAAACAGGCGAAAGGATAGTCCTTAGCTTCTCGTACCGAAAGCTTTTGTTGGAGGTCTTGTTATTGAATGTATGAATTGCGTCAGAACATTCGAGCAGACGGCCGTCATCAGATCGGTTTGGCGGGGATACCTCCGAATGATATGAGTTCCCGGTAGTACTCTTTTGCAGAAACAGAACACCTGGGCCATGTTCAAGAGAGGTCTAAAAGTAATCGCTTAATGAGCGAATACTTTTTAACCTTTCTTGAACGCGATTGCTCAATGTAGCGCTACGTAGCGAAGCGAGCAAACCTATAGGAATCGCACTGTGTCGTTCAGGGGAGAATGCGCTACATTGAGCGCTACATTGAACGCTACATTGAGCGATTATAAGCGCTCGCTGTTATGGAACGGAGCCCTCACTATATATGTAACACAACATATCAAGACCATGGGGATCCGTCCTTTTTAACTGCGTTTGATGTTAAACAACTTATCGTTGGTCGTTGGAAGAGATACATGATTGACAGAAGTGGATATTTATGACATATCAGTTTGATATCACCAACTTGATGGCTCCACTCCCAAAGGAATGATGGATGGCTGATAAACTGATAACACCACTCGTGTCACCATATTCATCGTTACTACAATTCAATGTCATTCATTTATGTATGAAAATAACCTGTTTCTATTTCTTCATTACCAATCTTATTCTATTTCAACCGAGTGAGAATAGTAAGAACACGGGCCGCTCCTGCAAGCAAGATACAGTGAAGTCACGACAAATGTTTGATGACGTCATAGACGACGGAATTTTCAGGAACTCTCTCTCGATGAGTTAATTGCTCCGGGATAAGTGCACATGTGCTCGTATCGAAAAAAATATTATTTTCAAACCGATATATGTAATAGCTTCTTTTAGAGGCATTTTAGAAGTTGGAAGGATAAGAATTGCGAAAAATTATTTATGGATAACAACTTCTTTATTCATGATATGCGACGTTTCGACACAGATTCTTGTGTCTTTATCAATGGACAAAATGGTGGTTGTGGGCATATATATATGTACAGTTAACAATGAACAGAGTGATGCAGTAACAAAGTGAGTTAAGGTACTTAACATTGGATTAAGATTGGGAAGCCAGGGATGGACAATGTATAAAGGTAGTTTACTCAGTTGATTGGTTGAGGAGAACATCATAGGCTGGGGGAATGTAATACCCCTGATCACGGTTAATTGACGGGTTGATCCGCTTAAGGAGAGATGGGACGATGAAATCAAATATTTTAGAATTCGTTTATTTTTTCAAAATAGCAAGTTTATTATGTCTTTTATTCAAAAATATAAGAAAATTTGGGGTTCACCGAACGATTTAAAGAGTCATCGGCATTAATAATAATACCCCCGTCGGCAAATTACGTCGAGAAAGGTGAATAGTTTGCAGATGGATGCCATGATTACAACCACCATTTTGTCCATCAGCTTGATAAAGACACAAGAATCTGTGTCGAAACGTCTCATATCATGAATAAAGAAGTTGTTATCTATATAATTTTCGCAATTCTTGATATGTGTAATGAACTGAAAAATGGTGTAAACCCATACAGCCTATAATTGTATGTATCAGCTATAGGGGTAGGCGATATGGGTTTGTGGTGTGGTGAGTTGGGGTTTTAACGCCGCCTTTAAGAGTAGTTCACGTATATCGCGGCTGCTAGTATTATGGCAGGGAGAAAGCCGGCAACGCCATGTGGCTATGCATTGCGGTGAAACCTGCGAGCATCGGCTGGAACTAGCGAACCATGGGTGGTACTACGCTGAAATTCAGTGTAGCATTGCACCCAAACATTACTGCTTGTAGAACAGTTCTCTACTGCAGACAAAGTTGCCGTGCCCTTGGCGGGATTCGAACCCCGGACCTCTGTCTGTACTCGAGTTCTACACCACTGTTACACGATAATCATTGTTCCTGAAAGGCTCGATATTTTAGAAAGAATACACAATTTTATAACAAACAAAAATGACAAACTTCTTTGAAATTGCACACGAAAGAATCGTTGTAAGATTTATATTTATTCGTAAACATATTTTTCTTTCAAGACATTACATTCAAAAATTAAAAAAATGGTTTGCTAACAAATTTCAGTATTTACAGGCGTACTCTCTTTACTTTTGAAGGCAAGTCTCCAAAACATCCGAGACACACAAACCAGAAAGATACCATGATAAACATAGCAAAATCTTGCCGGACGTTTATCACCTGTGAAGTTTTTATAATGGAAAGAAATTTTAAAGAGGTGCTGAGAGACATTAAGACTTTATCCCTTAGCATGCCATATGACCATAGATGCACGGCCCCCTCCTCAAAATCATCTACAAGTACAGTGCTTGTTCCAACCAACATTAGTACTCTTTAAGCGGTCATCACACGGCAAACTCAAGTTTGACAACTCATGTTGGCCAACTTTTGAAGTTGTCAAGCTCGCGTGTTCACACATCAAACACATGTTGTCAAACTTAAGGAGAGATGGGACCCAGAAATCGAACTCGCTTACGGTAACATTTTGCGACAACAACTTATTGTAGTGAATAAGTCTCAAAATATATGGGTTACGTTGTTTGGGGCATACGCTTATCCATACACTAACGGGAAGCGCTTAAAATTGCCGTAACGCCTTTTTAACGGTCATTTTACGACATGCCGCACAACGTTAACGTCACCTATATTCGCGGTAAATATGTTACCGTGTGTGTTATTCGAATTACATACGTATCTTTTGTTACTGACGAATTTTATTCACCTGGTATAATCAACTGATAGTTTATCTTTCACCATGTACTCTTAGATTGATAGTTTGTTTGATAATGATTACACGATAGGCCGTCAAAGTTGCACTTGAAACCATCAAAATTTCCGTGACGTTAGGTTTTTACGTTTATGAAGGAAATTTAGAAAATGACGTTAAAGTGATGACAAACCTCCGTTGACCCCCTATTTTTATTTCTGAATTCGTTTGTTTATTTAAATGTGCACATTATATTGCATTTTTAGCAATATCTAAATTATGTGTGTCAGTGAGAAATCCTGTTGAATATGCGAAAAACGATGAGAAAAATGCCATTTTTATTTAAAAAGTACTTAATTTAATTTTGTTTCTCTTTCCAGTGTCATTAATTTTCAAAATATAGACTAGCTATTCATCCCCGTATGTAACTGAAATGTATTTGAAAGAATTCCGAGCTTATTCGTTGAAAGCGAGCGCTTCATTTAAATACATGAAATCAGTCAAAAATGGCGTAATTTGCCGACGGAAGTATTATTATTAATGCCGATAACTCTTTAAATCGTTCGGTGACCCCCAAATTTTCTTACATTTTTGGATAAAAGACACAATAAACCTGCTATTTTGAAAAGATAAACGAATTCTAAAATATTTTGTTTCATCGTCCCATCTCTCCTTAAGACATGCAAGTGACGTCATGAAGTCGCATTTCATTGGATACAAAAGTTTGCTTGACATGCTGATCCTATTTTTTTCCACAGGGGCTTGTATTGTAGAAAGAATATGAAGTCGACGATCCAGCCCTACTTTATTTAATAGTATATGGGGCTGGATCGTAGACTTCATATTCTTTCTAATCGCTAGTTTCGACAAAACAAGCCCCTGTGATTTTTTCGCCAACTCTGAAACTTGATTTTGTCGTGTGAGGGCCGCTTAAAAAACAAATCGAGATCAAATCAAGTTGACAATCATCAACCGGACATTCTAAGGGTTAACAAACTTGAGCAGCATTACTCTGCGGATTTCTTCATGAACTACAGGTGTAGAATTCTATTGAGTTCTAAACGTTGATTTACTGCCAGAGAGCAAACGTCAATCCACATTGTGTGATTTGTGAGACATATTTTACCGCCCTATGTTCTTTAATATCAACTCTCTTATGTCGGGTCAGGGTTTGTCCTTGGCTTATCAGCTAGCGACGATAAGACTTCAATGACCTGTACATTACAATGCTTGTCGAATGTCACCCACTCGTGTATGTATAGTCTAGACTTGCAAGGTTATATGCCGAGATATCTCTTTTGGAACGCAATAATGATAAGGCACATTTATCTTAACCTGAGTTTATTGTAACTAAAGGTTATTCACATTCGGGCATAAGTTGTTCGCTTTAAGAATTGTTGTGAAACAAACGACGGCATATTTAAAACAAATTAAAACTTCAGTAATCTAGAGGCTGTACTTTACATCTGGTGGCAGGAAAGGACTATTTACATTCTTAGAATTTAATGTTGTACTGATATACATGGACTATTTATGCGACATTTATTTAAGCATAATAATGAATTTGAATTTTGATGGGGAAGGATTGATACATTAAAAAGATTTACATTTGGATAAAAGGTCGGTATATCAAGTCGTTAGATATTTCAACCTTTGAAAACACGCAAGAAACTACTTTATTACCAATATGGTTGAAAATAACAGAGTTAATATTTTCTACACGAGCACATGTGTATATCACGTTTGTCTAGCAACCATAGTTTCAGCACGAATTTCCGTGTTTCGTCGTCTTTGACGTCCTACAACAAGTATTCTTGACCTCACTTTAGCTTCTAAGTTCTAAGTCGTGCGTCTCCTTGTTATTTTTACGCGATTCAAATGGAATAGAAAAGGTATTAAAGAAATTATTACACTCGGTGGTGTGCCATATGACTCTTGCAAGTTTGTGTATAACCCTCGCTCTCAACAATTTCAATTTCTTTATTTCTCAAACAGCCACCATCGGTGGTACAAGAGAAAATAATGCATGGTATATAATAAACAAAAACATCATGAAGGTTGGCGATAATTACATTGGGTTAACTTTCTTTAGTCTGGTGTCTATGAGTGATATAAATCTTGAAAGTTTTTTCAATATGGACAATTTGTTTGTTGACAATAGGGATTTATAGGTTAGCAGATTTTGGTATTTATTGAATTTAACAGGGATATAGTGATTCCGTTCCGCAGCGAAAGCTTCACATCTAAAAATATAATGAAACTCATCAGCAATCGCTAGGCTTCTACAAAGTTGGCAGGTTCGGTTTTCTCTTGGTGTTTTAGACCATCTTCCGGTTTCAACTGGTAAATTGTGATTACAGCATCTAAATCTTAAGATTGGGGTAGAAACTGCATATGGGTAAAAAAGATACTTTTCAAATGATGGATACTCCTTCAGGTATTTGTAATACAAAGCCTTTGAACTATTACGCAAACACGCCCGCCAACTTTGTAAGAAGTGATCTTTCAATATTCTTTCTATCTGTAATACAAGATAATTAGTACTAACACATAATGGGTTGTTGAAAACATAGCCTAGGCCACAATTATTGAGAATCTTTTTTACAAAATCTAACCACTTCGAGCGTTCTGAATCAGTTTTACAGATCAAGTAAACCAGTTTAGACATTTTTATAGGGAAGGTTGTAATTTCTAGCTTGTGCCAATAACTAATTATTCTTTTACTTATCAAAATATCTAGCGGCATTCGACCAAGTTCTCCATAAAGCATGAAACTTGGTGTGGAATTTCTGAGCCCGGTTGCTAATTTAAGGAACTTGATATGAATTTTTTCAACAGCATTTAAATTTTCGTACCCCCAGACTTCGCAGCCATATAGTAATATTGGTACAATCATCACATCAAAGGCTTTTAATAAACAATCAAGAGGGAGATAAATGTTACGTGCTCTTTTCAGTAATGAAAACATAGCCTTAGTTGCACTTTGTATTAATTGTTTCATAGCAGTATTCATTTTCCTGTTTCTATGAAAATTAATACCGAGGTAAGTATATGAATCAACTTGTTCAATTTGGTAATTACCAACTGAATGAGTATTTTGATTTGGATGCAGGGCCTCCGCCAAATATGACAATTTTAGTTTTTGAGATGTTTACATCTAGCTTCCACTGCTCACAATAGCTTGCAAAGTTATCTAACGTCTTTTGTAATTGAACATGACTATCACTCATTAATACAGTGTCGTCAGCATACAACAGTAACATAAATTTAATACATTGGTCTATATACTCGTCTGAAAGCAGATCTATGGCTATACTTTTAGAGTCATTGCGTAGCTCTCGCTCGGGCAATACAAACATCACTCGTTTAGTAAAAGGCATATGGCACACTTCCTCGGGTAATAATCTCTATTTGCATAGAACCACATCTTATCACCGTACTGCTATTGATAAGAGCAAGCGTCGCCTTGAATAAAGTCGGTCAGTATAACAAGTATAAGGTTATGTTAACACCGCTCCCAACATTCCACCCATTGAAAAAAAATCAAAGCTGATATCGGTCGACAAATTACCGTAAGGTTTAAGATACCAGGGGTTATCTATCTTTTTCTATTATGCAATAACTTGGTATCCGTTCACCAAGAAGCTGTATTACATGTCACTCATTACCAAACTAATATACACTCGTGTAGAGACCAAAGAGGGAGTTGACCTATACAGAGAAACGTTTACGCTGGTGATGCAAATATGCGTCCATATCAACAACCGTCAAGGACCCTTATCAGTACATATAAAAACTAAATTTCACCCAGATAAAGTATTAATGAAAATATTTTTACATTCAAGGTTAGAGGGAGTTGGCCCGTATACAGAGATAACGTTTACACGACGTGTGTGGTGATGCAATACCTTTTGCAAAAAAACGTCATATTGACAATACGTCAAAAAAAAGTTATTTGCCGTCAGATTAGAGAAAATTAAATTCGAGCTTTTGAAAAAAGATATTTCAGTGAAATGATAAGATCTTCAGTGCAGACAGTTCATGAAAAATGTTTTCTTCACAGTGGGAAATTTGTTTTGTACTTAACACAGAGTATTATCTTATCTGATCTTACCCTGGTCTGTGTTCATAGTTATATATGAGGCAAGTCTGACCTTCTTGATTTCCTTTCATAAATCACTAAAATAGTCTACGGTAATACTAGGTCAATGCTAGGTAGATTTGTGAAAGGAGCCCTTGGGTATGTTATCAATCAAACGAATAACAAGTTTGTATTTAATTAAATATAAAATGCTATTAATTTCTGTTCGTGGATAACGCTCCATTGACATCTTCTAACCAAAATTGGCCTGCATATAAACTTTCCCAAAATATAAACGGCACTACGGGAATATATTGCTTGAATTGTCCGAAATTCTTATAATATTTACGTTTAATTATCTAAAGCTAAAACCAATAGTAAGGACATGGAAACCTCTGATCAGTGGATCCAAGAAAATGCACACATACCGATGGCAGAAACTCCTGCGTCGTGCCTGGGTACCCGTAAGGTTTGGATGACGTCCCAACGATCGTGGTTGTCGTCCAGGCGGAGGATGGCGTCCAGACTGCTGATGGCGTCGCTGTCGTCGTAGAAGGTGGACCCCCCGACCAGATACAGTGTGCCCTGTACCTCCACCATTCCGGCGTGACACCTGGGACCCGGCAGCGGGTTCTTGTTTAACCATCTGTGTAGAGAGCAGCATAGGTTCATGTTTAGATTGGGAAAATACAATGTATTAGAAATTTTCTTTCTTTTGATGTAAATGTTTCTGTAAATGTTTAATCTTCATCAAAATGTGCTCAAAATTGGCATTTCAAGCTTGTTACCTTGACCCATTCCAATATTGGTTCCTTCTCATTATAAAGGAGTTCAGTCATATCAAAGATTTCGCAATCGGCCATTGCAGACAGATCTAATAAAATATCATTTTATCGATCGATATTAACCACTTCAAGTTTTCTTCAAAGTCAGCATACGTGGGCTTTTCAAAACAAGATACTATATTTTACGTCCGCTTGCTGTGAAAGTGGGAGTTATCGAACCTGTTTCTCCGCGGGTCGTAGCATTCGACCGTTCCCAAGACGACCTTTTCATCAGCAGTCTCGAGGAATCCGCCCACCGCATACACGAGGTCACGGTGACCTGCACTGCATGCGCCGATTTTTGGTTCGGACATCGGACACACCTCGCCCCAGCGGTCAGTGTCCGGGTTGTAGTACTCGACTGTGGACAGACTCCTGGTGATGGAAAGTGGAGAGTACACGGGGATAAGTTGGTTAACAGTTTGAATCTGACGTACGAGTTATAACTTCACGTGGGATCACAGCTCACGGACAGCCAACACTACCACAAGAGATACAACCATCTTAAAGGGGCAGTAGCACGTTTTTTGCAAAATTTATTTTTTCGAATTTACCATTTATAATGATAGTTTACGTCATTTAAATTAACTTTATAGGGTAAAACATCTTATTACACAAACCAATTATCTGTAGTGGTAAAAACTATGTTGCGTATAAAGCAAAAATTGCATGGCGGCCATTTTATTGTGAACACAATTTATTATTTTGTATTACTAAAACGATTCCCATGGCTTAACCAAAACATGTACACTCATTTTAAACTTTATTTTCCGAAAAGAGAAGGATGTTTTACTATTGGTGAAATTAGTTTTCAAATACATTTCATCAACTTATTTGAGCGAAAACACGTGCTACTGCCCCTTTAAAATAAGCACTTACATAAAGGATTCGGACACTTTATCAAAAGTTCTGCGGATCCTGAGTACGTGATAAGCTCCACTGGAAGCGCTGGTAAAATCTCAAAATAACGTAAAGTAACGCAAACAAATTATAGCGAGCTTTGTCTGTTAGTTAGTTGGTCATGGTTAGTGGAATGTCGACCCGACACTTTTCTTGGACATATTGTCGATCTAACGAGATATCGCATCTAAGTTTTAGCCATGGTTGTCGTTGTATGCTTGTTTATTTCAGTATACTCACTCTCCGTGTTCGTTCTGTCCCCCGACGGCATACAGCACCCCACACAACACGGCAACCCCGTGGTACATGCGCTTGTGCTTCATGGCACCGATACGGGTCCAGAAGTTACCCGTGGCGTCGTACCGGTAGCACACGTTCGTAGGGTTGGAGAGGTCCCCGGGGTCGCTACTCTCCATCAGCGAACCACCTGGGGAGACATTGAAAATTAAACTGGCACCTACCCATTTTGAAAAGCATCGAATCAAACCAGGACTTTTTTTTATCAGAATGAAAGAGAATTCTGAAGTTGTAACACATATTAAAATGAACTGGTCACATAAAGGCCAACTTGTAGTATCAACTCGTATCCACATGTATGTAATTGTATGTACATCTACTGAATACGACTTGGATGTTCTCACAAAGTATAGCATTAGCCTCTGAAAAGATTATTTTTAAATTTCAAAATTTAATTTTAAAAAAGAAAATATCATAAAAGTAGCCTATGAGATGTGTTCACTTTAAGAACTTTGAAGCCTTGTTGTAGACATGCCTAGATGCTTAAGAAATTAAGGGGTGACGGACTAATTCTTACATTGACATGAAGTTGTTCACTATAAGTTGTAACTACAAATTGTACTGTGAAAACGGGCTTTAAATCGTCACTTCAAATCAGGCGCTCTTACCAATGACGTAGATGTGGTCGTCCAAGACCGCCGAGCCGTGATGATGTCTGGCGTCAGGGAGGCGGGTCAGGACCCCCCACGTGTTGCTGTAGGGGTTGTACTCGGCCACAAGACGGGAAGGGGCGTCACCCTCAGGCACTGTGAAGGGGTCCACTCCGCCCGTCGCTATCATCAAAGGGGGGCGGGGAGGGAGCGGCATCGCCCCCGAGGGTGCCAGACCCACCAGAGGCGTCGGTTTCAGCACCCCCGACTTTTTAATGTTCGACAATATGGATCCCTCCTTTTTAGACTGAAATCATGGTTATGGATTAGTATACAGTTCAACCTTTCAAAAATATATAGTTCTGAAATTATACTTGAGAAGACATAATTAATTGGTATTTTTATTCTTTAATATACATGATGCTGTGTAAACGTACTCCGTTGTTAGTATTGTATTTTGAGTGTCTCACTGATATATGACGAGTTCTTGTTTATGACATCTTTGCTTGTCAACCTCTTGATTAAAAACAATGTATACGCAGGTGCTTATCATAAGTCGTTCACAGAATACAATAGCACCGTTGACAGCAGTTGATATATTCATTCACATTCGCAGTAACAATTCAAACGCGACATTTAGAATTGTCTCTATTACTCGAACCTTCGTAGTCTCACACTTAGACTCTCAAAAAGTAGTTATTCGTAAAATATCACCATGTTATTAAATATTGAAAAGGAAACTATGAGAAATGGGATTTTCAGACGCTCTTCTTCAATTTTTAAATAACCGATATTTTCAGAATAAATACTATTTTCAGAGTCTAAATGGTTTAGTCTGATTGAAATCTTCCCATTTCCGAGGAATAAAAGTTGCAAAATAGTGCATCAACTTGGATACGAACTCACATCGTTCAGAGGTTTTCTCGCAAAACCGTCCGTGCAGAGAGGAATCTACAGAACCAGTTCTTTGAGTTCGTATCCCGGGAGATGCATTATTTTGCAATTTTTTATTATTCGGAACAAGGTCAATATCAATCAGACTGAGTACTAATTAGTGGTTAAGCTAGACCATTCGCTCTGACTCACGTTACAGTAGCGCCGCTCCGGTGACTTGTCCCTGTGTTGTCCCGGTCCAGGGGTGATGGCCTGGGGGTGGTACTGACGCTCGGGGAGGGGGTGTCCCTCTCGGTTCAACATCATCTGGCTTCCACTGTACTTCAGTGCGTGGAATCTGCAACAATGCATTAACATGCTGAGTTATCACCGTCTTATAAATATGAAATATTTCTATATTCTTATATGTTATAAGTATATTGCAAAAATTAGTTCTACGTGAAATTTTGGGTACCCATGACGTAATTCAATTTCAAGGACATAACACAGTCTCTATTAATGGCTAATTTGAGCCTTGCTGTATTCCGACAACTTTTCTGTGCCAGGGCAATGTTCAGCGTGTCGTATATGGACTTGGTTGTCGATCAGAATCGCACAGAAAAGCGAAAAGTGGAATAAATATACAGCAAGGCTTAAATTAGCCAGTGATAGAGACTGGCGCGAGTTATGCCTTGCGGGGGAGATTGGAATCATTTAGCTGAAGAGTGACAAGGAAAACCAGATGTCATCAAGTTGAAACAAGTGTCAAACTGAATCAATAGCCAACTCGGCTGGGATCTCGAATCTAATACTATCCACAATACAAAACTTCATTATGTCGAAACACATTCCTATCCAAGGTATGTTATCTATGACCCCTATACCATCATTCTCTACCCACAGAGGTTACTCCCTTCAGATTTCCGACCCTAACGGGATTCTGAAGGGAGTAACCTATGTGGGAAGAGAATGCTATACCATGTGCATATCAAGAGTTACTAAACAGGGTTAATATTAGTTGTACGTAAACTTAAATTTCTTTATAAAATATTTTTCTTAGTTTTAAAAAAATTAAATGAAGATTGTTAAACCAATAAACATTTGTCTTCCAATCCCACAGAATTCACATAAAAATTAAGATTCGCTAAAGGAACACTCTCGTGCATCGATACATTCTTTCTAATAAATATTCATGACAAAGCCACATCTCTATACCCACCTGAACACGTCCATGAGGATATCTTTGCATTCGTTCGTGAGGAGGATGTTCGGTTCCACGTAGTTGACCATATCTTCTGGACATATGTTGACGAATCGGACCGTGCCTAGAACATCCCGGATGTACTGAAGTCGGTCCTGTCTGTTGAAATCCAGCCACTTCATGGCGGCAAAGAAGACATCCAGTTCTTGTTGAACGTTGAGGTTATCATCAGAGAGCAGACGACACAGCTCTGAGGCACTTGAGTGTAGGAAGCCGTCTGTCTCCATGACTTGCTTGAAGTTACAGCAGACGTAGTCATACACACTTGCAAATATGCCAAGTAGTTCGTGTTTCCTTGCTATTTTCATGACTTCCAAAGAGTCTGTGGACATGTGGTTCAAGAGAAGCTGTTTGGCTTCGTCCATGATGTCCGTGATCCCAAGATACTGTGCACACACAAGAATAGAATCGATGTTTTGAATTGTCAGGTTGATCTCTGACGTGTAAATGTATTTGAGAACTTGCTGTGCGGCATCGAGGGAGCAGTTTGGAACCGATATTTGGCAAACGTCGGCTGTGTTCTTTACGTTGCAAAACTTGTTGGAGAAGCCTTGACTGTGGGCAGCAATGGCGAGTTTGTGAGCAGGAAATTCCTGACCGGCAATTTTCAATACGACATCACACATTCTCTGAGACTGCCACATATCAAATAAACAGTTTGCCACAGAGGCACTGTGCTTTTCTCTTGGGGTTGCGCCAGAAGGATTAATTTGTTCGATAGTTATGGTATTTGGCCGTCTGTGAGATTGGTCTTCTGACGAAAAGGTTGCAAATGCTGAATTTTGGTTGGCATTTAAATTGGCAGAATGTCTTCGTCTTCCATCAGACCTTGAACTCATGTCATTCAAGTCCAATGCAGGCACGACTGGTAGAGAATATCTCTTTTTATCAAATCGTAGACGGTCATTTGATTTAGCACCACAACTTCGTGATTTTTCTCGAACTATTTTCCGTTGTGGTGTGTATTCAAGGCCAGTGTCCCGAACAGGTATGTCCTGCGGTGGACTTATGGTGAATGTTTCATTCTTCCCATGTGTTTTATCAAATCGTTCCATCTCATCTACATCTGTATCTGAGTCTTGAAATTGTGTATGTATTGGATATTTTTGCTTTACAGGTGACAGGTAACTATCGCCTAAAACCTGAACATCGCTGTCCGTAACGATCGCTAGTTTACCTGACTGAGTAATCTTTTCCATTTTGGAGGACTTTTGTTTCGCCTTTTTACACGATTTGGCATGTTTTCGTCTTATTTCATATTGTGTTTCGTCCATCCCGTCGCCATTGTATGACAACGGCGTGTTTATGACGTCACAGTGCCGATGACGTCATGCAAACGCAATGTGAAGCACTAGCGTCACGTGACACAGAGGCGACCAAGTAAGGCCACGAAAAGGCTACGATTCAAGATCGTGGTAGATATTCACGATCGTGGTATATATATATATTTTTTTATTTCCCCCATGTTAAAGATGTGTCACGATTACATATACCTTTTTATACACCAATTTATATGATAGCCTACATTTCTTACGAATGCATATTATGAGATCCGTTACCTTGAATTACGAAGATTCTCTATACGGTGGATTCCTTAACGATTATGAAGATTTTGATCTACGATCTGTTACGACCTCTTTTATAGAAAGACGCGTAAACACGATTAAACAATATTGATATGAAAAGGAAGCATATTTTAAATTTCAACAGTTCAATCAATGACTCAAAGAAAAAACGGAGACATGTTCATGAATGTTCTTCGCCACGTTGTATTACGATTAGCTCGCCACTTTTCCATTGCGCTCCTTTTTGTGAACATTATGAGATAAGTAGTTGCATTTGTAAACTGTCCGGGATTCATTTTTATCAAATTTAAAAACGACGACGTTCTACCTCCTGAAGCGACCTTGAATAATTCGGCAAAATATAATTTAGATTAGGAAATCTCTGTATTTGCGATCTCTCACATTTTACAAGATGCCACGATTTTCCACAGTCTGATTAAAATCGACCTTGATCCGAGGAATGAATTTGCAAAATGATGCATCTACTGGGACACGAACAGGTTCTGTAGATTCCTCGCCACAAGACGAAACCCCCGAACGATATGAGTTCGTATCCCGGCAGATGCACTTTTTTGCCATTTTTATTCCTCGGAAAACCGTCGATTTTAATCAGCCTGCGATTTTCCATAAATGTTTAAATTGTGGCAATAGAATCTTGGGCTGACCATGGTTTAGTGTAAACGTATATAGAACAATAGCGTTATACATTGTAGTTTATTGTTTTATCTAGATCGATATATATATATAGAAGAAGAAGAAGTAGTAGGTACATGATGTACCTATTGAAATCGTTAGTCCAACTTATTTCAACTTTTTTTATTTTGATAAATGTGACCATAGAGTTTGAACATTTCTTGTGATATTTATATATATATATATACACAACGAATGTGGACAATATCAAGTTCTAAACAAATTTCAAACACTTTTAATGCCGCTGAGTGAAAGTTGTTTAGCCTATTTGGAAGTGATTAATTAGTACAGGACAGTACATTGGTGTATCTTGTATACTTTCATATTAAGGCACGCTATTATTCTTGGACCTACCCAAAGAATTCATTTTCCAATGGTTTGAACAATATTTAAAAAATATATATTACATAAATATTGCAGTTAGTTACCAATATATTGCTATTCATACATTTAACTATTGTTGAATATGTGTTAGACTTTAAATCAAATTTAGAGCTATCATTATTCGTTATATGCCGTTTTTTCCAACACACTATATTTATCTCGAAAAGTGGGAAACAAACATCTTGAATTATTCTCTCAAATTATATTCATAGGATGTCGGTATTGGGGAAGGTCTAAGTTAAAATCGACATATCTGATGTATATGTTCATGAAGTTCGAAGCAAAGCATTTCTCATAATTATATTGGACGGGAAAGTTAGATATTTTATGGCGCTTCAATTGATTACCTCCCTTCGCCCGTAGGCCGTTCAACCATTTGAGTCTTTCTTCACTAGTCCCATCCTCGATAATCCAGCGCTATTGTTCCGATAAATCTACACACAAGCGCTGGAAAACAGTAAGGGTAATTATCCTTAACCTAGTTACCTCCCTTCGCAATGACTCAGCGAAACGCTTGCTTTCCAACAACCAATGAGATCACTTGAAATCAAGGGTGAAATAACAAGCACTCTCGTGTCAGGATCTTGGCTTTCGCAGTTGCACAGCACAGCACAGGGATTTTAATCATTTACGTCCACCCGTTTTGATGGACATGAATACACCCTTCTCACGTACAGACTTCTTAAAACTTTCTTTTGAGTTTCTGTCAGGTTTTCTACGCTGAATTTGTTACAAATTTTATCGTAATCGAGTGAGTGAGCCATGTTTGTTTCTATAAACAACGGTAGTGATGAGTTTTGATTGGTCAAGTTGTTTACGCAGATAGTGTCTGCGTTTCGTTTCTGATTGGATAACATGGACCCAAGGGAGGTAACTAGGTTAGGGATAAATACCCTTACTGTTTTCCAGCGCTTGTGTGTAGATTTATCGGAACAATAGCGCTGGATTATCGAGGATGCACTAGTCCTGGATATTAACCTACTGCTTGTATTTTACGTTTTTGTACCTTTAAGATAACTGTTTACTTTGAAGTACAGATATAATTAAGATTGTGTACATCAATAAACTCCCCTTTTCAACATGCAAATGTATATTCATGAAACAAATTAAGTAGTTGGTAAACATTATACCGAGATATACATACTTCCAGATCAACAGTTCTTTATATTGTATTATGCATACCTAAATAAATCTTAGACTAGATGGAATAATTAGGTAGCACACATTCTAAATACATTTAAATCTACATCACTTTATCAATTTATACCTAAATAAAGACTAAAATGCGGCGATTTGTAATGTCATGATAGAAAATATATACCACAATATCTCAGAACGCTACCATTCAATATCATTTGTTATATTTCTTAAAACAAAAATATACTATGTTTTCAAACAACTCAATTTTTAATTAAAATAAACAGTTTTTAATTATTATTACGATAATCGATCTATTCTCAGATAATGTTGCATCGCCACAGCTCTACTCTGAGCAAATATCTCATACAGATACATGTTGATTAGTTAAATGACAAAACGCAACACATCCATTAAAACTCTCTATTAATTCTATATAATGCGTTGTCTTAAAATGTACATGCCGAGATTAAAACAGTACTTATTGGATATTTTGACCATCTGTTAGACAATGTGTACATCGTCACATTCTCGTGTAGAAAATACATGAAATGTTCTAAACTTTTATTGATGGCCTTTAAAAAAAAACCAATTGTAAGAAATCAAAATAGATAGCTAAATCACGGAATCTAGAGACTCGTCCATTTGGGTTTTTTTAGTTGTTCTTGCCGAGTGAACTGTTTATGAGAGCACATTCACGGAAAACAATTTTTAGTATTTTATATATTTTTAGAGTACGTTTAGCCAAGTGGTTATTTTATTTATGTTTGAATAAAATATATGAAAGTAGGTTCTTAAAATTATGCGTGAGTGATGAAAACAAGCAATTATTTTTATTGATTAAAATAATGCAAACTTTATTGCCACAGCCTATAACTTGAATGAAGATTGTTTTGATTTATCCAAAATAGTGTCTTCAAAGCTCTAAATGTTTTCCATTTTACATGTAACACAGGCAATTGTGAAATATGCCTAACGCGATGTGTAAATAGCTTTACTGTTTGTAATCCCCTTGTGAAGCGATTTTTATTGCAGGAAATCGTAGGCGCAGCTGTGACAAAGAGGGTCAAAGGGCACCGGCTATCACGTGACCGGAAGTGCAGACCTAGGAAAGATGGCGGACCCCGACGAATATGTGAATGAAAATTGATAAGAAGATAGTGATGTGATTTTAGGATAATTACGACTAAATTCTCTCTTGTGAGTATACATACGACAAATAAAATCAATTGCATACATAGATTCCTCGAAATCTTCCCACGCTAGCGCAATCGCGGTCCAAATGTTTGATGATAACTGCAAAACTAGGCCGCTTCTCCACATTATCATTTTGCCCTGAATGTCAAAATGCTATTTTAAGAATCTTTGAATTGTCGAAATTATGTTTTAATCAAAGCTCTTGGAATTGATCTTTCTGACCTTTTGTTCAGATTTGTAGATTTTTATTTTGATTATGGAAGAAGTAATCCAGTCACTAACCTCAAAACAAAGCAGATGGTTCCAAACACTCCCAGACCCTTGGGTGTGAAGTCGTTATGTGACAGTTCGATTGTCTTGCAAAATTCTTTAACTTCATAACATTTCAAATCTTGAATATAACATGAGATTGTACATTTTGCTTTTACGTTCAATTTCTTGATGTTTGATTAAGATATTTGTACAAAATTGACAAAATTTGAATGCTGATCAAGTTAAAATTTTTAGTGACTTTCTAATGAATATGAGTTGTTTTGGAATATTCTAAAATTTCTGAATACATGTATCAATATTTGTGATAAGAGATCACTATACTATATTTTGCTTTATTTAATTTATTGGTGATTTTAAAATATATTCCTTTTATTAGGCCTATTTGACAAACACTATCGTTCGATGAATTGAAGTTTTTGATAATGTAAACACATATTTTTGATGAACTCAGTGTTCAAGTATGACTTATTTAGAACTTATAAATGTTGATGAATTCTTTGTCAAGTTTAAAGCTGTTCAGATTTTGATATTGTTTACCTTTTTATGCACAAGCAAACTGTCTAACATAATCGTTGGTATAAATCAAAGGTGTACTTGTTTTGTGTATTGGTTAATTCATGCTTATTAGTTTACCACTTGAATAGAATCACAGAATTGAAATATACGGCAGTTTAAACAATTTGCTGAATAAAGATTTTTCTGGGGATGGGGGTTATGACATGTCTTCCTCTCGTGAATGTTTCACTGTCAACTACCCAATTATTAAAATTCAAGAATATGTAAATAATATGTCAAGAGATAGCTATGATACTTGTAAATCCTTTATTGTCACAAAGAAAAATATTTAAGGCGGCATTCAGGCACATTCAAAGTCAATTGATTGGATCATCTAAATTCAGTAAAGTTGGAAAAAATGACCCTGAAAAGAAACAGCTTGATTTTACACATTCTATTAAAAGTCTAAAGAAATTTTTTTTTTTCATAAACAAGATTACAAAACATTATATAGAATTATAATATTTCACTATCATTTGGTCTTCTCATTTCTAATTCCTTTTAGTGACTCACTGTTGATGGAAACACTGTTAATAAAATCACTCATGATGGAATTATTTATGATGACAGATCATATTTTTATTGGTACATCTGTTCATAATATTTGTCATTTGTAAGTGCAGGGTAGAGTTTGCAAAGCAGAAATTGGTTGATGATCAAAATCCCAAGGGGGCGGGATAGCACAGTGGTTAGCGCGTTCGGCTTTGGATCAAGAGGTCCGGGGTTCAAATCCCGCCAGGGGCACGGCAACTTTGTCTGCAGTAGAGAACTGTTCTACACGCAGTAAGGTTTGGGTGCAATGCTACACTGAATTTCAGCGTAGTACCACCCATGGTTCGCTAGTTCCAGCCGATGCTCGCAGGTTTCACCGCAATGCATAGCCACATGGCGTTGTGGGCTTATTCCCTGCCATAATACTAGCAGCTGCGGTATAAGTGAAATAATCTTGCAAGTGGCGTTATACCCCAACTCACCTCACCTCAAAATCCCAAAAAATTATGTGCATAAAAATGTGTTCTTTTTCCCCTACCCTTAGACCAGTGGCCGTTATTATGCTGCCATAAATATACAAATAATCAGACTCTGAAAAGTTTACACACCCAGGTAAACAATGTAGTGCTTGAGGCTAGATTCTTACAGTAAGTATACATGGAGAAATTCTCCCCCCTTCCATTCAGAAGTCCAAGGTACTTGAGGACGACAATACAAGCACTTGAGATTAAATCACATGCTTGACACAACATTGAACGTTTAGAGGATGTCGGACGATTGTGAACCCATAATCACAGTAATATGTGAAATATTTATTTACCGGGTACAATGGAAAAATGAACATGTTTTTAACCATTTAGATCGACCAGTATCTTTGTGGAGACATGATTTTAGGCGACACTCCAGTTGTGTATTTATACTATTGTCAAGGACGTCAAGACGTCAAAGATTAATCAAACATTTAAAATACATAAACAGAAGTATCCTCTTGATTTTAATTTCCACTACCCTCCCTTTTACACAAACCTTGTTGGTTTTATGTATCCATTCTTGACACTTCAACAGATCCTTTTCTCAAATTTCTTTTATGATTATTGTTGATATAATGTAGTAAGAAATGGTATGTCCATGATCATTAAATTGAAACCTGGTAATTCTCCGATGTTTATGGAAGTCTTACTTCGACTATAACAGTTACTTGGGCCTATTCTTTGTATCCTCAGAGTCTTTGATTGTATCTATTATTTCTTCATTTATAGTGGAATAGAGAACTTTATTTAAAATAAATGGATGTGATTTGATTTGTAGGTATTTTTATTTTTTAATTAGATCCATGGCAATAACAAAGTTTTTAAACATGATATGTAAACAAATTACAACAGGTCACACTGTGAAAACTGTAAATTATAGAAATCACCCCTTTACTTTATACAAGTGGATCACCCCTAATGGCTGTGATACTGGCGAAGGGGCATTAAACAGTAACTCACTCACTCACTTTACAAGTGGATTTTCATAACGGACTGTTTCAAAATTTACAAATTTTGTTGATAATTTTACCAGCTTCTAAAATAATCCTGAAATGTTAACAGCATGATAGTATGATTTAGTCAATTTTCAAGTTAATTTTTTTAATAAAACCAGCCGGCCCAAACGTAATCAGGTTGGACAAGTCATAATTCATACATTGCTTTTACATTTTAGCAATGAAAGCTTTCTACATTCCTACATTTTCACTATTTTGTATTCATAAATATTCCTATTTAGTACTATTGGAATAATTTGTAAATAGTACAACATATCTGTTCTATTTCAGCCCTATGAAGAGCTCTGTAATGAGAAATCCAGACAGGATGTTACTATTGCTTCTTGTTTCAATCATAGGTAAGATTTCATCATCACATCTCGGTCATCGTTATACAGTAGCTGGAAACCAGGTCGTGGGTCATTGATTAGTTAACTAGGAAGTGCAATACAGAGATAATATTTATTTTCAGTGTTAAGAGGTCGATAGTAATTCTCAAGGAATTCATCATCCACTTCTTTAGGCTCTGGATGTGATATAAAGTGTGATACAGAGCTCGTTATATGGTACATATATCTCGATACAGATATATCATATCTATGTATTGATGCAATCTAAGCTATTTTCAAACTATTTTAGGTTTTGTCCTGCTATTTTTTCATTTCAGCAATAGATATATTTCAGTATTTCAAGTGAACAAAATAACCACTAGACACAATGTTGTAATATGATGTCAATTTCTACATGTAAATATGATGTCAATTTCTTCGTGTAAATATAATGTCAATTTCATCGTGTAAATATAATGTCAATTTCTACATGTAAATATGATGTCAATTTCATATTTTCTACATGTAAAAATTATGTCAATTTCTACATGTGAATAATGTCAATTTCTACATGTAAATATGATGTCAATTTGTACTTGTAAATATGATGTCAATTTCTACATGTAAATAGATGTCAATTTCTACATGTAAATATGTCTATTTACTTGTAGTTAATCATTTGTCAACTGTTATATAATCTAAAACTTAGCACACATTATTGATAGTGTTTTTTTATTCTGCATTATGTATTCATTATTAAGTAATATATATATGAACACACACAATTTTTTCATGCAAAACCATAACATGTGACATAACATATTGCATTTCTCTAAGCACATATTGATTTGTTCAAAAAGCCCATGAAACTGCACATTTCAAAATATGATACATTACAGAAAGCATTCACTGACTATGATTGTCTAGCAGTTGATGCATTGAAAGTGATGGCTATAGAGAAGCTTTGTTATTGGCGTATCTATTTGACTACAAGCAGACAGTATCAATACAGCAGTCCAATCTCACTGTGCCAGTCAATTTGAAAGACAAGCAAACTGCTATGTGAGATAAATATCAGTAGCCGGGCAATTGCCATTACTATAACCTCTTAGAAATATAGTTCTCATGGGAAATCTTCTATCAATACTATCAGATCTTATAGAAGATGAGGGAAGGGAAGCTTAAATCTGTCTCATGACTGTGTTTAATTTAGAGCCATTGATACAGTCTAGATCATTTCTGGGCCTGAAATAACTTCTCCCACAAGTCATAAATCGTGCTGCACCTGAATTTCAGTACGCTCTGCTTTGCTAGCACAGAAAAGTGAAAGAAATACAACAAGTCTTAAATTGCCGATGACAAAAATTGGTACAAGTTGTGACTTGAGGGGGAAGTTAAAACTGAAAAACTAACAAATGAAATGAAGTCATTTGAAAAAGGAAGGGATATATTATTAATATTGAATATTGAATTTTCCGAATGTGACTTAATAGATGTACCTCTTAGAATGAGAACCAGTGAATAAATTATGTTGACAGACAAACAGTGGTTATATTGCTTGGCAACTCTGGAATAACTAATTACTGTAATTACAGGGAAAACTAGCTTGTTGGGAGATCTCATTAGAATAAACATGCATTGGAATGTTCCACGGTTTTGATTGCATTGAACATGCAAAGTATGAATTGGATCGTTTTATTCATTCCCATTCCTTAAAATCATTTATTAACTTTGTTATGGTTTTCTACATTTCTACATGCATGCAAGTGTAATCTTTTGAACCAAATAAATGAAAAGTCTGAAAAGAAAAACCCTACAACGTTCAAGTTACTGGTACAGTAATGACGACATGGCCGGGAGAGGGTTAATATTTCACTGTCTGTGGTATGCAGGATAGGACACTTATGTGTTAATTATGTTGTGTGTCCTGTCATTTTCTGAAAAAATTCATAGGATTGTTAGCTTTAATTCAAGCTGCCATATAGTTAGGAATTTGTTTGGGATGGGGCAATGCATTGTTTCTTGATTGGCCAAGTGATATATGTTTCATCATTGTTGTTATGTTAAAAAGAAAGTTATGTTTTATTACATATTTATTACTTCATACATGTTTTACATCTTCAGTACAATTCTGTCAACTGATTGATATGAATTATGACTTTTAATGTTAAATATTTCAGAATTGAGATTTTTTTTCTCATATTTTATACATATTTATTGTGCTTATGTGATAGACATGTGGTTGTCTGTAAATACCCTTTTCCTTATGCCCCACATATTTTATTAATGCACCAACAAATTTATTGCATATTTATCAAAGCCAATCCTTTAATAATGATTTGCAACCTTCCTTTATTTGATATATAAATATATATATATACATAGATAATAAAATACTGCTTTCTATGATTTGGGATCGGTTTACCATGTGTTTAGGATTAAATATAAGAATCCTTAAAATGTTTCAATAGTGAGTATGGATTTTGCAGCCATATTTGGTATAATGCTGAATAAGCAATTTTGCCTCGCCAAGCTTCCTGAATGCAATGATGGATGGGAAAAGTAAGATTCCTGGAAAACAACTTCTTTATACTGAACACATAACGTTTCAGATTACAAATATGCTTACTCCTCGGTTTATCAATAAGGAATAAGGAGATTTACTCCAGAACATTGTGAGTGTTCACAATAAAGAAGTTATCATGAAATTTGTATTTTCTTGATAGCTCATCAGGCCAGAACGGTACGACCTCTGACATTTTGTTATGGATAATTCAAATTTTAAACCTTATATTATAATGTTGATTGAAGACAAATTTTATGGATAAATTTTATGAACCAACATTATTTGACTTAGATTCTAATATTGTTGATAAGCAAATAAATTTGATGATCTACAGAGCCAATGTCTCTATTGTATTCCACTTTTTAATGCCCTTCAACGACTGAAATCATTGATTTCAATCTCAATATCTCATTTCAAGCTCATTGATGGTGATCACATAAGTTTTGATTGTGAAGCAATGTAGCAAAATACTGATAATCATTATTGCCATAACTATTAGCTTTCTCATTCTCGGTGCTTGTTTGTGTATTTGAGTAAATTTCCATTATCAACACTATAACCTGATTAGGTGTTGTGAGGTACTAGATTTGATATCTGTGTGTGGTTTCTCTTCAGCAAACAAAAAGTTGGAGGGATGATAGCCTCGTACAATGATATCACTAAGGACGTCATGATTTACAAGACAGTTGAACAAGTGTCTTCATGTACTGTAGTGTGTAACTCCTCTCTCGCTGGTGTATCACATCGTGTTGATCAGTCATGCGGAACAGGTGGCTGTACTGTTCAGTGCAGCATGACAGATACACGCTATAAACCGTTATTGCATGGGGGACTATGGATTATGTCGGTTTTATGTACAAATAATCATTTTATTATTCCCTTTGATCTTTTTTGACAATTGCATGTCTATATGACATAGGCATGTAGACAGCATTTACAGCATGTACTGTCTGTGAAAGAATATTTTCCCAGCATTCCTAGCAGGATTCTAGTCTAGTACTCCGTTGGTGAAAAGTTACTCGTGTCGTAAAATATTTTGATTGATAGTCAAAAGCATATTTTGAATTTAAAACTGGCATTTGGTTAGATGAAATTACTTTGGACACTGAGTATTAGGAAATTAATATGTCTAAATGGTTAGAACTTTGATAAGGCTAATTTCAACCCCTGGCTATAAAACTGTCTCATTCTTTTATCCTTTGTGCCTCCTTTATTTTTAGGGTTATGAAACTATAACCTGGTCCTGGTAATGCTAATTCCTGGTAATACTAATACCTGGTCTCACCTGAGATAGTCCTGAGTTAGGTTTATGATATACTAAGGCTGTGCAATATTATTGCAATACCAATATATTGCAATACAGAGTTTTGCAATACACGTATTGCAATACATTTTTCATATCGCAATATATTGCACCAACACATATTAAGTCAAATTTATTCATTATTCTTGTAAAAGGCCCATTTACTGGCTTAACATGTATTAAGAAAATGATTTTGAAGTGCTAGGAATGTGTGTTGGACTGTATTACAAATGATCTTTTCAAAGATCTAAAAGTCATTTTATCAAATGTGTCATGTTTAAACTGCAAAAAGAGTCCATTTAGCATATTGCAATATCATTGGTACTAGTTAAAATGGTTTCTAGAGAAATATTCCATTGTCATAGCATCTTGCAATATATTGTGGTACGTATTGCAATACATTACAGTTCAGCAATACGTATCGCAATACAAAAATTGAGGCAATACACAGCCCTATGATATATGGTCTGGGTTTGATTCACACGATGGACTAGCTCAGAAAAAGTAAAACGGAATTTACTAATGCAGTTAGTTGGATCCCAAAATGATTATGACAATGTTTTATGTTTAATTTGTTTAATATCTGAATGGCATGTGGTATTCTTCTGTCCAGCTGGCTTTTAACAAGTTGTAATTTTCGTAATTCATATAACAGGGGATAAAAAAAAATATGGAAAATATTGGCATGTACACTTTTTTATGTTTTAACAATCTAGGCATTTTAAAAAATCAATGGTAGATGATCACGTTTGCCAATTGTATTTTATTCAGTTAAAAGTGTACTTGAAAATCTAAAAAAAAATTCACATCATTTTACCCTTTCAAATTTATTATCAAAATATGCTTTAGTGAAAATAAAAAAAAAAAAGGTTAATTAAAAATCTAAAAAATGTCCACATTTAACACTTTCAATATCAAAATATGCTTCAATCAAATAAAAAACCATTAAAGATATTTAGAAGTGATTCGAAAGTTGAAAGTTTTCTCCATAAAGTTTAGTGTAGCATCTAGAATGAGGAAAATCAATGAATTGATTACCGTCGAACGACTGGCATTGCCTTCACCCTGTGATCAGGAGGACTTGAAAGGGCTGGGAGAGGCAGGGGATGTTTTTATCTGTTCAGTCAGGTTAGACAGTCTTTTAATTCTCGCTTATGTCAGTCAGTCTACCAGATGTCGTTTATGAAACTTTGATTACAAAAACTAGTTGTGGGTCGTAAAGATAATTACACGCTGGCTCCTTAAGTAATGGTTTTTGTACTTCTCTTTTCAAACAAGAAATCACTGTTACTTTATTTATTATACAAATGTTCAAGGATTTTAATTTGTACTGTATAAGGTCAAGGCCTTTTAAGGAAATGGGGAAAAATCCATTGGCATTTGCATCGATTGAGAGACTGGTTTATGTTTTAAGTATCTGTTATGAGTCTTTGAAGCTGCCAACTCCAATCATCAAATGAGCTTGATTTGAAAGACAGAATTTTTGAAGAGCCATGCATTGCTCACAGACATTAAAATCAATAAATAATTTTCACACTTATGCAGCCAAGGAGAAAAGAGGCAGATTACGAGAGCTCTGTTTATCTGGAAATTGGCTATATAAACTGTTATGTCACAATTTCAATGTTAATGTTTTAGCTGCTGAATTTAACCATTCTAAGTGTCCAGTTTACAGGAATCACACAAATTGATAATGGAAATGACCTGACACAGGCCACTGGACAACCTTGCTATTTATGATAGACAGATGGAGGGATTTTGAAAAGAGGAGTAAGGGTTCACATATTAAAGTGGGATTCTGAGTCCATCAAACTTACATTAAAAAAAATTCAATCAATGAATTTTGAAAAGGGGAGGCAGTGTTGTTCCTAGAGGGGGTGCTTGGGACATTTGCCCACCTTTTTGACTTGGTGTGCCATAAAATTTGGAGAAGAAGAATACTTTTACCATTGCAAAGGGTCCCACTTGTTAAGAAATGGCCAAATTGACCCCCTCAGCAGATCACCTAGGAACAACACTTGAAAAGGGGACGGGGTTACCTAAGGGGTCCATGAAATTTACAATAATAAATGTTCGAAGGGGGTTGGATTTAGGGGGTTGTGGGAGGGGGTTGGACCAATAAGGATTGGCCACTGTCAATGATCCACAGGTGGGGTTAATGAAGCTAAATTGTAAGTAAGTTAGATATGAACTGAAGTCTTGACCTTTGGGAATTAACCAGTTACCCTCACGGGTCATATGGTACTGGTCATCAGAAGCACAGTCCAGTTGGACGTTAATTATCTTGATTGAAAACATATGTCTTGCGTCTTGTCTGTGGGGATTTACTGCAGATCAAACGGTCAAGTGTAATTTCTTTTAGCGTAGAGTGTTAATAATGTTATTTGCAGTGAATTACAATTGTTTCTTGTTAAGTTCATGTTCAACTTAAGTCCGCGTGTGTATTTGATATTATTTATCTTTGGTGTGGAATATTACAGGTGGAATAGTAATTAGCATCTAAAAAAATCCATTAAAATTATGTTAAGAACACTTTTCATCTTTGGCCAGCTTTTAATTGTTTGAAATAGGTTTTGGTGACTGGATTCCTAGGAGATTTCCATTGTGGTAGGATTATTGGATTGTTCAGGCAACAATGGCAACAATATTAAAATTGTCTAGTATCTGTCATAAACATGTTGTCTTTTAGTAATGATTTGCTAATCATTCAAGTATATACTGATTGAAAAAAGTAACATATATATTTAGAAATTATAAATAATAATCTCATTATTCATTGACACACTGATAAAATATCAATTATAAAAATTCCAATATCCCTAACGTTTTTTCCCACTAAATTTAGGAAATTATCAATGCATATTCCCAGCACACGCGTCCTCCTTTGAACTTATGTGTGGAGGACACAGCATCTAATCCGTCTGTTTACCTGGAGATTTACAACGTTTGTCTACACATCTCATCTCACATCACATCATCCATATGTCAACCTGGACACGAGACCGGTTCAAACTGGTGTCCTCCCCTTCACCTGTCTCTTTGATTGACTCATCATCGTCATGGCAACAGGGAAACCCCCTCATCCCCGAGTGAATTATTCATGGCGACGGTTCTAGACTGGTGTGACATAACAGGGCACCATTGTTCTCGGTCGGCTATATTGTTCTGCTTGCAGTAATCAGTAGGGACATAATAGAGATCCTTGTCACGCTGAGATGCTAAATACACCTCATTATATTTGAAAACTGGCAGTCCATTGGTATGGCTTTGATGTTTGGATGTCCTCTCAATTGGAAAACTTTCACAATGCTTATAACAGCTTTTCTCTGTTGTGAAGGAGAAAGTGTTAAATTAGAGGGAATTTGGATACAATGACATCTTGCACAGTATCTTAAGTGGCTGTTATTTTGTTTAGAAGGAATGTTGCTCAAGGGTAAACTATCCAATGTAAGATGTGAAAAAACAATGTAGGTGGGAAAAAGAAGTAGCATTCTGAGTTAGGATTGATATCTTTAGAGCTCTGAGTGCACAATTCAAATCTGGTTACAATAAAAAGTCAGATGCAACCTTCCAAAGATGAGTAAGAATCTGAAAGTAATGACATGGACAGATTGATTTAACACACATCCCCATTTGACAGGGGCAGATGGTGAGATTGGGCTGTAGACTCGTATGTCTCTATGTAAATGTAGTTAGCAGTGTGGACCTGATTCAGATGTAATGAAGCAGTGAATCAGATGGAGAGGAGCAGATTTGATACACTAGGCATGAGAATGGGGGAAGGGGGGGATCACATGTTGTAATGGGAGGTCGGGGGGGGGGGGGGGGGGGGCTACTTTAATACATGCACAATTTTCAAAAGAGTGTCGGTTGAGTGAAGAAATCATTGGTTTAAAGACTAAATTTGGCAAATAGTAGTTACTGTATTACTCTAGCATGTGTTTTATAAGGGTAAAAGTAATTCTAATTGTGAGTCCAGAAGGAATGAAATGTTTAACATTTAGTCTCTAAAATGAATTTTTTTTTGGTACAATTTCAAAATTTGAAAAACATGAAAATAACATAAAAAGAAGCCCCTGAGATGTGTTAATTTTCAGACTTAAACTGAGCTATGTAGACAAAAAACAAAACCTATGTTGGGCATAACTAATTTTAACACTAAGATCCAGGAAGAGATCCAAGCTCCTGTTGTCATGATGAAATCACACTAACTAGTCTAGCTAAATGGACATTTGAAATCTAAAACATTGATTTTATGTAAAACCAATCGTTATCTTTCCTTAGTTCAAAGGTGAATTTGAGCTAAAGTGAAAATGGTGTATGCAATATTTTATGTGAAACACATCGTCATCTTTCCTTAGTTCAAGGGTGAAGTTGAGGTAAAGTGAAAATGGTGTTCATGCTTAGTAAAAAAAATATTTTTTATTTGTTCCATCATCCCTGGCCAGATGATCTAGTTGAGTGATAGGTTTGTACATCTACTGGTACCTATAAGGATGGGTACTTTGATGCAGCCACTCCTCTTCCTGTTTATCAGTAACTGAGATAATTACCTACAGTTACTTAGGTTCCTCCCATCTGCTGGTTCACCGACAGCTTGATGTGTACCTTCTTTTCAATAAAACTATTGGTAAAATTCATTATCTGACGGACTAATTTGCAAAATAGATGGTCACTTTGTCTAGCCCTGTCTGACTTTGATGGATGTGCTTTTGTTATCCTTTGGTGTTTTTAAAAAAAAAAAAAAATATTTGGTGTGTTTTCTTGTGTAATTAGGTCTAATCATGTTTTATGAGTTAAGGAGTTGTTTGCAATTGTGAATTCTTTCCTCTAACATAGCCTTTTGTCTATAAAAAAATTTCACTTTTATAAATTCAACTGTATGACTGAACACCAATATATAACATTTAGTCAAACTTCAAATGATTAAAATGATATGCAAAAAAGATTGATGTTGCCAAAAGAAGAATTGCTACCATATATTACTTTAATTTGTATCAGGGTCTCAGCACACACCTAAGCTGCTACATCATTTAATTCCAAGCCATTCTGAGCGGGCAATTTACAGGAATTCCAACTCTGAAACAAGGAAGTCATCAAGGAATGGCCTTGATCAAAGATAGGCTATTCAGGAATATTCCTGGCCCAAGATTTTTGAAGCTGTTATAAAGTTAAGATAAAAGTACCATTTGTTAACATTGGCTTACAACTATCTTAACCCTTCTAGCTTTGAGAATCTAGACCCAGGACCAGGAGGTTGAGAGTTTAGGTATATTGTCCCACAAACTTAAGAAAAATCTAAAATTATAACTATTCTGATTTAGGGCCTCCTCTTAAATATACTTGCCCTGAAACCAGGATAGTTATCATTTTAGGTGTTCCGTTCATGGGGCAGTTGTACCAACTTTTATCATGGATTTCTTTGTTACATCAGTGCTTTTTGCTTGAACTATCTCTGAGATTTTACTCCCTTCTCCGACTTCTCAATGCCGTAAGATGTCACTCGTAGTCACTCAAGCAGAACAAGATAGATATATTCACCAGGTGGCAGCACTCATAGGATGCGCATCAGTACATTCTGAACCTAGGATCGAGATCAATTCAACCCAACTGATTCAAGGTTTTAGAAAAAAGACATGCTGCTGTCATTTGTTTTTTTTGCCAATGGAAGAAATACTCCTGAAGCATCTTCTCTTACCTCAACAGCAAGAAAAGAGAAGATCTATTTTCCTCATCAAGAAGTAGCAAAATAGCACTGGATAAATGTGAAATTTGTACAGTTTAAATTATGTCAGTCATTTACACATGAATTAGGTAATATATATCGTAAGGTGATGGGCTTTTATAAGCCCCATCTACCAGGGCTGTATATTGCCTCAAATTTTGTAATGTGATATGTATTGCTGAACTGTAATGTATTGCAATACGTACCACAATATATTGCAAGATCCTCTGACAATGAAATATTTCTCTAGAAACCATTTTAACAAGTGCCAATGATATTGCAACAAGCTAAATGAACTCTACATTCAACTTGCATTCAACTTTTATACTTCTTTTTGCAGTTTAAACATTACATTTTTGATAAAATGACTTGCAGATCTTTAAAAAGATCATTTGTTTTACTTTCAAACACACATTCTAGTGCTTCAAAACAATTTTCTTAATACGAGTTAAGCCAGTAAATGTGGCTTTTACAAGATAAATGAATAAATTTGACTTAATATTTGTTGGTGCAATATATTGTGATATGAAAATCGTATTGCAATACATGTATTGCACAACTCCGTAGGCGTATTGCAATAATATTGCACAGCCTACCCATCTACAGTGATTCACTGAATTTCAATGGAGCATTGTGCCCACAACCATATATCTCATGTACACCTCTTTTTTAAGATCGGTGACGTCTACATTTTCAGAAATTAATTTCTTAATAATAGATAAATTTACATATTAAAAATATGTAAATTTTTCTGAAGTTTAAATTTTAATCAGTATTAATGATATTCATTTGCAATGCTTCTCTTTCATGTCTTAAAATATTATCTATTTATTTGCACAGTGTATGTGGGATGGAAATTAGTGACTGTAGCTTGGTGTAATGATAATTGATAAGTTGCGACAGTAATTAGAATTATTATGAATGTCATAGATTGATTACACTTAGTGGGAATGGCAATGTGTGATATTTAAAAACAGTCAATCCCATTTATGAATTAGGATGTTTAATTGTAGAGAAATATCAAATAGATGCTATGATTTAAGATTCCATAGGATGAAGCATTCTTTAGTCAAACCAAGCTTGGACTGAAAGATCTGAAATTCAGATAATGTTTTATCCTTTTCAAGGTTTCGATTCCAAAAGATTGCAGTACTGAAGAAATATGAAACCAGGTTCGGAGACACAATTCTGAGTATCATGTCCTAAAATAGATTTTCTTTTCAATCCCATCCCGATCAAATTTGTTTATGGTGATCAGAAATGCAAGGACTCGATTTACAATGCGAAACACTGACAATCGGTCTCCACACTAAAATAACATGTAAAAGTTCCAAGAATCTCCATTGATCAGTCGTCGCACCTTCAGAAGGGAACAATCTAATCAGGGACAGTCTCTGATTGGAAAAAATGTATTGATTATCTGCTACAAGATTCACTTTCAGGATTATTGTGTAGAGAGGAATAATCCTAGAGACTGGCTATCAAAGCTTCTCTTGACCTGTGAGCTCCATCCCAGACTGAAGGAGCCAAGCATACAGTTGGAGTTTTGCTTCTATTATATCTATGGGAAAGGCACAATGATGTAGAAGATAAGATGGCCTCTGTATTATGATAAGGCCTGGCAGTGCAAGGAGCTGTGAAATGCCATGTTGCTGTCTGTCAGTCTTGGTAGGCAGGAGCTGTTGGGAGCTGACCCTAGACATTCGGAACCACTTCATTTATACATGCTCCCATAATCACATTAGGCACTTCTGATTGACTGACCATTTTGGACTTGTTGTGCTTGAACTTTCATGGTTTTGTTACTCCAGTTATCTCACCTTTTGAAACAGATGGAATTGAAATAGGAATTTGTTTATTTTTCTATGTCTCCATGTGCCTTAAACATTGCTTTTTGCTTGGAAAGTTAATGTTTTGTTTGGGCCTTTCCAGTGGGTCTGGCTTTTGTCTCGCATCAACTTCTTGGTTAAGTTCTAAGGATGTCTATCCTTTGGATATACATGTTTACATGTATATTTTCTCTAGTAAAAAAGGTTCATTTCTGAAGTGAGATGTGCAAAATGTAAAATATGCCTCTCCTTTGCTATATTTTAACAGTAAATTAAAATAAAAACAAGTTTATGAGATAGGGTGCGAAGTGAGATGTGCTAAATGTTTCCATTTTCAACTGGCTCCTGCCTGTCAAGTTATTCTCTAATGCTTACATCGTCAGTATTGAAATACCGTCCGGCCATTCAGTTATAAAAACACACAGTTCATTAAATATTTATGAAAACTGCATCTCATGGGTAGGTCGTTGGTGCATATTTAGAAATTAACTCTTAAAACGGATAACACAGTAGATGTGTAGAAAATCAATAATGGAAACCGATTCTTCTACTTCCTTTACTCCTCCGCAGGGCCAGTCACTTGATCATCATACAAGGCAGAAAATTACTATAATAAAAAATTCTAGCTGTAAATATCGGAGGGTTCCCATTAATGCCACGTTTTCCATATGTATAAAAGTAGTTTATTGGTCTGGTCCTGTGTTAATTATTGTGCCCACTGGGAAAAACCTTAAGTAGAATTGAAGGTGATCTCTTTGTAGCATGAAATGGTGACCAAGTAATTTTTATTTTGCCTTTTCGGTACCAGTCATTATATTGTACAAGCCCATCATCCTTATTACAAGAGGATAATACTCAACTGATTTCTTCCCACATAACATCTGTCGGAAATTGACACTTTTTTGTGAGGTATACATGGTTTCAAAGTGAGTATTTGGTTTCTTCCTGTATTATTTAAAAAACTTATTTGAATACCTGTGCAATGCATAAGACTAGGGATTGTAAAATAATGTTGGATTGGATAGAAATAAGGATTCATTGATCGGACCTTTACCACTAGGGGACTTTGTGAGAGTTGAGAAAAATGGCCAACTTGTAACAGAGGTTACGTGGGGAAAAATGAGTTGAGGAACTTACGTAAGTAGGGAATGCGAGTACCTGAGTACAATTTTGAACACTGAGATTCTCCGTTTTCTAACTTTATGTATCAAATGTGATAATGTTATGTGAAAAATTTCATCAATTAATGAAATGTGACAGCTATCTTCACTATCTGTAATCATATCTGTATCAAAATAGGGGAATTCAATTCTCTCGCGCTTCTTTGCAGATTAGATAAATAGACTTTCTTCACTTAAATGGACATGATCGATACTCCTATGGTTGCCAAAAAAGATGGAAAGTGATGACGATGTTTTTCCCAATCTTGTACAGAAAGCTGTTAATATAGTGATGACTAGCTGAAACTAATTTAATGCAATGCACAAGATCCAATCTTCATCAATGTCATTTTGCTATCAACATCAAAAGCCTTGCATTTTTGCTCAGACCATTATGCAAATTAAAGTTGTAACCGTCATAAAGCGCCACAGTGCATATAGATGCTATTATAACCGAAATCAGACAGAGATTGATGTAATGCAAAAAACAACCTGTAATCATTGGCATATCAACTCATCTATGTTATACATGAAATGAGTAACTAATTTTGTCCAATATAATACAGGTGCCTTGTTAATCTTATTAATAGACCTGAACACCACCGGCAGTGAGTGTTCGTATATCCTTTCATGAACGAATACCGACAGAGATTGATGTAACGCAATGTACAAAGTCGAATCAGCGTCAGTGTCGCGAAATCAATAGCAGGTATTGAAGGTCGTGCTGACCTGGTTTGATCTGCAGGAAGGACACACAGACAGACGCGGTGTCGCTTTCAACTTCTAAAAAGAATTAAGCGTGAATAATTTTCTTTGAGTAGTTTTTAGAGAGTGGAATTTAACCCTTTAATTCCGGAATAGATTAGTGCCCAACTGGTCTGAATGCCTGCACAGCACTTTCATGGCAAAGGTATTTATCAATGCATTAAAGTGACTGATCTATCGACAATGTCCGCCATCTTGTTTTTTTTGCGTTTTATGAAATGGTAGACACACTGTAAATTTGCTAATATTAATAAAACACATCCATTGATAGACTACATTATGTTTGAACTGGGTTGTGTTTTAATCATTTATTAATAACATATATGTGTAAATAGGAATATCCTCTTGAATTTCTTTTCAGCAAAAGAACTAATCAGTGACAGTCCAGTCTGGATGTGTTTGTATGGAGAAAAGGGGCATACATACACAATGATTAGTCTTAGGAAATATTGTTTGAACAAACCTTTCTCTATGTTCTTTAGTATTTCATATGTATTGAGATAAAAATTCTAGACTGAAGATCTAAGACTCCTACATTTTGATACACAATATTGGACCATATCTAGTTCCGGATTAATCACAATCTAGATTGTATACAATGCTGCTATGGCTGAGTCCAATGCACTTCCATCAATCATAGTCTCAATCCTACTTAAGGCTACTGCAGTATTGTACTTTTATGGTGGAGGACTAAAACCAATTATTAACCTCATGCTTGTCCTCGGATGGAGTCCAATACTACAGTTCTATATTAATCACAGAACTCTGATTGTATACAAGACTAAATTGCTCGCGATGGGGTCCAAATTTTGCAGTTCTACATTAATCACAAATCTCAGATGTATACAAGCCAAATTGCTTATCGATGGGGTCAAAATTTTGCTACATGCAGTATGGTTTGGGTGCAATGCTACACTGAATTTCAGTGTAGTATCCATGGTTCGCTAGTTCCAGCCGATGCTCACAGGTTTCGCTGCAGTGCATAGCCACATGGTGTTGCAGACTTTCTCCCTGCCATAATACTAGCAGCCGTGATATAAGTGAAATATTCTTGAAAGCGGCGTTAAACCCCAGCTCAGCTCACTTCACCAAATTTTGCAGGTACCCAGTATACAAGCCAAATTGCTTGTCGATGGGAGTCAAAATTTTGTAGTTCTACATTAATCACAAACCGTATACAAGGCAACTATACTTGTCAATTGAGTCCAAATTTTGCAGTTCTACATTACACAAACTGTATACAAGGCAACTATGCTTGTCGATGGAGTCCAAATTTTGCAGTTCTACATTACACAAACCGTATACAAGGCAACTATGCTTGTCGATGGAGTCCAAATTTTGCAGTTCTACATTACACAAACTGTATACAAGGCAACTATGCTTGTCGATGGAGTCCAAATTTTGCAGTTCTACATTACACAAACCGTATACAAGGCAACTATGCTTGTCGATGGAGTCCAAATTTTGCAGTTCTACATTACACAAACCGTATACAAGGCAACTATGCTTGTCGATGGAGTCCAAATTTTGCAGTTCTACATTACACAAACTGTATACAAGGCAACTATGCTTGTCGATGGAGTCCAAATTTTGCAGTTCTACATTACACAAACTGTATACAAGGCAACTATGCTTGTCGATGGAGTCCAAATTTTGCAGTTCTACATTACACAAACCGTATACAAGGCAACTATGCTTGTCGATGGAGTCCAAATTTTGCAGTTCTACATTACACAAACTGTATACAAGGCAACTATGCTTGTCGATGGAGTCCAAATTTTGCAGTTCTACATTACACAAACCGTATACAAGGCAACTATGCTTGTCGATGGAGTCCAAATTTTGCAGTTCTACATTACACAAACCGTATACAAGGCAACTATGCTTGTCGATGGAGTCCAAATTTTGCAGTTCTACATTACACAAACTGTATACAAGGCAACTATGCTTGTCGATGGAGTCCAAATTTTGCAGTTCTACATTACACAAACTGTATACAAGGCAACTATGCTTGTCGATGGAGTCCAAATTTTGCAGTTCTACATTACACAAACCGTATACAAGGCAACTATGCTTGTCGATGGAGTCCAAATTTTGCAGTTCTACATTACACAAACCGTATACAAGGCAACTATGCTTGTCAATTGAGTCCAAATTTTGCAGTTCTACATTAATCACAAACCGTATACAAGGCAACTATACTTGTCAATTGAGTCCAAATTTTGCAGTTCTACATTACACAAACTGTATACAAGGCAACTATGCTTGTCGATGGAGTCCAAATTTTGCAGTTCTACATTACACAAACCGTATACAAGGCAACTATGCTTGTCGATGGAGTCCAAATTTTGCAGTTCTACATTACACAAACCGTATACAAGGCAACTATGCTTGTCGATGGAGTCCACAACTGCAGTTCCACATCAATCACACATCATGCAATGGCCGTCTCCCACACTGTCCAACAGCGGGATCAGTCACAAGACTTGAATTATATGTATGAGTTTTCCTGCGGCCTGCTCTGTGCTTCCAGTACAGATATTAAGCGATGTGATTATGGCGCCACTGAGGCAGATAATTGTAGTCACTTCACAGATCAAACCTTCTGTCGTACTTCATTATCGTTGATGTCCCTCGGAGGAAAGCCTTCTAATCTATTGATGGAATTTTGCATTCTTGCGTCTCCCTTTAGTCTTATTATCCTCCATTTCACTTCCTAATAAAACTCTGTCCAAATAATAAAAATACTCTTAAGTCAGTATCCAATATTCAACTCTTCTTGAAATTGATTTTTCCAAGTTGAAAATATACTGTACGAATAAAAAATATATGTATATTATGCATAATTCCCCTTTTCTCAGAGGCTTCTTTGTAATAATTAATAAAATGGTGATATTTTAAGAATACATAATTTTTTCAGAGTCTAAGTGTTAGACTAAAACTACTGCAGTGCTGTGATCAATATTGATGTTGATGAGAAATATACTTTATAAGTTAATATTATATGTGTTTTATGCATATATATATCATCTTCAAAAGGTAAAAGGATAGTGCAGTTGTTAGCGCGTTCGGGTTCATTTCAAGAGGTCCGGGGTTCGAATCTTGCCAGGGACTCACCAACTTTGTCTGCTGTGGAGAACTGTTCTACATGCAGTAAGGTTTCGATGCAGTGCTACACTGAATTTGAAAGTGGTGTTAAACCCCAACTCACCTCACCTCACCAATATATTTAGTCCAACCTTTATGTAATTAATGTGTTCAACCATTGTATGAAATAATGCCCTTAAGACAGACTGTAACATGGCTATTTCTGGTGAGGACTAGTAACTCATACTAATTTTTGCTAAATTTTACCGTACGATTTGACAAAATCATATTTTTGGGTGGGTAATGCTCAACACATTTCATAATTAATTTCAAACAGGTAACAGGCACGCCCCATGGTATAAACATGTAATATGATAATAGAGATTATTACTCAACCGTGGTGAGATCACTCATTAGATAACAATGAGTTGGTTACCCACATGTGTGATACCACCGCGTGCTGCCGTAACGTCATAATCGGCGCGTGACGTCATAGTCGTTTTTGGTTGACGTCACAATGTTAGCCGCGCCACTGCAATAGCAGGTGACCTATTTGCAAGTGAGCGTCACTAACAACGATTTTCTTGCAATTCAGCGCTACTTACGTAATTGAGTAATAAATAAAATACTAAACTCGGTCCCGTTTGATAACATGTTTATGAAAATCATGAATGGCATCGGTATTTAACTCGCTTTCGCTCGTTAAAATACCAAACCATTCACTCGTTTTATAAACATGTTATCAAACGGGACATCGTTTAGTATTCTATATATATTCAAGGAGTTGTGAGGAATAACATATTATCTGTCCTGAGTTAATGATAAACTTCAAGCCTATCGTCTTCACTACAGTGCCTGCCATATAGCAACTGCCATATAAGTGAAATACTCTTGAAAGCGGTGTTAAACCCTAACTCACCTCACCTCACCTCAAGCCTATCATCAACACTGCCATGTTTCACTGCATATAGTAGTTGTGCAGGATTTCTTCCTGTATAAATTCTGACCAGGACAAAAGAAGTTTTACGTCCTTTATCCTCATTTTTGTCTCTGAAAAATGAGAATGTTTGATGTAGGAGTTCTTGACTGGATCAACGTGTTCTCAATTTCATAAACAATTAGACAAAAAGACCGACACAAGCAGGGCGGTTTGCCTTTATTGTCCCCCGCCGCAACGCGGAACGGGGGACTATGTATTCAGCGGCGTCCGTACGTACGTCCGTCCGTCCGTACGTACGTCACATTTCTTGTTTACGCGATATCTTATGATCTTATGAAGCGTTCCATCCAAAGTCTTCAAATTTCATGTCTACCTACATTGTTGGAAGACGCAGACACCAGTCAATTTTGGTGACCTTGGTTTTATTTTCAAGGTCACCACGACACTTTGACCACTTTTTTGAACTCTTGTTTACGCGATATCTCATGAAGCGTTACATCCAAAGTCTTCAAATTTGGTTTCTGCCTACATTGTGGAAAGACGCAGACACCAGTCACTTTTGGTGACCTTGGCCTTATTTTCAAGGTCACCACGACACTTTGACCACTTTTAGAACTCTTGTTTACGCGATATCTCATGAAGCGTTGCATCCAAAGTCTTCAAATTTGGTTTCTGCCTACATTGTGAGAAGACGCAGACACCAGTCACTTTTGGTGACCATGGCCTTATTTTCAAGGTCACCACGACACTTTGACCACTTTTTTAACTCTGTTTACGCGATATCTCATGAAGCGTTGCATCCAAAGTCTTCAAATTTGGTTTCTGCCTACATTGTGGAAAGACGCAGACACCAGTCACTTTTGGTGACCTTGGCCTTATTTTCAAGGTCACCACGACACTTTGACCACTCTTTGAACTCTTGTTATCACCATTTATTATGACTGGTTGGACCAAATGTTTTCAAATTTGGTGTCAGTCTACATTGGAGGATGACGCAGACGCCAGTCGATTTGGTGACCTTGACCTTATTTTCAAGGTCACTACAACACTTTGACCACTTTTAGAACTCTTATTAACACGATATATCATGAACCAAAGTAGCTCCAATGATGTGTCTTACTAACTCAATGTCACCGGCGGGGGACATTGCCATGTTAGTGGCAAACACTTGTTTAATTCTTGTAAGGAATGTTTGTTTAGTATTCTTTTGATTTTCTTCAATCGGTCAACTGACTTTTCAAATGTCCGATAAGTCTATTTTCCATTCGGTCAAACCGGATTCACAATCGGACATGTCCGGCAAATAGACCGATTGCTGCATCCCTGTGTAGGACTATTCTCAGATTAATCTCTGGGTCTCTGTGACATCAGCTTTAATATTAGACCAAGGACATATTAAATCAAAAGAAAGACCCCAACGTACAAACATGTCAGAAGTTTTCGTAAAAGTCCTATCAGAAATGTGTTCTCATGACTGCTCACTTAGGAGCTGGTTTGTCATTTATGTCAGGTTATTATTTGACACGGGGCAAAAAATGTTTCGCCGTTAACTCGGTTCCGAGAAAAAAATCAATAAGACAGTAGCGTTATGAAGAGTATAAGATGTCGGCAGAAATACATCACCACCGTTCCAGCAATCGGCTTTGCCTGAGCTAGATGTAAGATATTGGCTCAACTAGATGAATTCCTACCAAAGAAGAAGTCTTTGCTAGATTGAAGGGAATATTAGCTCGTGCTGCCTAGGGATTTGTGTGAGGCAGAGGCTGATGTATTGATGTCTGCTGAAAGAATCGCTGGTTGTGACAACGGATGCCCTCCGAGCGATTGGCCGTGTCGGATTTTGCTGTTTTACTATCAAATGATGGAAGTTGCAGCTCGTGGTTGACTCTCTGTACCTTCCTGACGAAGAAGCCTAAAAGGCGAACTAAACGTTTGTTTCATAAAGAAATAGTTTCGGTCATTTTGTGCGGAATTATCTTTAATCCACAATTGCATGCTTGATCTTTTTCGTGAGAGTTGATTTCGTATCGAATTCTTATTGAGACTGTGAAAAACCAAGAGAATATTTTTTTGTGTTTGAATAAGACAATTCATGAACTGAATAAAGAAATCTAGGTAGACCTGAGATTAATTGAACACTTTAAAAGATTATCAATAAAAATCATAACTCTTTAAATAAAACTATGCTCCAAGATTTGCCACTAGTTTATCATGCTATCTGAGTGTCATGGAATCCATTTGCTTGACAACGACATTAGGATTTGTGTTGAAATGTTTCCTACAAAGAAGATCGGATCGGATCATGACATCTTGGCTTTGATTCCCAGCAGGGGTTCAACCATTTCATCTGCAGTAGAGAACTGTTCTACATACACTAAGATTTTGGTGCAATGTTACACTGAATTTCACCGTAGTACCACCAATGGTTCGCTAGTTCCAGTCGATGCTTGCAGGTTTTATCATCAGCCATGATATAAGTGTGATATATAAACGGTAAGCTTGGGTTTCGGTTCAGTACGTATTGCGGTACAGTACCCTCGGTTTCGGTACATTTTCTGTTCGGTACAAAACCAGGAATGTCTTTCAATATATGACCTACAACCATAACAAGTCACATGATTTTCTTAAAAATAAGTTTGTAGGCTGTGGAAATCATTGGGTTTTAAAATTGTACAAATGAAAATATATTTAAATCTGAGTAAATAATACATAATTGTTTAATTAAGTTATATATTCGGTATATACCGAAAAATCAAGTTGATGTACCGTGTACCGAACCGAAAGCAAAATACTGCGGTTCAACTACTGGTTTCACCCCTAGTGATATACTCTCGAAAGTGGCGTTCAACCTCAAAATCACCTCACCTGAGTCACCTCATCAAAGAATTAAAAGTTGTAAATCCATGGAATTGTCTTCATTCTTTAGGAATCAAGCTTTTGCATTTATGTTTGTAGACTTTATGATTTTTTTGCATGATTTGTTAATAAATAATACATTTGTTTATAATTTCAATGTCAAAATATCACAGTAGCTAAAGAAAGACCACGCTCACTTCTGAAATTTTACTCCACCAGGTTAACAGTCAACATCTCTTCCTAGACGACAAAGAAAACCTTGTGTTTTGATAAACATGATCTTCCTAAGAGAAGGCAGGCCCGTGAATGTATCAGATTTTCCTCCTCGATAAACGAATGACATGATCGCATGTATAAATGTCCGAAGGCCTTTCTGTACACAGCCTAATCAGAGACATGACAGATTTGCTTCGGGGATAAAAATATTTTTTCTTGAGTAATCAGGGATCAGGAAGTATTATACTCTAAGCTAATTTACGGCTTCCTTTTATCTGTATAGTTGATAGTTCTTAAAGGTCTTGTTTTATCACCAAATGAAGATAATTCAAGGCGAATATTTTGTAGGTTGACATTTTAGTGAAATCTATTGAAAATCTTACTTAAGTTCTTATCACTTGAACTCCTGGATTTTTAGTATGAAATTGATCTAAGTGGCCAGTTTACAGGCGTCCAAAGTTCTTAACATAAAGGAAATTATTACTGTTCAACATCTGGTCAAAGAGGTTCCAGGAGATTCCAAGCATGCAGATGAGTTTTTACAATTTCTGTTTAAATGGTCATAAATGACAGTTGTATTGTTATTCAAAATATAATTTTCTATAAAACATTTACAAATTAATAGGGAAATGCATTATAGCAGCACAAAATAATTTGGTTGAAATCTGTGGCACGCTTTTTACAGGAGAATTTCAATTTTGTGACAACAAATTGTGAATATGAAAATCTATTTATTGGTTTTAATAACACTAGCTGCTGTGCTAATTTGAGTCCCATTTCGTCTCACAACCCCGCATTTGTAATGAAGCAAAAGCTTTGTTTAAAATTGGGTAATGTCATCGTAAAATATGGATGCTGACATTTCAAGTGATGTCGTGGGAAAACTCCGGGAAGAAAAATTGATCGCTCTGATGTAATTGGATAAAACTTGTCCTCTGGTCAGTGGGGGAGGTCTCTTTGTTTGGGGGTTTTCTGTGGTGACGTAATAGTCTGTCTCTAAATTCTGTCTCTTTGGAAAGTGTCTTCAACCACTGACGACGTGTTGTGTGGACCCCTTTGTCAAATAAATACAAAGCCAGTCTATATCATATTATGGCAAGTCTAAAAATCTCAATATAAAAATGAAGAGACTCCTTTGAATTTTATGTTCAGTTTCAAATTTGGAATTTTTTTCTGAAATTTCATTTCACAGACTGAAAGTTGGTCCATGTGTGGCTCAAAAGGCAGCCATGTCGAATTTGTGTCCACTTTGATGAAATAGTGGTCTTTGTAAATTCTTGATCTTTGGAAAAAGTGTGTGACCCAATGATAAATTTACCCTTGAGTCCTGCATCAAATACTCCTAAGATTTGGGATAGCACTCATAAAAATTAAAACTGCGAGTCCCCTGGACTCAAAGGGGTTTTATCAAGTATTTGCTTACTTATTGAGGGACTCACTTTTTTTTCTGCTGGGACTCAAAAGAGCTTGTGGTAGCGAATCCCTGGACTCTGTATTTGTACATTTATCACTGAGTGACCTGATGGTTGTTTAGTTTTACAGCTTTATGATGATTTACTGGCATGACTTACCTTAGAACATTTGAGATCTGTACAATTCATGGATATAAAAATAGTTTTCATGAATATAATAACATACAGCTAGTCTTAAGACCTACCCTATAACTCAATAATTATTTCGAGTTATAACAAACTCTTAGTTCTCTTCTGTAATATAATGTCGCATGTATGCAGACCCTGTTTCAAGGACAAAATATCACATCAAAATTCACAGATGTTTGTCATTAAAAGCTTCACAATTGAACAGGTTCAAATATTAATTTTTTTTACTTTAAAGTCAAATTGTGTGTAAACTATATTTTTTCCCCAGTCCAGAATATAACATCCAAATTCAAAAAATTATTCAGTAAGTTCCTCACAATTGAGCACATTCATCAATACATATTTCTGTAATATTATATTGCATGTAAGTTTCGCAGGCCTTGATTCAAGGATAGAATGTCACATTAAAATCCACGGATATTTATCAATAAGTTCCTCACAATGAACACATTCAACCCAAATTGTTTTCTGTAATATTATATTGCTATAAGCAGGGTTTGTTTCAAGGCCAAAATGTCGCATCAAACGACTCGCATGAAACTTTAATATCGGCTCAGACTGTCAAGGCCTTCATACATTTCAGTAGCTGGGAAACCATAATGTCACAATGGTGGCAATATCAGATTTCCTTGTCATTCATTGGTCGAGTCTTGTCCGACATTAATAATTCACGTGTTGCTTCGGTTAGGTGTGATTAGTGTAAATGTCTGGCGGTGGTGATAGATTCCCCTGTCGTGTGTCAAAGGGAGAGAGATTTAGATGTTATGTATGCATGTTCCGTTCTTGAAGACTCCTGGCGTAAGAATGTCAGTTGAAGAGATCCAAATTAACCCAGTGTTCCCGTTAACCGGTAATTGCCGGTTTTTTACCGATAAATTTGGGAGTGTACCGGTATTTTATAACCTTGTCGGTACAGTGTACCGGTAAATTCAAATCATTGATCTGAACCTTGACTAATAAACCATTTGAATTTGTTTGCAATCTTCATTTGTCTTCTTGACATTAATTTTACGATTACCGGCACCTTAATGTGTTTTAAAACTCAACCCGATTCCCCAACCAAGACAAGATTTCAGAACATGAAGGGGAATCCTTTGACTTAGCAATCGAGCAATACGGCACGCCCATTGGTCAGTATAAGGACAATATTGTGACGTCACACCAATCGAATGGCAGAGAATCAAACAGATTTCTCAAACGCGAGCCAACTTGATTTGTGTCCGATATGATACTGTTTGTGAATGTGTTTGTGTAGAGTTTACAGATATATATTTCCAGATTTGGTTATTTTAATAAAGGCATAATGTCAAACTCTTAAAAAATGTTAGTTTTTCAGGTGCGTGGCATTCATTATTCACGGCATTTTCTTGAAACGATCCTTAAATTTTTACCACACGGCAAACTACAAACTTTTCCGTCATGAATTAAATTAAAATATTCAATGTATCTCAGTTAATTTTCAATAAGAAAGAAGTTTCACAAATAAATTGAAATGTAAAAAAAATACCAGTCAAAAGGTCAGTTCATAACGGATCAATCGGCGAGTGTGAATGAAAACAAATTCATTTCCGAATCACTGATGAAAATTATTTTTTTCTGTCAGGCCGTATCCACAATTCAGACATAATATGAGTCATGAAAGCTCTCAGATAGTTATCTTTCTACGAACAATATCATTATATCACATAATTAGTGTACATTTTAAAACTGTCGCATCATTCAGTTTGACAAACGAAGCACCCTTCAATTTTTACAACAGACATGCACTGCGACTTTCTTCAATCCGATTGGTTGAATAGCGGGGGCTGTATAACATTTATTTTGGAGCTTTATTGCGACGAAAGTAAATGCTGCATTTGTTTGAATAGTCTTGTATTAATTACGCATTTCATCTGACACTCGTTATGTAAGTAAGTTATTTGTTCTATAGTCAAAGATAGGAAAATTACATAAGCAATCATATTCTTTAATGTATATTGAAAGATTTATTTCGTAAAAAAAATCTTTGAAACCAACCCCACTTATGATCGCACGTTACCTGCACACAAGAGGAAGTTTGTGAGAAGTATTTCCAATCAAAACACTTCAGAATATTTCGCAGACACCATTTAATAATAGAACCGTGATATATACTTTGCAACCTAGTGATAATTCGTATATTCAACATGTATCTTTATCACAAAACGATAGTACAGTTCGTACTGTGCTACCCCGTGTATTTTATTACCACGAAAACAGGTAACACTAGGGAATACGCGAACTGTGTAATTTTGAAGGCATGTCATTATTGTGTTATATTTATTTTCGAGATTGTATGGTACCGGTGAAATTCTGTATGTACCGGTAAAAATTACCACTGCCGGTACACTGTACCGAGAGTTTCAAAAGTCAGCGGGAACACTGTTAACCATATTTTATTTGAATCTTAACTCACAAAATTAAGCTTCAACCGTAAAACCGGATCATAGGAATAAATCTGATCATGTGTTTTGGGTCTTATAAATAATTGCAAAATTAGATTAATGCTTTTATTCAAATTTGTAAACTCACTTACGATAATGAAATTGGTTGAATCTAAAAATGTGTGACTTGCAAGAAATGTATCACATGGAACTCGCAACAAACACTTCTGTTTTATCGATTAGCTGGATGTGAATTTGATAATTTCAACGTAAACCATTTATGCTCTAGACGCTGTGCCGTAAATAATGCAGCAATAGATAAACGTATTTTCAGCATCTCTTGATCAATGGGTGAGTGTGAATCTCAATAGCTACATGTGAGTCTCTTCTCGTTCACTCCGCTAGACTCGCTTAGATCTCATGTGAATTATCTAAAGCTTTATGTTTGAAGGAACAAAGAATATTTTTGGATAAAACATTGATTACCCATATGGTTGAAAATAGTGGAGTTAATATTTTCAATACTAGCACATGTGCACATATAACGTTTCCTATCAACCATTGTTTCAGCGCAACTTCCAGTATTTTGTCATCTGTGATGTCATAAAACAATTGTTCTTAATGTCACTTTAGCTTGCCGTCACAAGTTGGCTCCTGAAGATTTTTACCTGATCCAAATGGAATAGAATGGGTAATAAAGAAATTATTACACTCGAAAGTGTGTCATATGACTTTTAAGAAACTTGTATGAATTGTGAATAACCCTCGCTATCGCTCGGGCAGTGCAAAAATTCACACTCGTTTTAGTAAAAGACACACACATCCTCGTGTAATAATATCTATATATTCAAATTCAGTCGTGAGGTTCTATTTCTTCATCATCCAGGGTGATCTCCCTTTGCTGATTCAATTGCCAACACCTGGTGTAGGAAACATCATTACTTTCTATCAATACTCTCCCTTGGATTAATAGTAATACAGATGAAGATAAATTGACAGAAGGAAAGCAATAATTCTATGCTATTGCCAACCATCATCTCACATAACCCTTGTGTACAGGTTAGATACAACACCGCTACTCCTCTATCTGCTATAGGAGACTGTTCAATAGTCTAGACTGTCTGCTATAGGAGACTGTTCAATAGTCTAGACTGTCTGCTATAGGAGACTGTTCAATAGTCTAGACTGTCTGCTATAGGAGACTGTTCCATAGTCTAGACTGTCTGCTATAGGAGACTGTTCCCAAGTCTAGACTGTCTGCTATAGGAGACTGTTCCCAAGTCTAGACTGTCTGCTATAGGAGACTGTTCCATAGTCTAGACTGTCTGCTATAGGAGACTGTTCCAAAGTCTAGACTGTCTGCTATAGGAGACTGTTCCAAAGTCTAGACTGTCTGCTATAGGAGACTGTTCCAAAGTCTAGACTGTCTGCTATAAGAGACTGTTCCATACTTTAGACTGTCTGCTATAGGAGACTGTTCCAAAGTCTAGACTGTCTGCTATAGGAGACTGTTCCAAAGTCTAGACTGTCTGCTATAGGAGACTGTTCCAAAGTCTAGACTGTCTGCTATAGGAGACTGTTCCAAAGTCTAGACTGTCTGCTATAGGAGACTGTTCCAAAGTCTAGACTGTCTGCTATAAGAGACTGTTCCATACTTTAGACTGTCTGCTATAGGAGACTGTTCCAAAGTCTAGACTGTCTGCTATAGGAGACTGTTCCAAAGTCTAGACTGTCTGCTATAGGAGACTGTTCCAAAGTCTAGACTGTCTGCTATAGGAGACTGTTCCATACTTTAGACTGTCTGCTATAGGAGACTGTTCCAAAGTCTAGACTGTCTGCTATAGGAGACTGTTCCCAAGTCTAGACTGTCTGCTATAGGAGACTGTTCCATACTTTAGACTGTCTGCTATAGGAGACTGTTCCCAAATCTATACTGTCTACTATAAGAGACTGTTCCCAAATCTATACTGTCTACTATAAGAGACTGTTCCCAAGTTTAGACTGTCTGCTATAGGAGACTGTTCCCAAGTCTAGACTGTCTACTATAGGAGACTGTTCCGTAGTCTAGACTGTCTGCTATAGGAGACTGTTCCATAGTCTAGACTGTCTGCTATAGGAGACTGTTCCATAGTCTAGACTGTCTGCTATAGGAGGCTGTTCCATAGTCTAGACTGTCTACTATAGGAGACTGTTCCCAAGTCTAGACTGGGTGTATCCTCTCTGCCTGTGACTTCCGTCAGCCCACATGCCAGGGATAGAAGCATGGAGACAAATATTTGTCTGCAGACAAAGACTGAGCGGTCCCGCTGTCCCATTAACGAGAGGGTTCGATTTAGTGTAATTACGCGTCTTCACGAGTCAACTCTGCAGAACCTCCTCTCGGCTCTTTCATTAATTCTAGGAAATTGAAGGTTGCAAAGATTGAAAAAAGATTCTTGAAGAATTCGAGATTATTTTGTCAAACAATTTCTGTTTTCAAATGATAACACATTTTGAAGGATTCTGTTTTGTTTCCCCAGTGAAAATCAATGTTTTCTTTGAAAATATTTAATGTTCACCAGCAATAAACACATTGGGATGAAGTAAATTTGTGGAACAATGCAATTAGTTTAAATTGGCTTCAATCATTAAAAGCGCTGTAGCATGCCGTTCTTACTGAAATAAAGTGCTCTCACGAAAAGCCAAATAAGTGTTACAAATGGCTAGATAATACTCCTGAATCAATAAAAAGTGTTCTAAAATAAATGTATGTGGTTTGGTTAAGCCATGCGTGTTCACATTAAAATGACCGTTTGAAGGTAGTTGAAGTTATCTTTCTGATGTAGAGATACCTAAACACTCAGAGTAGAGTTACAATGTTACAATGATGGAATGGCCAATGATATTACTGTCTGAACTATCAAATTTGCATGAGACTTACAATACTACCTCTCACACTGAAGAGTTCCAAACCACAGTTTGGTGTGGGTACAATGTTGCATTGAAAGTAAATGCAGTACGTTTCAATTCTCTGGCACGCTGCTTCAAGCTTCTACAGGTTTAACTTTATACACAGTCATAGTGATCTTGTACTTTCTCCCTGCACTAGCAACCATGGTGCAAGCGAAATATGTTTGAGCGAGGGAGTTATTGTTTAATGCCACATTGACAATATTGCAGCGCAAATATGTTTGAAGGCAGCACCAAACCCCACATCATACTACCCAGAATCTTATTCATCTTGTTAGATCCTACTATTTGATTACTCAGTTCTCTGAGCTCTGTGCTACATGTGTATGATATTGAGACTTGCAGCAGGCAATGCAGTGTAAAAGGTATAAACTTGTTTCTGGGCCAAGTCTTCTCTGAGAAATGGCAGGAAGCGGACTTGTAAATAATAAGGTCAGATCGAGGGACATGTTCTGCAACACACAAACTGTTGTGTCCTTGCAGAGGATGTTTTCATCTCTGCACGTTTCATTCCACAGGAGTTGTGACCCAGTGTCTGCGAGACGGGATAATTCACATGCTGCTCTCTCTCCCTGTTCCTGTATTGACATTCTCCACAGATCGGCACTTGTATTGGAACCGTACTGACTCGTGCCTTGTGTCTTGTCGTGTCTTCTACTAGACACAAACAACCTCAAGAAATAACAATCTGAAATTTACCCAAAATGTCAAGACGAAGACAGTCCTTTTAAACTATACTCAAGAGTCTTGATAATTTTGTGTTGACTGATTGCAGAACAGCAATTGTATTATGTATAAATGGTAACATACTGGAGTGGCCAATGTGCTGTTAATGTCGTCCAACTGTATCTTTGGTCTGTCATCCAGGCTGAAAATTTTATTCCTCAACCAAGGAATAGAGTCCACATGCTTAAGGGGAATTTTATGACAATGCTCAGGTTTCTTCTATCTCAGTCCATAGTTCTGTGTTATCACAAAGGAAGAGGTAGTGTCCTATAGCAGGTACTTGTGTCTAACAAGCAGTTGGACATTGCTTGCCTGTAGGGATGGTAAAAATAATGATGATATTTGCTTTGCTTGTAATTCTATATTTAAAGCAGAGGTTACACCAGACACTGCACGGTGTCTTGTTCAGAATACCAGGTTATATTCAGGTTTTGTGTTGGTCAGTAAGCTGTGTTGGTCAGTAAGCTGTGTTGGTCAATAAGTGTACAAATGCATTTATATATATATTGCAACAGAAACACATCACATTATAATGTGATAAAAAATTATTTGTTCCATTATGATTATAATTGAGGGCTCGAAATTAGTAGATGAGGAAGCCATTTCTTGTAAGTAAGGTGGTTAGCACATTAGCCTCTGATCAAGTCCAGGTCCAGGGTTAGAATTCTGCCAGGAGCTTGGCATCTTGCTGCTGAATAAAACTGTTCTACATGAAGTAAGGCTTAGGTGCTATAATACACTGAATTTCAGCACAGTACCACCAATAGTTCACTAGTTTCATGCTCAAAGATTTCACCGCAATATATGGCCACAATGGTGTTGCAGGCCTTCTCCCTGCAATAATACTAGCAGCCGTGATAGAAGTGAAATACTCTTGAAAGCGAGTTAAACCCCAACTCGCCTTACCCAAATTTCTTATGAAGAAATCTCAATTAGATGTGTAAATACAGAAATTATACAAACTCAATAATATAGAAACTTTCCCTAAAAATATCATGTATTTCATGAACAGTAGAATAATATAAACGAACTATATATATTGTATATATAATCACTGACTTATGTAGCTACAATCAAGAAGCAGGCCCAGGGTCAATGAGTTCATCAGATGAGACAATTCCAAACACATGTCTTATTTGAAACGTCTAATTGTCTAGAGAGATCGCCTGGTGTCCAGAAGCACACGTCTCTCCCCAGCTTCCTGTACCAGGACTAGAGATCAGTCAGTCAGCCAGCCTGGTGTAGAGTGTAATTCTATCAGACAATCAATAGACCTGAAGCTCCTGTCTCCATGTGTTAGATAGGCTCTGCTGTACTAGCCATAGTCCTGCCCCGTGACTGTGAAAAAAATAAGTCTTTGAAGGCTTCATACGGGTCATGGAATCCTGGAAAAGTCGAAGAATTTAAGCAAAGTTTCCAGGCCTTGAAAAACTATGATTCTTAAACAGTCATGGAAAAGTCATTGATTTTTTTGAGAAATTTCTGCTCTTTAGTTACTTATCACTCTTGTTTTAACTAATAAAAATATATATAAATCCTGCAACTATGTTATTTATTGGCATTCTGCGTTGCTTGAACCTTGCTTAGTTTGTCTTGGTAGCATCCTTGAAAAGCCATGGAATTTGTGTTGCTTTCAAGTGTATTATCCCTGTCTATAAAGGGGCTGTAGCACAAATTTTATTTTTTCAAATTTCCCATTTGTAATGATAGTTTATGTCATTTATATTTACTTTAAAAGGTAAAACATCTTATCCTACCTCATGTAAGAATGTCGATCTATGATTGGTCCACGTGACCCTGAACAAATAACCATATTCACCCTCACCCAGGTGGATAAATGTCACCGAGGGTGATAAAAGCCTTATACCCCGCTACCGAAATAAAGCGTGCGTCCACGTCAGTCAGTCCATGTCACGTGATACAGTTTATTTTGACTCTAACCCAGATTTGTTGCTTCTTTGAGTAAACGATGTTCGAGCATTTCTGTTTGTTTTTAATAATATTTTGAGACATTCGGTAGGATAAAAACGTTATAACATTCAGTGGAGGTTTACATCGTGAATTATAAGACCCTTATTATTTTTTATTCTACTCGCCTCCGGCTCGTAGAATAAAAAATAATGCGGGTCTTATAATTCACGATGTAAACCTCCACTGAATGTTATAACTTATATTATTTCACAAACCAATTATCCATAGTGGTAATAATGGTGTTGCGTATAAAGCAAAAATTACATGGCGATGATTTTAATGTGAACACATTTTATTATTTTGAATTACAAAAATGATTCCCACGGCTGTAACGAACCATGTACACATTTTAAACTTGATTCTCCGAAGACAGAAGGGTGTTTTACTATTATTATACTACATTATTTTCAAATACATTTCATCGACTTGTTTTAGCAGAAAAACATGCAACTGCCCCTTTAATACAAACAAATTTAACTAAAAATGCATCCTGCCCAACCATTGCTGATAAGGATATGTATATTCTGATGCTACAAGAGATAAAGTGACAAGGACGCCACTATGCAAGATAAGCTGTCTATGACAATGTACATAGTTCTAATAAACACAGGTCGATGATAGTGATAATAGCCCATTTATATTCAGGGCCTGATTAACACGACTTGGTGAATCTCTGATGAGGCCGGCACCCAAGAAAAATTACTCTGTCGCCAAGTTGTTATGGTCTGGTGGCAGAGTGGAGGAATAATTTGATTTGGGTCTATCCATAGTAGGTGCTTGAGTGGGGTTTATTTTGGAAAGAGAGCTGTGTTCATTGGCGGGAGAGAGTGTTATGTGACTGTATTATACAAGAACCTTTGATAAACTCAGTGTTTTGAAATATTTTTTGATATCTATTGGCAATAAGAGCTTGGGGTTTGAAAAATCAACCAGTCCTTCTAAAAATTTGTTTATAAAAAAACTTTGTTTTTCTTTTAGCAGATGAAAATAAGAACAGGAAGATTTTCTGGAAAACAACTTCTTTTTTCACATTAAAGAAGTTGTTATCCAGAACAGTGTTGTTCCTAGAGGGGCATTTGCCCATTTTTTTGGGCTGGCGTCCCTTAAAATTTGGAAAAGTAGGATACTTTTACCATTGCAAAGGGTCCCACATGTTCAGAAATGGCCAATATGACCCTCTCAGCAGATCATCTAGGAACAACACCGCCAGAAAATCTTCTTGTTCTTATGTATACCACTTCTAAATGCCCTTCAAAGACCAGATGGAAATATGCAATTTAAACCACAATGATTGTCATAACTCAGTTATCAAGACTTTGAACACACTTTCTTAGCGGATGAATGAATTAGTTACAAACCACTCCGAGTAGTTGATTTACAGGAATCACAATTTATTACGTAAGGGAATAATGCAGCTTTCCCCACTTGCTAAATACCGCCAGGGGCACGGCAACTTTGTCTGCAGTAGAGAACTGGGTAACTACATGCAGTCAGGTTTGGGTGCAATGCTACACTGAATTACAGTGCAGTACCACCCATGGTTCGCTAGTTCCAGCCGTTGCTCGCAGGTTTCACCGCAGTGCATAGCCACTTGGCGTTGCGAGCTTTCTCCCTGCCATAATACTAGCAGCCGCGATATAAGTGAAATACTCTTGAAAGCGGCGTTAAACCCCAACTCACTCACTCACTAACTCACTCACTGACTCTCTCACTGACTCACTCACTGACTCACTCACTTCCCCACTTGCTAAATATTGGCCATTTTGCAGATTCCAGAGCCAGCAGGTTGAAGGTTAACTTAGTCTTTCGGCATTTCAAATTAGCCGATGAGGCGGGTTCTCTGAAAAGAGCTGTAGGAGCTGTGAGGTGGCTCACCACGATCAGTCAGACTGTTCAATGGTCCGGGCATGGGTTCAATCCTACTTGTCCTGCTCTGTTTATACAAGTACTCTGTTTGATTGACGTAATGAACTGGTGCACCGTACATGCAGAAGATTTAATTAGAAATATTGATTGACATTGTCAGTTACTTGTGAAAAGTCAACTGCACGTAGCAGAGAATGTAATGAAATTATAATATTAATTAGCAAGGCTTAGTGTCGGGATTATCATCGTTTCTTTTGTAGTACTGGATTTGAAGTAATTGTGTTAGGAACTGACATTTAATGACAAGTACACCTACACAATTTGTGACAAACAACAAAGCTCTGTAATATAGTTTTCTAACGTGTTGATCTTAAAAAAAGTTTTAAAGTTTTTATTTTATCATAATACTGTTCTCTGTATCAAGTGTTGATCTTATGACAAGGGCTGAACAATACTACTGGTATATCGGTAAATGTTTATACTGGTATAGATTTTGAAAAGCAATATGTTTTTTCCTTTATCAATATATTACAGCAAGCAATTTTAATTGAAGCGTATGCTGTGAGTCACGTTTTAAGTGCAAGAAAATGCTCTTGATATGTTCACCATGTTACAGGTGATAGTTACTGTTTTGAAATCAAAAGGTCCGGGGTTCGAATCCCGCCAGGGGCACAGCAACCTTGTCTGCAGTAGAGAACTGTTCTACACGCAGTAAGGTTTGGGTGCAATGCTACACTGTATTTCAGCGCAGTACCACCCATGGTTCGCTAGTTCCAGCCGCTGCTCGCAGGTTTCACCGCAGTGCATAGCCACATGGCGTTGCGGGCTTTCTCCCTGCCATAATACTAGCAGCCACGATATAAGTGAAATACTCTTGAAAGCGGCGTTAAACCCCAACTCACCTCATCTCACCTGTTTTGAAATCATAAAGTTTTTATTTGCAAATTGTATATTTTCGAGATATTCACTCATTTGAAAGCTATACAAAACAACTTAATTTAAAGTATAATATTTAAACTGCTTATAGAAGTTTCAAATACAAAAATAAAGGTATTGCAATAATATGACAATAATAACAATGAGTATTTATAAAGCGCTCCACAAACAAGTCGTATGCTCAAAGCGTATAAAATGTAAGAAATTAAAGTGATTTATGGCATATGGCATAAAAATCTGTGATCATAAATTAAGGCTCATGAATAATTACAGAAAAATAATGTAAGTTAAATAAGGTTATGTCAGAAAAATAACCTATGCAATAATATTGCAATACAACAGCTGTGTAGATAGAATCTAGTTACTCCAGGGATCGAAATTAATATTTTTCAAAGTGTGCCATGTGGGAACTCTCATAGTATTTCAAGTGTGCCATTTCAATGTTAGGTGTGCCTTTGAAATTCAAAATACCATGGTCTATGAAAGTTAAAACTGAACCATATAACACTCCAAGACTTGAAGTGCAAGATTTTATGTTGATCATTTAATGGCTATATTGTTGTATAATATGTACTATTCATTGAGTTAAATCATTAAATAAAATTGATTATGATAATTTAAATCAAAATGTGACCGGTGTATTCACAGAGTAGTCTTTTTCAATAATAATTAAGTAATTTAAACCATAAGTGTATCTGTATCTGTATGATTTCTGAAGAGTGACTCATTACTGAGCAGTGATTTCTTCAGTTTGGGTGTATTTTTGAGCAACGAGAAAAGCGGATTTTTTTATTACAAAAATGTTTGGGAAATGTTTTAACTTGACCACGCTTGTCACAAGACATTCTAATCGATAAATGAGCAATGAGTTAATTTCACACTTCTCAAATTATTCACTTACTGTACTAATGAAATACATTTATCAATAATGATGTTACATCTTATATTATCTTTTATCAATGATTTAAATTTTCGTAAATGAAAAGGCAGCAATCACTTCCGTGTGAGTCTATAAATAGATATCACTTTGACTGTCAACATGGTAATGCTACACTATGAATTGAGCTTGTATTCAATTTTCTGATTGGCTAAGAAAAGGGATATCCCAAAGTTAACCAATGATAGAGCTTATAACATCTGGATGTTTGCTGGGGAGACTTGAAACAGTCACTTGACTAATGATAAGTTTTATAACATCTGGATGTTTACTGGGGAGACTTGAAACAGTCACTTGACCTAGTTTTTTTTTGGTAGGGATGACCAGGATATTTCCTTGCATTTTCATTTTGGTAAGAGTCATTTACTTATCAAAAGATTATTTACTGTTGGAATTTTATGACAGATGTTAGATTTTTCATACACATATATTTCAGTTTTAAAAATTAGAATTTATAATGAAATTGTTTCAAAGTTTGGTGACTTGTTAACCCTTACGTTGCGTATATATATTTTACCCTTTTTAGCCCCTGTGGCGGAATTTACAGGCTCGCAGCTCGCAGCAGTAGTTTGAGCTTAGGCACTAACGAGCTCTGCTGGCGGAATTTCCAGGCGGCGATTCCGGTACCGTTTTTACGAAATATACCGCATCTACATGGCGAATACGGGCTATATACGGGCGTTGAATACAAATTCAAGTCGCGGCACCCGTACACAAATGGTTGCTTTATACCCGCATCTTCGAATTATTTTTTTACGATTTTTCTTTACTTTTCTATTACTTTGTAAAGATTGTCTTTAATTCGGGCCTTATAACATCATGAATTTGGAGCGCGCTACTGAAATTTTTATATGGACTTGAAGACCAGATGTTTGTCTTTACAATGATATAAAAAATATTAGAATGCGACCTATGGTTATAATTCTATTGTCATCTAAAGTTTGTCTTTATTTCCAGCTTCATGAAATCAAAACTCCTGAGCGCGCATATTGCGAAATTTATATGTGCTTGTAGATAGTTTATTCCTCTTTACAATGACATAAAAATTATTAGAATACGACTTATGGTTCAGAAAATATAACCAACCAAAGGAGAGTGACGCTACCCCGACAGTACCACGTGAATGGTCCCGACGCGCACCAATTTACTGGCACTGCTTGGTCCCCCCGGGACTGTGCTAATTACAGTACCGTTACCTCCTCGAGACCTCCTCGAGACCTCCTCGAGGGTGCCAGAGCCGAGCGCGCGTGGAACTAATGGGTACTAATGAGCACAGCATACACTAATCACCGCGGCGAACGCAATACATGTTGCGCGGTGTAAAGTTTGTCTTTATTTCCAGCTTTATAAAATCGTAAATTATTTCGCGCGCATGCGAAACACGTATGTACTTGAAGACAATTTATTCCTCTTTACAATGATATAAAAATTATTGGAATACGTCAAATGGTTCGCAATATATGAAGAGCGTAAGGAAGGCACCCCCAGTACTTAGAAAATTCATTTTTGAAAAACTAACTTTTTGCGACATCTGGCGCATCATTTGCCGCATGTTTATTTTTCGCTGCGCATATACATATGATACATGGAATTGAAGACAATTTATTGCTCTTTACGATGATGTAAATAGAAAAAAAATGCGCAACTTCGTTCGGAAGCTATAGCGTGCCAAATGAAGGTACCCTCGGTACTTTGAGGCAACTTTTTGACTATCGCGCATATCGGGGCACGTGCCGCAACTTTAGTTTTTCGTGCGCATGTATAAATTTTATATTGAATCAAAGCCGAATCTTTCCTCTTTACCCCATGTAAGTTTTATGAAAATCGGCCACCCGGTTCAGCATTTATGGGTGTTTTTTTATGATGCGGTTCTGGCTGAACTTCCAATGAAAGCTCGCATTCACTTTCTCTGTCTCTTTGATAAAATAAAGAATATTTTATTTGCAATGACATGTATAACAATGAAATTACAATGCATTTATGTACAAATATACACAATATTTACCTGCGGTTGTGCGCAGAACAGCTTTAGGGACCTAACAAGGTATGTATATAATGTGTATATACTAGTCCACACTTCGGCTCTCTTTACTTTCAATTTTCTTCTTCTTCATTCCCTTCTTCATTTCTTTCTTTTTCCGTGGCAGTGATGTAAGCCCTGGAATAGTCAGTGGCGGTGTGGTACAGTTTGAAGCATGGTGCGGCGCACAGAGAAACATTACAATCTGTACATTCATAAGAAGACTCTCTGCCTACTCGTTTTTTCTTCCTTGCTGGCCCATTGCCTTCTTCAATCTGTTTTGCGAGGACGGCGCGTTTTGCCTTAGAGCATACCACACACATCCTTGTGACGTTTTTCTTCCTTCCGACAGGCTCAATCTTCGTCGGAAAGTGACGTCCATGAAGACGAGTGACACTCTCGTCGCTCGTGCTCGGCCGACCACGGGGACGTCTGCAAAGTGATGGAACTTGTTCCTTGTCCGCAAATGTTACTATATGTTGCGCCAAAGCCGTCCTGTATTCCCGACTTGTTTTTAGAGGTTTATCTTTGCTGTATTCTTTATAAACGATGTAAGAGTTCAACATGGCAACGTTGAGAACGTGAAACCAAACCCGTTTCCACCACTTCAGGGTCTTCACTCGGAACGGCGTGTACGACAACATCTGGTCGGCCCGATCAACACCTCCCATGTACTTGTTGTACGTTGTTACAATGCGCGGCTTGAGAACTGGTTCCCCTGTTGCCCGGTTCTTCTTCCCTGTTTGTTCAAGTTGTGTATCTTCAACAGTAGACATGAGAAGCACTGATTTTCTATCTTCGTAGCGAAGAACGAGTAGGCCATGGTTGTGAGAAACTGTCATGTCCCCTTGCTTGGCTTTCTTTTTAGGTTTCTTGACTGAATCAGGAAGTCCCTTTCGATTGGCTCTCAACGTCCCCGTGGCACCTATTCCCCGCTCCCACAAATTTATGTACAGATTTGTGGACGAATAGTAGTTGTCCATAAAGATGTGATGCCCCTGTCCAACGTAGTCGTTCACCAAGTCCATGACTACATCATAAGTTTTGCCACCTTCAGAAACCGGTTCATTCGTTTTTCCAGTGTAGAGTTTGAACTTGCAAACGTATCCGTTGTGCGAGTCACACAACATGAAAGCCTTTATCCCATACTTCTTAGGCTTGTCGGGAAGATAAACTTTGAAAGATAAGTTACCTTTCCAGGGCACCATGCCCTCGTCGACTGAAATGTTTTGATGCGGTTTATACACTCTTGAAAAACGGTGAACTATCCGGTTATACAAGTGTCCCAGTTTATTTATTGGTGAAAAGCACGGGGTGTTACGGCCCGGCATCCTCCTGTTGTCAGCCAAGTGTAGGTAGGTTATAAGAAGCCAAAACCTGTCTCGGGGCATGCACTTGGCGAAGAAAGGCGTTGAGGTAACATCACTTGTTGACCAGTAATCAGCAAAGTTTCTCTGCACAACCAATGACATGGCAATTGTCATGGCTACAAATACCTTCATCTCTTCTGCATTAGTGTCTTGCCACTGTTGCATTCTTGAACGGGGTCTTAGAATTTTGTCCTCCATTGCTTGTTTGAAATATCTATTGGTTTCCGTTGCCATATCCTCATAGTCATCATTATGTATAAACAAATTGAAAAAGTCAATAGGTTCAGGGTTCTCAGGAAGTTCTATGAACTGGCGCAACCCAGTTTGACCAGTGAAAGGCAAGTTTACACGTGGCCGCGGACCATCCACCCACTCATCAAACGTCTGTGAATTATCATGATTATATTGTGGTATTTCGGCAAACTCCTCCTCAAAACCACTAAAGTCTTCTTCGGTGGAATTACCGGCGGCTAGAATCTTTCTGGCAATCTCTGTCTCTATATCACTCAGAGCATCTGTGTCACCATGTTCACTATCTATTACAGTGTCCCGATCATATGCATCATCACTGTCTAAACCACTGCTACCATCACTGTCAGTTGACTCCATATCAGAGGCTTCATCAGCATGGATCTCGTTGATGAAGTCGTCGTCGCTTGTAACGGCTTCAAAGCTGCGTGTCCTAGTATGCAACGTCCTAGGCCGTCGCAGGGCCTTGCGTCCACGTCCGCGCAGCATTCTGCTTCAACCTGTAAATGATTGAAAATGCGTTAGATGTATGCAACATATAACATGTGATTAGAGACAATAAACATACAGAGATAATGAATGTGAGCTTCATGGACGTTCATTTGCCAGTTTCAGAACCTCCCGGCGCATCTAGGACGACTGCGCCGCAAGCGCCGACGGCGCCGACGGCTTCTGACATCGCGCCGATTTTTCCGACGCATATGTCAAACGGACCATTTTCTGATTTCCTCGGCGACGTGTAGCACCGGGCGCGAGGCCCGGAAAATAAACTACTATGTCAGGGAAGCTCGGGTTGTCAGTTGCCGAATGACTTCTCTTTTCGAGAAGCAGAGCATCCAAGGAGCGGTCTCTCGAGGCGGAGCCCGGACCCATGGGAGCATACTCCCATGCTCTCCGGGAATTCCCGTCCCCGTCTTCCGCGGCGGACCCCGGATTCAATCGCGGGACAGGTTTCCCATGTTCTCTTTTGAGAACGAGAGACTCCGAGGAACAATCCTATGGGACGAACCCCGGATTCTATTGGGAATGGGTTCCCATGCCCTCTCGACATATATAGCAGAAACCTTCATAACTCGGAATGACACGAACCTTTATTTCAAAGTAGAAACAAAAAAATAATTTGCACAAAAAGTTTGGGGGGTGGCGACCAAAAGCGGGGGGGTCCGCACACCCCCCGGTAGGTATTTATACTTGTGGGTCGGTCCCGAAGATGACGGACCACGCCCATGTTCATGGGAATTTTTTCTCATTATGTCATGGCGAATCCCGTCGGAAATTCCCCTGCTCACGAAAAAACTAATACCTAAAAAAGTAATTGTGATACAAAAGAACTTTGGTAATAAAAGTGGTGAGGAATCAAATTCTCCATCTGCTCAGTTCAGTCCGCTACACATATAAATAATTCTTCAAATCTTATTGAATGAAACGTCTTTTATTCAATAATGTAAAAGATAAAATAATAAATTCAATTCAAATGGTTTGGAAAGGTGCGCCCTCGCATTTGAATTTTAGAAATAAAAACCTTTCGCAAATGGCATCAGTAACAAAAATGTTCACGCATTTTTAGAAACTCCGAAAAGTGAAATATTTTCCTGAGAAAATATTCCCACGAAAAGGCTTTTCCCCGAGCGGCGGGTCCCGTACTCAAATATATTTTCACTTTTATGTTATAATTTTTTTTCCAAAACTGGAAACAAAATTCCGTCATGACAGTTGTTCATCGTTTATAAAGCTCTATATTTGCGTATCAAAAGAACAGTATTTTAGTTATATATTATCATACTTCTTCACTTATGCGTACATCAATATTGCGGCTCTTCGCGCATGCATAGTTCTTCCCAAAAACATGCGCATTATATCTGGAATTAAAGACAATGTTTTTCTCTTTACAATGATGTAAAAATTATAAAAATCGGACTTGCGGTTCAAAAGTTATGAAGTGCGAAAATTATACCTTTTGGCGCGGCGCTTTGCGCATGCAGAGTTCTTCCCGAAAACATGCGCATTATACATGGAATTGAAGACAATGTTTTTCTCTTTACAATGATGTAAAAATTATAAAAATCGGACTTGCGGTTCACAAGTTATAAAGCCCGTAATGATGGTATATGCTAAGAGCGCCACTTATTCAAAGCCGAATATCACCTTCTGCGCGACACCTGGCGCATCAAAAGTTATTGCCGAAAATACACGTATTTTATATGGAATTGAAGACAATTCTTTTATCTATATACTGATAAAAAAATTATGAAAATATCCCAAGTAGTTTCTTAGAAATAGAGCGCCGAGGCATGTTGGGGTAAATGCGCCACATGTATCAAAATTCAAAAGTGCGAAAGTCGCCTATCTCTGTGCGATTGCTGTATTTTCAGTTATGTTAGCGCAATTGCGATTTTTATATGGGAATAAAGGCCATTCTTTCCTCTTTATTTTGGTATAAAAAAAAATGAAAACAACCAATTGGTTCATATGATACGAAGTGCGAGAGAAAGGTAGCTTATCGCAATATCTTCCCGTAATTAGAAGCTATCTGCCCATGTGGCGAGATGCGAGACAGATAAGCATAGGCTATCTGCCCATGTGGCGGGATGCGAGACAGATAAGCCTGTACGGGCCTATCTCACCCCGGGGCAGTGCAGACACTTAGGTGCTAATTAGCCGCCGGGCAGTGTAGCCATCGGAGCGAAGCAGGACAAAATTGGCCTTTTGTAAAGCTAATTATCGATGCGTTACGGGTCAACAATGCACACGCAAATTGGTGTGAATTTTGCTGGACGTTCTGACCAGACACTGAAGAAAGTTTTATTCTCATTGCGGGCTGCGAGGCATAAATACAGCCATTCTCATGCAGCGAGTCGCGGAAACAATCGACTCGGGACCCGGTATGGAGGCTAGCCCAGTACATAGACAGGCGTGAATTCGTCTAAGTAAGCGATCCGGGATCCGTACTGGAGTACCTACGAATCGCTTATAGCCCGCCCGGATTATTCCGTCGCCCGCATGTTAAGGGTTAATACCTACAAAACAAATGGACTCAACCAAACACTCACATACAACTGAGGAGGTTATTGATTTTATTTTTCGTAGATAATCAACTTAATATTAAATTAAATAATTAAATTAGTAGTATTATTTTTAATTGTTGGTAAATAATATTTTAGAGGTGTGTAACATAATTTCTTTTTCAAATTGGTGCTAAACATCGACTTTTGCTTCATGCGGTGCAAACCAAGGCTGTCCGTGTTCCTCCCTCGCCATCCTTTATTTCAACCAATCAGCATGCTCACTTTCTTAGATACCGATACGGCGAAAAGGAACAGCCAATGATTAAACAGCATGAAAATATTGATAGAGGGGACGATGTTTAGAATTTGAGTTCATATAAACTGACAGTTGACATGACAGTTTTGTGAAAATTTAACAAAATATTCAAAATTTTAACAGTGACAAAATACTGAAATAAATTATTGATAATAATCAAGTGTGCCATAAGGGCATGCAGGTAAAAATTTACCCGTGCCATTACGATTTTAACTGTGCCCTCGGCACGATGGCACTAATAATTTCGAACCCTGTACTCTAACCAAAGCTATCACAATGATATATTGACATTGTTATGTAAGTCTCACATGTTGACATGACAGTCATATTGTAAAGAAATGAAAGAAAAGAATTTTTTAGTATTACCTGTATATGCAATTTAGAATAAATATTAATGTTGAAACATTGCACGAGGTCTTAAAAAAGAGACATAATTCTGCTGAGCAAATATGTTGACATTCATGTTTACAGACTAAATGCAGCATATTCTTAACAAATTCTAATTTTAAAGATAAGTGCTCATACGTCAAGAAAATAACAGGTTTTTAATTGCAAGAAAGGACAAGATGAATATTAAGTCCATTATGTAACAAGTCTCAGTAACAAGGAAGTCAGGTGTAGAGAGACAGGTACAAGTACTTATAGTCATTAGCATACAGGCTTGAAATAAGAGTCTTTATGTCCATGTAACCAGAATGAAATGTCAGGTTGCACATCTTCAAGACATGTAACAGTCCTTTATTGCTGACTCTGAGAATAACGGATTTGAAATTCCTTGAATTTGTGTTATTGCAGATAGTTGGTTACCAAATATAACTTACTCAGTTTTTCTTATAAGAATGATATATAATATTTAACTTTGATTACATTTACCGGTAATCAAAAATTTCAAAAGTGCTTCAAAACTGTCTGTAATAAAACCAGGAAAATGCACCAAACTGCAGCAAGGTAATGTTTTGTATTGCATGTGAAATGGGTGGATTCCTTATTGCATGGTGTAGCAAGAATATGAAGTTGAACCATAAACTTAGATACATGGTGGACCTTCCATTTAATACCATATTTATTAAACGAGCGAATCTTTCAATTTTAATAAAAATGGTTTTATTGAAGGAAATTTAGTATTCTGTTTATTACTTGCACAAAGTAATCAAGTGAAAGTCCCGACAGGGTGCTCTAGGATTTCCGCGAGTTATGTACCATTGTTATGGCATTACGACCATTGTGACGTCATGACTGCAAATTATTATGACATCATTAGGGGTGCAACCATGCAGGTAGATCACGATATGATACATATCTCGATACAGCTGCCACGATTCGATATGTATCCCGATACACAAAGTTTTATTAAAACCTTCGCCTCAAAGTTCAGAAAATTTGGATCGCTCAATCTCATGTTTCATCAGACAATTTGTTATTAGAATTCCCAATGCTTTCATGTTGAAATACTATAAAACTCTAATGAGAAAGCATTTACTGTATTTGACGAAATAAGATAAGAATTTTTTTTTCACTATATATAATTTGTAGCGTAGCGTATCGTAGCACTGGTGAATTGTATCGTGTATCGTATCGTACGCCTGTGAATCGCGATGCACTGGTGTATTGGTGTATAGTTGCACCCTTAGACATCATACTTGCAATGGTAATACACTAGTTTGATTTTGCCGTATAAATGTTCCTCCGTAATATCTTCCACGGATGAGTTATAAATTAGTGTGATAATCAACAAATTCTGTTACAGGTGCAGTTGCGAGTACAGACGACAACCTATATGAACAGACAACAGGGGACAACGTGACTATCCCCTGCGGGAAGGTGCGTGGAGATGAGAAGGTTATGGGAATTCTCTGGTATAAGGACGACGTCTTCGTCGCCTCGAAGGGCCACAACAAGAAGAAAATCACCTACGCAGATAAATCTTACGAGGAAAAGTTGGCCATTATAGACGATCACAGCCTTGTACTGTCAAGTGTCAAGGTCGACGACACGGGAAACTACACGTGTAAAGTTTTCGTAGAAGATTCCACAACAGCTTCCATGAATGAGAGGAACGTAACGAGGTCTTTAATTGTTCAAGGTATGAGCGAAATATTGTATTTAAATTCACTCTTTTATTATTCTGCTCATATATTGGTAATTGCAGTTATACCATATATTGAAGATACAGTGTTTATACTAAATATTAACAGAAGATGATTGGCATTGAAGTACATTTTACATTTCAAGTTTGTTTTGATATATCATGTATGCAATATATCATTAATATTAATATTAAACAGTTTTCAATGAGATATAAGCATGAAGACATATTCATAAAAGCTTACGTCATACTAAATACAATATATATATATATCGTGTTTGATTGAAGTGTTTTTATATTATTCACCATATAGCTATCTTCAATGCTAAATGTTGTGTTAGATTTTCTAACTGTATAGTGAAACATATACGCTTTTAGTGAATCTCATTTTAAAAGACCCACCAAAAATATTCATGTGTCACAAAATTGAACAATTTCTGAAATGAACACAAAATCAAGTGACACATTATGTTTTTGGTGAAGTCTTTATAGCCATGTCTATCAGAGAAATTATTATAGTAAACTTGTTAGCTTAGCTTAGTTCTGTTATCTCTCTCTGAAGTCAAGATAGTGATAGTATTCTTAAAAAAACTCTCAAAGTAATGGTACCAGAGATAGTATTATTATATTAAGCCAGGTAAAATGAATAACTTGGTTTATTTTTGGGGAAAATGTCTAAAGGGATCAACTTGGTTGTAATGTAAAAGAAGGGGAGGGGTGCGACTACCTAACACATAGAAAACCAGGCGGTTGACAACTTCAAGGGTTTAATTGTAACATTTAGCCATCCGTGAGGGCAGCTTCTTCAGACAATATATAAAAGAAAAATATTCAGGTACCAAAACAGGTGCAGAATTGATTAAGAAAATCATGATTTTTCACTCATATCTAGCAACATTTTTAGTTGGGAGGAAAAATTTGGCAACATTTTAATTTGGAGGGATTTTGATTAGCATTTCCCCCCCAAATTGGTCAAAATCTTGTTAGGAGAATCTGTAAACCTACTAAATAAATTTGTTTGAATTTATGTAAATACTTGCAAATTTTTAAAAAATTATAACCAAAATAATGACTTTTATCTGAATTATAGTCTCTGCCTCACCAAGTTCTCAATCTCTTCCCTTTATTGAGTAAATAAACTTCTATCAATGACACTAATCAAACCAATCTTCTGCCCCACAAAGCCTAAATGATGACTATGCTGGTTACAGGGGCTCTACATTTAATAGGAAGCCCTGAATCAGGATAGTTATCATTTTAGATTTGTCTTAAGTTTGTCGGGAACAGCAGATCAGCTGATTCAGCAGTTTTGTCAGCAGAATATCATCTATGGTCTTTACCATGGATCTTCATACTTTCATTCAAATTAATTCCCATCCTTCAGGGCCCATATTTTCGAAGCTCTCTAAGATAGTCATTAACATTGACTTACGACTATCTTAGCACTAAGACAGTTTCGAAAATATGAGCCCTGGGCCCTCTTTCACAAAGCACTAAGGTGATCGTAAGTCACTAAGGTAACCTTAGTGCAATGTTAAAGGATGGGAGTTAAGGTTAACCTTAGTAAAGGTTGTTTTGTGAAAGTAGGCCCTGGTATATACACTGTCAAGCAGTGCAGTTTCATTTCGTCCAATCAGAAGTAGTACTATTAAAAAAAAATTAAATTTAAAGAGGGGAAAATTCATACCTTTGAGAAGTAAAATTACTACGAATCAATTAATGAATAGCGAAAAAAATAAATACGGTTTATTTCAGTCTTGCTTTTGAAACAAGAATATGATCGTTACTGCATGCATGATGTCTAAAGATTTACGAAAATATTTCTTGAAATAAATTCATGTGAATTTCCACTTGTATTCGCAGGAAAGAAAGGTGAGAATTTTATCTGTGTTCGTAGCCCTATTGTGTGAAACAACCTGGAGGTTTATTGTTTAAACGTAGCAGTTATTTACGATTTGTTACGCTTGAATGAGCATGAAATGTATCATCTTCATTACCATCCTTCTTCATTTATTCATCCATCTCAATCATCTTTTCTTTCACTCCTCACCATACAACATAGATCTAGAATCACTTCCTTGGTTTTTTAGTCCAGATACAATTCAGTTTGAATATTTCCTTTTAGGAAAGACAAACGTGACCCTATTATTTTCTTTCTTTAATCATAGCTTTTCTCTTTAGTTATAGGTAGATAATACTAACTGGTGAAATTGGTGGCGGCGTTAGAATTTAAAATTTGTTTACTGTGATTTAATTACCCCATGCTGTGTGTTGAGCGGTAATTAGTGACAGGGGATCGTGTCGCCTTAGTGACAATTGCCTGTTCATGCTAGTCACATGAATTTTACTCTAAGATCAAGTGATTTTGAAGCCTAGAAATGTGAATAAGACAAATGTCCTGAGTGGGTGTCTGGCAATAGGCCAATGGCCTGAAGCTCTTCAAATAATTCTAATGAAATTATTCAACTAAAATTATTAATGATATTTCATGCTTCAATTTGTATCCAAGGTTTTGTCCACACTTAAATTTTAATTTTCACAGATTAATTACTCTTTGAAAGGTGATTCATTAGGCTAATATGTAGAAATAACATTGAAATTATTGATCAGCCTGAACGTCCTAAATCAAGTGAAGTTAGTAGGTCATTTGAAAATGTAATAGGACAATGGCCTATGGCCTGCAGCAATCTGAATCCCTGAGATCCCAACTCAATGATACTAATTAAACTATTATGCAAATTTTATGTTATGAGCTGAGTGTGCCACAGTTGGAATCAATAACTATAGATGTGCCAGCAAATAAAAGTTATTTAGCTTCCATTGGGCATTATACATCTCTTTGTCTGTACATGTACTATGAACATAGACATGAAAAAGCATGTAAATTGTAGATATTTAATCATTTTTCTAAAAGTAGTTTGTCAATATCATGTATTGAAGAGCATTGGGAAAAAATTGCTATAATGGGTACTATTGTAGATGGCGTAGTCAGAAAAGTAACAATATGAGGGAAGTATGCATACAAAGTAAAAACATAACTTAATATTTATAACCAAAAGATTTGATAAATCTGTTCCAGCCTCTTTTTGTCAATTATGTCCTCAGCTAAGTTCTAGAACTGTGTCCCATTGCACAATGCCCTAAGGTTACTATAGTTCGCTTAGGTTACCATAGCCTGCTAAGATAGCCTGAATAGAATGCTAATATATCCTGCTAATGCCATCTTAGTGCTAAGTTTGTTTTGTGTAACTGAACTCTGGTCAGTTAATGAGTAAGGACAATTTGGCTTATTTGTCCCAAGACTAACCCTTTGTCAGCCTCCTATGGAAAGCAGTCAGGCTAAAAGTGAATGCTTTTGCTAAAAAATTGGTTTGAATGCTTTTACCCCCAAAATTAGTTTGCATTATCCCAAGGCTTCTTTGAATCGAAATTGTGCAAAAACTTTGGCTTTATAGATAGAAATGTCAAGCTTTGAGAATGTTGATTTAGAAAGACCTAAAAACTTCCATTTTGCTTTTTAGCACTTTGGTAGAATGTTTTCTTGACCTGATAAGTTAAGTTTAGAACATCAAATGATGCTGTAGATAACCCATGGGTGCAAAACCCTTGTTCTGGATACGCGTCTGTGTCAGGGAAGAGTGGGTGTTTGCGTCAAAGTCATACTGTTAGTCTGATTAAAATCAACCCTGTTCTGAGGAATAAAATCTGCAAAATAGCGAATCTACCAGAATATTAAGAACTGGTTCTATAGATTCCTTGCCACAAGGTCTGATGACATCCCGTAAAGGGTAATGTTCTGTATCAGTTTAGTGCAGACAAAACCCAGTCCATACCTGGCCAATCTCACCGTAGTTTTCCATTATGAGGGTTTTGGAATGATTTGTGAACACCTTCCAAATGTTACGGAAACAGACAAAAGGATGACTGTCTGGAGTTACTTGCCCCTAGTTTCTCACACTGAAAGCTTTTGTAAGAGGTCTTGTGATTGGTTGACTGATTTGTGCTAGAACATGCAAGCATATGGGCTGTCATCAGACAGTTAGGAGAGGAAACCTCTGAATGATAAAAGTTTGTATCCTGTTAGATGCACTTCTTTAATGTACCGTTCTCTAGATATAGGGCTATCAACGCATGGACTAGGATCATAAATATTGGTTATACAAGGTATCATTACATAGAGAAATTATGACAGGTATATCTTTCATCACATCAAGATTTTCGTCAACATTTATTTAAAAACATTCAGTGTATCATGTACATCAGTATTTTTTGCGACTTTTGTGACATGAAATTTCATTTTTATCCCCCGCCACAACAAAGTTGGCGGGGGATATAGAAATGAGCTCCGTCCGTCCGTCCGTCTGTCCGTCTGTGCGTCCGGGCTTTTCCATTCCGGCCTCAAACTTCAAAACTATAAGACATATCTCAACGAAACTCGGTGTGTGGAACAATCATCATGTGTAGATGTGCCTTTTGGGGTTTTCAACTTTGAGTTATTTTTTTGGACCGTTTCCATGGAAATGTAAATAAGAATTTCGTTTCCGGAGCAGAAATCGAAAACTATAAGACATATCTCAACGAAACTTTATGTGTGGAACAATCATCATGTGTAGATGTGCCTTTTGGGGTTTTCAACTTCTTCGAGTTGTTTTTTGTTGACCGTTTCCATGGAAATGTAAATAAGAATTTCGTTTCCGGAGCAGAAATCGAAAACTATAAGACATATATCAACGAAACTTGGTGTGTGGAACAATCATCATGTGTAGATGTGCCTTTTGGGGTTTTCAACTTCTTCGAGTTATTTTTTTTGACCGTTTCCATGGAAATGTAAATAAGAATTTCGTTTCCGGAGCAGAAATCGAAAACTATAAGACATATCTCAACGAAACTTTGTGTGTGGAACAATCATCATGTGTAGATGTGCCTTTTGGGGTTTTCAACTTCTTCGAGTTATTTTTGTTGACCGTTTCCATGGAAATGTAAATAAGAATTTCGTTTCCGGAGCAGAAATCGAAAACTATAAGACATATCTCAACGAAACTTTATATGTGGAACAATCATCATGTGTAGATGTGCCTTTTGGGGTTTTCAACTTCTTCGAGTTGTTTTTTGTTGACCGTTTCCATGGAAATGTAACTTAGAATTTCGTTTCCGGAGCAGAACTCGAAAACTATAAGACATATATCAACGAAACTTGGTGTGTGGAACAATCATCATGTGTAGATGTGCCTTGTGGGGTTTTCAACTTCTTCGAGTTATTTTTTTGGACCGTTTCCATGAAAAGGTAACTTAGAATTTTGTTTCCGGAGCAGAACTCGAAAACGATAAGACATATCTAAACGAAACTTGGTGTGTGGAACAATCATCAAGTGTACACGTGCCTTTTGGGGTTTTCAACTTCTTCGAGTTATATTTTTTGTCGTTTCTATGGAAATGTAACTTAGAATTTCGTTTCCGGAGCAGAACTCGAAAACGATAAGACATATCTCAACGAAACTTGGTGTGTGGAACAATCATCATGTGTAGATGTGCCTTTTGGGATTTTCAACTTCTTCAAGTTATTTTTTTGGACCGTTGCCATGGAAATGTAACTAAGAATTTCGTTTCAGGAGCAGAATTCGAAAACTATAAGACATAGCTCAACGACATTTTGTGTGTGGAACAATCATCATGTGTAGATGTGCCTTTTGGGGTTTTCATCTTCTTCAAAAATTTTAATTTGTTTAATTTTTACCATTTCCATGGATACATAACTAAATAATTAACTCAAAAACTGCCTTGGATGTATTTTTAGCTCATCTGGCTAATGGCATGGCACGGTGTCCGGCGTCCGGCCGTCCATTCATCCGTCTGTCCGTCTGTAAACTTTTTGCATTTTGTCTTCTTCTCCAGAACCACTTGGTCTAAGGAGATTAAATTATGTGTGCATACTCCTTGGCTTTGACACAACCTAAAAAAACTATCTTCTAACTATTTTCATCCTGATCATCAGCAAACGATAACCATCAGTTGCCATGAACCTTATATTGGGTAGGCTAAGATTGTTTTGATATGTTACAAACCTTACAGGGAGTGGCATCCCTGCCCTGCTGAGCCAACAAATCATCATCCATCCTGCTACATCAGGCTATAAGGAGAAGGTTCATAGTCACTGTTATTCAACAACTATTCTTCAATAAATGTTCCCAAAGGCGGGGGATATGGCCGACTCTGTCTGCTTGTTGAAATGGATTTTATTAATGCATGAACTTCTTGTCAGAGATGTTTTAATTTTATATTCAAGAAGAATATGAAGATTTAGTTTCTCCGTTGTTTCTGGATGCATCAATTTTGTCTGTTGTTTCTAATAATATTTTTCCGAAAAATGTTTTAAAAATGATATACTTCATAGCTACTTTTGGGGTTGTTTTTTATCAATAAAACAATTCAACAAAGAATGAGACATCTGCGAAAGGGTCGCCAGCTGAAATCTGTGTTGGCTTATTTAAAGTGCTGCTGTATATCGACAGTGTTTGAAATAAGCTTGAAAAGTAGCCAGTCCAACTGCATCATTTTGTCACTTTTTATGCCAAAATTAACAAAAACATCAAAAAGTTACCAACTGACCAGAAGTTGTCAGGCTCCCGGTTGCAGACGGGCTTTATTTCATACACTGGTGATCATGTCAATACTCAAGGCAATATCTGTCTCACTATCATACATCATTTCATCATCATCTGCATATTTCATTTAACAACATCCCCAGGTACAGAGGTTTGTATCCATTTGTCATTCATCCATGTTGCACTTGTCATCCACAGGTGTGCTATGTAAGTGTTACCTGTACAAACTGCAGGTGATTCTTGGTTTCACGCTGCCAAAATTATATATTATAAATATGAAATAATCCATCAGGTTGAAAGCTGCTTAGCAAAGAATAATTTATGTTTGAATTTCAACCATTGTCATGTCAATTTATTCAGAGCTAAACCCTTCATATTGGTTGAATTGGACGAAAAATACTTTCATAGAAAAGGTACATAGTCCTCAAATGAGCCTCAGCATTTAAATGTAGTGTAGTGGTTAGCATGCTTGTTTCTAATGCCAAAGGCCTGGGTTCGAATCCTTGTGGAGACATCAAACACTTGTGATCTGGGTCTTTAACTCTTATACTGTGTTGTGTCCCTGAGCAAGGCACTTCATCCACATTTCACTCAGTCCACCCAGCTGTTTAAATGGGTACCAGGACATGGAAGTACGGACCTGTAGTAGCAGCACAGAAAGTATAATTCCTTCGGGGTAATAATGTACTGCAATGAACAGCATTGCGTTCAGTATCAGGCGTTGGAATTTTGATCATTATTATTATCAAATGATGATTTAGGATGTTACGGAATTTTCAAAAATCAGGCTTGTTGAAGGTAAATTCGGTGATGTGCTCAAGAATGCTAGTTTTAAAGAGACCCTATTTGGGCTTCAATGCTGAAAAGATACCTGATTTGGGCTTTAATGCTGAAAAGATACCCTGTTTGCAGTATTTGGACTTTATGTTGAAGTGTAGGCAGCAAGTGATGGGTCATAGAACAAGATGGAACATCTAGCATTCTTCAATTAGGTGCTGGATCCCCTACATCTAGATCCTGGAACAAATATCAATCATTCAACCAATATGAGGATATTAGCTCTGAATCAAGTTTTTCACTTTAGGGTTATTTTAGAGGAAAAGTTATACAAGATATTTTTGTGTCTAAGATACACATATGAGTAAAATTATTTTACCCCCCTCACTCAGGTAGGATTTTGACTAATCCTTTAAGATATTTATTGTACCGTTGTTAGAGTTGAATGTAACGATGGCTTTCAGTAACATTGCTATTATTACAATTTGATAACATCAATACCAATATTGCAGACGTCCCAAGTCCGCCTGGCAAGCCCCGCCTTTACAACATCAAGTCCCGGGAGGTTGTGGTCAAGTGGGATAAGAGTGAGGAGGAAAACAACAGTCCAATATCCGTATACATCCTGCATTTCAGGTAGGTATTTATGAAGAATTTATTAAGAATAATAAGATGATAGGAAATTATTGCGTTAACATTGTCTCTGGATTGTGTTGCTTTATTACTCAACACCAGGAGAGATGTACAGAGTATATAGTTGAATTTTTAGCTCATCAGGCCTGAAAGGCCCGATGGGCTTATGGCATGGGATGTCGTCCGTCCGTCCGTCCGTCCGTAAACTTTTCACTTTTTCCACTTCTTCTCCAGAACCAATGAATCGAGAGAACTGAAATTTTATGTACAGAGTCCTTGGCCCATGGGGATTCTAAATTGTAGATTTGGTGACCCTGTGACCCCAAATACGGGCCCCAGGGGTCTTAACCTATAAAGCTATTTTCATCTTCTTCTCCAGAACCAATGACTCCAGAGATCTGAAATTTTATGTACAGACTCCTTGGCCAATGGGGATTCTAAATTGTAGATTTGGTGACCCTGTGACCCCAAATAAGGGCCCCAGGGGTCATAACCTAAAAAGCTATTTTCATCTTCTTCTCCAGAACGAATGACTCCAGAGAGCTGAAATTATATGTACAGACTCCTTGGCCAATGGGGATTCTAAATTGTAGATTTGGTGACCCTGTGACCCCAAATAAGGGCCTCACAGGCCATTACCTAAAATCCTGTTTTCATCTTTTTCTCCGGAACAAAAAGACCTAGAAGGCTGTGATATTGTATGCAAACTCTTTAGCCAATGGGGATTCTAACTTGTAAATTTGGTGACCCTGTGACCCCAAATATGGGCCACAGCCTAAAAAACCTGTCGAAATTGAAGTTTGAACTGATATTTTATGTGCACTTCTTTCACTTTATTTGAAATGTATGTCGACTTGAAAGAACAATCTACATTGTGGACATGTTTTTCAAATTGATGTAATCAATGTGAAATGAGAACTGTTGAATAGCCTATGAAATGAAAATTGTGACAAGTCATAAAGGACTAAATTGAAGAGGAGTTAAGAATTCTTTTATTTTACATGAGATATGTGAACTGCATATGACTGGTGATGAAATGATAAGATAAGATTATTTTCATCTTTTTCTCCAGAACGAAAAGACCTAGAAGGTTGTCATGTTGTGTAAAGAGTCTTTAGCTAATGGAGATTCTAAATTATAGATTTGGTGACCCTGTGACCCCAAATAAGGGCCTCACAGGCCATTACCTAAAATCCTGTTTTCATCTTTTTCTCCGGAACAAAAAGATCTAGAAGGCTGTAATATTGTATGCAAACTCTTTAGCCAATGGGGATTCAAACTTGTAAATTTGGTGACCCTGTGACCCCAAATATGGGCCACAGCCTAAAAAAAACCTTTGAAAATGAATTTTGAACTGATATTTTATGACACTTCAGCCACTTTATTTGAAATGTATGTCGACTTTAGATAACAATCTACATTGTGGACATGTTTGTCAAATTGATGTAATCAATGTGAAATGAGAACTTTTGAATAGCCTATGAACTGAAAATTGTGACAAGGCATAAAGGACTAAATTGAAGAGGAGTTAAGAATTCTTTTATTTTACATGAGATATGTGAACTGCATATGACTGGTGATGAAATGATAAGATAAGATTATTTTCATCTTCTCCAGAACGAAAAGACCTAGAAGGTTGTCATGTTGTGTAATGAGTCTTTAGCCAATGAAGATTCTAAATTGTAGATTTGGTGACCCTATGGCCCCAAATAAGGGCCTCACAGGCCATTACCTAAAATCCTGTTTTCATCTTTTTCCCGGAACAAAAAGATCTAGAAGGCTGTAATATTGTATGCAAACTCTTTAGCCAATGGGGATTCAAACTTGTAAATTTGGTGACCCTGTGACCCCAAATATGGGCCACAGCCTAAAAAAACCTTTGAAAATGAATTTTGAACTGATATTTTATGACACTTCAGCCACTTTATTTGAAATGTCTGTCGACTTTAAATCTACATTGTGGACATGTTTGTCAAATTGATGTAATCAATGTGAAATGAGAACTTTTGAATAGCCTATGAACTGAAAATTGTGACAAGTCATAAAGGACTAAATTGAAGAGGAGTTAAGAATTCTTTTATTTTACATGAGATATGTGAACTGCATATGACTGGTGATGAAATGATAAGATAAGATTATTTTCATCTTCTCCAGAACGAAAAGACCTAGAAGGTTGTCATGTTGTGTAAAGAGTCTTTAGCCAATGGAGATTCTAAATTGTAGATTTGGTGACCCAGTGGCCCCAAATAAGAGCCCCGTAGGCCATTACCTAAAATCCTGTTTTCATCCAGAACAAACTAGAAGGTATATTTTGTTCAGAATGTTTAGATGTTTGGATGACAAGGCTTAGAACCGAGATTGTTTAGCCAAGGTGATTCAAAATTGTACTATGTACCATGAGATTCATCACATTGCCTGTTCTCTTTAAGCCTTATACAGTTAGATCAGTGCTGCCAGTGTTTAGTGCAAGCAAGAGTCTATTACATAATTTGGCGGTAAAACACAAAAAACACAGCTGGCTTGTAACCAGAGCCAAGGGGTCAGAATATTGCATAATCTCCTGTGTGTTGACCTTGCTGAGTGCTCTCTCTCAATTTCAAGACTAAGATTTGTCAGGGTTAGGGATTGTGCATTATATTGAGACAACATATTTCTGTCTTCATCATCAAACAAAATAAACTCTGATGAGCTACAGAGCCCATGGCTCTATTTTTTTTTTAGTGGTCTGTTTTGATCCTTCCCTCCGGGAATACCTCCCTTGCCCTTGGCTTGTTTGTGGCTAGGTTTTTGAAGATATACAATAAGCATACATAAGATAGGTTGGGACAAGGGGAAGTTGATATTTACACACTCAAAAACATAAGAATTCTGTAATTTGGGCTGTTGATGTCTATCCAATGATTTGTTAACGATAAATAGCAATTCAGAATTGTTGATATGCGCAGTCAATATGGTCACATTGACATCTATGGTCAACTATCATTTCTGAAGATGTGGGCACACCATGCTTTTGAAAGTTACAGTTAGACCATTGGCAGACTATTATTGAACAGTTGGTTGTCAATCAACAACAATTCTGAGGACACAAACTTGGCCCTGTCTTACTTTATTCAACCTATTGACATATCTTTTCTTAATAAGCATAAAAGATAGCAACCAACTTAAAGAGAGGGTTCTATCGGAGTATTTCTTTTGTAAATGTAATTAGAGGTGACACTCCTGTTCGTATGAATGTATGTTTGTTTAAAAAAAACAGTGTTACACAATCCAGTTGAAACTTGTTATTGGGGGAATAATTTTTGGTGCCTTAGATTTGACAATTTACAAAGAACAGCGCACATTGATTAAAAAATTAAAACAATGAAAAGTGAAGCCATTCATCAGCATTGTGATAGGGTAAAGTTTTATAATGCACAAAAACAAAATGGCAGATACTATGAAGAAACAGTCTCTTTAATGAGTTAGTTTATAAACATGCCTTGCTGTCAGTAAATTGGAATAGACTGGAATAAAGAGAACGAGATGGGTGTTAAAATCAATAATTACCAACTACCAATCCTTTTCATGACGTATGTAATGTTTTTCAGTAAATGTAAAACAAGCAGTGGGCCAGGGGAAGAGAGAGAGGTCGTCGTGGCTGGGACAACCCTCTCCATCACCATACGCGATCTCAACCCCTACACCTGTTACCAGGTCCGTGCACGTGCCAAGAACGCCATTGGCCGCAGCGAGGATAGTGACACAAGTGATATGTTTTTCACACTCGAAGAAGGTGCGTCCTAAATAATTCACTGCTTCAGGCGTTGACAAAAGCCTTAAGGGTTTGACTCCCTTTTTGAGCACATGAAATTTGTCAACCTTAGATGTTTCATTCAATATTGAAAATAGTCCCGCTAGTTATATAGCTACCATTTTGGATTCTGCTTTTGACATATTTCGACTTTATCAGTGCTCATGTTAATATGAATGCTTTCATGGTTCGTTGATTAGGTGACCTAATGCTTAAAGAGTTATCTCCCCTGAGTTTGCTACTATGGATATGATCAATCAGAATGGAACTTGTTCAAAGGAGCATTTATCTATTGATGATAGTTTTTGAATGAATCTATCCCCTATCCTGGAGGTTCAGCCACAGAAGAATTTGCTGCCAAGTATCAGTTACTATGTATCCTGTTTCCTGCCGCAGCTCCCTCAATAGCGCCCCCGAGTATGAAGGCCAAGAGTGCGAAGAGTACCGAGATCCACGTGGAGTGGCAGCACATCCCGGAGAAGAAGCTGCATGGGGCGCTCAAAGGATACCAGCTGACGTACGGGGTGGCCGGGGAACAGGTAGAGAAGGTGCGCCTTGAGGACCCGTCCAGACATGTGAGTACTTTGAATTCAGACATCTTACATTGAACATGTGAGTACTTTGAGTTCAGACAGTTTACAGCGAACAGTAGTTTGGTGACCTTGTGATATAAAGGCATTAAAATTTATACAATACTTAAAACTGAATAACTTTCTTCCAAGGTTGGTCTTAACCCCTAACTTGTGGATCCCAGGTTAGGTCGGGATGGAAATAGTATATTCATATTGCTGAAGGTAAACCCCTGAAAGGGGACTTATTTTTTCTCACAGCCGTTCATCACCGATAAGACTGGCCAGCGGCTCCTGGTCTGTTAGACGGTATCAGATTTACTGTCTTTAAAATCTGGCAGTGATGATTAGTGCTTGAAGCTAAACCCAGCAGCAAGCTAGGGGGTTCGAATATTCTGCTACTGGGGCTAAAAGGGGTAATACAGAATATAGCAACTTGAGGGTTAATCCTGAATGCCACCTGAAAGTCTGTTCATGTTGCAGAGTATGGTCCTGTACGGACTGCAGCCCTTCACCAAGTACCACATCCAGCTGCAAGCTTTCAACGGGGCCGGCATGGGACCCCCAGGGAACGAAACAGTCTGGACCGCTGAGGGAGGTGAGAATCGTCTAAATGATGATATGTGTAGCAGGGGTACTCTCAGTTTTATAATAGTCTCATTTAACTAGATGCTGATGGCCCAATGGCAATTGTTGTTACACTGTTGATTTGTTAATTTTCATTACGGTAAAGAGAAAGAGCTCATAGCATAGCCAGGGGTGTGGAATTACTGTGCCCGACTTGCCCGACCTGCCTTTTCAAATCACCGGGCAAGTGGAATTTTCAAGATTACTTGCCCATGGGCCAGTGAGATATTTTTATCAGAACTATTTAATTTAAGTTCATAACTTCAAATTTACAAATCAAACATTCCTTCAGATTCCCCCTTACCCTTTAAGAAAACCCCAAAGTCTTGAAAATGCTTTGACATCGCGAGTGTTGAGTATCTATATATTTGCTTGGCCTAGACTGATGATTTTATTGGTTTTCCCAGAAATCTATTTTTAGATTTGTCTCTTACGACCTAGTAGCAGTAGAATTATTTACAAAGTATTTTTAAGTTTTAAGAAAGACAGTATGATGTCCAACAATAAGCATCATATTTATAAATAATTCAGATTTAATCTGCTTGTAAAATTGCTTCATAAATCTCTCACAGATGTAAATAAATGATAACATTTTGAGTGGACCGATCCATTTGCTTGAGGGATGATAGGTGAATTTTGTCCAAACTTTTGAAAACTTGGTACTTCAATTTCGTCAATGAGTTTACTGCAGAATAAGGAATAAATATTGTGGAATAATGTTATTTTAATGATTCATCATGTTATGAATTTAGTTAATAAAGAAATAAAGTTTTGACAGGTAATAAGAAATGCTATTAACAACCTGTTACCCCTATTCCTTAATGGGTCAGGCCCTTTGGCGGGAGTATCTAGAAAGTGATGAAATCTTTTGGAAATAAGTCTGGATGTCAAAATAACTTATTATTTTAGGAACTCCAATTGTAACTGTTTAGGCTTTGATGAATTATGATACATAAGTGAACATTTTTGGACAAGAACTTAATAATTATCTTCACATAATTCTAAGGTATGTGTTGATATATTGGAAGTCTATTCTACAATTTAGTTTCACTTGTGGCTATAAATAGAGATATTTCTAGAATGAAGCAGTTATTTCAATATTACCAAATAATTAATCAATATACAATTTGTTTATGTCTTCTTCAGAATTAAGTACTATGTCAACTATTTTAAACAGTTTATTATCGGTCATTTTCATTTTATGAGTTTTTAAAAGTGGACGATCTCATACAAGTGAAAATTTGTTTTACTCAACATCCATTTTTAGCTCATCTGGCCTGAAAGGCCCGATGGGCTTATGGCATGGGATGGCGTCCGTCCATCCGTCCGTCCGTCCGTAAACTTTTTGCTTCTTCGACTTCTTCTCCAGAACCAATGACTCCAGAGAGCTGAAATTTAATGTACAGACTCCTTGGCTGAAGGGGATACTAAATTGTAAATTTGGTGACCCTGTGACCCCAAATGTGGGTCACAGGGGTCATAACCTTAAAAGCTATTTTCATCTTCTTCTCCAGAACCAATGACTCCAGAGAGCTGAAATTTTATGTACAGACTCCTTGGCTGAAAGGGATTCTAAATTGTAGATTTGGTGACCCTGTGACCCCAAGTGTGGCTCACAGGGGTCATTACCTAAAAAAACCTATTTTCATCTTCTTCTCCAGTCCCAATGAACGTAGAGAGCTGAAATTTTATGTACATACTCCTTAACTGAAGGGGATTCTAAATTGTAAATTTGGTGACAGTGAGACCCCAAATATTGGGTCACAGAGGCAATGACCTAAAATGCTATTTTCATCTTCATCTCCAGTCCCAATGGCTCTAGCGAGCTGAAATTTTATGTACAGACTCCTTGGCTGTAAGGGATTCTAAATTGTAAATTTGGTGAGTCTGTGACCCCAAATATTGGTCACAGGGATCATAACCTAAAAGCCTATTTCAGTTTACAGCATCTTTCTGAGATTATATGTGCACTTCAATCAGTAAGTAGGTAAGGGAGGTAATTTTAAAGAAAACAGCTGAGTTAAAGGCATTTCATCTTTCTGATGTGAGAGTTCTAACATGTGCTTTGAGAATATAATATGTCTGATGAAAAAGAGATATTTAGAATTAAAAACTTAGAATTGGAGGTCTAAAAAAAATTATAAGTCATATTTTATCTTTGTCTCACATTTCACATATGAGTAATTATTTGTATTTTGCAAGTGAATTTGCTGATAAAGGTACACAAGTCTAAAAGTATTCTAAAGACTTAATACAGAATCTTTTATTAAATCTAATATTATGTTCTTTGTAATTTAAGAGTAAATAATGGAGTTTTTTAATATCTCATGATATTGTGTAATTATTTGGAGAATTAATTAATTAATTAATGAGAATTTCCAGTACGAGTCAATTTGGTATACCTTATTTATATCATCTTTTATACTTTATAACTGATTTAGTTTTCTATTAACTTTGCAGTTAATTTTATTCAATAGGAACAAGAAATGAGATGTGGACGATCTCATACAAGTGAAAATTTGTTTTACTCAACATCCATTTTTAGCTCATCTGGCCTTTTAATTATTGTAATTGGCAATTTGCCATTCAGAAACTTGAAACTTTTTTATTCACTCAAGGCTACAAGGTAGCATAAGTTTCTCAAGTTTCAAAAGTTTCAAAGTTTCCCAGGGGCAAGTTGACATTTTCCCTATTTCCACACCCCTGGCATAGCTCAGCGGACCACTATCAGTGAAGTTTGCCGCATGGATGGGTGACTCGCTTCATTGCTGAATTAACTGTGAGTTTGAAGGGTGATTCCCTGTCCCACACAGAGACATGAGTGGAAAGACTTTTGGTGTCACTTTATTCAACGTGTGCTCCTGTCACCCAGCAGTAAGTGGGTACCTGGTGTAAGATGTTGAGGTGACCTTCGAGCGCTGATGCAGCTCAGGTTAGACCAGGGTAATATTGTTGCACGTGCCCTGATTTCACAAGGTGGAGATATGTGCGCTATATTAAAACCATCAATTATTATTATTATTATTATCAATAAAGAGTCATTGCTGTTGTATTTCTGAAGTTTTAAAGTCTTCTTCCTAATATTAGTGATTTGTTTATTTTATCGTCATTGGTGACAAATAATGTTTCTGTATATTTGTTATTTTGTGTCATAGGTTTATAGCAAATGTAGATCTAATAATTGTTGACTTCGCCGATTTTGATCATAAATTGACAAATTAAATATATTTTGAAAACTGATGAAATCTACAATTATATCATTAATTGGGAAAGTTAATTGAAAGATAGACTAACCGTCTAGACTGAATCAATCATTTCCACGAACCTATTTCAGTACCTACGAAGCCACGTATCACTCACATCACAGCCAGGAAGTCTGATTCTTTCTACGTCCACTGGGAACCACCTAAGAAACTCAACGGACGGCTAAAACAATACGAACTCCAGTGGATTGTCAACAAGAACTCAACAACCAAGTTGATCAAGGAAGGTCTCAGCAACAGGATGACAGCTTACATCAATCGCCTCGGTAAGTAGTAGTCGTTTGTGATGTATAGATTGTATGTATCAGGGAGGTATAAGCCTAAATGTGTTAGCTATAGGGTTGATGTTGGTCGAGAGCTGGTACAGGACTCGATATGAAAACACCCAAACAATACTATGTTTATGATATATCGTCACCTAGAGTTCCAGCTTCAAGTTTGGGATTGATATGGATTTGTACCCTTGACCCTTGTTTTCGGTTTGAATCTCATACTTATTTTATGTTATTAAATTCATAAAATGTTATTTATATTTCAAGTTTTTCCATTTTTATGTTCATTAGTCTTAATTTTGATCGCCGCAAATGGCTGCGATACTGCCGAAGCGGCGTTAAGCAATAACTCATTCACTCACTCACCTAATTTTGAAGTAAAAATATGATCCGAATGGAAACTCAAGTGAACCGTTTCACCCCTATCAATTCTGACCCTTGACCTTTGTTTAATTAGTGTATTTTCTATTTTTTTAAAAGTAACTCCCCGCTTGTTGCAAAGTAGTTTGAATCACTTTATTGTAATGTCCACAGAACCATACACTCAGTACAAGATTCGGATTGCTGCGTACACAGGAGGGGGCAAAGGTGCCTACAGCGACGACTTTCCCGGGATCACTGATGTACAGGGTGAGTCATGTCATTGTACAACGTTCCTACGCTGATTTAAGTCTTGCTGTATTTCCTTAAGGTTTCCGTGCAAGGAAATCAGAGCCCACAATGCTTTTCGGGTTCAGTGATCCACTATTTTAGCACAGAAAAGCGAGGGAAATACTGCAAGTCTTAAATCGGCCAGTAATGGAGACTGCCAAGAGTTATGCCTTGTGTAGGGAAGTTGGTTATCATACTGCAGAATCACATATAGATGGTTACATTGGATTCAATGAGTTTTGAATATAGGGTACACTTGTTTTGCGTACCTGCTGATCAGCTAGGTAATCAGACCTATCTGTTTACCCGGATCTTCACCCGCTGAGAAACTTGTTTTGGAGTGGTTGAACAAAGCTGAGGCACCAGCTGCTTGAGCCATTTTGAGCTGTGGTGTTTCACCAGATGTATTTGTTTCCTCCTGTGAGTTGATTAGTCTCAAGCCCAAAATTCTAATTGAGCTAAAACGGGTGACATCTCTGCATTCTTGAACTCAAATTCGTTGAACAGTAAAATATTTAAGATTTGCATCTACTCCTCACCTTTAGGTCCGAGTGCTCCGAAGATCACTGCGTTCGAGGTGACGGGCCTAACGAGCGTTTACCTGCAGTGGGAGGCCCCTGAAGTTGTATACAAGGCCATCAACAAGTACTTCATCAAGTGGTGGGACATCAGGAAGTCAGCTAAGTACTGGGACATGCTGGTCGAGGGTGACGTCACTGAGGTACTCACTTGATGTTTCCTGTAAAGCTTATTTGTTACTAGCTAAATAACCTGAAAATAATAATCATAAACTCAAGAGCGTTGTTAATTTGATGTACTGTCTCTCCATGTTATGTGGATGTTTCTTTTTGGGTTTTAGCTCATCAGGCGTGAAAGGCCTGATGAGCTTATGGCATGGTGTCCGCCCATTGTCCATCAATTTTTAACACTTTGAGATTTTTCATGGCTAAGGATTGTGCATTATATTGAGAATGATTTATTTCATTTTTCTACATCAAACAATACAAATTCTAATGAGCTGTTGAGACCAGGGATGCAGATTCAATTTTTTGCCAGTCGGACATTTCATCTTTGACCCAAAAAGACGAACCCGGAAGTATAAAAAAAATTATGAATAAAGTATCAGAAAGTATTACTATTTATTGGTTCTTCATTCATTGCATACTATTAAACATAACACGAAAGCAATTAACGATAACTATTAATTTATCATTAACATGCATAAAATGGTTCATAATTTAAAGTCAATGTTTACCAACTACGATTTACCGACAGTGCTAGTTTGAGCAAGTTTACACAAGCGAGTTTACAAGCGAATTTGCGTCAAGATAGACGAGAAAATTCTAATAATTTAATTGCACATAGTTCATCAAAAGTTCAAATCATGAACGAAATGATATGTACCTTCTAAATAATCATTTTAAATTCAAAGGAACTCGTTTTCAATAGCGATATAATTTACGTAAACTCACAACTCGGCAGAGCACGTGGTCCAACTATTTTCCATACGACTATTTCCTATTCAAGATGTAGTTACGAATTTGAACTTATTGTAATAAGATTACTTTTATATTTTATTTGGAGACATATTTCGCAATTGTAAATGAATAATTATAAAATAAAAAGAAGTAATGTAAACGCAAGAGAAATTGGAGTTTTTAAATTAGCATACCTCTTTATAACGTGTGTCATCATGTAAATGCGATCGCGTGTTCGTAGCGTCATACAAACGGTGTTTGACTACATAACGTCTCGTGAAATAATATTTCTTGATATTTTTTGATAGGTTTATTTATTTTGAATTTGTATAATAGCTTTACCATACATCGATATTGATCTATCATATTTTGTTACAATATGTTACCTATGTTTTATGACCGAGATATTATTAAATTTATCGAGATTCAAAGTAGCAATATCTTAATCTGTACATAACAAATTCATGAATCACCGGTACGGTGAAGCCACACGTTCATGCAATGTTTATCTTTGACAAAATTTGTTTACAATGCGATTTTAATGAAATCTTTTTCGTAAATAATGTTGTGAAATGGGTCACATCTTTCAGTCACTAAATGACACTGGAAATTTCAATTAAATATCAAACGGTAAGTGTTTTTTCTGCCTACAATTTTAATTTACTGAAGATAATGATGATTGACGTCGTGCCTCGTGCTGTGAAGAATAAATGTGACTTCTTGACTGGATCAACATATTTCAATTTCATAAACAATTATGACCGACACAAGCAGGGCCGTTTGCCTTTATTTAATGCTTGTAAGTTTAGTTTTTCTTTTATTTTCTGCAATCGGTCAACTGATGTCCGATAGGTCAATTTTCCATTCGGTCAAACTGGATTTACAATCGGACATGTCCGGCACATAGACCGATTTCTGCATCCCTGGTTGAGACCATGACTAAAAAAAAAAAAAATCTGTATCCATGGCAGCAATTTTGACTTGGTTCTTTTTGAAGGGTAGTAACTTAAACAATTTTTTTTAAAGATTTCTATGGTTAATTGGGGAAGACTTTTGCTTTTATGATTAAAATCATCAAGGCACTCACTAAATTAAATCTGAAAATAATTATAAATTCACAATCTTGAGCACAGTGGTGTAGTGGTTAGCATGCTGGCCTCTCACGCCTACGACCCGGGTTCGATTCCTGGTGGAGACACCTACAATTTGTAACCTGGCTCTCTCTCTTTGTTGTGTCCTTTGGCAAGTCACTTTATCCACATTGCACTCAGTCCACCCAGCTGTATAATTGGGTACCTGAATTAACGGTTGGTTTCGTGAAGCGCTTATGGCTGCTCCGAAATACTATTCCGTCAGGGTAATAATGTCAGCGCCTTGAGAAACTGCTGAGTAGTTTGATAAGAGCGCTATACAAGATGACATATTATTATTATTAATCTGTAAGTGTTTAATCTTATGTTTCCTTGCAGGTGAATATAACAAATATCCCAGCCAACAGAGAGTACCGACTGAAGATTACAGGCATCACTCAATCGCTGTACACCAAGACACAGTACCTCGGCAACTTCACAGAGCCAACGCAGTTTACATTAGGAGGTGCGTGTACTGTCTCGTTCATTCATATGAGAGAAAAATTTCCATTTAAAAATGAGAGAACTAAACAATTTCCTATGGTTGGGTAGCACAGTGTTTAGCCTGTTCATCTTTTGATAAGAGCTCTAGGTTTGAATCCTGCTGGGGGCTTGGCAGCTGTATGCAGTAATGGTGGAATGGTAAATTGAAGTTAAGTGCAGTACCTCCCATTGTTTGCTAGTTCCAGCCAATACTTGCAGATTTCACCACAATGCAGAGCATTAGTCAGCGGAACCATTTCGAGAACCATTCACTGGATTCTCTTCATTTCTTAGACAAAACTTCACCTAAGGAAGAACAATGATGCTTTTAACCTGCTAATATGGGCGGGATAGTGCAGTGGTTAGCCCATTTGGCTTTGGATCAAAAGGTTCAAGGTTTGAATCCCGCCTGGGGCTCAGCAACTTTGTCTGCTGTAGAGAACTGTTTGGGTGCAATGCTACACTTAATTTCAGCACCCATGGTTCGCTAGTTCTAGCCAAAGCTTGCAGGTTCCGCCGCAATGCATAGCCGCTGTGGTGTTGCAGGCTTTCTCCCTGCAATAATAATATCTGCTGTGATATAACTGAAACACTCTTGAAAGCAGCATTAAAACCCATCTCACCTTTGAATAGACGACCCCAGTTAGTCTTTGGAAGAGATTGAACTGTTCCTAGATTCAAATTAGATTTGCCGACATTTTGATTTAAATTTTATCATTAGAATTTATTATGCTTATTAAGCATGAAGATTCATTTCATTCATTACTCTCATTGACATATTCTTCAAGATAAATGCATTCATCTATAACTGAATTGTTCATTTATCCTCTCATTGTTTAAAATTCCATTATTAACCCATTGCATCATTTTTCAGTCAGTATTCCAGGTATTCAACCCTGTAAATCCGGCTGTGCAAAGAAAATATTTCTGAAATGAAATGGTGTCTTCATGGCAATGTAGCTTACAGTTGTCAAAATCTGACAGGCCGTCAACTATTTAGTATGTCTAAAATGTAACAAGCACTCCAGACATGTAGGCAAATTTAGTAATGGTGCGGACCAAAATTATCCGCAATTGGTTAGCAAGTCATAATGAATACTAGTTTTAGTGTTTAACTACTAACTTTGGATTCCTTGCCATGAATTTTTATTTGAAAATTTTTTCAGAAGTCGAAAAGTTTCTCCCAAAGTGACAATTTTAAATACCTGGATTACTGATTTCATCATGCATCCGATCTAGTCTCTATATGCCTCCACAGGGTCTAGTCAAAGAAACGTTATTGAAACCCAATTCAGTGTAGATTTAAGATACACCTTCAGTTAGTTCTGATAAAGATGTAGTGCCAAAGCCTCATCAGAATTATTATAAATTGAAGATAAATTTATCCTCAATTGTTTAAATTAGATGCTGTTCCATCATGATGGTATTTATTTTGCCATTTATTATGATCACGTTATGGAACTTTTTTGACCAAAACAATATAAACACAAGAAAAATATTTGGAGACCTTTTGTGACACATGCTGATAACATTGTCTACTCAGCAGATCTTGGGTTCATTGTTTACATTGAAGGTTGATCAGTGGCCTATCCTAGCTTCCTCAATATGTTAAAGGGGCAGTAGCACGTTTTTTCTCAGAAATAAGTCAATGAAAAATAATGTATAATAATAATAATTACCACTACGGATAATTGGTCCGTGTAATAAGATGTTTTACCCTCTAAATTAAATATTAATGATATAAACTATCATTATAAATGGGAATTTTGAAAAAATATAATCTGGAAAAAAAGTGCTACAGCCCCATTAACAATGTGTGATTCCTGCAAATTGGCCTCTCAGAATCATTAATTACTAATCAATGTAGCAGCAAAGGTGTCAAGATGGAATATGGCTATGCTTGATTCCTGCGGTGAATACTCTGACTACGTGTCCGGCGTGCGCCGTTCCTGGACCAGGCTTAAGTTGAATCAAGTTTATATGCGTGCAGACCGGAAGATGTCAGCATTCGTAAATTAGCTTCAATAAACATTTATATCATACAAGTATTTTTTTAAATATTTCAAAACATGGATTAAAATTTCATTCTTTTAAATAATCAGTTTTATTGAAAAATAAATCAGTTAGCTATCTATTAAATTGTCAAAAGCAATCTCATGAAAAAAGTTATTGAATGTTGCAAGGATAACATTATGTGCCACCTTTATTGGCCGGTCATTTCAAACCGGAGCATCCGGAGTACGCCTGAGGCATATGCTGTTCCAATCAAGTGATTCGCTGGTCACGCCACTTCCGGCGGTGTGAGCCGTGTCCCGAATCATTATCAGACATAGCTAATGACTTTGCTAGATCCTGTGGAGTGTGTATACAAACATAACATCCTATCTCAAGTCCGTCCTGCTCCATCAATGTATTTGTATACACTTCCCGAGTACAATCTCCTGATACCCAGAGCCAATAACAGTCGTTTTGTGGTTACTCATCGCTATGTGTAGCAGGAAAATATTCAGCCAATTAAATGTCAGGATTTTAACCTCGATGATCTTTCATCAGTCCTTTCATCCAGGTACAGCCTTTTTGCTCAACTGCAAGATGTTTTATTGGCTGGTCATTTATTGCCATATGAGGGGCATTCAATAAACATTTCCCCTGAAAGAAGTTGGTCAGGGGAAATCTTTATTGAACGCCCCTCGTAACAGTTAAAGGGCTCAGGGAATCAGGTATTGTAGCAGGGTAGCGAATACAAATACAGTGATGAGCATGAAGTCTAAAGTCAAGAACTGATATGACCTTCTCTCTCTGTTCTCTCTGCTCCTCCTCTCATCTCCGGCCTGTGTGTATTCTCTCTCTGAGTCTCATGGCGTTAAATAGCGTGTTTTGATTTGTAGCCGGTCGGTCTGATATATCGTATGGCATTGTGGAGGCTGATGACTATGGTAGGTGGACCCGTAGACGATTCAGCTTGTCCTGTTGTTCCAGTTTGCATGCGAATAGTTGATTGGTTGTTTTGTTGTTAGCACTATTTCCACCTTGTTGCACCAGCGTAGGTGTGGTCGTGATTAAACAAAAAATGAAGTTTTGAAACGTAAACATTTATATTGGGCTTGATTGAACTCTGATATTCTTTTTACTAAATTATCAATTACCGGAAATTTGTAAAACAGAATTCGTTACTTTGTAATTGCTGGAATTGATTATTGTTTATGATCGTTTCAAAGCTTATAGTTATTTGGGTTGTTTCAAATTAAAACCTGTGTATTATTAGAAATAAATTTTCATCTGAAATATTGGTCTCAATCCTTTAAATCTATAGACATGGTTTTAGGTTTAAAAAGGTTGATATATATAATTTGAAAAATTTGGAAGGATGAAATATTTATATTTTAATAGGTTAGGCTAAGGAAGATTTACTAAGTAAACATTTTCAATTTTATTAGCCCCATGCAGTTGATGACGAGGGATTTTCCTTTTGTTGATGTTTATTCTTCGGGCTTCCCTCTGCACTAAATGTTAATACCTGGATATATTTCTTATATTTGGATTGTTAACCTATTTAATGTTAAAGGCTGCAAAATTGCTTACTCGGCATTTTGACTAAAAGTGTATTTCGTTAAAAAATTCTCTTTTACTTTCGCTTACATTCTGTTTCTTACATTAAGTTATAAAAGTTTCATTTCATCACTCATTTTCATCTTCATTTATAGTATCATTCATATGTAGAATAACTTCAGGAGCGCTGTCCACTCAAACATTGCAATTACCAGATAAAATATTAGCACAATATCAATTAATGTCCCTGTAAAAACTTTAAATTTATTAGAATTAATTCGATTGGAAAAATCAATCGAAGTTTACCAAAATCACTCTCTCTCTAAATGAAAAGAGACATTTGAAATGATAAAATGCACTTTTGACGTAATTTGGTTACCTTTTCCCAATTGACCTTGTATTTAGAACATAGATGTTTAAATGTTGGTAGTTTGGTGTTGATTTTTACAGTCGCTCCTGAAGTTAGCATTATAGATATTGTGATGTTGTTACATTCTGTTATTATCTTTCTCCCTCGTAAGGATGGGCCGGTAAGTACGGTTAATGTCCAATCATATTGGTGGTTTTCACTCACGTCACATTCCTAGCTGCACCAGCAGTGTTTTAAACTAAGTTCATAGTCATGTTCATCACGAGAGTTATCAAAAATATCTTTTTACCTTCAAGGTCACATGCAACAACAGATCCAGAGAGATGTTCAGGGTTCGATTTCTCATAGTCACATGGCGTTGCAGGCTTTCTTCCTGCCATAATACTAGCAGCCGTGATATAAGTGAAATACTCTTCAAAGCGGCATTAAACACCAAACTCACCTCATCTCAACTCATTGCCCATGTAGTTGACAGTTTTGAACATTGACTATTGCAGTTAACTGATATGTTTCTCTTTCAAACATAATGTTTACGATTATAGATTGAAATTTGATAGTAAGCTAGGGCAAAGTTTTAAGATTTTGTGAAAGTTGAGAAATATAAGAACCTAAATGTCTACTGCAAGATAAAACCTTTGTCTTTGTTCTATAATCTCTCAATAAGTTTTGATCAAAACTTAGTTCGAAGCATTTACTTGTTGGTTGGATCTTGTTGTGATTCACACCTCTATGTTGTATATTCTGTGTATCGTCACCATATATACATGTAATTTCTTTTCATTACCAGTTTCAAAATTACTCCTGTCAACTTTCTGCATAGAATAAAGGAAAAATGTTCTGAATATTATTGCAATCTACTAACTTCATTAATGCTAAACTATTCTTTTTAAAAAGTTTTAACATTATTTGTCTCTTATGATATTGTTACTATGTTTGTGACATTAATCAAAAAATAAAATAAAGCTTAGTAATGCACATCTCGCTTCGTAATATAGTGCACAAGAAATTTGTCAATCCTAATATTTGTCCTAATATTTGTACATTAAAAATAGCTTAAATTCAGTTTAATTAAAGTCAATGATAAACCTGCTTGAATTGCTATGTTTAACTCTAAAGTCACTTAACTTTTCTTGAAAATGTCATTTTGATATGAAAACCTTGATAATTAATAGCTCCATATGATTATCAAGGGTTTTTAGAGTGAAATCTACTCATTAACAGGATGAATAGTATTACGATCAAATTAAAAAAAATATTCTCTTACAACTACAAGCTCTTAATTACACATTACACATTACAGAGAGATAATGTTTCTTTGAGTCTCACTTCATGTACACAGTCAGCGAATATAAAATACAATTTCTAGGTTTAAAAGTACAGAAACCACTGGTTAGGTTACGAGAGACTAATAAAATAATTAAAACCTTACAGACATACCGTATTCTCTCGGGTGTAAGACCAGGGTCCCAGGCAAACAGACATCTTGAAAACATGGGGGTGGGCTTTTAGATACATTACATTACATAACTTCACCATCATCGATCTTTAACTTGCCCTGCAGACCACTGTTGTTACATTTTACTAGCCCAACATATTTTTCACGCATGAGCTATCAGACTAGAGCTTTGACCAACAAGACACCTGTAATATATAGAGGATATTCTGTGAGTGTCCAAGAACAATGTTTTCTGACCCGATTGCCTAAATATCAATATTTCCCAAGCGAGAGTGCAGCATTTAGTTATTAGTGTTTTAAACATAGTATGACATGGACACAGTTACATTTTATTTATAACCAAAGTGGTGAAATCTATAAAAATGCACCTAAATCTATTTTCAAGCACAGGCTGACTAAAATACATTTGTAATAAAATATAGACAAAACTTGACGTCACAGTTAATGACTTCGTAGTTCATGACGTCACATCACCAGATTACAATCTTCTTTCCTACGGCATCGTATGAAAAAGTTAATCTGATATGATTGCCATCATGAATAAATAAGAAATAAATGTTTCCTGTTACTGTGTAGAACTTCTACCACCTTGTTCATTTGTTCCATATTCATCCGTATTATGTTCACCGTACTATGTTCACCCGTTCTGTATTTACCCACAGTTCCACGTATTGAGAAGGTCCAGGAAGAGGAGGTCATGTCAGCCGGGATCATCGCCGGAGTTGTCATCGCCATCATCGTCATCCTGGTCGTCGTCATCATCTTCGTCGGATACAGGTAATCATAAAAAAACATCTTATCAGGGACGGACATTTTCTTTGAATTCTTGAAATTTTTCTCATTGATATGTTCTTTTGTGAAATAGTCGATGTTATGTTTGTCTGTAATAGTCTTGGTTAATAACTTCATTTCCAAAGTGGATGTTCACGAGGAAAACAGTTGCTAAAGTGTGAATTTTTACCATGTTGTAAAACAGTGCCTTTTAATGGTATCAGAATTTGTAAGACAATTATTATTTTTATGTTGTGTTCAAGAAAAATACTTCAGAACTCAACTCATGACAGTTGTAGATTAATTTTTGTTCTGGATCACAACCCAGAAGAATTTATTTCACGACCTTTGCATAATATACATATTGAATACTGAGTACTGTGCAAATCTCTACAAATATGCCGCTAATAGCAGACAGTTTGCTGGAGATCGAGGCACAGAGCAGTATCACACGATCACTTAATCGCCGCATTCGGCTTCGGATCAAGAGGTCTGGGGTTCAAATCTTGTCAGGGGCACGGCAACTTTGTCTGCAGTAGAGAACTGTTCTACACGCAGTCAGGTTTGGGTGCAATGCTACACTGAATTTAAACGTAGTACCACCCATGGTTCGCTAGTTCCTGCCGATGCTTGCAGGTTTCACTGCAATGCATAGCCACATGGCGATGCGGGCTTTCTCCCTGCCATAATACTAACAGCCGCGATATAAGTGAAAAACTCTTGAAAGCGGCGTTAAACACCAACTCAACTCAACTCATCTCAACTCCCTTAATCTCTGTGTTGCAGATCGTTTGCGTGCCGGAAGTGTTACCAGGCTGCCTATTACTACCTCGCCGTGCCAAGCAACTCTCACTCAACCCCGCCCACTGTCGTCACCGTCGCTGAGCCTGCAGGTATGTGTTGCTTAGAGTTATCTTCCCTTGTTGCCATAGTGGACATATTGCTGATATCTTACTCCAACCAACAGGTTAAAAATGCTTGTAATGGAATTGTGACAATGTACAGTCGGACCCCTGTTTATCCGCACAATTTGGTTACAGTTTGAAATCATCTGTATGGCAAGTCGTGCGGTTAAGTGAATCACCATTTGCATAGAAATGCAGGTTTTAAATACTACCACAGGGGTCAAAATTAACCTTTTCAATGCAGTAGCCATTCGGACTAGAGAATTTCTAAAAGTACTAGTCCAGACTTTATCCAGCTAGCCAAATACATCTCCATGATCATTTCACCCTAAATATTAACTCGTCTTTCGGACTACCAGTTTTTACACTCTACCAGCCCAGGTTCTTTTTCACTAGCCATGGGCTACAGGACTAGTGCTAATTTCGAACCCTGCTACCATGCGAATGGACGGGTTTCCAGATATGCAGGGTCCAGTTTAACGAGGTCTCACTGTATTTAAATATCAATAATTATTGAAAGTTTTTATTGTTATCTGTCTGACATCTACTCTCATTGGTGTGATTTATTGCTTCAGATGAGAAAGAATACCCAGAAACTCCTGTCAGTACTTTTATCCGTCACGTCGAGGGACTCCACGCCGACTCAGATATCGGCTTCTCTCAGGAATTTGATGTAAGTCCTTGTTGATTCAACTAAACCATACACATACTTACAAACTATTACTATTACAACTATTTCATGATCAGTTGTCTGGATTTCCTCCCTGTGATTATCCTAACTACTATGATATAATTAAAGGGAAAGTTCTATCACCGATTTATTGGCAGTATCCGCCATCTTGGTTTCTTGGCATTTCAAGAAATGAAAACACGCTGTATTTAACCCAATTTTAAATTTTTGTAAAAAAACCCATATACACTGATAGAATATTCACATAGTAACACATAACGTATCATTAAACTACTAAACAATATGCTATTAGGCCGTAGAGAAGTTTTCCCCACTCGCAGCGCCGATGAATTGCTTAAATTATCATTGTTTTCATTTTCAAAATATGTGAGCTTATCTTTATCAATATGTGCAATGTAAAGACATCAAAGTATTGACTTCATTAATATCTTTCAATTTTACTGTGTTTTAATCATGTATTAATAGCATATATGTGTAAACTTGAATATCCTCTAGAATTTCTTTCTACAAAAATACCCCAATAGAACCCTCCGTAAGATTCTCTTAAAAGCTTTATAAAAAAGTTAAATTGCATTATCTAAAAATATTTCATTCCAAATGGATGAACAAATATGTTGTTTTTTTCCCGCAGGATATTAACAAGAATACTTCTGTTGATTTCCGATGTGAGAGTTCCAGCTTACCAGAAAATAGAGGCAAAAACAGATACATTAACATTGCTGCATGTAAGTATCCTGCTTTGAAATTTGTAACTTTCATAAACATCTGAAGACCCACAAATTTCTGTAAATAGTTTTTGGGACTTTTATTAATGGTATTGAGCTATCGGTCTAAACCTAGACTAACATTCAGTCTCAGAAATATTTTATTTCTTACAAACTGCATTTTACAAACAATTCAAATAGTTATACAAAATGGAGACCTAAAGATGCCTAGAGCTGAGTAATCTCATCTTCCGCACGCATCGGGCCATATATGCACTTTGACCCTTGCGACATATCGAAGGGATTTCTGAGACAGGGTCAGGGCCACCTATTGTCCAAAGGGAGCTAGTCCCCTCTACTGACCAATCAAATCGGTTGTTACTAACCCAATCGATCCAAAAGTTGGTAATTGCACCGACAGCTTTACAAATTGCTTATAATACTTTGGTATTTTTCATCTCATTTGCATAATATAAGGATTTTAACTTCAATATAAAAAATTAAACAAGAGAGCTATTATCAGATCTTGAATAAATTGTGGTTTGTTTCATTAACCCACACATTGTGATTAAGTTTTATCACCAAAAAACCAAGCGTAATCAGCGTTGTACTAGTAATTCAAATTAAAAGAAGAAACTTCACCCAACGTGTCTGCATGATTTGTAAACGCGCATTTGATTGGTCTACACAATAGCTCAATAGTCATGTTATGGAGTAATCTAGACTGTCTATAATTTTCTAGACTGGGCTGGTCATCAATTGAATATTTTGCTCTAGGGTCTGGATGACAGACGAGATGATAGATGTTAATTTCAAACAATCATGAATGAATGTTCTTCTCTCAATAAAAATATTTTCTGCCAAAACTTTTTGAGGATGCATGTTTTATCTTGATACCTTGTTTGTTTCAGTCGACCATTCAAGAGTTATATTGAAGACAGAGCTGGGAAGGTTACGACATTCAGATTATATAAATGCCAACTATATCGATGTGAGTAGCTTTATCTTTGTATGGTATACACCATCACCAGCTTCTGTATGTTAAAGGGGCAGTAGCACGTTTTTTGCTGAAATAAGTTGATGAAATGTATTTGAAAAATAATGTCACCAATAGTAAAAAACCCTTCTCCCTTTGGAAAATCAAGTTAAAAATGAGTGTACATGGTTCCGTAAAGCCATGGGAATCGTTTTTGTCATTTGAAATGATAAAATTTGTTCACAATAAAATGGCCGCCATGCAATTTTTGCTTTATACGCAACACCATTATTACTAATACAGATAATTTGTTTGTGTAATAAGATGTTTTTACCCTCTAAAGTAAATATAAATGACACAAACTATCATTATAAATAAGAAATTTGAAAAAATAAATTTTGCAAAAAACGTGCTACTGCTCCTTTAAGTTGAACACTAGTGCCGTGGTTTGTTATTATACTATAAATACTGGACTAGGACTTTTCAAATAGGTTAATTGTAAAATATGTAATTGATGTCCCCTATACGGTGAAATTGTATATATAAAGCACTCAGCGTGTGCATCTGAAATCATTTCCAGAGCATAACTCGCAAATTATGTGACTTGGAAACTTTGGTATGGAAGTTAGCTATGTGGTGGTGTTTTTAGGACTTTGTTTTGATTCTAGAGAATTTTTTAGTGATGCCAGTAGTTTAGTCATCAGAGATAGTATAGCATTTAGTCATTTTTGTGCTAGACTTTGACTGGTATATGCAGTATCCCACATCAGACTTTTGGTCAGCCTAATACACTCTTTGTTAACAAGTTGTAATTTCTGTCATTCAGTCACGCTACAACATTCTGGCACCAAGAAATCAGTTGAACAATGCATGAATAATTTGTGTCCATTTTGTTGTCAGGGCTACAAGAAACCGAAGGCCTACATAGCGACCCAGGGGCCACTACCGCAGACATTTGCTGACTACTGGAGAATGATTTGGGAACAGAACTGTAGCGTAATCGTCATGATCACTAATTTGATGGAGAGGGGGCGGGTAAGTGCTCTTTACAAGAATAGATTTTCGTGTTCACTTGCGTATGCTATCTTCCCTTTCTGAAATCAATTCTTTCAGTTAATGTCATAGTCTTAAGAAAACTCAGAAAACAGCTAGGAATTTATTTATCCGTCGATTACAAACTATATTTACTGATAAAATGAGCTGTACAGTAAACTAACACTTGATAACAGTGTTAATATCTACAATGAACGTTCAACTCATTGAAATAAAGAAGTTGACTGTACATGGATTTTGTATCATATAACAGATGAAATCAACTAAATAATATTGAAATAGCTTATTAAGTCTATTTATTATATGAAGAGCAGTGAAATACTGGGATTTATCATTGAAATAAACTGTCTATCAAGCTACAATGAAAATAACTTATATTTTCACTGCGAACGGTGACTGATATAATTTGACGTCATAAAACAATGGTCTCGCGTGGCGATTGGGCTTATGACGTCACAGTGTTACTGTAGTGACGGGCTGTTCCTTGCGGCCGCTTGGCGTGAAAACGACCCTTTTCGGACATAATTACATGGATAATATCATATAATAAATAGAATATCCGTCAATTCTTGAGGTAGAAAAGTTAAATATTTTCACTCGTGGCTGCGCCACTCGTGAAAATATAACCTTTCTACCCCACTCGATGAGATAAACATGGTATTAGTCAAGAAAAAACAGATATCCTCTATATATCAAATCATCCATTCCAGCGCAAATGTGACCAGTATTGGCCAAATGATGGACTAGAAATCTACGGCAGCATGTCGGTGAAACTATTAAACACGATCCAACGGGCCCATTACACTGTGCGCGTGTTTTCCGTGCGGAATATGAAGGTAAAAAAGGTATGCATGCTTATCCGTTGCTCCGTGTGCTGATTGGCTTCTGTTCGGCTTCTCCTCAGTTGTCTCCCTTGGTTCATGTAAGACGTATACTTTGATCTGTTTGTTGGCTGTCATTTCATTCTTTAGATTCGTAAAATTTACGGATCAATTGTGGAAATTTTACTTTTGAAAGATTAAGAAATATTTTCAAAATTTTAAATCCTACAAAATTCATTTTGATTTCGTAAATAGAGGTTAGAAAATATTTTCATTTGTTTCGTATTTATATTTTGGAAAATACAATATAAGCTTGAAATAAATTGAGTATTTGATGTTTGTGAATTATTTTAGCATTTTTGATTGTATTTCTTTAACAAATTTGAAATGACAGCTACAAGTTTTAGTTTGATGTGTTGATTTTACAGCATGTTGTTTTATCATTTGAGTTATTCAGAAAACAAATACATCATATTATTCTGAAAATTTTATTAAAATTTATTATAATAACTTATGATATTTTATCAATTATGACAGGTGTAAGTGTAAAGCAAAACTAAATATTCGAGTTTAAGTTTAAATCTATGTATTTTTGATGAATTTTTCACAATTGTTTGCTTATAATAAAAAAATTTGTTTTATATGGAACAAGAATATAAATACACAAAACAAGAATGATATTTTCAATATTCGACTCGCCCAAAAGAGAATTAAGCATGATTGAACTTATCAATATTTTTCACACCCTTTAGTTTGTTATGCATGCAAATTTTAAAAGTCCGAATTTATTTTGTTTATTTGTTTTGTTAGCATCACCATCACGAGGTGGAAAGGCATGTGTCTAGATCCCAGGTAGTTTGTTTGTCAGTGCCTCCATTTATTAATTAGTTACTACTTTCTTGGACTAACATAGCATTAACAATTTATTTTCCTAAAAGCTTCGTTCACATCTCTTCATCCTGCTCCATCAGAGTGTTTATATCCAATTCTACTACAAATACCCTGATAGTCTAATAAGGTTTGACTCTTGGTTACTCATTACAGGCTGTTCAGCAGCCCTAAAATTCCTAAAATTCCTACTTTTTTTCAGCTTTGTTAAAATTCCTTAAAAGTAAAATTCAAGGGGGAATCGTAAAAAAGCCCTAATTTATTCCTATTTCTTTGGAAAATGCATTCGATTCAATTCAAAATGTGTCTTAATTTAGTTTGTAGTTCTTACTCAGATTATGCAGTGAAAGGCAGTTGACCTGTATCAGCTTGTTTATTATCCCCAGCCACAACGAAGTTGGCGGGGGATATAGAAATGAGCTCCGTCTGTCTCTCTGTCCGTCTGTGTGTCCGGGCTTTTCCATTCCGGCCTCAAACTTCAAAACTATTCAATATATTTTGCTGAAACTTTGTACAGGTATCAACCAAGTAGTCTAGATGTGCCTTTTGCTATATAGAAACTAAATGCATTATATATTCAAAATGCATAAATATATTTAAAAATTCCTACATGGCGGGGCATATGGCCGACTCTGTCTGCTTGTTGGTTGTGACTTGACCTTTGTGACAAAGATGTGACTTCTTAGGTTATAACCAATAAAAGCTGAGACAATGGACCCTTTCTGCACTTGTGTATTTTGTGAGTTTCTTAGAACCTTGTGAAATGAGTGTAGGTAAAGTACATGTATGCCCTAAATAGGTTTTAAAAAGTCCTTATTCTAGCCCTAATTAAGCCTAAAATTTCTTACGTTAAGCCCTAAAATTAGCCCTTATTTTGGTCAAAGACTGCTAGACAGCCTGTCATTGCTATTTATACCATGTGTTTTGTCAGCCAATGAAATGTTGTTATTTGAAATGTGATGATCATCGTGTTCTCACCCGGCACAATATTGCTTGATTTTAAGTAATTTCATTGGCTTGTTATTTATAGCATTACGAGTCAAAAGTTTACCAGACAATCAGGGTATTTGTAGTAGAATTACAGATAAAAACACTCTGACAGAGCAGGATGTCTTTTATATTAAATATGTGCTAATAATATTTAATATACATCTTGTACTTTATCTTTTCATTCACGTTATTCACAAAACAGCTAACTTCTTGTTTTGTCGGCAATCTATGAGCTGATTAACATTATTAATTACAATCACCATGACTTTATTAAAATCTTGAATATTTTGCTCACTTTGTTGTGTGTATCTTAACTCATTAGCTTCAGTAGTTTTGATCGTTCTGAGTTGTCAAATTGCAGGAATCTCGAAATGAGAAAGTTGGCAACTATGGTTAAAGGCTGGAATGTCATTTCATAAACAGCTAAATTCTTTTTCATATTTATGGATAGCTTATTCTTTGCTTGTGGATATTGCTTTACCTTCGTTTAATATCTCAAATCTATTCTAACTTGTGTCATGTCAAATTACTATACAAAGGCATTCCTAGAATTAGAATGCTTTGTGTGTGTTTTATCTCTGTATATCATTAAAAGTATTAAAGATAAAAGGTATAAGTAAAAGCTTAAATAATTTAAATGTACTACTGACTACTATCACATAAGTGTTAAAATGGTTAGATTTAAATTAAAGTTCAATTAGATTCTTTGGGCTGCATTTGATTTGACAACACTAGGGTCAAGTCGTCGCCTGCGCTTTGGCGTTTCTAATCAAACGCATCGAACACAAGTTGACTTATAGCATGAAAATTCACCTCAGCTATCAACATAAGCAATTAAATTTTCCATTGACAAAAATATAACTAATCTTAATATAAACACATATCTATGTAATAAAATTGTATGTTTGATTCATTATGTGTATGTGTGACTAGTTTGGAGAGGAATCTACACATGTGTACATTCTATCTTGATACTCGAGTCTGCAAATCAAACGCAGCCTTGGATTCATACCAAATCACAATAGAGAGCTGGTGAAAATGTTTGAAAACTCTGAGTAGCTGGTTACGTGGTCCAGTGTACAAAATAGCTGCCTCCTCGTCAGTCGATTGCTGGTTATCTTCAGATTGGTCATTTGCAAAAGTGTCCCGCAAACTCATCTAGTTTGTGAGATTTTGATAAACAAAGAGCCTATATACTGCAGGGCCTGTTAAACTTTTAGAAGGACTGGTTGATATTTCAAACCACAAGCCCTGTTTGCCAAGAGTGACTGTAAAGTATTTCTGCCACTAGTTACACGTGTGTATTTCTGATTACAGAAGCACTCCGTGAAGGGAGTGGGAGAGAGGATGGTGTACCAATACCACTACACGGAGTGGCCGGACCACGGCGTCCCCGACTACACGCTACCCTGTCTCACCTTCGTGCGCAAGTCTGCAGAGATGAACCCAGAGGGGGGCGGGCCCATCGTCGTACACTGCAGGTTAGATATCTACACTCTATAACTAGTGAAGATTTAGGGTGTTCATTTAGTGAACATTATGGTGTAAACATGAGTTCATTGTGAGTTCTATGCTGATCAACTTTCCCCTGTATAACATGCGTCAGTCTTCATCACTGGCTAATTTAAGCTAGCTGCATTTGTTTAAATTTCCTGTGCTAGTGTAGCAGCATGCCGTGTGCTTATTAAGGATACAAACAAACCTATATGAGGCTTGACCAATGCCTTCAGGAAAGAACTTCTGTTTGTAGTTCATTTATAATAAAAGTTCATGTTACTTGGTGCACAGTAATTTGTTGGTATGTGTCGTACTAACAGCGTCGTACCACCCATGGTTTGCAAGTTCCAGCAGGTATAATCGCAATGCATAGCCACATGGCGTCACAGGCTTTCTCCCTGCCATAATACTAGTATCCATGAAATAAGTGAAATAATCTTGAAAGCGGCGTAAACCCCCAAATCGCCTCACCTCCAATACTGCAAGACTCCAATACACAACACTCGTATATTCTAATACACCCTTCTCCTCTCCTCAGTGCTGGAGTGGGTCGGACTGGGACGTACATCCTGATCGACAGTATGATAGCTAAGATGAAGGACAAGGGCACCATCAACATACCCGGCTTTATCCTCCATATCCGCAAACAACGAAACTTCCTCGTTCAAACTGAGGTAGGTCATGTTTTATTGGACTGAACAATCTTGGCTGAATAGCCTTACAAGAATACAGTTAGACCACGGACCCTGTATATCTGGAAACCCGGCCATCCGCACAGTAGTATTTCAAATCTTCTCCATGGATTTCTATACAAATAATGATTCGTTTAACTGCACACCTCGCTATTGGGACGATTTTCATCTGTAACGAAATCGTGCGGATAAACAGGGTCTCACTGTATACAATTTTATATTCAATAATATTCAAATCCTGATTATAAAAACATTTCTGAGGTTTATAATTAATTTTCTTGTCCAAGACCAATATTTTGTAAGCTCTCTCAGCGCTAAGACAGTCTTAAGCCAATGATGATGAATGCACTAACGACTATCTCAGTGCTTCGAAAATTTTGGTCCTGGATATAATTATCACAAATTAGATTGGTTTGAACACCTCTGTATTTGAGTCTTATGTTACCACTCTTGCAGGACCAGTACATGTTTATCCACGACGTACTGGTTGAGTACATTATGGGAGGGGGTGAGACGGAGGTAACCACGGACAATCTCACCCCCTACATCGAGAAGCTCACCATGCCCGCCCGGGACGGAGCCGAAACTATCCCGGAGGCCATGCTGGAGAAACAGTACAAGGTAATGATACTAGAGCGTGGTATATGGCAGAGTATTCTTAGTACGGAGTCCTCTGCAGTACTCATCTTCTAGTGATAAACTAATGGCTGCGATACTGCCGAAGCGGGTTAAACAATAACTTGCTCACTCACTCTCTCTCTAGTGAGTACTTAATGGGTACTTAATGCAATATTCAAAGAAGATACTGAAGTGACCTTAAAATTATGGTGTTTTTGTGCATTGCCACCCTTTTCATTATTTTCAAAATGGATGCAATCAAGGAAAGATGCTATTTCAAGCTTAAACACAAGTATCTTTGTCTCCTCTCCAGCTGGTGACTGCTCACAAGAGGACGGAGGACGAGATCTCACAGGCTCTGAAAGTCGTCAACGAGGAAAAGAATCGAAGCAAGGACTTCCTGCCCGTGAATCTCAAACGTGTCTTGCTGCCCGCTAAACCGGGTGTGGACGGATCTGACTACATCAACGCCACTTACCTGCAGGTTTGTGTACCATAATCATGTGTCAATATGTGTTATGTGTCGTCTGATGCAGTGAACCACTTTTAGTTCATTAGTACCTGCTAGTGTGTAAGTTTAAGGTTTCACAAACTGTGGTAAGTTCTTTTTTCCAACAGGGGGCGGGATAGCGCAGTGGTTAGCGCGTACGGCTTCGGATCAAGAGGTTTGTGGTTCAAGTCCCACCAGGAGCACGGCAACTTTGTCTGCAGTAGAGAACTGTTCTACACGCAGTAAGGTTTGGGTGCAATGCTACACTGAATTTCAGTGCAGTACCACCCATGGTTCGCTAGTTCCAGCCGCTGCTCGCAGGTTTCACCGCAGTGCATAACCACATGGCATTGCGGGCTTTCTCTCTGCCATAATACTAGCAGCCTCGATATAAGTGAAATACTCTTGAAAGCGGCGTTAAACCCCAACTCACCTCACCTCACCTCACCTCACCCACCTTTTTTCCAACAATAATTCTATCAGCTGTGATATAAGTGAAACACTCATGAAATCGATGAAACCTGCAACTTTGTTTGCACTAGAGAACTGTTCTACACACTGTAAGGTTTGGGTGCAATGTTGCACTGAATTTCAGCGTAGTACCACCCATGGTTCGCTAGTTCCAGCCGATGCTCGCAGGTTTCACCGCATAGCCACATGGCGTTGTGAGCTTTCTCCCTGCCATAATACCAGTAGCCGTGATATAAGTGAAATGCTTTTGAAAGCAATGTCAAACAACTCACCTTGATGAAACCTCACTTCTAAAGCATATTAGTGACATATTCATGAAAAGCGTTTACTTATCAAAACCGTATTACTCTTCTCTGATTTCGAGCACTAGGTTTGACCTCTCACTCTGTGGTACACTGACTTGTGTGTTATGTTATGTTGCAGGGCTTCAGTAAGTCTACAGAGTTCATCGTGACCCAGCATCCGCTTGAGTCGACAGTGGAAGACTTCTGGAGGATGGTGTGGGACAGAAACAGTCCGGTCATCATCGTCTTGTCTTACGTTAATCATGAGGTAAGATCTGGTTTGTTTCCTGCGCGTGTTAAGTTAGGATCATCTTCAGCAGAGGGAGCTTTGTGTAGGTGTGTCATGGATGAACAGATGGTGAATCGTTCATTGAACATATTCTTTCATATATATATCTTCATTGCAGTCGTACTTCATCTCCAATTGCAACCATTTGTCTTTGACAGCTCAATGGTCAAAAGCGTCCTGATATTATTCTCTCAGAAACAGTTTAAGATAGGGTTACCAAATTTGATGAGTTGCTTGAGGGCATGAATACCTTGATGGAGTTCAAAAATGAGAAGCGTGCAAATATTTTGTCCGGAGTTATTGCCCTGGTTCCGTATTTTTGGCCTTTGTTCATCATATATCCAAAGTCGACAGTTTTTCTCAGAAACTATTTAAGATAGGAGAACCAAAATTGGTGTGTTGCTTGAGGGCACACATACCTTGATGGAATGAAAATGTGTAATGCACAATTATTTTGAATTATTGCCCTTTTTCCAATTTCTTGGCTCTGGCGGGGGATGTTGATGACTGTCTTCTTGTTGTGATTACTTTGTTACCGTAGCTTAACATGGAAAATCACTTGTACTGTTGTATGTAAACAGAGACCATAAAAGAAAGGGACTGGACTAAGCCGCAGGCGGAAATATTTGTGTGCCTCCCTAGAACAAGATGGTGTTCGGGGAAAACTTCAAAAGTGGCGAATTTGCTTCTCTTATAACTCATTTAATATTAAAATATTTCCTTGGTTACCAGGATGTATGAAATAAAGATATGACAAAAGTTTATATAGTGTATTGTAAATATTCCATGATGTTTCCAGCGTTGACTTTTTGCAATCACAGAAGGCCTTAAGTCGGGTCGATTACACATCTAGCCAAGGCAGACATAGTTGATGATAATCTATTGCAGAGTCTAGTCCATTTATTTTATGGTCTCTGATGTAAATTGATGAGAGTATTTCAAATGCTGTTTCGATGTGCAACAGTAAAAGTGTGCTGGAATACTGATTGTTTTATTTACTCAGCTCGGCTTTGTAATACTTAAAACCACTGAACTCTCCGGATTCTCACATTATCAAAATATCCACCAAATGGTCAATAACCAAATCATGGTCTGTATGTGTCAAGGTTATAAATCAGAAGTCATTTACAGGAGTGTCTATTGATTTGCAGGATTTCAAAGAGTTCTGGCCAAAGAAAGATGAACCGATGGAGTTTGATGCGTGTCCGTTCAAGCTGACGACGAGAGAGGAGGAGCAGGTATCGACATGTGTCACCCGCGGCTTCCTGCTCGAGTCTACACAGGTATGTATGGAATATGCAGCCCAGTTATTTGAATCATCAGATCTCTTTAATACTATACAATTATAGACTTCAGTTGAGGTGAATCAAATGGTTTATTGACCTCGGACAGTTTTGTTCACCAAGGCGAACATAACTTTCCGAAGTCGATAAACCATTTGATTCACCGATAACTGAAGTCAATAACTGTTTCATTATATGATCAATGAATTTTTCCGAAAATTCATTTAATTTTTAGCTCATCAGGCCTGAAAGGCCCGATGGGCTTATGGCATGGCATGGCGTCCGGCGTCCGTCCGTCCGGACGGACCAACGAAGGGGACATTGTGAGTTTATGATTTGTGTGTCTATATCATAAGTGCACTGTGTGTCTAAAAAAAGTGTTCTTACGAACAGGCTGTTATGTGTCTAAATGTCTAAACAGATTATGTGTCTATATGTCCAAACTTATTGTGTGTCTATATGTCCAAACTTATTGTGTGTCTCTTTGTCCAAACTTATTATGTGCCTATATGTCCAAACTTATTGTGTGTCTCTTTGTCCAAACTTATTATGTGTCTATATGTCCAAACTTATTGTGTGTCTCTTTGTCCAAACTTATTGTGTGTCTCTATGTCCAAACTTATGGAGTGTCTATATGCCCAAATTTATTTCATCTTAACCTAATATGAAATGCTCTAATTTCATTGGTTAATGATGTTTGAATAAGTTTCCATGTCACCCTCCTGATGGTGTTGCAACTGGAAAATATATTATCCGTTGCTAATTTAACCGGCAAGCTCTCTGCTACGACACGGCTTTGCAAACATTTGCATTATGACGTAATAATGTGACATATGTAATACACAGACTTTAAAAGGTTTGATCAGTTATTTCAAATCTAAAGTGAATTTGAATTCATTTTACCAATATTCTATATTCTATTTCAACAAGTTTATACATTTCTATGATCACAAACTGATATAAAATATGTTAAATAAATGTTAATGCTATTATGAAATTGCTATGTGGCACAACTGTGGTTTTAAAATGTGAGTTGAGAGAATGATGCCACTTTGTTTGCAGTTGGTAGCAAATAAATCAATCCTGATGACAGTTTCATAAACAATTGTGCCACATTCCCACAATAGATGTAAAATTGAAAACAAAAACATTCCAAAAATAAAATTCTTTTAAATGTTTTTATTCACAACATAAGTTATGTTGCACTAACACTGTAACATCAACACAAACAATTTAAATGAACAGGTTACATCACAATGTAATTTATTCCATGCATCATCAATTCTTCACCTTCTTTCCCCTTGACATCAACTTTGACTGTGACAATGTGTTAACATTCATTGTACACAATATAAGACATGTAATCTGGACCATACCATGTAAATTACATGGAATCTAAACCCGAATGGGTGTTTATATGATAAGAAACAAGTTGCAGTAGCCTACTTTCGAAGGTTGATACTCTTTGCAGGAACACAGGAACATAACAATGCTAAGATTTCAAATGGCGATTACAAAAAATCAAATAAATTCTGAAAAGATATAAATTCTTAGCTCAAAATAGTCTCTGGGCAAGTTCTGTAAAGTCAAATTTAGGTGTAAGGGCTCTTTTAAAATTTAACCCTCAGTCATCAATGAATATGGTATGATACATCCTAGAGAGACAGAATACTTATATTTTGAAATGATCATGGATTAATCAGTTTTAGAATTATGTTCAAAAATAAATCTAAATGGCTGGCATGGATGAAGGTCACAAAACAACAACAAATAAAATTAAAACAAATATGTTTCTAATCTTCCTTGGTTAAAAGGATTACTTCTATTATACATCCAATTTACAATGTATGTGCACTCTCCACAATATGATAAAACAAAACTCTTCAACAAAAGCTTTAAACAAATATGTTTCTAAAATTGTAGATTACTTCAAAAAAAAGTGTCTTCACCTTTGAAGTTGAACGAACACCAAGCAATTACGAAGGGGACACAAACATTGGCAAATCTAAAAGAATATCCAGTATGTTATATATGCCAATGACATATTCAAGCTACTGAAAAGTATTCATATCAAATTCAAATCATAGATAAAAGCTTTAATTTTCAGCTTTCAATGAAATACTCATGAAGAGATAATACTATAAATGTCAAAATGAAGTGTTTCCAAAGTATTTCTTAAAAATAAGATAAGATGAAATCTCTATTCTGAACAATAAGATTAGGAACCACATACCTGAATATCACATTTGGTTTGCTTTAAGAACATTATAACATAAATTCAATCACTTATTTTTTCAAATATATTAACTATACTTTAGCAGGAAAGTGAGTGAAAATCCTATTTTGTAACTTTTCTAAAAACTATAAACTGTACATAGTTGATACTTTACTGTACTGTAATACTATTCTGTGTTAAACATAAGGCATGCAGTGGGGTGCTGACATGAGGTTGCAACAGCCAGTGGATCAGAGGTCCTATACAGGCGACAAGCATGTGAAGCTTGTTTGGTTCGGGTACATATGAGAATCATGTCACTAGAAGGTGCGTTCCAGTGATGTAGCATCATGATCTCTGATCCACTGGCTGTTTCGACCTCATACACCCCTCTGCATGCTTTACAATTACACACATCATAGTTACAGAGGAAGAATTTTTATTTCAGAGTAAAAAATTCTGAACCTCACAGATCCTATTAGGCCCCTTCATTTGTGAAGCCTGTGCAAAGTACGAACTTGATACAATTTTGTAGGGTTTTTTTTGGGAAAACTTGTTTGGGTGTCACTCATTTTCCTGTCAAATTATAATGTAATGGAACAAAATAGACTTGTACATAACACACTACTTCTAGCTTCAGTCAGACTTTTTGTGAATAATTGCCAATATCTTCTTCACTATCAACGATAATCTCATCGAATACACTCACATCCATTCATTTTCTTTAACTTCTCCAGAATCTCAGCAATGTTCTTGAAATGTCTTCCAAAGTGTTCCTTTAGTTCCTCGACTTCTTTCAATGTCCATGGGACTCTTGCTGTCCTTAGTTTCTTTGATTTGGGTTTCTCCTGATCACGGTCAAATATCCAGGGATCCGCCTGATTGAAAACGTTGTTGGGAAGCTTGTTGAGAACCTCGATGGGAACCTCGATGGGAAGCTTGTTGAGAACCTTGATTGGAACCTGGATGGAAAGCTTGTTGAGAACATCGTTTGGAACCTCGTTTGGAACCTCGTTTGGAACCTCGTAGGGAACCTCGTTGGGAACCCCGGTTGGAACCCCGGTTGGAACCTTGTTGGAACCTCGATGGACACCTCGTTTGGAACCTCATTGAGAACCTCGATTGGAACCTTGTTGCGAACCACAATTGGAACCGTGTTGAGAACCTCGATAGGAACCTTGTTGGGAGCCTCGTTTTGAACCTCGTTTGGAACATCAATGAGAACCTTGTTTGGAACCACGTTTAGAACCTTGTTGGGAACCTTGATAGGAACCTTGTTGGGAACTTCCTTTGGAACCGTGTTGAGAACCTCGATTGGAACCTTGTTGGAAGCCTCGTTTGAAACCTTAAGAACCTTGTTTGGAACCTCATTTGGAACCTCGTTTGGAACATCAATGAGAACCTTGTTTTGAACCTTGATAGGAACCGTGTTGAGAACCTCGATAGGAACCTTGTTGGGAGCCTCGTTTTGAACCTCGTTTGGAACATCAATGAGAACCTTGTTTGGAACCACGTTTAGAACCTTGTTGGGAACCTTGATAGGAACCTTGTTGGGAACTTCCTTTGGAACCGTGTTGAGAACCTCAATTGGAACCTTGTTGGAAGCCTCGTTTGAAACCTTAAGAACCTTGTTTGGAACCTCATTTGGAACCTCGTTTGGAACATCAATGAGAACCTTGTTTTGAACCTTGATAGGAACCTTGTTTAGAACCTGGATTGGAACCTTGTTGGGAACTTCGTTTAGAACCTCAATAAGAACCTTGTTGGGAACCTCGATAGGAATCTTGTTGGGAACCTTGTTTATAACTTCATTGAGAACCTTGATGGGAACCTTGTTGGCATCCTTTTCTGCCTCACTTTGCAGGACATCTGTAAAGAAAATGAAATACATAAAAAATCTATCACAAAAATCATACCTCAGTGGAACCAAAGCAAGTTTGTCACAATTCATGTCACTTGAATTTTATCTAAGCTGATATACTTAAATAAACAATATTGATAAGCCTTATAAACAGCATAATTTGGTAATTGATGAGCAAAATACAAATTCATTATTGAATAGACAGTCCCATCTGTTAATTGCCTCATGATGAAAATGTTGAGTCGTTATTGAATTTTCAATTTCAAAATTTTTTCTTTTTGGTTGTCCATACTGCTCTTAATATAGGTTTCCCATATATTTCCATACTCATTTCAACATTACCCACATTAAAGTAGAAATACTTTTTTGGTGTAGAGTCCCATGGGAGATTCAAACCTAAATCCTTATCTGCTATGCCACAGTGACGGCTTGACATAAGTCATAGTAATCATATATTTAAAAAGTTTCAATTTTTAAAAACACTAGCAGGATTTATATACTTCAAGGACAAAATAAATTCTTTTGAAAATAACTGATGTTTCTTTGATACTTTTCGCTATTGTATCACCATCTATAGAAAAATCATTGAAATGATATCAACACACCTTGGAACTGAATTTCACTCAAATCTTTGTCTTTGAATTTCTGCACGATACTGAGGTCAGCCATCAGGAGGACTTTGGCCACCTGTACTCTCTCTTGAACACCAGACAAATGTCTGTATTGGTTTAAATGAACTTTCTGAGTGTGGCTGAGACAGTCGCACACCCACTGCAACTTGTCTTATGAGGACAACACCTGAAATGGAAAAAAATATTATAGTGAATGAGTGAGTGAGTGAGGGTTTAACGCCGTTTTCAAGAGTATTTCACTTATATCACGGCTGCTAGTATTATGGCAGGGAGAAAGCCCACAACGCCATGTGGCTATGCATTGCGGGGAACCTGCGAGCAACGGCTGGAACTAGCGAACCATGGGTGGTACTGCACTGGAATACAGTGTAGCACTGCACCCAAACCTGACTGCTTGTAGAACAGTTCTGTACTGCAGACAAAGTTGCCGTGCCCCTGGCAGGATTTGAACCCTGGACCTCATGATCCGAAGCCAAACGCGCTAACCACTGCGCTATCCCGCCCCCAAAAAATATTATTCTTGAAAGGATAACTAAATGGATGTACTGGAGGAGAATGAGGAAGATTTTTATTATCAAATAAGTTGCCTAGCTCCTTGATGGGATAAGATGCTCAACCATGGTTATATTCAAACTTACTTAAGATAATCTCTACAAATGATAGACACACAACCATTTGGACAGAAAGACACACATGAAAAATGCACAAAAAGACACACAACCATGGACATATTCTTCAAATAAATACTCAAATTTACTCTTAATTCTAATCTCTACAAATGATAGACACACAACCATTTGGACAGAAAGACACACATGCACAATGGACAAAAAGACACACAACCATGGACATATTCTTCAAATAAATACTCAAATTTACTCTTAATTCTAATCTCTACAGATGATAGACACACAACCATTTGGACAGAAAGACACACATGCACAATGGACAAAAAAACACACAACCATGGACATATTCTTCAAACAAATACTCAAATTTACTCTTAATTCTAATCTCTACAAATGATAGACACACAACCATTTGGACAGAAAGACACACATGCACAATGAACAAAAAAACACACAACCATGGACATATTCTTCAAACAAATACTCAAATTTACTCTAAATTATAATCTCTACAGATGATAGACACACAACCATTTGGACAGAAAGACACACATGCACAATGGACAAAAAGACACACAACCATGGACATATCCTTCAAATAAATACTCAAATTTACTCTTAATTCTAATCTCTACAGATGATAGACACACAACCATTTGGACAGAAAGACACACATGCACAATGGACAAAAAGACACACAACCATGGACATATTCTTCAAACAAATACTCAAATTTACTCTTAATTCTAATCTCTACAAATGATAGACACACAACCATTTGGACAGAAAGACACACATGCACAATGGACAAAAAGACACACAACCATGGACATATTCTTCAAATAAATACTCAAATTTACTTTAATTCTAATCTCTACAGATGATAGACACACAACCATTTGGACAGAAAGACACACATGCACAATGGACAAAAAGACACACAACCATGGACATATTCTTCAAACAAATACTCAAATTTACTCTAAATTATAATCTCTACAGATGATAGACACACAACCATTTGGACAGAAAGACACACATGCACAATGGACAAAAAGACACACAACCATGGACATATTCTTCAAACAAATACTCAAATTTACTCTTAATTCTAATCTCTACAGATGATAGACACACAACCATTTGGACAGAAAGACACACATGCACAATGGACAAAAAGACACACAACCATGGACATATTCTTCAAATAAATACTCAAATTTACTCTTAATTCTAATCTCTACAGATGATAGACACACAACCATTTGGACAGAAAGACACACATGCACAATGGACAAAAAGACACACAACCATGGACATATTCTTCAAACAAATACTCAAATTTACTCTTAATTATAATCTCTACAGATGATAGACACACAACCATTTGGACAGAAAGACACACATGCACAATGGACAAAAAGACACACAACCATGGACATATTCTTCAAACAAATACTCAAATTTACTCTTAATTCTAATCTCTACAAATGATAGACACACAACCATTTGGACAGAAAGACACACATGCACAATGGACAAAGAGACACACAACCATAGACATATTCTTCAAATAAATACTCAAATTTACTCTAAATTCTAATCTCTACAGATGATAGACACACAACCATTTGGACAGAAAGACACACATGCACAATGGACAAAAAGACACACAACCATGGACATATTCTTCAAACAAATACTCAAATTTACTCTAAATTATAATCTCTACAGATGATAGACACACAACCATTTGGACAGAAAGACACACATGCACAATGGACAAAAAGACACACAACCATGGACATATTCTTCAAACAAATACTCAAATTTACTCTTAATTCTAATCTCTACAGATGATAGACACACAACCATTTGGACAGAAAGACACACATGCACAATGGACAAAGAGACACACAACCATGGACATATTCTTCAAATAAATACTCAAATTTACTCTTAATTCTAATCTCTACAGATGATAGACACACAACCATTTGGACAGAAAGACACACATGCACAATGGACAAAAAGACACACAACCATGGACATATTCTTCAAATAAATACTCAAATTTACTCTTAATTCTAATCTCTACAGATGATAGCCACACAACCATTTGGACAGAAAGACACACATGCACAATGGACAAAAAGACACACAACCATGGACATATTCTTCAAATAAATACTCAAATTTACTCTTAATTCTAATCTCTACAGATGATAGACACACAACCATTTGGACAGAAAGACACACATGCACAATGGACAAAAAAACACACAACCATGGACATATTCTTCAAATAAATACTCAAATTTACTCTTAATTCTAATCTCTACAAATGATAGACACACAACCATTTGGACAGAAAGACACACATGCACAATGAACAAAAAAACACACAACCATGGACATATTCTTCAAACAAATACTCAAATTTACTCTAAATTATAACCTCTACAGATGATAGACACACAACCATTTGGACAGAAAGACACACATGCACAATGGACAAAAAGACACACAACCATGAACATATTTTTCAAACAAACTCAAATTTACTTTAAATTATAATCTATAAATGATGGACACACAACCATTGGAACAGAAAGACTCCTATGCACAAAGGACAAAAAGACACACAGCCCGGGACATATTCTTAAAAAATTATTCAAACTAAATCTTGATTATCACCTCTACCAATGATAGTTTCACAATGATTTGGACAAAAAGACACACATGCATGATGGACAAAAAGACACTCGACCATGGACATATTCTTCAAATAAATACTCAAAGTAACTCTTAAGATATGCCCTCAACAAAATACAAAATAGAATTGCTCTCAGCAAAACTCAGACAAGCTGAGACAACAAGTTGACTACTACTTGCATCCATCCTGTACACTTGACCTACATATGCTGATATCAGACAAATATCAGACACACAATGTAAAAGATTGAAATGAAAGTAGGTTTCTTGAATATTATGTAAAACACATCTTTCTTTATGTTATTACAAACTAAATCAAGCAATTGAAAGCCCTAATACAGTCTTATGCAAATTTAAATAAATTAAATTAAAATAAACACACATTTCCAGAAACAATAAAAAGAACTCACCTTTAAAGTTTTGTCCAAAACATGTGATCCTCTGTGTGGCCTTGCTGTAACAAGGCTCTGACCAAAACTTGAAATAAACACACAAAGCAGCCTGTACTTCACTCTGACAGGTTTTCTTGTGTGTCTAAACACACAATACAAAATAGACACACAATGTCATACTGGGCTTAAAAAAAAACACACAATGTCCCCCTCGCGAGAACGTCCATCCGTCCGTAAACTTTTCGCTTTTTCGACTTCTTCTCCAGAACCAATAACTCCACAGAGCTGAAATTTTATGTGCAGACTCCTTGGCTAATGGGGATTCTAAATTGTAGATTTCGTGACCCCATGACCCCAAATGGGGTCACAGGGGTCACAACCTTAAAAACCTATTTTCATCTTCTTCTCTAGTTCCAAAAGGTCTAGAGAGCTGAAAAGTTGTGTGCAGACTCCTTGGCTAATGGGGATTCTAAATTGTAGATTTCGTGACCCCATGACCCCAAATGGGGTCACAGGGGTCACATCCTTTAAAACCTATTTTCATCTTCTTCTCCAGTTCCAAAAGGTCTAGAGAGCTGAAAAGTGGTGTGCAGACTTCTTGGCTAATGGGGATTCTTAATTGTAGATTTCGTGACCCCATGACCCCAAATGGGGTCACAGGGGTCACATCCTTAAAAACCTATTTTCATCTTCTTCTCCAGTTCGAAAAGGTCTAGAGAGCTGAAAAGTGGTGTGCAGACTCCTTGATAATGGGGATTCTAAATTGTAGATTTCGTGACCCCATGACCCCAAATGGGGTCACAGGGGTCACATCCTTAAAAACCTATTTTCATCTTCTTCTCCAGTTCCAAAAGGTCTAGAGAGCTGAAATGTTGTGTGCAGACTCCTTGGCCAATGTGGATTCTAAATTGTAGAGTTTGTGACCCCATGACCCCAAATGGGGTCACAGGGGTTACATCCTTAAAAACTTTTTTTCATCTTCTTCTCCAGTTCCAAAAGGTTTAGAGAGCTGAAAAGTTGTGTGCAGACTCCTTGGCTAATGGGGATTCTAAATTGTAGATTTCGTGACCCCATGACCCCAAATGGGGTCACAGGGGTCACATCCTTAAAAACCTATTTTCATCTTCTTCTCCAGTTCCAAAAGGTCTAGAGAGCTGAAATGTTGTGTGCAGACTCCTTTGTCATTGGGGATTCTTAATTGTAGATTTCATGACCCCGTGACCCCAAATGGGGTCACAGGGGTCACATCCTTAAAAACCTATTTTCATCTTCTTCTCCAGTTCGAAAAGGTCTAGAGAGCTGAAAAGTGGTGTTCAGACTCCTTGGCTAATGGGGATTCTAAATTGTAGAGTTCGTGACCCCATGACCCCAAATGGGGTCACAGGGGTCACATCCTTAAAAACCTATTTTCATCTTCTTCTCCAGTTCCTAAAGGTCTAGAGAGCTGAAAAGTTGTGTGCAGACTCTTTGGCCAATAGGGATTTTAAATTGTAGATTTTGTGACCCTGTGACCCCAATCTAGGTCTTGGGTCATGACCCAAAAACCTATTTTCATCTTCTTCTCCAGTTTATATGTAAAGCTCTAGAGAGGTGAAATGTTGTGTAGAGATTCTTTGGTCAAAGGTGATTCTTAATTGTTGGATTAGTGACCCTGTGACTCCAAATGTGGGTCACAGGGGTCATGATCTAAAATCAATATTATTTTGCTTGTTAACAATATATTACTTGAGATAACTTAGATATTCAAACTTTGATAATAAATCAATAAAACCGTGATGAGCTACAGAGCCCATGGCTCTATTTTTTTTTTTTAAATCCCGAAATTCATTTGTTCACAAAAAGTTTCTTTTTTCTAATTTTACTTGTAAACCTACAAAATAAATTTTCATTGAAAACAAAAACTTTATTTATAAATAACTTAATAGAATACAAAACATTAATTAAACAGTGCTCCTCGCAGCAGTGATCTATTTTTAGCTCCAGGTCATTGGATTGTTATGTCGACCTCACGTGATGTTTCCCACGGTCAACATAACGTTTGATCATTGTCGATGACCATCTGTCTCTGCCAATCACAAAGCAGAATACTCGTCCATCATATAATAATATTGGTTGTACAACAACAACAACAGTATATGGGTACACTTGATTTGTTCAAGGGCTGATCAACAGGCTAGCTGTGGGCGCTGATGTTCAATGGCTGAACACGCCTGTCAGCTGAATAAGCCATTTTCAGTTGCGTGTCAGTGAAAGACTCGTGTGTTTGGGCTGTTGCATTTGATTTCTTCCAGTGAGCCAGCTAATACCAACAATCAACGGCTGTCAGCTGGTTTAACAAATCAAGTGTACCCTGTAGGCCTGCTTCTTTTCATTTCTAAATGTTGTTCTGAACGTCCAATACATAAAGTGAAAGGATTGACTCCGAACACTGTTCTGGGTGTGCTGAACATGTTCCCTTGAAATAGTAGGCGCAAGCCACACAGCAATGGCACATGTTCTGCACGCCCAGAACACCATTTGGTGTTACTCCTTTCACTTCATGCATATACCGGACATTCGGAACAAACTTCAGAAATCGAAAGCACCAGGCCTCTTATCACCAAGTAAGGGGAATAACTCTCAAAACCTGTTCCAAACTGTGGTAGGTGTCCAGAGCTGACATGTTTATGTTTGTGTTGCAGTACGACTACACGTTCCAGACAAAGTTGATGACGGTGGACGGGTGGCCCGGTGCGTGCTCGCCGCTACACACAGTATTCCAGCTCATCGAGTCAGCACAGACGTGGCAGCTGGAGAATGACATTGGACCTGTCATTGTAGTTGACAGGTGAACATTGCCTCTACACAAACTTGTATACTTTCAGTAGATTCAAACATCAGTAAAAAAAATAGGATTAGGATTATCTAGGAGTTTTCACATACAGCCTGTAATGGCTACCTTCCAAGTTGAAAGCTGTGTAAAGAGTCTTGAAAAGTGTGTAAGAGCTGTTGAACCAATCTCATTTAAATCAGATTGACGGTAACACTCGTACCTTGTTTGTCAATCTGAGTACTACCCCACAGAGGTCATGTCAGGTGACCTTCACTGACCTTTCAACTTCATTAAATTTAGCCAATCGGAAGCCTTCTTGGCTATGGCATTGAATGTGGTGTTTTTAAGTTGGTCCGATGGCTTTCTAGCCGCATTGCTGATTGGCTGGATCGAAAGGTCCCCTGACATGACTTCTGTGCTGCAGTGTTACATTCCATCTGATTTAAATGAGATTGAACAAAACTAACAAGTCGGTAAGGAAATAAAACAATGTAGAAATTGTATAACAAGAGTACAATAAGTGTATACATACCGTATTTCCTCTAATAAGCACTGGGTCTCCAATAAATGCCAGGCCTCTAATAAGCGCTGAGGGTCAAGGGTAGTTGAATAAATAAGCGTCAGGCATCTAACGAGCGTTGGGACTCTAATAAGCACTGGGTCTAAACCATAAGATTAATGCTTCCTTAGTAAACTTCAATTTCTATTGAAGGAATAAGCGCTGGGTCTCCAAAAAGCGCCGGGCCTCTAATAAGCACCAGGGGGTCAAGGGGTGCTGAAAAACTAAGCGTCCGGGCGCTTATTAGAAGAAATATGATAATGTAAAACAGATAGTCAGGTGTCAAAAACGTTCGGATAATGAAATGTTCAGACTACTGAAATGAACCAAACAAGATTGAGTTGATTCCCTTTGATTCCACAGACAGACAAGAACGTATTTAGAATAACAAATGACTTTGACACACTGGATATTTAAAACTATCACACAAAATGAGAAGTGGACGACATAACAATTTATTAAAATCACAAACTACTGACACACTCAACTCACGTGTCAATCAACTGTCATTGATGTTTACCGATCCAATCAGAGTGATAATCGCTTGTCAAGGGGATTAGCCGAACGCTTTGGATGAACCACCAGATTAATGAAGCATTAATAGTTGTAATTAACTAATCTGTTACGGCTAATTTGCGTTTGGATTCGGAAACGGAATCAACGGATTAATGAATCAACATTTAATGAGTTTATATGGAGATAAGTTTGGTAACAGCTTGCTACTGTTCGGACACTGCGAGATTCGGATTATCGGTGGCCAGACTATCCTGGTTTGACTGTATATAACAAGTATTACAGATTATAACAATGATGTTCATCACACAGGTACGGGGGAGTGGAGGCCGGCAAGCTGTGCGCCCTGTGGACCATGTACAAACAGCTGAACCAGGATAAATCCATCGATCTCTACCAGCTCGCCAAGCTCTACCATATCAAGAGACCTGGTATCATCGGCACTAAGGTGAGCACCCGATTTATCATTTATTTCTTAACACAGATATTGGATTCTCTATTTCTAGCCGAGAAAGTGATCGATTTGCATAGGAGGTTAGAATAGAAGAACTGCTTGGAGTAACCACTGTGGGAAAAGAATGAGGGATATAAGGTTTATCATTTATCGGGTCATATACATGACCTTTATGAAGGATAATCTTAGGCTTCAAGTAACAACTAGAGATTATAACATTCTCACAAAGGACATATTTAGATAAGGAAAAATTATATAAGAAATATAAAAGGTATATTATGGTAATTGTTAATTAATCAGATCAATTAATACCTTATCTACTGAATCAAGTAGTGCCAATTGAACCACTCTTAGTGGCCAAATTACAGGATATTTATAATTTATAAATTATGTGTTATTTTCTGGATATTCTTTCAATATTTTTGTATTATTAAAAGGATGTAAAATTAGTAAAAATGTAGCATTGTTATCATTCACGTAAGCACAAAATGGTGGATACTCACTATAGATCTTGCTCTTTCAACCCCCTGATTTAATCTATGTTGCAGGACGACTACCTGTTCCTGTACAAAGCTGTGGAGAGCTACAAGGCGAGTCTGGAAGACGGTGGGGAATCTCTCAACTCTTCACCCAAACATCAAAACTCAATCCGCAAAAATGGCACGCTTCCTCACGTTACACTCAGTCACAGCAACAGCAACAGCAAAACGGAAACGAATATATGAACCGTCACGTCCCAGAATTTGTGGGCAACCCTGCGAGTCAGGTTGACCCAGTTGTAGAAACCAGATGCTATATATTGCTGATGATGAACAAATCGGTTATAAGGCATCAGTACAAAACCAGATGTATTTGATTTGATTGTCAATCCTTTGTGACCCATGGGTTTTAATGATGAAAACAATGTGAACCCAAAGTTGGGACCAGAATTCCTATACCAGTGTTGTTCTTCTCACTCATCGTTTTGGATGGTTATTAATGATCTGAAGACCGCTTGAGGAACAAATGTGGCCCAAGTTTGAAAGTGATCTGGAGGACATTTTGCAAAGCAACCTTTGAAGATATGGTTACTCGAGTGCCATCTTTCTGCATAGCACTTGGCTAACCTAAGTGAGTTCAGATCACTTTAGTGCTTTGTGAAACAGACATGTGACATCAGTGCTCTGAAGTGATTCAGTATTTGAAGGAGAGATTGACTCTTGCTACAGATCTGACGAATTCTGATACTACCGGGTACCCACTTAAAATACTCAGTGAGAGTGGGCCTGGCTTGGTCAATGGACCGTGGTGCAACTTGTGAAACAATGCTATTCCTGTTGAATGTGAATGTCTTTATTTCAAGGATAAGTGTTTATTGTGTGCAAGAGACCGTTACGTAGTCTTCAACGCTTTTATTTGGAGTATCTTTCGTTTTGTCGGCCAAACATCAATCAAAACAGATATCCTGCTTAATGGAGAATGTTGTAGGATTTTGAAGATCCTGGCACCATCAGATCAGCATAATGAGTTGCTAACTTAACATGAGAACATTTTGCTTCTCTTAAATCCACTGCTGGGTGTTGTATGTGTGTGAATCGGCCTCTGATCAAAACATCGTCATCAGGAATCTCTCGGTGTAAGGAATCTCTCATCAGCTATCACTGCACACGTTTATTTGCATCAAGTTTTAAAGGAATGTGAGTTTGATGTATCTTTCTCACAGTAAAAATAGTGATCATTTCAGTGTCCGATTGGGATCCAGCCTTGGGTTCACTTGATTTGTCTATTTGTGTTGAGCCTCAAGCATGTAACCAAAATCAAAAGAGTTGGGCAAAACATAAGATCTTACTTCAGCCACTCAACTGAAACCGGCTCATTCAGCTGACAGTTGTACCAATGTTGTTTAGCCATTCAAAAACAAGTGTCATTGTCATCTGGGTAATCTGATGGCCTCTACCCAAGTGTAGAAATCAAGTGGGCCCTTTGTGCTGGCTTTCAGGTGCTGGTATGTGCTGTACTAATGGTGCTGGTAAGATGTAGTTGAATGGCATATTTATTGAGAAATCTTCACTAGAGAAGTTACCGGAATTGAAAGGATTTGATTTTACAACCGTGCAAAGTGATGACTATAATTCTTTTGGATCACCGTCTCAGGAAAGGTTATAAATTTGAAAGTCTTCTCGTCAGGAAATATTGATGTAACAAACGGGTGGAATTGGTCCAATTTACTAATTTCCAAATGCAGTTCAAATAGAGAGAAATTTTCTATTGTGGGGACCAGGAAATGTAATGAAAAAAGTGATATGTCATAAATTCATAATTTCTAGAAGGTCTTGATGATTTACACCTATGAATTTGAAAACATTTTTTGAAGATGTAAACAATGTTATATTGCATACATTGAAATTTTATGTTTTGATGCATTTTTTCTATACTTAAAGGGGCTGTAGCATGTTTTCTAATGGAAATAAAGAGATCTCTGAAAATAGAAAAGAAACGCTACCAATTGCAAAACAATCCTCCTCAATCAATAAATAGAGTTCTAAAATTAACAGCAATGGTTCGATAAAGCAATCCATTTTCCCAACCTCGTATTATTAAAAGATGTCCACACTAAAATGACCGCTTGTTTTCTACAACTGGACAATCGGGTCATTAATAAGCTGTTTTACCCTCTTAAGTAAAGATATACCGCATACACTTTTTTTCAAGGGCAAATTTGAACATGTAAAAATTGCCAAAAACATGCTACAGTGCCTTTAAGTGATTTTACTGAGTATGTTTCGAGGTAATATCCGTCAATGATATTGACATTCCTGAACCCCTGAATGTGAAGTTGCAATGATCTAACATGCATTTATCCTTTGATATTCAAACATACAAATTATTCTATGTTAAATGTTTAATGAGGTAACCTACTAACAACTACACCTATACTTAGACTTATTTTCATCCTTTACTTACATCTATACAATAATAACCATCATTGTTATAATATCTACATTTTAGATCTTTTTAATTGATGCTTTTGTTTAGAAATTTTGTAAGATATTTGCTGGTATCAGTTGTCCTGATGAGAATTTATACAGTAATTTATTGATGATTACAGCCTGACAAAAAACTAAAATGATAACTATCCAGGTTCAGGGCCTCCTCATAAAACTAGAGGCCCTGTAACCAGGATACTTAACATTTCAGATATGTCGTGCAGTAGATCAAATATATTAATAAAAAGGTAACTATAAAACCCTGACAAGGTTTTACTGAAAACATCGAAAAATTATTTATTTGTTATGAGGAGTTATGTCACTTGATATGCCAAAAGTTGCCAATTGTTAGTTGTAAACCTAATCAAATGACTTCACTCTTTATTAAATAAAACAAGCCAAGTCAAATCAAGTCAAGGCTTCCCTATTCACTTGTAATTTTAAAAAGACGCTCACTTTTGAGTATAATCAGGTTAAGGGTTAAACACTAGTGATATGAAATATTTTTTTATTTTAGCTATTAACTGCTTCGTGTGTACAAGGTTTTATTTATGAAATGTATTACTTATCTACTTATATATCTAGTCATCCACTGTACATATTCATGATTTTACATACTTACCAAGATATTGCATATCAACTGATTGTTACAGAACTGTACATGTTTCTGCTTGTATATTTCAGTTATTTACTCAGTGAAAATTAACATTGTTTTGTTTCAACTCTTAATCATGTATGACAGTTAGTTTGATCTTTGTTGTTTTCTTTAAAAGATAGAATAAACTTGTTTATTTTTGTTATCAATGCAGCTACCATCAACTTCCGAATACGATAATGTATCTGGGATATACTTGTACCTAATTGTCTCAAATTTCAGGAGACAGATGTGAGAGTTGACCTTGATTTTCTCAGAAGAAAATGTAAAATGAGAATATCCTGCTTACAGGGCCTCTATATTTATGAGGTGCCCCTGAATCAGGATAGTTATCATTTTAAGTTTTTCTCAAGTTTGTCTGACAGTAATGATCAAACAGGAATATATAGTTTTTTGCTAAATCAATTCCCAATTTTGAAAGTTTCTATCATCAGGAAACTTTTATTAATTTTATAAAATACTTCTTTGCTGTTGATAATATTGAAATAAACTTTTAATCAAAATATACTGTTAAACTTTAAACAGATATTATTTCAGATGAGGAAGTTGATGTGTAATCCTTTTATTGATTTCTGCATGAAGTTTGAGAAATGTCCTGCAGATATAAATTAAAAGAGCTGTATGGATCCAGATGAAGGGCCATGTTGAAAAGTAAAAATAATTTTGCTGGTCCAGTATTAGCCCAGATAAATCCTTCAACAAGTTATTACTGAAAATTGGTCGCTCAGAATGGTTTGACAATTCATCACCTGAAGTTAAACGATAATTAATTTGATCTATACACAACAGGTGAAAATCAATAGAATTTATTGTTGACTTGTTGAGTATAAATTTACAATATTGTTTCTTCAAAGGAAAATTATTATATTTAAATCCTAAATTCGTGAAATTCTTTTTATGGAAAAAGCAAAATGTCAAATTTTATACTTGTATTCAACGAGTATAGCCATTTAGTTTAATATGGTACTTTTCCCCTGTATTTATGCTCATAATGAATGTCATAAGGTTTTGTCTTTCATGGAAAAGTTTTTAGTAAATTACACCAAAAATATACTTGAAGAATTTCAACATTTTGATAAAAAAGAAAATTATATAGAAATGACACCAAATATATTTTAAGAATTTCAAGTAAAAATTTCAACATTTTGATGAAAGAATTAAGAAATTGTTATCACTATATATACTAGTCTCTCTGATATTAGTCCATCAAATGAAATTAGAAATTATTTCCTCCTATTTTCAAATGTCCATATTTATGTATGGAACTATACAATTATGTAGATATAGAATAAATTAAGGTTTATACATGTAAAATACTGTTCTTCACCACAGTCCCTTGCTCATGTGTCAATGCTATTTTTGCGACCTTCTCATTTCTAATTTGAGTTCGATCTTGAGTCCTTGAACAACGTCTTTATGAATAAGACTGAGAAAATGTTGTAAACAATTGTGTTATATCAAATTAATTACTCAAATCATAACCTAAAGTTACTTCAGATAAACTTCAACCTAAATAACGACTTATATTATTGGATTGCCCTTATAAAAAATTATATTAATTTCCAAGTTATGAACATCAGTTATCGAATTCACATTCGCCATGTGAAGGTCGCTGACATTTTAGTTTTGTGTTGATACGCTGCTACATATCGGAGACACAGTCGATGTACATAATTATTTTGGTAACCGTGACAACCAACATACATTGTACATAACATTGCACTGTTTAATGGTAGATCCAGGTGTTTTGTAGATTTGCATGGCTGCCCGTGTTTCGTGTTGTGATGTCTTATACAGTGTGGCAGTGTGTTGATGACCAGCACTATCATAAAAGAATGTGATCTGACTGAACGTTCTGTATTGGGTGCCCTATCTGCAAGAATCAACATTTTCCACAGATCCAATGATTTACTAAGTATTGAGTTGACATTGTGTGCATTTTGCCACCCTGGAATCCAATCTCTGCCTTTTTTTAAAATTTTCAAAATTAAAATTTACGCAATTTATCCCATCCCGGATCATACTTTTGTTTTTTAAAATTTAAATTTGAGAGAATCAGATTTATCATATGATTCCTGTTTAAAGTAAATGTGGTAAAAAAATTTTTTTATATCTATGTGAATAAATTCTTATTTGAAGTAAATATGTGATGAAATTAATTAAAATGATAATCTATGTGAATACAATTGTTCTTTGATTGTTGTATTCACAAATTAAAAAGCCTGAAAGAATTCATGTTAACAGTGTATACAAACTGCGGGGCATTCAAACAAAAGATAATAAATAAAATATCTTCAAGTTTGAAGAGAATTGTACAGCTTGACAATGAAGATAGATGTAAATCTTTAGACTTTCTTAGATATATTTAGGTTAGAGGCTTTGTTTGTGATAGATCCGATCATCCAACATTTATGTTCAGATGTTAGTTCTCCTTTGTCCTGTTAGGCTTGCTTTTTTGAAATGTGATTTTATTTTAAAATTTACAATTAATGGCGACGTTAAACACTGATCTCAGTTCTCAGAATGAATCATGACAAATGTATGAATTGTTTTATGAAATCAAAATCAATTTGAATTTTTTTTCCTATGCTTGCTTTCCAAAAATTCAAACCACTTTGTATTATAATTTAACATTGTCGTATGGAATTCCAGTTTAATCCTTCCATTTCAATTAGATCATTGTTTAATTTGCATGGAATAAAAAATGCTATCAATTCCCTTTGTTAATTTGACAGTAGCAAAATTATATTGACAATATTTTTATTACGATTTTTTAATCAGTGATATATTTGTTTTGTTACAGAATTGTGTTATTTATGCTGCTGCTATTCATATATTTATATTGCTAGGGGATGGATATTGAAAATATTTCTGATTTTATCTTTTATTTGTTTCTTTTTTTAATCAAAACAATAAAATCCTTCCAGTTTTGTTAATGCTTGCGGTATTCTTTTTCATTTCTTTATTGTAATCATGGGCATTTTAATTTCTAGCTAGAGAAAATAATTCTGCTTCATTTAAACTGTATTAAGAACTAGGATATTGATTATTATAAATTATAATAAGAGACTCCCCTTTGATTTTTTTTCAAGCATCAAGCTTTGCATCATGTACCTATATTTAAAACCCAAATCATAGTTGAGCCAATCAGAAGCCTGCCGATAAAATTTGTTGCTATGTCACTGCTCAAGATCTAGAGTGTACGATTTCACCTACACGTGTGCTCACCCGCATAGTAACATTTTAATTAAGTATTCCACTTAATGATGTATTAATACCAGTCCTATGTCGTCCAGTTATGTGTTTATGCATGTTGACATTATTGTATTTAGGTCAGCGTGACCTAGGTCATTGCGACCTCCATTGTAGTGGGTCATTGTCGGCTCGTACTGTTTTATACGTGTAATGCCATAATTTTGACACACTGTAATGTATTTGTATGTCAAGGCTTTTTTAATCATTTTATGATTAAAACATTCATAAATGAAATATGTGTTGTTGTTTTATGATGTAAAGAATGTCTATGTATAATTCCACCAGTGACTCAACAACTTGGAATTTGGCTGTGCTGCAGAAACCTGTTCTACATGCAATTTTCCTTTGTGCAACAAGGCAACTTTGTCTGCACTAGAGAACTGTTCTACACGCATTAAGGTTTGGGTGCAATGCTACACTGAATTTCAGCGTAGTACCATGTTTCGCTAGTTCCAGCCGATGCTCGCAGGTTTCACCGCAATACATAGCCACATGGCGTTGCGGGCTTTCTCCCTGCCATAATACTAGCAGCCGTGATATAAGTGAAATATTCTTGAAAGTTAAGTTAAAAAACCTAACTCACCTCACCACATTTTCATGCAATTCTTTGTTTTTATTAGCAACCTTGACTATCTCAAGTTATCTGACAAAAAAACAGTCTTGTATTATTTTCACCTCAATTTCACCGTAAGGCTTAACCATATATTCTCATGAAAGACATGTCTTGTTTTGTCTTTATTGGTATTGGAACTTGTAGTTTTTTAAAATAGCTCTTCTAAAAATTTACCAGGTCCTGTATTAATGTAGACAGTTAGCTTATCAAAACCCTCACAAACCAGTCAGGATTGGTACCCATTCTTGCAACTGGCCTCATCCCATTAACCAACTTCCAAACGCAAGACATAACTCTTGCCAGTGTCCATTACTGGCTGATTTAAGCCTTGCAGTATTTCCTTAGCTTTGCCATGCCAAGATAGTGGATTGCTGCACCTGAAATGCATAGTGGACCCGGATTTCCAAGCACAGAGATCTTAAGGAAAAACTGCAAGGCCTAAATCAGCCAGTAATGGAGACTGTGGCAAGAGTTATGCCTTGCCTTTGGAAGTTGCCCGTTAACCAGCAAATGGCTGACAGTCTGTTAGGCCACTAATTCGACCACTGCTAGTTTTTTCCCCTGAGGTATCCCTATTCAAGACCAATTTAGGATCCCCATAACTCAAAAGTGTTTGACCTCAACCAAAATGCATCTGAGTCAAGTCTGTATGCATTGTTTCCTGTATGTTTAATGAACAGTTGCACCAAGTGTCTTCAATACGATTTGGTGACCTTGAATTTATTTTCTTCTTTCTCATTCTTTGTCAATGTGACAGCTATTTTGGTAAGAGCGCAGACACCAGTCAACTTTGACCTTATTTTTAGGATCACCAAAACACACAGAAACTTGATATTGTAAGTAAAAACTTGGGTTGTTTTTAACCTACATTTTACTTACGGTATGAAGTTTCTTTGTCACAACACTTTGATCATTTGTCAAACTCCACCTATCATTATTTTTGTGGTGTAGTGTTATTGTCCCCCGCCGGAACGGGGGACTATGTATTCAGCGGCATCCGCACATTTCTTGTTTACACGATATCTCATGAAGCGTTGCCTCCAAAGTCTTTAAATTTGGTTTCAGCCTACATTGTGGTAGGACGCAGACACCAGTCGATTTTGGTGACCTTGACCTTATTGTCAAGGTCACCATGACACTTTGACCACTTTTTGAACCCTTGTTTACTCGATATCTCATGAAGCGTTGCATCCAAAGTCTTCAAATTGAATGTCAGTCTACATTGGGGGAAGACGAAGACACCAGTCGATTTAAGTGACCTTGACCTTATTTTCAAGGTTACCGTGACACTTTGACCACTTTTCGAACTCGCAACGTTAACGCAACATCTCATGAACCCGAGCACCCAAAGTCTTCAAATTTGCTACTCATCATGACACTTTTTATCAGTAATGCAATATATAAAGTAGCTCATTTTGTGTCTTTAAACTCAATGTTACCGGCGGGGGACATTGCCATGTTAGTGGTAAACACATGTATTAAGGTTGCTTTTTCCAAGATTGATAAAGGCTTTTCTTTCGTAGACTTGTTGTAGAAATTGCTCATTTTGAAAAAGAATTAAAATATTAATATATATAATCAAAGACCAGGGAACTATTTAATAACAGTGAATTTATCTTTAAAATATCAAGAGTTTCTGAACAAAAGAAATAAACAAGTCTGCTTAATTCACTTAAGGAAAAACAACTAAGAATGTGTAATGAGATTTATTTCTTTGTTCAGGGTGCAAAAAGTATACAAATTACTGAGGTTACAAAATAAATGCATTTGAGTAACACAACACTTCTCTACTACAAACAAACATGTTCAATGTAGTATTTTTAACCTACTAAAAGCATAACAGGAATATCCTAAGATCATCACTTTAACAAGAAATTTAAGTATTCATAAACAACAATCCTGATAAAAACATTATTCATATTTTGTTGAGATGATAAAAAAAATTGACACAATGTAATTACTTTGTCGTGAGGTTTTCCACTAAAAACAAATTCAAACACACACGAAATTGTGTTAATGTATTCATTTATTTAACAAAATTACACAAAATGTAGACAAATATATTGCTATGTTTGGTCTAATTTCATGTGAAAGTGTTCATTCTGACACCAAAATGTGACTTTAAAAAGTTGTTAGAACATTTCTATTTTTTTCTGAATTTGAAGATAAATTTTATGATTTAAGTGTTGATTCAAACTACAAAATTATTACCGGTAGATGCTTTTGAAACATTCATAATGTGAGTGGAAACTGTCTAATGATTAAAAAGGAATGAAGAGACACTAAATATGAGACAAAGCAAAATCATCTTTTTACAATCTAGACAAGAATTGTATTCAAAGAACTTTGCAAATAATCTGACGAAATATTACTGTCTAACTCAGTCAGACAGTATTATTGGGACACCACTGTATACCAAAAATGCTATACAAATAATTGTAATACATTTTCCATTTGACAATTTTTCGCAAATATCTACCATATACATAAGAATGTCTATTTCGTCAGAGTAAGGCATTTTTCTTAAGGCCAATTCATATAGGATATTATTCTCATAGCTCACTATTCTTTAAAAATAATTGAGCCAAGACCCGAATTTACTCTTAATTTTAAAAATGAAATTTTGGTTAAAAATCGTGACGTTAATTGCAACTGTCCATTACTGTAAAATAATCGAGCAAGAGAACAATAGGTTGACTTCACAAGCATAATTTAAATTCAAATAACGACATTTTATGAGAAACATGACTGAAAGACAATTCTGTGTACATATTTAACTGAAGACACAAGTTTTCTCATTGAATTAGACGCAACAATATTATTGTGTTACATATTTTAAAATATTGTATTGCATTTTATTATCTTTTGTAAACACAGTCCTTTATGTACTTTCTGATAATTTTGTAACCTCATTTGAAGTGCGTATGATGAATGCATAAAACTTAAGCACCAGCTTTATATACAAAGCAAAGCAAATATTTCCTTATAATATGGCACATAAACAATAATAAAAGATTAAATAGTACACACATGGAAGACACATATTATTGGTAATAAATATCAAATATTGCTGAGGAAAAAAACAAGTGTATTGGTCCTTAAAATAAAATAGTAATTGTGTTACATAACAATCAAAAACAAACTTAATAATACGAAGCAAATAAAACAAATTTGCACCAAAAAAAAGATCAAAAACAATTTATGACCCTCTTCAACATCAAGAATGAGCTTTTCAAATTATTCAAATTAATAGAAAATTGTCATTGTAACATTAATTTTAAGACAGTACTGAGATATTAAAGAAAATGTTTGAGGCATTATTAATTTAACAACTTTTACTTCAAGTTATGACACCAGAAGTAGGGTTGACTATTTTAAAAACAAAAACAATTTACACTTTACTTCAATGTGACACCTTTAAAGGGGCAGTAGCAGGTTTTTCCACCCAAATAAGTCGATGAAATATATTTGAAAAATAATGTCACCAATAGTAGACACCCTTCTCTCTTCGGAAAATCAGGTTAAAAAATGAGTGTAGATGGTTCAGTAAAGCGTTGGGAATCGTTATTGTAATTCGAAATAATAAATTGTGTTCACAATAAAATGGCCGCCATGCAATTTTTGCTTTATACGCAACATTGTTAATACCACTACGGATAATTGGTTTGTTTAATACAATGTTTTACCCTCTAAAGTAAATATAAACGACATAAACTATCATTATAAATGAGAAATTTGAAAAAAAAATAAATTTGCAAAAAACGTGCTACTGCCCGTTTAAAAGGGTGCTCATCAAAAAGTTTAAAACTGACCAAGAGTCAATAGTGAGCATGCCAATGTAGTGGCAACTAGACTCTCTTTCTCTTTCATGTAATTTTCATGCAATAGGTCACAATGTTTTGTTTCTCATCATTTTAGATATAATACAGGTCATTATCTTTGATTATTTGGTTAGTTTATACTGATGAAAAAATCAACAGCAACAATCACCAAACATTTACATATATTTTGAGATTATCATTCCTTTTTCCTGGGAAAAAAAAACCTAAATGAATTTGAGGACAAGCTTTACTGAGACGAGAAACTGGACAGCGCTGTCACATCAGAAATCATAATAAACAAATAAGTTAAATACAAAAGGGGAAACTAGAGTGTGTTCTACCCTGCAACTATTCCAATACATAGTGAGTAGTGATTTAAAAACTCTGTACACTGGATATACATAATATACAAAAATCATATATCAAATATTGCTGAGTTGGCAAATTATGCACCATCATGCTTTCTATGGACTAGCTAAATCATGTGCAAAATACACTACAGTAAAAGTAATAATCAACATAATTATGATTATTATGTATCCAGATTGTCATAATATCCATCTAGAATGAGAAATACAATTGGAGATTACCAAACTATTAATGGATGACATTACAAAATTTAATGAATTCCATGCATGAGTACGGGTAAGTGTTTATATTACTATACTTGATTTCTATGTTTTCTTAAATTGACTACATCCGACAATGACAGTGTGAAAATTATACATTCATAACAATTTTCAACTGATTTATTTGGTTTTATATTCCAACACAATACTGATCATTAAGATTATTACAAATTTTTAATTAGGAGTGTGGGTTAACTGTTTATTGGTTACTATTATACTATTACAAGAAAATTCTACAACAACCAATTAGCCACCAGTGACTTATTGAATTATTCCTAGTATAAACCACTTTCCCCTCGCAATGCACAACTCACAGTAGTCTACATCACTGACTAGAACAGAAAAGTTAAGGAAATGCAGCCAAACCTAAAATAGCCAGTGATGGAGACAGGAGCAAGTAAGGCCGGGTGAAGTTGGATAAAAAACAGATGAGTAATAACAAATATGTTTAAGAAGATACTTTTACAATATTTAAGGATTTTTTATTTTGAAAAATGTTCTTAACTTTACTGTGCACCATTGCTGGTTGATGGGTCAAATAACACTGTTTCAAAGTTTTGTAATTATTTTTTCCCAAAATTGACAAATCAACAATTTTTGTGTGATGATGAACAAGTTTTGTAATCATTGTTTCCAAAAATTGACAAATCAACAATATGTCGGACATGATGAAAACAAAACACATTTAGGGCCTTAGTAAAAGTATGATTAGTTGTGGACAGTCAGACACCAGAGTAGGTACAAACGTTTGAGTCCGGCAGTAAAGGGGTTAACTACTAATAGGCTACGGATAATGGAATGCTTGATATGATCTTTCTTTTCGGTTTTGAAAGAGAAAATGTGAAAACCTTGAGATGAATCGTCTCTAGCCCTATAAAATATATGAGTTAGCAAAACCTTCTATGACTTGAATTTGCTAAATCATTCATTGGTCATTCTCTTCCCACAGAGGTTACTCTATTCATATTTCCGATCCTAACCTTTGTTGTTTTTCGCTTGAAATCGAGAGCAGAACCAAAGTCCCCTAGCGGTGGAAAGCGAAATCTCATACCTTATCCCTGCTTCTTAACCAATGAAAAATCATCCTTCAGTGACCATGTGGACCTAGTGACTTCAAAGATCTAGGTATTTTACTCTGAAGGATCTTGCTCATTAGCATATGTCATTCGAATATGTCTGATGTAAATAACGCAAATGAACTGTTTTAGGTATTTGTCTCTGATTTGTTCTTTTTTTATTATTTAAAAGCATGTTTATGATCAATACTTTTTACAAATCAAATAGCATATTTCGAGGTAAACACATGAAACAAGAAAACGATGGCCTTACGTTCATTTCATCATCATGATGTGTCATTGGCAAATGTCACTTTTACAACTGTGTCCCTGATTGCACAACTAGATTCAATTGCAACCAATCAGGACACTCCCTTTCTGCCCCCAATTTCAGGCATAAACAACAGAGGGTAGGATCGGAAATATGAAGGGAGTAACCTCTGTGGGAAGAGAATGTCATTGGTGGGAAAAGTACCTTTTTATCAAAGGTTAAAAAATCCCAACATATTTCTACGGTGAAATTTGTTAAAACATACAAAATAACGAGGGCTGCCATGTTAGTATAAGAGTATTAATAATGTGTCTGATTTATTTTTTCGGCAAGTAAGGCAAGTGATGATTGTTAATTAGCAGGAAATGATTGTTCATTGTGATTAACAAACTGATTAGTGTAATTAAAGCCAGAACATTCTGTAAAGCCATCAAATTTGGTCGATATACCGGTAAATGAAGAATGCCATGAAGAAATCACAAACATAAAGGAATGTGAGGATGGTTGGGTTTTCATCGCTTTGGGACATTCGAACATACTCAATACCTACAGGGTTAACACTTCACCTGCTGAACTAATACGTACACAACCATTCCCAGTGGCCCATTTACAGTAATCACAAATCATCAACTAAGGCAATGATCAAGGAGTGGTTCAGGGTCTGGGTACCATTCCACTAACCGATCTTAGCCCTAAGATCAATCTTAGCAAATGATAAAAAATGGGCTTACGATTGATCTTAGGGCTAAGATCGGTTAGTGGAACAGCCCCCTGGTGATGGGAATTGATCTGGGTTTAAGGTCACTTTTAAGAGTATTCACTTCTATCACAGCTCCTAGTATTATAGCACGGAGTAAGCCTGCAACCTAGCTATGTAAATACCTGATAGCATCATCTTGAACTAGTGAACCATGGGTGATACGGCGCTGAAATTCAGTGTAGCATTGCACCCAAACCTTACTTCATGTAGAACAGTTCTACTGTGAACAAGTTTGCCGAGCTCCTTGTGGGATTCGAACTTGGACCTACCTCTTGATCTAAGGACCTGGCGAAGGTAATGGGTGATTCTCCACAACTCTGCATGACACCTGGAACTGTAATAATCTTCCGAAGTACCTTCACATCATAACATCAGCCCCTGGTTTTATAGAAGCAACTTTGCGCAAAGCCAAACCGCCTGGTTTAAATCAATAGCTCAATCTTTGCCTTAGTTTCACAAGCATTTCTGGACTCATGACCTGTTTGACAATGACATCTATGTCAAAATGCCACCTTCAGAGAATAAAGAAGTTATATCCATAACAAATTAGTTCTTCATTCTGCAACCCTTGGCCCCACTTCAGTGCCCAAACCTAACCCTGATGGTATGGAGGATATTCATCAATGGAGATATGATATTTTGAACACAAAACTATAAACATTGCTACCTATTCTAGAAAAACGTGATAATGTATGGAGTTGAACATTGAAAATGTCAACAATATGGTAACACTTTCAACAGATATTGCCTAAACTGACTTCAACATTAAAAGAAGCATTTCATCAACATCACACATCTTATGGGATTGACGCTACTATCTGCAATATTGACAAAGTCAATGGTGAAGATAAGACTCTGTTGAAGACTAAATAAGACGCCTCTGACAAATCTAATTAACATCATGCACTTGTATGGTTATGACACAACTATCAATAATATGATCATATCCAATACATCAACAGTGAATGTGGCAATGAACCTTTAAATTAATGTCACAGAACATCAAACATATTTCCCCGATTCTTTATGCAAATTTAAAACGCAAAAATCTCAGTACATCACATCACAACACAAACTGTACAAAATCAGATTCTGTATTCTTTTTAACAAGTTACACCAGATTCATAGACATACAAATACATTAATGCTAGAACATTTTCAATTGTTTGAATTCCTTAAATTTGAACTGCATGAAGGAGAACGTAAAGATTATTCAGACAGTGAGCGTACAAGATTGATGGATCAAGCAGTGAGCATTATATATACAAATAGTAACACAAATTTCACCTTAACCCTTAAAGGAGCAGTAGCACGTTTTTTGCAAATTTTATTTTTTCAATTTTCCCATTTATAATGATAGTTTATGTCATTTATATTTACTTAAGAGGGTAAAACATCTTATTACACAAACCAATTATCTGTAGTGGTAATAACGAAATTGCGTTTAAAGCAAAAATTGCAAGGCGGCCATTTTATTGTGAACGCATTTTATTATTTCGAATGACAAAAATGATTCCCACGGCTTTACGGAAACACGTAAACACATTTTTAAACTTGATTTTCCGAAGAGAGATGGATGTTTTACTATTGGTGACGATATTTTTCAAATACATTTCATCTACTTATTTCAAATGTGCTACTGCCCCTTTTAAGTAAAGGAAACAATGGTCCAAAAAGTCCAGTCCAAGCCTAGAGTGGATTGAAGGTGAAAAGTATCTGTTATGATACACTCTTTTATTTGAACACAGTTTTGTACCTAACTATGTTATGTTATACTTCAGGGCAAAAGTATACTTTATTGCAAAACACATGTTTATCCATAAGTTTAGTGAAGTAATTTTGGCTGTGAATTGAAAAACTTTTAATCAGAGCCACTTCAAGAAATATCAGGATCATTATTGCTTTTGACGTCATGACCCATTGTTCTGTGACATCATGGCCCACTTTTTCATGACATCATGACTCAATGTTTTGTGACATCATAAACCCATTGTTTCATGACATCATCATGTTCCGTTATGTCATGACCCATTGTTCCGTGACATCATGACCTACTGTTCCGTGATGTCAGTTTAAAACAGAACTTTATTGAGGATAACTGTAAACTGGGCCAGGTTGTCTTGAAAGACACAAGAAAATCAAAAGCTGGATATTTTTACATAATGGTAAACACAAACATTTGGAGAATGAATCAGTAACATTTTAACATATTTATTTTAGTAATAACAAGAACATCACCTAGCAAAAACAAGAAATTAACAAAATCACTGAGAAATTTTGTTATTTTCTTGCGAAACAACAAGCTTACAGGGAACAAACATTTGGTTTTTACCTGCCCTGTTTGAAGTGTTAGATAATGAACAAATGAAATATTCACAATGAGTTGTCATCAGTGTATATTGTTCACAGACCATTTAGTATTTCAGACAAAGCGTAAATTTGAAGAGCAATCATGAGTTTATATTGACTTCGCTGCCTGACACTATTCATTTAAACTGACAAAGGCACTCCAAAGATTGTCAAAAAAATGCTGCAATAGTTTTGACAGCTGCATTTTGCTATATGCTTTAAACCTGAGCAGTTTGTGACAAGGACCTAGATTTTCGAAGCTCTTGCTCAGTGCTAAGACGTAAGATGAGGAGATTTGGGGTTTAACACTGCTTTCAAGAGTGTTAACAAGAGTTATTATAGCCAGTATTTTAGACTAGTGTTATTGCAGGGAGAAAGACTAAGGGAGTCGAAAGAACCATATATTAACATTGACAATTATAGCATTAAGAAAGCTTTGAAAATCTCCTCCTCTTTGAATATCTAGATCCTTTATCTAAACATAAGGTCGACTTGAGTAAAATTTCTTGAAGGCACTCTAAAGTAGCTTATTATGTCCAGTTTTATCAACTGCTTATAATCATTCAACAAAATAGGGTCAATGAGGGCAGGGACAGACAGAATCAAGTTTCAGGAATCGAGAACATTAACAAACATGGGAAGAAATAGTACTGTCTATATTTTGTATTGTTTAAATTAAAAGTGAAAAGTGAAAGATATTCCACTCGTTTAACACGCATTATCGCAATGCTGTTATCTGATAATCTTTAGATTATAGGGTAATTGTATGGGGAGAACTGGATCACATTTTGTACAGCCGCCTGGCCCTATTGACAGAAAATGCATTAAGATTAAGGTGAGGTGAGGTGATTAAGGGTTTAATACAGTTTTCAAGACTATTTCTCTTATATCACAGCTGCTAGTATTATTACAAGGAGAAAAACAGAAATACTATTGTGGCTATGTATTGCGGTGAAACCTGCGATCATCAGCTTGAACTAGCGAATCATGGGTGGTACTATGCTGAATTTCAGTATAGCATTGCACCCATACCTTACTGCATGTAGAACAGTTTTCTCTACATCAAAGTTGCAGAACCCCTGGTGGGATTCAAACCCCGGACCTCTTGATCTGAAGCCGAACATGCTAACCACTACACTACCCTGTCCCCCAAGATTAAGGACAAGTTCTCATAGTTTTACAACGGAATACAAGTTTTAAAGATCCTTTACTTGTTTAAGACAAAATGAGAACCCTGTGAGACAAAAAAAACTATCAAATTTATACAACAGGATGAAAGGTGATACACCATGACAAGAAGTTGTAAATCCATAGAAATTACCCCACAAAATGGGTGGCAGTGTTAGAAGCAAGTCTAACCTAATGCTGTAATATGATTTATGATTATGAAATATGATTGGACTATTTCAAACTTGTAAATCGTAACTTGTAAAGATGTTAAAATCAGTTCACAACCAAACCTCAAAACAAAACAAAAAGGCACAGGTTTCTCCGTCAACCTGTCAACAATGTTTATATTGTTGTGAGTAATTTCTACCAAATAATTTCTAAACTCTTTTAGAAATTAACACAAAAGATATTTCAAAGCCAAACATCTAACACAACATCTTCCAAATCTATGCTTGTTATATTTGAATTTTTTTGCAAATCTAAGCAAGCTATCTGTTTTGACAAGGACCTGATTATCACATCTGAAAAACGTGAGTATGATTCAACACCTCTAAGAAATCTCCATCGGCAACAACGACAGGTGGTCGTGATGACCACGCACTTCTAACAGGAGATCTATTTAACTCTTCCATCAAGTCGGTGTTGTCCTCAAACCTTCAACCATGTTAAAGGGGCAGTAGCACATTTTTGCTCAAATAAGTCGATGAAATGTATTTGAACAAAAATTTCACAAATAGTAAAACACCCTTCTCTTTTCGGAAAATATAGTTAAAAATGAGTGTACATGGCTCAGTTAAGCCATGGGAATCGTTTTTGTCATTAGAAATAATATAATGTGTTCACAATAAAATGGCCGCCATCCAAGTTTTGCAACACTGTTATTACTACTACTAGTACTACTACTCCTACTACTACTACTACTACTACGGATAATTGGTTTGTGTAGGAAGTAAATATAAATGAAAAAAAACTTGCTACTGCCCCTTTAAATTGTATAATTACATGCAGGACTAAGATTTGTAACTGACAACCAAGTGACTCTTCAATTGAAGCATTCATTAGTCAAACTTCCCAGTGCAAGGCATAACTCCGTCTCCATCAGTGGCTGATTTAAGCCTTGCTGCACTTCAATTAATTTTCTGTGTCAACATTGCAATTGGCTTCACCTGATCTGCACATGGGCTCCGATTTGCTAGCACAGAAAACTTATAGAAATGAGGCAAGGCTAATAACAGCCAGTGATGGCAAGTGGCACGAGTTACGCCTTGCAGAGGGAAGTGGTCATAACTAAATGACTCTATTTTCATAATTGTCTTGTTTTATCTAACGACCTCTAACCCGTTGCTCTAACTAAGGTTAAAGCTGAGGTTGAGGCTGAGGCTATGTTTAGGTTTGAGGATTATATGGTCATCAAAACCGGCCATCTTCTCTCACAAAGAGAATCATTCCGTGCTGTTATGCTGACCTACTCCACACATCATACACAACATCAGACCTCCTGTTCAGATTGAGGTTGAGGTTTAGGGATGAGGTTGAGTTGCTGTAGAGACGAGAGCCACTCAAACTTCTCCTGTTCATCCTTGGTTTGCAGTGTGATGCACTTGCCTTTCTTCTCCTTCATGGAGATCCGGTATCGGGCACACTTTGCCTTACTGCCCATACCTGTGTGGGGAAACATATACAGTATTTATAAACCTTATTCGGATTTCAATTATTGTTTCGTAGGTTTACTTCTTTTCTTGGAATAACCTCTTATGAGATTCACAACTATTATATCAGAAAGTATACAAGCATGAATTTTTTAGAATGGAGATGGCGTAAATCAAACTTGAAACCCGTCACTCTGCAAACTGGAGGTCTACCTCAAGGAGGAATGAGCTGAAGGAACAGGCTTGATTTACTCTATTTATAGTCAAACTTTCCCCACCTCACCATAAAGCTAGTCTGGGAGAAATACTCTCTATAACGCAGGATTTGAGGAATGAAAAATTATAATGTAAATTTTGACATTTGACGGTTTCATAGCACATCCAGAAGTTTTTAAAGGAGAGGTTCATTTATTGAAAAGGGGGGTGGTTCACCTTTGGGGTCCAGCAAATTGACATATCTTGTCAAATCTGAACCCCCTTCTGGATCCGTCACTGTTTATAAACTGGAGGAAACACTACACGTCGGTCGGTCGTCTGCTCTAAGAAAAACCTTTAGGTAGGGGGATGTCACATTTTGAAAGAACAGACCCCACTCCATACCTTCCACAAAATGGAAAATGGGTGAGGTGAGTCGAGTTGGGGTTTAACACCGCTTTCAAGAGTATTTCACTTATATCGCGACTGCTAGTATTATGGCAGGGAGAAAACCTGCAACGCCATGTGGCTATGCACTGCGGTGAAACCTGCGAGCATCATCTGGAACTAGTGAACCATGGGTGGTACTACGCTGAATTTCAGTGTAACATTGCACCCAAACCTTACTGCGTGTAGAACAGTTCTCTACTGCAGACAGAGTTGCCGTGGATTCGAACCCCAGACGTCTTGATCTGAAGCCGATCGCGCTATCCCGCCCCCCATTTTGAAAGATCAGACCCCCCACTCCACAAAATGGAGAATGGTACTGGATCAACACCTGTACAAATTATTCATGGATAGTCTGAGTCGGCTACTATTTCAATTTAACCCTTAACTTGCGGGTCCCGGAATTATCCGGGAGGCTCATAGAGAAAAATGTTAGACCCCTTAGCGAGATGCGTACGTTGGACTTAGTGCATTTACCGGGTCAGTAATAATTATATTTGCCCCCCAGGCGAAATGCGAGACGAAGTGTTTCCGTGGGTCGCCACATGAAAACTTGTTTACATACATCTCGCAGTTAGCCACGATAACAAGTCTTTCTCAATGTCCGGTCGAAATATCAAGTAAAATTCACACCAAATTGCGTGTGCATTGTTGACCCTTAATGCATCGATAATTAGCTTTACAAAAAGCCAATTTTGTCCTGCTTCGCTCCGAAGCCTTATTTCGCTTGAGGCTTTTTTAACCCACGTGTTTGCATTGTGTCGGGTTTGCCTCGCCCGAGCCTGCTATCTGCCTCGCATCTAGCGAGACGGGGAAAAAAATCGCTAACTCGCCTTACTCCTGCACTTCATATCATGTGAGCGAATTGTTTGTTTTCAAAAACAAATACGTCAAAATAAAGGGAAAAGAATGGACTTCATTCCCATATAAAATTAGAAAATGTCCAAAAAAAATTAAAAACACAGCAAGCGCTGTGGAAAAGGTAATGTTTACACTTCAACAATCCCTTTAACAATCGGCGATTTTCACAACTTCTAAAACATTTATCACGGCTAAAATACTGAATGCATTTTCATATTTTCTATATCACAATAAACCGAAAAGAATAATCTTTTATTCTATATAAAATGCGCATATTTATTCACAGAAATAAAGATACAATTTTACCTTTCTGAGAGGCATGTGAAACCAAACGGCACACAAACTAATCAACATATTTTCATCAGTTATGGTTCGAGGTTAGCGTTTATTTGAAAAGTCAAACAACATAACCATATTTGGGTTGACATGTGCTTATTTGTCAACTGGTTCGAGATTATGATTTCTTGGAAAAGTGAGATGAACGACCGTTTGCAATGCCGCATACATGTTGTAAGTATTGACGATTTTATAGGTGGAAATAAAGACAAACTTTACATAGCTATAGAATTATAACCAAAGGTCGCATTCTAATAATTTTTATATCATTGTGAAGCTAGACATCTTGTCTTCAATTCCGTATATAAATGGATTTTTTTCGTTTGGTATTTATGATGTTACGAGGCCCGAATTAAAGACAATCTTTCGAAAGTAATAGAATAAAAACGAAAAATCATAGAAAATTCATTCAAAGTTTCGGCAGTGAATTAGCCATTTGTGTACGGTTGTCGCTACTTGAATTTGTATTGAACGCCCGTATATAGTCCTTGTTCGCCATGTAGATGCGGTATATTTCGTAAAAACGGTACCGGAATCGCCGCCTGGAAATTCAGCCAGCAGAGCTCGTTAGTGCCTAAGCTCAAACTACTGCTGCTAGCTGCGAGCCTGTAAATTCCGCCACAGGGGCTAAAAATGGTAAAATATATATACGCAACGTAAGGGTTAATTGGATAGTGGAAGCAAAACATTTTCGGTCAAAAGAAAATGTTACTTTGTGCGCCCTTCATACACTGAATAAATAATAATTTCAGCTCATGATCTCTAAGAAGTTTTCAGGACATTTGTTGTCACCAGAAGACGATAGTTTTAGGATCAAGGTGTCTTTCAATTTTTCAGATCATCAACTAGTTTCAATGCTGGTCATATTACAAAACCATGTAAAAAGTAACCTGGTAAAGTCTGTATTGCTTTAAAATATACCTTTGGCAGTCGCAGGTTTCACAGTTTCTGTAAAGACACAATTTTCCAGGTTTATCACTTTGGTGGTCAACTGGTTTTCACAACCCTGTAAAAGAAAGTAAAATGTTTGAAAGGATTTGAAATGATAGAAAACCAATCTATCACATGGTTTCTCTTTTGATGGCAGGTTAGTAATCTTGTAATCTTTCAGAAGGTTTTACTATGACTTGAGAAACTAAACCTCGCAGCAGGTTAGATTTCAACCGTAAGTAAGACCCTGTATCTAATTGTAAAACCTACAAAGCATATCCAAAGTTCTTGCACCCCTTAAAAAACCTATCAGGGATTATGTCTATTGGTCGTAGATATCTTGTTTTCTCGTGATAACCCCTCATTATTATTTCACTCAGTTTTTCTTCTGATAATAACCACGTATGAGGTTTTTATTGTGAAAATAAGTTTTTATTTTTGTTAGTAAGACCTTAAATGAGACTTAAGATTTTTTTTTTTCACAATTCATAACAATTATTATCGAAAAGTATACAAAGATAACTTTTTCAGAGTGTAGATGGCGGGAATCGAACTCGATACCCGTTGCTCTACCTCCACGCTACCAAAAGAACTGTGTGTATTTCCTCAATTTACAGTCACACTGTCTCTGCCTCCATATAACGCTAGTCCGGGAGACATACTCTTTATAATGCAGAATTTGGGAATCAAACATTATAAAATGTAAATTTTGACATTTGACAGTTATAAAATTAAAAAAAACACTACCCCTCATTCTCCTGCTGTAAGAAAACCTCAATGTACGATAAACGCTCACATTTATATTTTACGGTATCTAAGGTAGATAAAACACTCTACCTCGGTTGTGCTGGGGATTGAAAACCCTCATTAAGAAAGCTTCGGGGAAATAAGACCTCAAGCTTCGCTTTCAGTCTTACTTCCCGCTCAGCTTTCTTACCTCGGGTTTTACAATCCCAAGCATAAGCTCTGTATCATGTTTTATCCTACACATAATTTCTAAGTCCTATTGAGGGAGGTAATTGATCCTCAAAATTTTAAGTTTAAAATTTACACAGCAGAGATTGTGGGGTTCAAACCTGCAACCCTTCACTTTGTATCCCAAGATTGCATTTGACCACAGAGGATGGGCGAGTATTAAGGGTTTGACTGTTAAGATCTATTTTGCTCTCTTCAATATGGGGGCATTTTATATGCAAAATTACACTTGGATCACCTGTATCTAAAACATTTACACAGTTGCACTCACACTTGTCTTTAACATCCATGACGGTATATATACGTTAGAGAAAACATGAGGGTTAGGTTTTGGTAGACAACCTTTGGGTGGCGGAATGAAAAGTAAAACATCGCAAGCTCGTCAGGTTTTTTAAATGTCTACCAAAACCCTATCCCTGTTTAAATCCTGATAGAATTGTTAAGATGTGCATAACTTTGACAATTCCAAACATTTCAACATGTTCATGAAACAAGTACACAAACAGGGAAGAGAAAACAAAGAGAAGTCTTACCTCTGTATAAGAAGCCTTATGGTACTGTAATGTTGAAGGATTTTCACGTAATATTGCTCGAACCACTCTCCAGCCTTTCCGAAGATTTTTCTTAAATAAATGATTAATATCACTCATAAGTATGGGATAAATGATCATTAACTTTTAAATCTTGATTCATATAATTATAGAAATTATATGATTTTTCTGAACCACTGAGGACTCCTTTGAAGCAACATAGCTTCATGTGTCCAACACATGCTCTCCCACACAAAAGTTAATGAGAGTTATCCCCCCTTGGGTAAAATGAAAAGTAGCACAAAACTAAAAAGAAAATGCATCCGTAACAATGATAATTCTTACTGCAAAGATCTTTGATCACCATCAATAACAATTCATCTAAGTTACCTTTTTCAAGAGAAAGTTGTCTCTGACAATCTTCCCTTTCTTGACCTTATCAACTTTGACCTCTTCGCGATCTCCATCATCGTCATCATCTTCAGATGAACTCGAGTCATCATCTGTGCTGTCATAGAAACTGTTCCTCTTTATCCCAAGGTTGATAGATGTCTGCAATATGAAAAATAATAATTATCGAAAACCTATCACCAATCAATCAAAAATAAGTTTCTCACAAAATGGATCCTACATCAAGGTCAAGGTCACATGGTCAAAGGTTATAACTTCAATGTGTGACATTGGAAACATAACATGTTCAAGTGCTGACGAATTAAAAGTTACTTCCAGTGTGAAATTGGAAAGCTGAGCGCTCCAAGTCAAGGGCCATAACTCTGAAAATATTAATCCGATCTGTCCCTAAATAGTACATGCATATCACCGATGTATATCCAATGCATGTGTAAAGTTTCAGAAAGATTGATCAAAAACTGAGGGAGGAGTTGATTTCAGAACACAGGTCCTGTCAGTCTGAAGTTGGAAAGCTAAGCGTTCTAAGTCAAGGGCCATAACTCTGAAAATATTAATCCGATCTGTCCCTAAATAGTACATGCGTATCACCGATGTATATCCAAAGCATGTGTAAAGTTTCAGAAAGATTGATCAAATACTGAGGGAGTAGTTGATTTCAGAACACAAGTACCCTTTTCGGGACGGACGGACGGACAGACAGACAGACAAACAGACAGACAGACGGACAGACGGACAAGCGTCAAGTCATCAGTGAACATAAACATTTACTACTTCTAATTTCCTTGCAGTTGCCTATACTTTCATATAGAATACACTCACAAATCTGTAGAGTTTTTCTCCATCGTTGAATTTTGGACTGACACCACTACTGCCGTCCTTCAGATCAACTTCCTGTAGATGACCTAGTTTCAGTAGAGTCTGTGCCATTGCGGATCCGTTCTCACGATTACGTACAATAGACCAGCGCATCAACCAGTCAATCACATCACTTCCTGTGTGAAAGAAATATACTACTAGAGATTTCACAATAAATATATAGAACATCATACTTGTGCATTTGGATCATTTGTATTGAACGAGAAGATGTCATGGAAGCGGAAGTGAACTTTTCTTTACATGAATGAATTATGTCTGCATTTGCTATCACTGATTTCGATAAGAGAAATAAAAACAAACATATTTGACAGTAGACCATTTTATTGTAAAAATTCATAACTTGCCAAAACTTGGTTGATTCATATTTCTATTTTGGTCGAAAATAAAGCTAAAATTAACAAAATAATTTACCAAATTTTAATAATCAATACATCAAATTATATTATATCTGATGTTACCTTTGAAACAATTCTTGTAGACCTCCCCGCCCCTCAGATGAGCGTTAGTCTTCACACCCGCATCAGGATCTTGGATAGCACCGATTATTTCACTGAAATAAAACAAAGCATTCCAGATAAAAAACATCCGGTTCTTTAATTCTGACAGTATATGAAACAGTTCTAAATGAGGTTCTTGGGACAGAATTATTTCATATTAGGTGTTGTTTTAGCTGAGAAGCCAATGACTCTGTAGCTCATCAGGCTCTGCATGCCTTTATTATCTAAGGTTGAAGACATACCGTATTCTCTATGGTATAGCAAGGCAAACAAACATCTTGAAAACATGGAGATGGGCTTTTAGACGGGAGAGACCCCAACTCAGATGAATATTCATACTGGAGATCGTCAGACGGTCAGAATAGGTTTTATGTAGGTTTTTGACACTTAACTTAAAATAATATTATAGATTTATGTAATGTATGACCATGCATCATCTGGCAAAATTGAGGTTGGGCTATAACCTGAGAATAACCCCAACCAGGACAACCCTCCAAAAAATAGAGCCATGGGCTCTGTAGCTCATCAGAGTTTCATTGATTTATTATCTGAGGTTGAATATCTAAGTTATCTCAAGTAATACAGTGTTAACAAGCAAAAAATAGGTTTTTAGATCATGACCCCTGTGACCCGTATTTGGAGTCACAGAGTCACAAATCCTACAATTAAGAATCACCTTTGACCAAAGAGTCTCCACACAACATTTCACCTTTCTTGAGCTTTAAATACTTGAGAAACACTTGATAAAAATGAAAATAGGTTTTTGGGTCATGACCCGTGACCTAGGTTAGATTGGGGTCACAGGGTCACGAAATCTACAATTTAGAATCCCCATTACCCAAGGAGTCTGCACACAACGTTTCAGCTCTCTAGACCTTTTGGAACTAGAGAAGAAGATGAAAATAGATTTTTAAGGATGTGACCCCTGTGACCCCATTTGGGGTCACGGGGTCACGAAATCTACAAGTAAGAATCCCCATGGGCCAAGGAGTCTTCACACAGCTTTTCAGCTCTCTAGACTTTTTGGAACTAGAGAAGAAGATGAAAATAGGTTTTTAAGGATGTGACCCCTGTGACCCCATTTGGGGTCACGGGGTCACAAAATCTACAAGTAAGAATCCCCATGGGCCAAGGAGTCTTCACACAACGTTTCAGCTCTCTAGACCTTTTGGAACTAGAGAAGAAGATGAAAAAAGGTTTTTAAGGTTGTGACCCCTGTGACCCCATTTGGGGTCACAGGGTCACGAAATCTACAATTTAGAATCCCCATTACCCAAGGAGTCTGCTCACAACTTTTCAGCTCTCTAGACCTTTTGGAACTGGAGAAGAAGATGAAAATAGGTTTTTAATGATGTGACCCCTGTGACCCTATTTGGGGTCATGGGGTCACGAAATCTACAATTTAGAATCCCCATTACCCAAGGAGTCTGCTCACAACTTTTCAGCTCTCTAGACCTTTTGGAACTGGAGAAGAAGATGAAAATAGGTTTTTAAGGATGTGACCCCTGTGACCCCATTTGGGGTCATGGGGTCACGAAATCTACAATTTAGAACCCCCATTGGCCAAGGAGTCTGCACATAAAATTTCAGCTCTGTGGAGTCATTGGTTCTGGAGAAGAAGTTGAAAAAGCGAAAAGTTTACGGACGGATGGACGGACGGACGGACGCCGGACGCCATCCCATGCCATAAGCCCATCGGGCCTTTCAGGCCTGATGAGCTAAAAATGGGGATGATCTTAGGCTTGAGTGTGGTCTTATACAAGGGAGAATACAGTAATAATATACAGTATATTATATAAGATGATAGGGTTTGATGAAATGACTTGTCACCAAAAATACACTGCTGGTCAAGGTATGTCAGCAGTCTAGTTCATTAGAAGTTGAACATTAGATTCTAGGAAGAAATTATAATGACACAATTATCACCTGCACTTTGAACGGTGGCTACCTCTCCCCCATCCCATTCTCCCAACTTCCGCTCTCCCCACACATCAACCCAGCTTACAATGAAATTTATAATTTCCATTTCATATTGATTATTTTTTTTATACTCTCTGATATTTTTCCTAGCATTACTTACTTATGAAACGAAGGCAAAAGAACCATTGAGAGAGATGGAAATTATCATGGCATTTTGATTACACATCAATGATCATTAAAGAAAAACATTTCTAAATAGCAATTAGGATGCACCCCTGTCAGCCTTTATTTTGTGGGAGATGAAAACAAAACTTACAAATCTTAAAGTCCATTTTACAAAGATGATATTTTGAAAATATGAGGTGAACACTCTGTCAGGCCCACATTTGAGGGAGGTCAAGATCAAATAAACAAACTTCATTCTCTATGTATTAAAACTCTTTTTCTCCTTGATAAGTCATAAAAGTTAACAGAAAGTGGGGATTCTAACATTTCTTACCTAACATTAGCATTTGCCCTGAAATTCTGGAATGTCATCCTATTGTAGGAAATCTGAAATGAACAACAAGATTTATAATATGATGAGCATTGAAATACTGGGATATATCAGTGAAATAAACTGTCCTTAAAGCTACAGTGAAAATACTTACATTCTACCTCACTTGACGAGATAAATATGGTATTAGTCAAGAAAAGACATATATATCCTTAAAAACAAAACCTGACAGTGAAATAGGGGGTCTGAATATTCAGCCAAAGGGGTTAAAGGCGCTGTAGCACGTTTTTTGCAAATTTTATTTTTTCAAATTTATCATTTATAATGATTGTTTATGTCATTTATATTTACTTTAGAGGGTAAAACATCTTATTACACAAACCAATGATCCGTAGTGGTAATAACAGTGTTGCGTATAAAGCCAAAATTGCATGGCGGCCATTTTATTGTGAACACATTTTATTATATTAGAATGACAAAAAAAATTCCCATGGCTTTACGGAACCATGTACACTCATTTGCAACTTGATTTTCCGAAGAGAGAAGGGTGTTTTACTATTGTTGACATTATTTTTCAAATACATTTCATCGACTTATTTCAGCAAAAAAACGTGCTACAGCGCCTTTAAAAGGGGAATATAAAATACAGCAACTAGAAGGTTAATACTCCAACCTGTTTGGTTGTGCTCTGAGAGCGAATGACGGCACCAATAGCATGAGCCCAACCATCTCTGTCATCAGCTCCAGCTGCCTGGAAATACAGCTCTTCTCCTTGGGGTGTGGCAATCTTCAACAAACACTGCCGCAAAGAAAGAATGATACTAGCTTGAAAGACATGTGGAACAAATTGTGTGCTTGTGAATGTGCTATTTCAAAATTGTCTTTACAATGTCTTTGACAGGCACTAAAAAATTTATGATTAAGAAGAATGAAGAACTAGTTTATGGATATTCAACTTCTTTATTCTGTGTAGGCAATGTCATCACTTTAATAGAATAAAGATGTTGTTTATATCTGTAAAATAATTCTTCATTCTTGTGTGTACAAGTGAAAAATAATCAAAGTGAATCATTAACAATAATAATAAAATAGTTTAATACAGTGTCATGTAACAATGTATAAAACATTCAGGCCGGAATTAAATTACAAACACCAGGAAAAATATATTGTGTTTCATGTAACTCAACTGACCCATAAATTGATGTGTGTCTGAAAAGTCTTTTTCACGTTTCTGAATTTCTTTGAGTAAATTCCTTCACAACTTTACAAAATTGCAAATAATGTAATCTATTTTTCCTCATTAGACCTTCAAAATCATCTGTAGTTTATACATCTGCATTAAACAAAATATGATAAGTTGTTTTTATGTTTATGTATACACATATACGTGCTGGATGAACATCTGTAAAAAAAAACTTCTCTCAACAAACTGACCCAAAACTGTTACCATGGATACAACACTTTTTATTTTTTGGCCTAAGGAGGCAGAAATGACACCTTTAAATGTTATACATATATAAATGGCAATAAAATATATACTGTTTGAGAGGCATTCTAGAAGTTGGTCTGATGAAGAAGACAAATATTTTAAGGATGATCAACTTCTTTATTAACAATAGCGACGTTCCGATATAGATCTTTATACCATTCTAGCATATGGGAGAGATGATAAAAACAGAGGTTATATACATGATAAATTTTGGTATGATAAAATAACATATATGATTGCTGTATTGTAGAGTGGTCACGGTACATTACTTATTAATTGATTATTGGTATGCTGAATTAATTTTTGCAAAAATGTCCTATGTAGTAGACAACTAATCAACAAATAGAATAATTTGGGATTGACCAGGGGCTTATTAATTTTTATTAAGAGAAAAAACTTTCAATTACCGGTAACGTGAAGGTTATGATTTGATTGAGTTGGATAATTTACGTTTTAAGTTTTTCATATTTATTTGGAGAAGACTAATTTTCATGATAAATTTTCATGTGAAAATACAGATTAAATCCCTTACACATGCAATAGGTCTTATTCTTGGCACCCTCTAGATCATAAATATACACCATTAAAAACAATTTGGAAGAAAATCCCCTAATACCAATCAATCATGAGGAAAAAATAAATTTGTGTCATAATCAATCAATTTGTGCAATTAATCATATGAACTAATCAAAATGTCAAGTTAGCAACTAAGTTACTTCCTTGATAGGTATGATTAGCTTTCATTACCTAACACATTAGCAAAACACTACAATATTAACTAAACTGTTGACATAGTGGGAAATATTGCTGTAAGATTTTCATTTCACACTTACCATTAAATTAAATTAAATTATCATGTGATGTGATTAATGAAATCAAATCAAAAGTTTAAGATGCAAATTGTCAGTTAGTGAGTTATTGTTTAACACCGTTTGGGCAGCTAGATCTTTTAAAGGCAACAATTCAAAATATACACTTCCCTCTGGGTAATTGTGTAATCTAATGCAATAGTGACCACTGTCTTGTTACATAAAAATGGTCATAATTATTAATGCTTTTTACACTAAAAAATTCCTAACCCTTCAAATTAACCAATGGACAAATAAATATTTTGATACACAGATATTAAACACCATTCTCTTCCCACAGAGGTTACTCCCTTCAGATTTTCGATCCTACCCTCTGTTCAGTGTTGTTTTACGCTTGAAATTGAGGGCAGAAAGGGAGTGTCCTGATTGGTTGCACTTGAATCTAGTTGTGCAATCAGGGACGCCGTTGTAAAAGTGACATTTGCCAATGACACGTCATAATGATAAAATAAACGTAAGTCCAACGTTTAACCAAGTTTTCTCATTTAATGTGCTTTCCTCGAAATATGCTATTTGATTATGTGAAAACTATTGATCATAAACATGCTTTTAAATAAAGAAGACCAATTCAGAGACAATTACCCAAAACAGTTCATTTGCGTTATTTACATCAGACATATTCGAATGAAATATGCTAATGAGCAAGACCCTTCAGAGTAAAATGCCAAGATCTTTGAAGTTACTTGGTCGACCTGGTCACTGAAAGATGAGTTTTCATTGGTTTAGAAGCAGGGATACGGTATGAGATTTCGCTTTCCACCGCTAGGGGACTTTGCTTCTGCTCTCGATTTCAAATAACAGAGGGTATGATCGGAAATCTGTAGGAAGTAACCTCTGTGGGAAGAGAATGATTAAACACTTGAATGAACCCTTTTTAATTTAAATATTTGTGGGTATCTCTTTATTATATTTACCTGGGGACTGACTTCAGTCTTATCTGTACATGGACACACAATTGAACAGCCTGAGAGAGGTAGCGTACTGAGGACAATCGACTTCTGTCTCTGTCGATGACAACACAACTCATCCTCACTGAGTGTGAACCATCGTGCTTTCCATTTGTTTGTTGCAACCTTTTCAAACAAGAGAATGATTCAGTGTCATGGAATGGGAAAACATGAATAAGATGTACCGTATATATTGAAAAATATCATACTACATGAAATGTATGAGCAAAAAATTCACTTCAGACGATGTATTTAAAAGATAGATCTCCATGAATTTTTTTTTATAATATTCAACCTAGCTCTACCTCACACAGCAAGCCATACGCTATCCAATGGGGTTTAAAGTAGAGTCTTGTACCCAAAACGAACTCGTCCCCAGCGGAAATTCATACCCACGGATAACTTGTACCCCCAAAAACGGAGAACTCGTACATACATATTTTTTTATACATTAATATGCGAGACAACAAAATAATATTGCTTTTGTAGTACAACCTATACATGGCCTCCAATTAATTATTAATTAATTGTGTTGTGAAGTGGATAATCTCAAAGGATAAACTCAAATCTATATACATCCCTACAATCAACTGTGTTGTTTTTGTGAAGTGGATAATCTTTAAGAGAAAATTTGATAATTTCATAAGCAGTGTAAGTTATATGTTTGGATTTCTCTATCATAAATGTTAAATATTTATTCTGTTAAACATGTGTAAAACAACAACGCACAAAACAGGTGTACCTTCCCGACCGGTGATGTCGATAAAAATCATCAAACCATATTAAAGGTACATCCATTGTGTTGTCTGGGGTCAAATATGACAAACGTTATAAATGGTCTTATTTTATCGCGAAATACCAACTGTTACCGAAAACAACCATTTTAACGATACTCGACTTAGTATATTGACGATATGAAGGTAAAAGTAGTGATTTCTGATCGAAAACCGAACAATGCACCGCGTGTGGCGCGCGTCAATGAGTCAAACGTATTTTTTAAATCTTATTTACGCCAGACAAAATAACAAATTTGGGTTGATAATGTTCAATAGGTCATATAACTACTGTGCATGCAAATATTACGTGCACTTTCGGTTTCTGAACATGCATAATGATGTTACTCGATTTTAATTGGAAACTAGTAAATATGATATGTTTGGCGATTGGGGATGAATATGCAAGCTAAGTGAATTTGTTTGTATTGTAAACAGCACATATGGTGTGTTGGAACGTATTAAAGCCAAATAAAATTTTATGAAACACAATGGATGCACCTTTAATCATATCATATATAACATAATATTAATATTATTAATACATTTAATACCAAAAATAAAAAGTGGGTACCTGTTCTCCTGCAGATTTGGGTACGATTTTTCCGATTTTTGTGGGTACAAGTTTTCCTATAGCCAAGCCACTCTCTATATATTCAATTCATTAAAAAAAAATTGTTTCATTTGACATTTTGAAATTTTGAAGAATTTGATTGCCATTGTGATTATCCTGCTGCTTATTAAATATCAGAAGACTGCTTTGTAGCTGAACTCGAGGAAACAATGACCAGACAGAATACAACCAACACATTAGTTCAGCTTTATCAAACACGATACTAGAAGGACCATGTGTTTTTGTTTAAAGAAAAATATATTATTTTTAACTTTGAGCCTACAAATGAATAGAGAACGAACAGTCATTTTGACATTTATCATTTTCAATAAAAACATGGCTAGAGTGAAACCATATTTAATATGCAGTAATTTTTTAGAAGATAATTTTTTTCAAATATGATTAATATCTATGTTTGTTTGGGGGCGTGACGCATGCAATAGTGATACGTATTTTAATCACGATGTAATAAGTAGAAATTTAGTCAACACAGTGTATGCATAACAAAGTTTGAATGACACATATGTGATGAATCATCTCATAAGTATTCACACCGCGCAGCTGGATACTAAATCCATGCAGAAAATCATTTGTAAATTCACACCGGAAGTTTAATTTTGAGAAAAAAACAAGACGACAAAAATATGTTCTGTCATAGAGACACGAGTGGACAATGTATACGCATACAATGTACTTACTTGTGTTAGTAGATAACCCGAGCGGAGGCTGTGGTTTTCTTTATCCATCGCACTGCGATTTGTTTTCAGGTTGTCATTTCTGTTTACCTTACCTAGTTCTTACACATACCACAAGGTGGCGCTAGAGGGAGAGTTACCTCCCTTTCTTTATAAACCGGGAAATCTTGTGTAAAGCAATTAACCGGTCCTTTTCGTTGTACACTCCGCTAAATGGAACACAATGATCATTGGTCAATAACGTGAATTTTAAAAATCAAAATTGTTTGAACAACCACCATTATTTTTCCTATATTTGTTAAATTTAGATATTATGAAAGTAGTAGCCTATATGAGGTATATTTATTTATACAAGTCCTTGTTATAACATATGTTCACTGGAAACGAAACAGAGTTGATCAAAACCTACGGTTCTATTGATAAGCTAGGAATGACAATTTCGTACAGTTATTTTACTGGACATATAAATGTTCATCCTGATCCAGGGGAAAAAAAGCAATAATTAATTAGCCTATCGTGACGGTTGAAATACAAACATGAATAATTGAATCGATTAATTCATAGGAAAATCGTGTGCTGATTAAAATAAATATACCAAGAAGTATTCAATTTAACCATAAAAGTGATAATAATTAACATGATTTAAGTCTAATCGCTTCAACTATAAATAATATAACAGAATAGCAGAATAAACAGAACAACAGAAGTTTATTGCATTTCGGGAGGCCTAGAGAACAGTTTGAGGTGCATGATCGATGGATACCAATGACTTGAAATTCTTAATTTAAAGGGAAAGTTCTATCACCGATCTATCGGCAGCATCCGCCATATTGGATTTTTGGCATTGCGTGAAATGAAAACAAGCTATATTTAACCCAATTTTACACTTTTTTGAAAATTAAACATATACAATGATAGAAAATTCACATAGTAACACAAAACATATAATAAAACGAATAAACAATATGCTTTTAGTCCGAAGCGAAGTTTTCCCCACTCGCAGCGCCGATGAATATGGCTTCAGTTCTCATTGTTTTTATTTTTCGACAAATATGCGCTTTTGTTTATCAAGTTGTGAAATATAAAGTCATCAAAATATTAACTTCATTAATATATTTCAATTTTACTGTGTTTTAATCATGTATTTATATAATATTTGTGTAAGCGAGAACATCCTCTTGAATTATGTTTCCAAAAAAAATACCCCGATAGAACCCTCTAAACGACCTATCGGCAGCATCCGCCATCTTTGATCCTTGACATTTCGTGATATATATTTAAACCAATTTTATTTTATTTTGTTATAATAAAACATATTCACTGATAGAAAATTCACATAGTGACACATAATGTATCATAAAAGTAATAAACAATATGCTTTTAGGCCGTAGAGAAGTTTTCCCTACGATAATGGCTTCAATTCTCATCGTTTTGATTTTTCAACAAATGTGCTCTTGTCTTTATCATATTGTCAAATGTAAAGTCATCAAAGTATTAACTTCATTAACATCTTTCAATTTGACTGTGTAACAGCATATATGTGTAAACAAGGATATCCTCTCGAATTTCGTTTCAACAAAAATACCCCGATAGAACCCTCCTTTTAAATACCGTATACAAGTAGGTGGCGAAGCTGAGCAACACGTTACTATTTGTTGTTGATAACAAGGTGGTGAAATGTTGGATACATGGATAATAATACTATGGTAAATACAACTTCCAAACGCAAGGCATAACTCTTGCCAGTCTGCATTACCAGGGACCCTATATAAGGTCCCTGGCATTACTGGTCGATTTATCCCTTGCGGTATTTCCCTCGCTTTGTTGTGTCAAGATAGTGAATCGCTGCACCTGAAATGCATAGCGGGCCTGGATTTCTAAACACAGATTTCTTAAGGAAATACTGCAAGGCCTAAATCAGCCAGTAATGGAGACTGGCAAGAATTATGCCTTGCATTGGGAAGTTGTGGTAAATAGTGTTCACGAATTTGAGAATAATAAGGACAAATAAACGGGATATAAAAAAAACATGATACTCATCTTCTTCACCCTCTCCGTAATATGGACATAATACATTAAATGGATTAAACTTTTGGACATGTTTCAATTTAGCAACTTTGAAATTATTTGAACAACATATAAACTTAGTTAAAGCCCTTCTCAATCGACAGATTTTATGCAAAACAAGTATCTTTCAGTGTACAATATGAGAAAATTGAGAATTACTTGATTTTGATTCCAGGTTTGCTTGTGCATATCCAATACACGTCGTTTAAATTCTATAACATAAATAAATTACTTTTTTCCAACTTCTTGACAAATCCACACAAAGCCAAAACCATAGGAAAATAAAAACATTCTAACTGCTGATGCCCAGTGGTTGTCACCCACCTCATCAGGTTGTTGCATTAGTGAAAAAACAATGTTTGACATAACTATTATAATTCATGCTAACTATCTTTAACCAGTAACTAACAACTTTCAGCTGTTGGTGGATAAACAAAGGATGGCGTCCACATTCGCATAAAGCTGCCAAATTGCTTGTGGGATAGCCTACTCTAAGGTACATCCATTGCCAAAACCTGCTTTTTAATTCTGCAGAGAAGGAAACACTTGTTATTTTCGTAAACCATTGTCCATTTTATGCTTTTATTAAAGCTGCATATAATTTTATGAATTTTACATGTTATAGTCTCTCATAACTCATATTGAGTGGTTCTGTACTTTTATCTGTGTTTTATGCCATTAATATTTTGATGTACAGAAGTGAGACTCAAATAAAAAAAAAATTGTCTTGTCTTGTCCATTGTGTTGTTGGGGGTCACATATTCCAAATGTTATAAATGATGTTACTTTATCGAGTAGTATCGACTGTTACCGAAAACTATCATTTTTATGGTAGTCGACTTAGTATATTGACGATATGAAGGTAAAAGAAGTAATTTTTTGTCGAGGCGAAATGGTCGTGTGGTAAGCTGTTGGTACAGTCAATGCTGGCGATAGTTGCCTTATTCTGAGGGTGAGGTTTCGAATCCCGCATGGGACTCGACCCGAAAAAGTACAAGAATTAGTTCTATTGAAGGTAGTGTTTGGTAAGCTGTTGGTAAGTCAATGCTGGCGATAGTTGCCTTATTCTGAGGATGTGGGTTCGAATACCGCATGGGACTCGGCCCGAAAAAGTACAAGAATTAGTTCTATTGAAGGTAGTGTTATCCCAAATGTAACGATAGCGCAGTGGTTAGCGCGTTCGGCTTCGGATCAAGAGGTCCGGGGTTCAAATCCCGCCAGGGGCAGGGCAACTTTGTCTGCAGTAGTGAATTGTTCTACACGCAGTAAGGTTTGGGTGCAATGCTACACTGAATTTCAGAGTAGTACCACCCATGGTTCGCTAGTTCCAGCCGCTGCTCGCAGGTTTCACCGCAGTGCATAGCCACACGGCGTTGCGGGCTTTCTCCCTGCCATAATACTAGCAGCCGCGATATAAGTGAAATACTCTTGAAAGCGGCGTTAAACCCCAACTCACCAAATGTAACCATGTTATATTTGTTCACTATCTAAATGGCAAGAATGTCTTGTGATTTCTGATCGAAAACCGGACAATGCATCGCGATTGACGCGCGCCAATGTGTCAAACGTAATTTTTGGAATCGTATTTATAACAGACAAAATGACAAATTTGGGTTGATAATGTTTAATAGGTCATATACTACTGTGCTGTAAATTGGACGTGCAGTTTCGGTTTCTGCACATGCATAATGATGTTACTCGATTTTAATTGGAAACTAGTAATTATGATACATTTGGCGATATGGAATGAATATGCAAGCTGGGTGAATTTATTTTTACCGTAAACAGCGCATATGGTCAGTTGGAACCTATTAAAGCCAAATAAAATTTAATGAAACACAATGGATGCACTTTTAATATGAATTTACAAAAGTTTGTGTGGATCACTTCTGTAGATTTTCTTTCTAAAGTTCCCCAAATTTCCGAACCGTATATTAAAATCGGCTGAATTTTCCTGTCGAAAATATCAAAACATGTGTTAACATAATATATAACTATAAATCATATATAAAAGAAGCGTTACTAAAATATTCAACTTTGCCAGTGACCAGTCAAATGATTTTGCCTTTTTCAATTCTGTAACATGAAAATAGAGAAGGCCAACGACCCATGAGTGTATGGCGACTGTAATCATTGCCAGGAAGTGTATACATGTCAAAGTTTATTTTAATCACCAATATTCAGAGATATCCCCAGAACCATAGTTGTATGAATGTACATACATGTACATGTATATGCCATAGATATATTTCTTATCAATTCACAATCAGAAGCTGACATTCAGATATTAAACTTTGACTGGGCCAAGTTGGGAATTCAATACTAATAGTTTCCATGTCATATTAAATCAAAACTATTAACAAAATTATTAGCTAGGATTAGTTTTCAAGAATTAAAATGAAGCCATACTATTCACCAGAAATCATACAATTGGTCTTGTACACTGACGGGCAAAAGAAAGTATGTGGCTCAGTTGTATTTATCATATGTATAATTTTCAGAGTCAAATATCTCGAATTTTCGACGTCGTATTAAAAAACGGACTATAGTTTGTGAAATTAGTCCAAACCATTAAATCAGTCAAAGAATACCTCTATGAATTTTATTATTATTAAAATTTAAAATTGAAATTTTGAAATTCCCCCAAATTAATGTTGATAAAATACAACTGTTCATCGACATATAACACATACTCTGTGTGAAAATCAATAAATGTGCTTCGTCCTGCACACATTTGAACATGGTAGGGGTCATGTTGGTGTAAATTTCATTTCTTACCCCTGTCTACTTTAAATAATGATATTTTAGTTAAAAAATAAAACAGTCACCAATAAAGTCATTCAAACTACTACCGAAAGGTGTTATTTTATCGGGCTATAATCAAATGCATCTCATTTCTTTAAAATATTGAATTAATCGAAATCGAGTGTTATACTTTCTTGTGCCCGTCAGTTTATATTTTGCTTTTTAGAGAACTCATACATGCATAACGTCTTGATTCCTGCTTATTGTTTGTATGAAATCATTCACTGAATACAGACAACGTGTCATGTTAGTAGGCCTAATAAGTTATTAACATACCTAAAATAATCATTTCAGCTCCATGCCAATATCCAAAAATGCGTTATTTTCAAGTTCTTTTGTTTATTCAAATGTGCACATTATATTGCATTTTTAGCAATATCTAAAATATGTGTGTCAGTGAGAAATCCTGTTCAATATGCGATAAACGATGAGAAAAAAGCCGTTTTTAATTAAAAAGTGCATAATTTATTTTTGTTTCTCTTTCCAGTGTCATTAATTTTCAAAATATAGACTTGCTATGCATCCCCGTATGTAACTGAAATGTGTTTGAAAGGATTCTGAACTTATTCGTTGAAAGCTAGCGCTTCATCTAAATACATCAAATCAGTCAAAAATGGCGTAATTTGCCGACGGGAGTATTATTATTAATGCCGATAACTCTTTAAATCGTTCGGTGGACCCCACATTTTCTTACATTTTTGGATAAAAGGCACAATAAACCTGCTATTTTGAAAAAATAAACGAATTCTAAAATATTTTGTTTCATCGTCCCATTTCTCCTTAAGAACAGGAAGATTTTCTGGATTACGACTAATATGAAAATACATGACGTTTCGGAGTATATGCTTACTCCTTCATCAGGTGGAACACCTTCCTTTTCTTATGTATGCCACTTCTTAAAGAGGCTGTAGCTACTGCCCACTTAAATGTCCTTCACCGGACAATTATCGTTACTACACGATTAGTTCTTGACGGTGTGTGTTTCCGAAACAACGTTCATCAGTTCGGTAGACAGAGCTTTCAAATTAAATAACATGGTTCGTCATGCTAAGTTTTATGTAAATGGTTATTTATTTACCAGACAATTTGATCAATGCGTAGGTATACAACCCCACGTAGGCCCCTATATCGATTACTCGATTTATCAGATTGTCGAAAATGTGTCATGGTTTGGTGACACGTTTGACTAAAAAAAACCTACTCCATCGTGGTATTGTGTAAGGCTGTGTAATATTATTGCATTACCAATAAATTGCAATACAGACTTGTGCAATACACGCATTGCAATACAATTTTCATATTGCAATATATTGTACCAACAAATATTAAGTCCAAATTATTCATTTATCTTGTAAAAGGCACATTTACTGGCTTAACTTGTATTTTGAAGTGTTAGAATGTGTGTTGGACTGTATTACAAATGATCTTTTTAAAGATCTGAAAGTAGTTTTTATTAAATGTGTCCTTTTTAAACTGCAAAAAGAAGTATAAAAGTTGAATTTAGTTCATTTAGCATGTTGCAATATCATTGGCACTAGTTAATAGGGTTTCTAGAGAAATATCTCATTCTCGGAGGATCTTGCAATAAATTGTGGTACGTATTGCAAAACATTACGGTTCAGCAATAAAAAAAATGAGGCAATACACAGCCTAGTATTTTGTACCCGCAGGCCTGCTACAGGTCTGCTACAATTCCCTGATTCTCTAAGCAGAGTTTGCCCCATATCGCTACCGACTGGCTTATCGTCAATATTGACAGCAAGTATCTTATCAGCCAATGAAATGTCGTAATTAGAAATTTGATTGTCGCTCGTCGATCCTCAAATCTGGTCACTGCCAAAATTGTTGGATTTTAAGCCATTCCATTGGATCGTTGGTTTTAGCGCAATCTGATTGAAATCGACCTTGTTCCTAGGAATACAATTTGCTAAATTTGCATCTACCAGGGTACGTACCGGTTCTATAGATTCCTCTCCACGGGTTTGGCGAAGAAACCTTCGAACGATATGATTTCGTAGCCGGTTGATGCACTGTTTTTGCAATCTTTATTCCTTTATTCAATATTCAATATTTAATATTCTTATAACTGCAGTTATCCCAGTTGTGCAGCATTCTCTTCCCACAGAGGTTACTCCCTTTAGAGTTCCTATCGTTACCTATTATGTATACATGCATATACACTGTCGACCAAAAGAAACTTGATTTTTCTTGAAATGAAAGATGAAATAATTTCTGAAATATAATCAATGGTGGTCTCCACGTTATGCTAATACAATAATAAATATGACAATCCATTGAATTCGTTGAAAAATTGTGATTCGAGTCAATAAGATTCATGAAAACCACACCCAATGAAGACCCCTATTTCCGGTTGATTCACTTGCGCACGGTAACCACGTACATCACCAATTTAATGCGAATGCGTGCCTGTATTGTTGCTCGCGGTTGTATGAAAATGTGTTTCAAATGGTTTTCTGATCAAGCACTGATCGAAAACTGTACAACTTCTGTTGTCTCATTTCAACAATCGCCATTCTTTTGTGACATGACAACTTCTGAAATTTAAATATATTATGCAAACATGGTGCAACTTCATATATAATGCTAAATGCATAATGCAATATTGCTAAACTGTTCATTAAGGTTTTTACGAAATCTGATAAGGTATCTAGTAGACGTTTCTCTTGCTCGACAGTGTAGGCGACATTTCACCATTTTCGCATTGTCGGTGAAAATCATCCTCGATAATCCAGGGTATACCTTCCGATAATCTACACTATTGCATCGGTTTCCTGAGTCCGTTACGCTGCGCTGTCGCAATGCCAGCTATTTAGGGAGGTAACAAAGTTGTTGCAGGGGCCCCACCGTGGGTCCAGGATATATATAGTGTAGATTATCGGAACGTATGCCCTGGATTATCGAGGATGGGTTAAAGTTTGCAACACTTTTAACGTCCTTATTTTTGTCCACACAAACATCGTTTTACATCTGCGACTGAATTCTGTCTTGTAAACAATATGCGTAGGCCTACATCGCACAGATGAAGCACATTTACAGTCATTCCGATATTTACGGAATACTCAGTTTGAAACAATGTAGCTGATTGCACAACTAATGTGTGATGCAACCAATCAGGAGCCTCTATTTCTAGCCGAGAAGTGCTCTCTCTTTTATCCATCTTGTCCGTGTTTGATTCCACACTGCGGATGTTTATGTGACTTTGGTCGTCTCAACATTTCGAACATCTATTATACAGACCTTCAAAAGATACTTCACACTCAGTTTGAAGGCTTGTAAAAGAAACACAGACATTAGTTAGAATCAGTGGAATAGAATATTCCATATTAATTCATTCGATTATAAAACTTTATCAAACCACACCAAAAATAATCAATAAATGAACTTTGGAAGATTGGTGGTGTCCAAAAAGTTCATTGTAAAAAAACATTTTTTTATAAAAGGGGAAATTTCTTTTGAGCGTCAGTATACATAAATGTAATTATAATGTAATTAGCGTGTCAGTAACAATGCAAAACCGACTTTAAATTATTGAAACATCCATGTTCCATTTTAAAAGGTGTGTGTTTTTGCGGATAAGAAGCACCATTTATAGTACCCTTGTTCTATCGACTTACCACACTTGTCTATGTGTCTGTTATTGTTATTTAATCCATGGTCATGACGTCACTCTATTGTGTTAACAGTTGATTATTATTTAGGAATCTACTGGTCATTGACTGTCCCAGTCAGGAGGGGTGTTAGGTTTAGACATGTTTAGTAGCTGATCGAGTACATTTTTCGAGACTGATGTATTTCGTCTTGGTGTATCTGAATAGGATCTTAAAATATCTCTCAACCAGACAAATCAATTATTGTGATGCATGAACCTGGATTCGAACATGCAACCCTTCGCTTGGTAGTCAGCGCTTCTAGCTATTAGGCCACAAGACGCTGTTAGAAATCTTAGGATTGTTTGTCAGTAAGAATCCCGGGTTCTATTCAAGTATTGTAATGCACGCGGAAGGCATGGAAAGGTGGAGCTTTAGCTGTCAATCACTTCGCCTCGCGTGGAAGTTTTGTGCTGCACGTGCGTGGAAGAATCCATTTCATGAGTGTCGCAACTACTTGTACCATATCCGATGAATGAGCACCGAAATTTGCAAAATAATTGATTTTGGTGTCCCAGAATTGAAATTTATTGTTTCAAATGTAAAATAATATTTCGTGACGTCATATATGGATTAAGATGGAGAATGCATTCGGAGCAATGGATTCGTTAAAAATAATGAACTCGCCCCTTCGGGGCACGTTGATTATTTTTAACGAATCGACAGTTCCTCATGCATTCTCCATTACTGAATTAAGCCTCACCATATGAGATGACATGATTCGTAATGATAAAAGCCACTTCCCATTGATGACAAACGCGTTTATATCGCAGATCATCACAGAGAGGTTAACCCAGGGAGGATTAAGCAAGATCTGGCTGATTTGCAAACCTTCATCACTTTCCTCAGAGCACACAACCCTTTTGAGACACTTCATCAAGATCATCTGAGAAATATTGCCACTGATGTTGTTGCAAATGACAAGGTTAATGTTGATGATGCAGTCGAAATTGGCCACAAGATTCAAGAAAATTTGACAGGAAAAAGATTTGGAGATATTGTCATGAGGAAATCGAATCAAGTTGTCACATTTGCAATCATGCAGAAATCAGTACGTCTCTCTGATGGAGAAGAACTGCGAATGTCATCAACAGAGCTCTACCAAAGACTTCTAGCAATGACTCTAGTAAATGGTCCACCATCAACAAGTGTATTCTCCTATGAACTAGCAGCAGTTTCACCAGCTCTATTTAACGATGACGGGTCAATGAGGAAATGTCAAAAATCTACATTGGCAAATTTCATACTTGACAACCACCACAAGGAAATTGTTCATGTCACTGAAGCAGGAGCAGTGATCGATGGATGTGCGCTTCTTCAACAACTGCAATGGCCAAAGATTGGATGCATCCTTGATCTTTGCCAAATCTACATTGAAAATGTGAAGCACAGAACATTGAGACATCAACAGTTGTGTGTAGTATTTGACAGCTACCTTACATCTACCACCAAGGAACCAGAGCAGAAAAGGAGAAAGTTCATGAAGGTATCTTGCCCTGACATTGTAGTTTCAGCTTCCACACCAGTTCCTCAAGATAAGTCTTCTTTTCTGTCAAACAAGCAAAACAAGCAAGCCCTGATCAGTCTCATTGGAAGAAAGCTTGAAGAGGATGGCATTACTGTTGAGCATGTGGGTGAGGAAGGTGATGCTGATGTTGTTGTGGTTAGAGAAGCACTTGAAATGGCCAAGACTTCAGCTGAAGTTGTGGTTATGGCTGATGATACAGATATCCTTGTGTTACTCATTCATCACAGCAAACCACACACCAAGATTTTCATGAAGACCAAGAAACAGTTAGTTTCTATAAACCAGTGCAGAGAAGGTTTGGGAAATGAAGTGTGTCATCTGCTCCCTTTTGTACATGCCATGTCTGGATGTGACACAACTTCAGCAATGTTCGGAATTGGAAAAGTGAAGCATCTAAAACTTTTGCAGAAATCTCAACCACTCAGAAAGATTGTGTCTAGATTTGGAGATCTGTCATCTTCAAAGGAATCTGTCATAGAAGCTGGGGAAAGATTTGTGAGTTCAATGTACAGTAACACTGAAGAAATATACCAGCTTGATGATTTAAGGTACCTTTTTGCAGTTTCAACAAAATTCACATCTGTTGAGAGAATGCCGCCAACAAGCAGTGCATGTGCATTTAACTCCCTTCGAGTGCATTACCAAGTCTCAATATGGATTCATCTCAAAACTGTGCTGGACAAACATGAACATGGGTTTCAAACTATCAACAACATCATTACACATGTAATAACTGATAAATGTGCTGCCCCAGCCAATCTTTTGAAAGAAATCCGGTGCTCTTGTTCAGCTGGTACACAGCTTTGCACCAATTGCAGCTGTTACAAAAAGAGAATTCCATGTAGCATCCACTGCAAGTGTCGGGGGTCATGTTTAAATCCCTCACCTATTGCTGGAGCTACCACTGAAGAATGAGTGATTGTGTATTGGATATTTCCTGTAGTATTTCAAAGATTGACATGTACATAGACTGTAAAGACACTCAGAATAACTGTTGGACAGTGATGTGACAGTGACCATTTATCATGCTATGTTCTGCTTGAATATACTGGGCACCAGGGATTGTAATATTGGTGAGTTGATCTGTTTAAGAAAGCTTTGTTAATATTACATGAATGAAAAACATTTGCTAAAATTGTTTTGCAGTTTGAAATAACTTTCTTTTAGACATTAAAAAAACACCTTAAAATCGGACATTACACTGAAGTCCTGACATCCAAATGTACCATATGTATCCAATCAGCCATTTAAGCTAATATGTAGACATAAGAGAAATTATTTATTTTTAACAAGTCTATTTACATTGCTGTTTTATAGTGATGTTTTAATTTTAAATTTGATGTGTCAATTTTTCCTCAAACAAAAGCCAATTTTAATGTCGAGAGAACGGCCATTTTGAATCCAAGATGGCCGCCATTATATGGTCATTTGATTCAATGCATTTTTATTTAAATTTGTTTTGGAGGGATCTAACCTTCCCTTCAAATGCTAAATGTGAATTAGGTTGAAATTGATAAAATAATAATTGTTTGGAAAAGCTCAAGCCCCACATGTGTGATTATTTGCCAAATTGTAAGAAAAATATTCGAGAAATTCACTATTAATTAAAAATTGAAAAAAAAATAATTTCCCCACTCTTGATTTTTCTTGGGTTTTTATGTGTGATTAAGTACATATCAAAATATTATTTAAAACAAAAATTGGCCTGTTATCAGAAATGTCTAGGTTCAATGAAGTTTCTACTGGCCTATAACGTTGGTGTCTTTCCAGGAGAAAACGTCATATCCTTGCTAGAAATAAATGGCCAATCCATAGCAACTTTTCTGCTTTATTCGCCTGAAATTTGATCTCTATATGCTTTAGTTTAATGAACTGTTTATGACAGTGTACATATTGCGAGACGTTCATAAACACACTTTCTGTATGTCAACCAAACCATAGAACCTGACACTCAGACTCAAAAGTAATATATTCATAAACTATAATCAGAAGAAGTGATTTTTTCAGTTTGAAAACGGAGAGGCTCTTTTTCTGTATTTTATAAAATGATGATATTTTCAGAATTAACACTTCTTTCAGAGTCTATAAGTATTAGATTCATAGAACATGTAATCCTTTCTTGAAATACCCTCGAGGTGCTCTTAAAGTGTTTTTCATAAACATGATTTCCCTTAGAAAAAAATACTCATCTTGCATATTCATCTCCAATATTATGATAATACCATGCTACAAATGAAAATCGAATAACAGCCAAGTACATGTGCAGAAACCGAAACTACACGTCCCATTAACATGCACAGTAATTATGTGACCTATTAAACATTACTAACCCAAATTTGTCATTTTGATTTAGTTTCCAAGATTACATTCGACTAATTGCCAAAAGGTATTGTCCGTTTTTCAATCAGAAATCACTCCTTACATCGCCAATAAAATAAATCGTCATTAAAACGGTAATTTTCGATAACAGACAGTATTTCGTGATAAATAAACGTCAGATACATTTAACTCCTAACCCATTTATGTGTTTGAATTGTGACAGGGCGTATGTAAATGCTTATGTTATAAAGTAAATCTACATACAGATGCAGATTATGCACATCATGTATTTATTTTTTTTTTTTATAATTTTATTTCTTTTTCAGATACACAGACATATATATGATATTACATTCATAGTACAAACGTTTTCAATAGAAGTACAAACACATATTAGTACAGAACAACTGCAAAACAAAAATACAGGAATTCACTTAAAGTTCTCTCGTTTCTTTTTAAACCTGGCATTTGACATTCAAAAAGTTGCAGTGAGTTTAAATGGAAAATAGATTATGGCATACGGACCAGAATTTAGTGAATTTCGAATAATTACATTCTGAGTAACATACGAGTTTGTCAATTTCGTAGGCATGTTTTAAATCTTGTTTTATTGTATGAAGTTGCGGTAAAGATCCTTTTAATTTGGATATGTATATATTATACTTGACAGTTGTTATAATAAGGTTGAGAATCATATTTCGTCTTTCAGGATATCCGAGACATATATTGCGTTTTGAAAGGTTCAATTTGGAATCTGTTTTTTGCTCTATCCAGGTCTTGATTCTGTCCCAGATGTTATTCACAATCGGACAATCATAGAATATGTGAACTATAGTTTCTAGAGATACTTTACAGAAGGTACATTTATTTGTGTCTTTTAGTTTCATTTTGAATAGGAGATCGTTCAGAGGGAGAATTTTATGTATGATGGAGTATTGAAACCAAATTTGCTTTGTGCCGAGATGTGATGAAAATGGCGTCTTATTTATTTCGGCCCATTCTCTAGAAGTAATAGATTGATTTAAATCCTTTTCCCACTTCTGCCTGTATTTATATGTGTAACCTTTGGCAGAGCTCTGAAACATATCATAGAATAGTCTGCATCCTTTAATTGGTATTACGATGTCTGATAAGAAGTATGGCAGGATGGGATTGGATAGTTTATTTGATAATTCAAGATTTTTATTTTTAAGATAAGCTTTGATTGACTGAACTATACCAGCATATTCTAAAAAATGTGTTTTACATTTATAAGAATTTGTGAACGTTTCGAAGTTTTGAAACTGTCCTTGTTCATCCAGGATGTCATTTATAAATATTATTCCGTGTTGTATGTAATGTGTATAGCATATTTCCTGTTTGCCTATTGTAATATTTTCGTTACACCAGATTGGTTGGGAAAGAATATCGTTGACATCATTAACATTTGAACCTTTTTTGCTGATAAATAATCCCCAAGCTCTGAGTACATCTCGCCAGAAAGGGTTTGTCCTCGGTGTAAGGATCTTTTCTTCAATATACTTTTGTGATTTGAGGTAATAATGCTCAGATTTTGGAGCTACATTTTGTACATATAGTTGTTTTAATTTGTTGTCATCTTCTGACTTGAAGAGTCGTTTAATCCATGCTACTTTTTGTGCTAAAATTGTGTTCTTTATATTTGGTACTCTTATTCCGCCGTCTTCGTGTGATTGTGTTATTTCATTACGACTTATTTTGTCTGGTTTGTGACGCCATATAAAGTTAAAGCATAGACAGTTTAATTCTTTAATGATCTTATCACTTGGGTTCGGAAGAATTGAAAATAGGTGATTTAATTTTGGAAGAATCAGACTTTTTAAAACTGTATTTCTTCCAAGGGGAGTGAGATCTCTTCCTAACCATTGATTCATTATAATTCTGATCATTTTCAGTTTGTCCTTATAATTCCTTTCCACCATTTCGGCCAGGTTATGTGTAAAGGTTATGCCAAGGATAGTGAAATCGCGTTGATTCCAGTCTAGTTTATAACTTTTACAGAGGATATTTTGTGAGTGTTTCAACGCCCCTATCATGTATTTATGTCAGGCATCTCAAAATATCGCTTTTTATGTAATGAAACAGGAAATACAGCTAGTTTCTCAAGTAAAATTGATAATTTGATATTATATCATATTTATATTGATCTTTAAATATGATTGGTAATTTCATTGAAGAATCTATTCAAATAAAAATCATAACATCATACATTGAAAAAGAGGTTAAATCTATTTATCTGTAAATAGTTTACTAGCAACCAAATTTCCAAGAAATTTCAGGTCATTGGTTCGTTCAAATTTAAGAAAATACACGAGAAAATAAGAATTCGGAAATAAGCATCATAAATTTAAACATGGGATAATATTTAATATCATTTCCAACAATCATTTTCCATTTCTAAATAAATCGATAGCTTTAGTGATGGCCATTGGTACACTGTTATTCTCGCACTGAATTATGCCAAGGTCGGAGAGTGTCCTTGGAAGATAAGCATGTATATGAACACCTCATAATAAACCTGCATGCACTCCTATGACCCGGGTTATGTATGTCACAAACATAAACAATGAAAGTCGTAAATTACGTAACAACCCCAGCGTCTTCCGTATGTACAAACGAAGAATGTAAATGCAGGCATATTTATTGTAGCTCATTCAACACCTAGTTAATCCAGCTGACGAACTATCTCGAGCTGTATAACCGGTACGTTCTCACCAATTCTTAATAAATGCCACTTTCAGTGTCCTGTCAATAACCCTTGTCCAACCCGTCTGTTCGGAAGACATTGTGTCGTCTGCTTCCTCTCGGAATGTCGTCTGCTCGGAAGATCCTCTCTGTGTTTCATGTGCTATTTGTTTAGGATATACCTCATAAAGGCCGCCTTGACATGGCGTAAACCGTTCTAATTCTCGCCGCAATTCCAAACATCCTAATAAAGTCAACGTATTTACCTACATTAGTCCATGAACTGACGGAGATTCTGAAGACTAAGGTTCCTTGTTGACAGTCGCCTGCCTCTACTAATGACATTCACGCCGTACCATGGAGTAGGTTTCCGTACGTGATGTTCACCTGTCCACGAGGATTAAAAAGCCAGGTGAAACAGTTGCAAACTACGTCTAAAGACCCCAGTCTAATTATCTTCTTTTGTAAATGCTATACTTTGCCAACAAAGACTCTATTTACCATCGCTAAATTTCTCTGATTGAAAACGCATGCCGGTTGACAATGAGACTGCGCCCTCCAATTATCTCTCCAGATGGCTGCCATCTTGGATTTGATGTGTTGTCCCTGCTAACTCCCCCGCGCGCGTATTTTGGATAGTAGAGAGGCGAGGATTTGTAAATCTAAACAAGATTTTAGAGCACAGACGTGAAGATCTTCCATCTTTACAGACTTGAGTTCAGGGGTCACCTCGTACACGAGTACCGAGCGTTGGCTTGTTGGAGGTTTTGAAGTAAAATGTCAGAACATCATGCAGTTGATGCCTTTTTGCATTTATTTGATTGAAAAATAGTTTTAAATCACGAATGGAATCAGTTTTAGAAAATACTTCCTAGAAAATAGACGTTCTTAACTTTTCAACTGATACACCATTGAAACATCTGACATAGATAATATGAATTAAGGGAGTAATGAATGAATGAAAATGATTCGGAAAAATACACGTAGTTACATGCATACTTCCGTTTCTCTTACGACTTTTTATTATATTTTTAATAAAAAAAAATTCAAAAATGTATTCCATTACAATTGATAAAAATAGAGCGATTGGCTCTGAAGCTCATCAGGAATCATGTTATCAATTATCTCTAAGGAAAAGATTAAGATATCACATAATAAGTCATTGCCGAGTCATCAAATTAAAAAGTTATTATCAAAATTGGTTACACATTAATCCACATGCATTATAATAATGTAGACCTTTGCATTTTATTGCACTTATTATACATAATGAAAAAGAGCCCCGGTTTGTTTTTAAAAATCCTATTTCTCATAGGGTCCTTTTCAATATTTAATTAATAAATTAATAAATAAATAATTTAATTAGCATCTGAGTGTAAGACTAAATCAGTAATACAGCAGAGACGTTTGAAGTAACCTGAAACATCTGTGTATTAGATGCTGTTTGCATCTCTGCCAGGGAGTTGTCACTCCCCAGGTCAACACCTGCAATTACACAACCCTGGACTCACAGCCCGTGAATTATATATTTTAAATTTTGTTTTCCCCATCTTTGTTTATTTTTCTTTACTAGAAAAGAATATATGGTATCACACACTCTTGTAGGTAGTTCTAATAGTCTTATCTTATTTCATCACCATTCATATTTAGTTCACATATATAATGTCAAATAAAACATTTTAAACCCCTTTTCAATTTTTTCCTATGCATCCTGTCACAACAAAAAGTTCACAGGCTATTCAATAGTTCTAATTCCACATCGATTACATCAAACATGTCCATAACATAGTATTACTCTTAAGCTGACATATGAAGTGCACATAAAATCTCATTATGTTCACAGCTCATTAAAACAGGTTTTTTAGGCGGTGACCCCTGTGAACCATATTTGGGGTCACAAGATAACCAAATCTACAATTTAGAATCCCTATTGGCCAAGGAGTGTGTACATAACATTTCAGCTTTGTAGACCTTTTGGGACTGGAGAAAAAGATGAAAATAGCTTTTAGGTCATGACCCCTGTGAGCCTGCGTCAGCTGGCTGCACGGTTTTCGCCTTTGAATTTGTCTTTAGTAATCATTATATTTTCAACGTAGTCTATCATCTTTTTACTGGTCATATGACCTTACGACTTGCTTTTATTTCTGTCTCTGTGGGATTTTACTTCTTTTCGACTTTTTGATACCAAGAATGTCAACAATAAAATTAAAAAGCTGAACAATCTTATTGTATAACTGCAAGATAACCTTGCACGGACATCTTTGGGACATTTTGTTGGCAAACATTTAACTAAAATGCACCTTAAAAACTTAAAAATGCAACATTTTGTTGTATAAAGGTTTAAACGCAAGATGTCGCTTCCTCGTGTTGCTCTGATCCCAGGGTTCGCTCCGTGCAGGGTTTCTTCTTGAACGCATCGTCTATTGTTGGCTACAAATTGATGGTAACACGATGTTAGGAGTTTGCACTTGTAACCAGACAGTGACTCGCATTAAATGTATTTCTTAGTGCAGACAATTGAACTTTACATATTGTTTTCTTTGCATAAAGAGCAAACATTTGACAGCGAGTTTTGCGTTTTGGTTCATTTGAAGTGAGTGTAATTGTATTTTGATATTCCCTCCATTTAATGTTTATTTATCAAAATAAACTCTTTAAGGCGCTGTAGAACTTTTTAAAAATATATTTCATTTGTACTTTCCCCCCTCAAATTAGTCATTTATAATTTATTTGTGAACACGGCTTATGCGAACCATGTACATTCGTTTCAAAACACTTTGTGTTGATTGACTGGTATAATTAAGCCATTAGTAACAGCAATTTTCCTTTCGGTGAGATCACCTTTTTTTCAATAAGAATGGCGTGCTATATCGCCTTTAAAGAAACATTTATTACACATTTATTATCATGTTTACATTTGTTTTTATATCTGAAAGAAAGATTCATTTTCATTGTTATTTCAATCACATTTGTTCCATAATTTTATCGTTATGATGTTTTATTTTAATTGTGCGTTTAGCTAGTGACATCATTTAAATATAAAACATGACAAAACATTACGAATCAATTCTTTAGTTATTGTCATGTGTCAACAACATCAAGAATGTCATTCTGAAAGTATGTCATGACCAATGTGTATGATTATAATACTAATTGTATATAAGTTTTCTTTTTTTGTCCAAAAAATGAGAAATGATGGTGTGAAGCAAATGCACTCATTAGTCACTTTTTACATTGCCAGAAAGAGTGTTGTTTTTCCTTAAGCCCCTATTTCACTACGAGCCGAATTGTCACGAATCATCACGAAAGAGAAATTGTTTTACATTCGTGAACATTCGTAAACAATTCGTAATTAATTTTTGGAATTCATCAATGATTCATAGTTGATTCGGCAAAATTCCTCCAATTCGTGGCATTCGTGAAAACATTTTGATTTGTTCAAACATTTTCACGAATCAACTACGAATGTTTAATTCGTAGTTGCTTCGTAAACCATTCGTAACTAGTTCGTGTAGTCAGGGACCATAAATTTATTTTATGGTCTCTGGTGTAGTTCGTAACACGTACGTAAATAGTAATTAACGTACGTAAACAGAGTTACTTATGAATAATCTATGAATCATTTACGAATGTCCCGAATTAAGGACGAAAATTCGAAGTGTATTCGCAACTGTTTCTTAATTATTTCGCACATTTCGTACATAATTCGTAAACATGTCGTAAATAAGTCGTATCTGTTTCGTAGGGTTTCAGCATGAAAATCTACGAATTTCGTACAAGTGAAATTGCTGTTCACGAATTTTGCCGAATGTTTACGAACTTATACAATCACCTATTCTTGGCCATTCGTTATAATTCGGCTAGTAGTGAAATAGAGGCATTACAGAGCACCAAGCAAGGAAACAACTACCATCTTGTATTAAAGAAACATAAGTTCATATCAGTAACAAATTACCTTTTGAATGTGGTTCGATGATTTTGTTATAATGTGCACTGTAAAAATCGTATTTAGCAATTAAACACCATCGTTACATGTTTAGCGTTATACATGTTTAGGATAGTGTTTAATAGCTAAACACAAGAACGATATTACATCTGTTATTTAAACATGAATAGCTTTTAAACACATTTCTAACCGTGTTAAGACAGACATTACGCCAGTGGCTCAACACTATTCTAAACATGTTTTAGAGAATTTCCTCTAAAGTTGCCCGGTTTTCATCTATTTCTATCTAAACGCGTGTCCTGTCCTGTTTTTAACGCATGTATACCCCTGAACACGTTTACCTACTTAAATATGTTAAGAATGTGTTTAGTTACTAAGCACATTATTAAACGTGTTTATGTAGGTAAACGTGATTAGTTCCTAAACACATTCCTAAACCCATTAAGGTAGCTAAACATGTTTAGGGTATAAACGGGTAAAAAAAAGAGCAAGAGACACGCGTTTAGATAGAAATAGATGGAAATGGGCAACATTCGAGGATATTCTCTAAACATGTTTAAAATAGTGTTTTACTTGTTGACGGTAAGGACGAAATTACATTTATTCATTCAGGGGCAAAAGAAACGGTACCAACGATGCCAACAAAAGTGCGAAAGATAGATACGACTGAAATATAGTTACACTGTGTCTTTTAAGCCATCTAAAATAATTTGTAATTGTGTTATCTGTTCATGTTCAATCTGGCTTTTTTTATGACATCTTGCAACACCGATGCGTCATCGATTGAAAGTCCAAGAAGTCACGTTATGCCGAAAACATATTGTACTAACACACTTTCCATATTTCATCAAATGTTATCTGAAATATAAAACATTATGTCCACAAATACCATTTGAAATGGCAGTTTGAGCAACTAATGTGTATTTGAACAGATATGAGTATTTACTATCATAGTCTCATGATTGAAATTTCATCATCACAGACATTCAACATCGACTTTATCCGACAGAATTAGTTTTTGTGGTTGTCTCTGTTGAAAACTTGGTATCATTTCTTTTGCCACTCTGTGTATTACACTTATTTAAACGAGAAGAAAATTTACTGAAAAAAAAGAAACAAATGTTACACTTATGTCGTAAACAAGAAGAGAAGTGACTGAAAACTTGATTTTCTTCATTTTCCTCCAACAGAGGTTCCTCCCTTCATATCTTCGATCCTAACCTCTGATATATCAGGCCATATCTTTGTTCCAGCAAAATACCTCATACTGTATCATTGCTTCTTATCCAAGGAAAACACATCTTTCAGCAGCTACTTCGACCGAGTGACTTCAAAGATCTTGGCATTTGACTGTAGAGGGTATTACTAATTAGCATATGTTCTTTAAATAACATAAATAAACTATTTTCGGTTTTTGTCTCTGATTGTGCCTTATTTATGTATCTGAATGATCAAAATCAAATGTAAAAACTAAACGCCTACTAAAACGGCAGTTCTTACATAAATATTGATTTTGAAAAAATCCTTACCTTGAACAGTATAAAAGGAGACTTCACATAGTCTAGATTCAACCAGACATGCATAAGTAGTCATGCAGTAAGTCATGGGTAAGTTGAAGCTAAAACATCGAGTCCAAATTATCGAAACTGGAACGTCTTCTGGTAATAATATTTCAATAATGCTAAAAAAACTGTGGCAGACTATAGACTATATACCAACCTGAAGTCAAGTAATAGATCGAATCGAAAACAGAGGCAGGAATTGAATGTGCGGCTAATACCTAAATGTCAGTTATCCTAAATCTTGATTTTCGTAGTCTCCCGTGCCTTAATAATATCAAAGGAGATTCCATAAAATCTAGATTCTACAAGACATGCAGAAAGTTGAAGCCGAAACATCGCGGTCAAAATGGAATGTAAATACTTATACAGCTGCGTACCGAAAGTTTGTTCACCTGCATGTGTTACTTAGTGCAAATAACATGTAAATTGACGTCCATTGTAATGTCAATAAAATTACATCACGTATAATTAAAATAAATCCTCATATATCCATTAGTAAAACACTAATTCCCAAACATATCCTATGATCGTCACGGCAATGGTGCATGTTTATGAAATTTGGCATAACGAAACAGGCAGAAGGGGTCAAATTTTTAAAATTCAAATTGAATTAATTTTCGAAAAAAAGTTTTCATATTGACCAAATGAGAACAAATTAATCACAAATACATTAAATGAGTTTTGGAGGATATATGTGATGTGTGTTAGACCCAGTTGATCACTTACTGAATATTTCACAGAAGAAGATAAAAACTGTAGTTTTGAAAAGATTGACCCCTGGTCGCTTAAAAGTAAAAACCTAAAAACTGATTATGTTACCGAATACTCAACTGTCTTCTTCTAATGCAAAATGCAAAATGATCTGGCTATTTTTCGTGTTGATATGATGCTTCAAAGACATGCCATATTACATGATGTTTGCACTAAAATGCATAAGTAGGTAATCAAACTTTCGGTACGCAGCTGTAGGCCTACTTAAATGCCAGTTCTTTCACAAATCTTGATTTTCGTACTCCAATACCTTAACTAATATTAAAGGAGACTCCTCAAAGTCTAGATTCTACCAGACATGCATGGGCAGAGATGCAGGAAGTTGAAGCCAAAACATCCAGGTCAGAATGAAATGTCAAAACTAAACGCCTACTAAAATGCCAGTTCTTCCATAAATCATGTTTTCGCACTTCTTTACCTTAAATAATAGCAATGCAGACTGTACCAAGTCTAGATTCTGCTAGAGCTACATGTGAAGTCAAGCAGTGGATCGAATCCAAAACGCAGAGACCAGAATGGAATTTACTCATACCAAGTAATCACTGGAATTCGTATAAAATCACCACGCCGTGGGTCTTTATGAGTTTGTCTTGGAACGCCAACAGTAACTACATTGAAGCTCAGCTTAAAACGTTGTGTTATCTTTATGAGATGGGAAAATCAACAGTAGATTCGAATATAGCCATCTTTTCGGTATCGTTACACAATGGTTATCTTCATTGAAACAAATTGGAACGTGATGGTGTTTTCGAAAACAGTTAGGATCGTTGATTTAAAGGGGCAGTAGCACGTCTTTTGCAAGTTTTAAATTTTTCAAATTTTCGATTTATAATGATAGTTTATGTCATTTATATTTACTTTAGAGGGTAAAACATCTTATCACACAAACCAATTATCCGTAGTGGCAATAACGGTGTTGCGTATAAAGCAAACATTGTATGACGGCCTTTTTATTGTGAACACATTTTATTATTTCGAATGACAAAAAAGTATTCCCATGGCTTTATGGAACAATGAACACACATTTTTTAAAACTTGAGTTTCCGAAGAGAGAAGGGTGTTTTACTGTTGGTGACATTATTTTTCAAATACATTTCATCGATTTATTTCAGCGAAAAAACGTGCTACTGCCCCTTTAAGGTTGTATTCTGTTTGTATGAATTGATCATCAGCCCAATGTACAACGTGGTTCATATATAAACCGAAGAAGAAAAGAAAGTATACACCTCAGTTGGTTTCGATTAATTCACTGTGTAAAATAAGTGTGATGTATTTGATAATGGCACGGTTACAAGAACAGATATCTGCAGTAGTTTGAATGAATTAATTGGTGACTTGCTTGATTATAAAAGCATTGTTTAATTTAGACAGGTGTAAGAAATAAAATTTACAACAACGTAACTCATATCATGTTTATAATGTTATAAATGCAGAATGAGACCCATTTATTAATTTTTACATAGAATGTGTCTTATATGGCGATGAACAGTTAAGCTGTGTGTTATCTGACTGATGACTAGGTAGTTATAGATTACGAGGTGAGGTGAGGTGAGTTGGGGTTTAACGCCGCTTTCAAGAGTATTTCACTTATAGAGTACGACGTCGAAAACTTAAGACATAATGATAAATGAAAATAGTGCAATAAAACCAACTGAGATGTTTACTTTCTTTAATTTGTATTTCAGTTTAGTCGTATTCAAAGCATGATAATCAAAGAGATCACAGACAGTGCCTACGAGGGTCGTTCAATAAGTGTTGCAACTTCAATATAAAACCAACTCGGGTAGTCAATTTTTTACTTTTATTTTTCAATATAGTTACCCTTCACCTCAATACACTTATTCCATTTCTCTTTAAGACTTTTGATGCCGCTTTTGTAGAAGTCTTCCGTTTGCCCCCCTAACCACGCCTCTGTGTCGGCTTTGACGTCTTCGTCATCCCGGAAGTGCCTTCCACGTAGGGCGGATTTCAGGTTTCTGAACAGGAAGTAGTCACTGGGGGCTAGGTCTGGGCTGTAGGGTGGGTGGTTAAGCTGTTCGAATCCACAATCACGTATAGCGGCCTGTGCAACTCTTGACTTGTGGACTGGAGCGTTGTCATGCAAAATCAGAACACCACGTGTCAACATTCCACGGCGTTTCTGTCGAATTGTCTTTCGCTATTCTTGCATTAGGTTGGCATAATATTGACCATTCATTGTAGTTTTGGTTGGCAAGTAATGAATTAATAATATGCCTTTTGCATCCCAAAAGATTGTCGCCATAACCTTGTCAGCTGATGGTTGAGTGCGAAAATTCAGGCGAGGCGGTGAACTCGGATGCTTCCATTGCTTGGATTCCAGTTTAGTTTCCGGGTCCCAGTGGTGGATCCAGGTTTCGTCACCTGTCACCAGACGAGACAAAAACCTGGCTTCATCCGCATTAAACCGATCCAGGAGCTCCATGCAACTTTCGGTTCTTTTCTGGCGATCTTGTGCTGTGAGGTTTCTGGGTACCCATCTTGCAGATACCTTGGACATACCAAGATGGTCATGAATTATTTTTTCAACACTTCCAACTGATATCTGGAATTCAAAAGACAGTTCAGAAACTTTAACACGGCGGTCAGCTAAAATTCGTCTATCGATATCGGCAATAACTTCCGGTCGGGTGACTTCAGATGGCCTGCCTGACCGTGGGTCATCGTCTAAGGACTCCCTGCCCCGCTTGAACTGAAGAGACCGGCGACAAACTGTTGAAAAGTTAGGAGCATCCTTACCCATCACATTACACATACGATTATGTATTTCTGTAGCTTTGCATCCCTCTTTAGTAAGGAACTTGATCACAGCGCGTTGTTCATGTTTGAGAGAATCCTGTGCCGTGTTCAAGATAGGTTTCAAAGTTATCGCTCAAAGAGCGATTACTTTGAAACCTATCTTGAACGCGATTGCTCAATGTAGCGCTACGTAGCAAGGCGAGCAAACTTTGAGGAATTTGCACTGTGTCGTTCAAGAGAGAAGAAGCGCTCATTGAGCGCTACATTGAGCGCTACATTGAGCAATTGAAGCGCTCGCTGCTATTGAACGGGGCGCATGATTATGGAGACCCCTAGGTCAGCGCAGCTATTATATCTAAATAATTGTTATGTCTAGAAATTGTTTTGACATGTGTCAATGTTATGTTTTGAGTATAGTAACACCTGCTATAAGCTGACACTGTTTATGTAAACACCAATGCCCCGCTTGCAACACTTATTGAACGCCCCTCGTATTAAGCGAAGGAATACAATTTGCAAAATAATGCATGTACAGGCATACGAACAGGTTCTGTAGATTTCTTGATGAGGAAACCTTCGACCCATACGAGTCCGTATCACGGAAGATGCACTATTCTAAATGTTATTCCTTGGAAATCCTGATTCCGTTCTGCGACATGAACCGATATGTCTATGTTGTTAGTTGTTAATTATCATTTTAGATGGACAATTTATACTTGAGAATGAGATTGTGTGACGTTTGAAGTAAATTCATATGGTTTTCAATACATACATATTTTGTTTAAGGTCACATCAGCATCTGCCGGTATATACAGAGTGTATCTTTATCGCACTAAAGAGAAATTGTTCTGTGTAGCGAAAACGGCGTTTTGAAGGAATAACATTTAAAATAGTGCATCCTCCGCGATACGGACTCATAGGGTTTCAAGGTTTCCTTGTCAAACTTGTGGAAAGAAATCTTCAGAACCTCTTCATATGCCTGTACATGCATTGTTTTGCAAATTATATTCCTCGGAAAAAAGTCCATTTTTAATCAATGGCCAACATCCTTATTGCAATAGGTGCGGTACACACACTAGCACCGTTATCATCACATCAGCTACTAAAATGCCTATGAAAAGTCAAACGGTAGGTTGAAGTGACAATCTTTTAATACTTTGATAAAATAAGCCTTTAAATGTAACAAGGAGGATGGAAATTGTCTTGTTTGGTGGAAACGTCTGTAAGGTTTAGATATAAGTCTTTGAAGGTTCAGAAAAGTTTATCATCGTGTTCATATTTTAAAGTGATTGTCTTGTTTGGTGGAACCGTCTGTTATAAGGTTCAGAAAAGTTTATCGTTCTGTTCATATATTAAAGTGATTGTCTTGTTTGGTGGAAACGACGGCTGTTTGAATGGACTGAATCTATTGCAAAGGCGTTGTTTGGGGTTTGACGTAATCCTGTCCTGAGTTTTCTCTTATGATCTTATCTTTATTGAAACTTGTTTCGGCGAGGGCGTCTTGCTTATCAAAAACGATTGTGAAGTTTGAATGACTCTAGCCTTAGTGGGGATTAAGTTTTACTTTAAAATATAACATAGCCAACCCATGACATGGACGTTTGTAAGTTTTGGCAGGGGATATATATGAAGACTGCAAAATTGGCATTTGAGTATATGTTATTATTTCTAATAGTGTCACCTTTAATGTATAAACCAGATATTCATTTGTCTATTAAATTTTAGATTTGGAATATTTGTCTGGGAAAGTTTGCAAATTAGTCCAAATTTAGACAAAAATGCAATCACTATATAGATTTAAAAAAAACCGCTTGCCTCTTTGAAAGAAAAACAAATTAGAAGAAAGAATAAATAAGGTTAATTTTACAGTTTTGTACAAATAAACCAAGTTCTTAATCTTAAAACATAACATCTTTTGACATTTGATGTGTCAACGTTTGTATACCCGAGCGTGAGCGCTGCCATTTGAAGCTGCTCTTGCAGCATCAGAAGCGGGAGTCTCTGACTTGAATGGGCGGCATCTTGAGGCAGCACTCATAGGGCACACTTCCTCGGGTAATAATTTCTAAATATGTATATTGCAACATATCTTCATTCCAGACACGGCACTCTAATTAGTGGTATATTTTCATTAACTTAAACAAAATTGAGTTTTTTTTAGTTTTTTAAAATTGAGACAATGAAAACATATACTTCATTATTCTGTTTCAATAAAGATTTTTATTTTATTTTCCGTAATACAAATTTCTTCAACGATTGAATATATGATTTTCCTTCAAATGTCGTTTTATAAATGTTCTGCCAATTCACGTACAGCGAGTCTTTAATACCGATTAACGTGTACAAGTCTACAGACTTAATTTGCATTTAGTTCCTTCGTTCTTCCAGTCTTTAACTATTGCGATATGGAATAACTGTACGAAATCACAGCAGGGCTCCGTTCCATAACAGCGAGCGCTTATAATCGCTCATTGATTGCTCAATGTAGCGCTCATTCTCTCCTTAACGACACGGTCAAAACCTCAAAGTTCGGTCGCTTTGCTACGTAGCGCTACATTGAGCAATCGCGTTCGTAATTGATCGATTACTTTGAAACCTCTCTTGAACTCGGACCTGCGCTCCGTTCCATAACAGCGAGCGCTTATAATCGCTCATTGATTGCTCAATGTAGCGCTCAATGTAGCGCTCAAGTAGCGCTCATTCTCTCTTGAACGACACGGTACAAATTCCTCGAAGTTTGCTCGCCTTGCTACGTAGCGCTACATTGAGCAATTGAGCGATTGCTTTGAAACCTCTCTTGAACACGGCCCAGTTACTTCTTGAAAAGTTGCATTTGTATGCATAATTAAGAACGATGTGTGGCGCTGTAAAGGTAACAACTCATCAACAGTTATATGATGAATCCGGCTTCTCTTCATTTGCGATATGACGATACAAATATAAAATGTGCTTGTTCTATAAAATGAACTTGAATATGACGCCCGATGTCTTGTCGGAGCTCATCCCTCCAACGATAAATAGTCAATCATTTTATGAATTAAGAAACTATTATGCCATTCAGATTCCTACTTGTCGGGCTGAATTGTACAAAAGATCATTCCTACTGTCCGCTGTGGTCGAATGGAATAACCTTGACAATATAAAGGAATCCGAATCGTACGCAATGTTTAGAAATAAATTGTCTGATTACAACAGCATCGTACACGTAATTGTTAAAATTGTGGATCTAAAACGATCATATACTGCATTGTCGTATCCGTTTTGGGATGTATCAACTAATAAAATTCGATATACACTGTCGTCCAAAAGAAACGCCTACTATATATATTATCAGATTTCGTAAAAACTATAATGAGCAGTTTAGAAATATTATAGCTTTATAAAGTTGCACGATTTCTGCATAATATATTTAAATTTCAGAAGTTGTCATGCCATAAAAGAATGGCGATTGTTGAATGAGACAAATGAATTGTTCAGTTTTCGATCAGTGCTTGGTCAGAAAAACATTTGAAACCGATTTTCATACAAACACGAGCAACAATACATGCACGCATTCGCATTAAAGTGATGATGACGCTACAAATGTATGTGGGTACGATGCGCAAGTTAATCAACTGAAAATAGCGGTTTTCAATGGGCTTATTTTTCATGAATGCTAATGAATCGAATCACAGTTTTTCAACGATTTCAATTGACTTTCATATTAATTTGTTTTCAGCATAACTTGGAGAACACCATTGATTATATTTCAGAAATTATTTCATCTTCCATTTTAAGGAAAATAAAGTAGGCGTTTCTTTTGGCCGACAGTGTATGTTCTGATGATGATTCACGATATGTTCCTGTGGTCATGAGTATGAAAATGCGCATCATTATATATCCATATGTCCAAATTATACAAATATCCGCCATTTAATCTTCTTTTATGTTAATGCATGGTTACCACCTGTTACAGTACTATTTGGTACAAATCATGTCAAATCATGTTAAAGGTACATCCATTGTGTTGTTGGGGGTCAAATATTCCAAACGTTATAAATGGTGTTATTTTATCGAGAGGTACTGACTGTTACCGAAAACTACCATTTTGATGATAGTAGACTTAGCATTTTGATGATATAAAGGTAAAAGTAGTGATTTCTGATCGAAAACCGGACAATGCACAGCGTGTGGCGCGCGTCAATGAGTCAAACGTAATTTTGGAATCTTATTTATAACAGATAAAAAGACAAATTTGAGTTGATAATGTTTAATAGGTCCCATAACTACTGTGCATGTAAATGGGACGTGCAGTTTCGGTTTCTGCACATGCATAATTATGTAACTCAATTTTAATTGGAAACTAGTTATTATGATATATTTGGCGATTGGGGATAAATATGCAAGCTGGGTGAATTTATTTGTGTTGTAGACAACACATGTCGTGAGTTGGAACGTATAAAAGCCAAATAAAATTTTATGAAACACAATGGATGTACCTTTAATACTCAAATTACCCAATTTGTTCATAAGTTTATTTCACTTAGCAAAAGATTCTCATGAACTATTTAGGTAACATCACTTTGTTTTGTTTCCTACATTTATACAAATCTTGATGATAATTATGATGTACTTATCCTGCTTGTTCTTTTGGTGAGAGACATTTATATAGGGGAAACCTTGTTTGTTGATCCTACTGTAACTGAGAATACATGAATAAATATTGTTTAAACCACGTATGGCGAATATACAAGCTCGCACCAAGGATGTACACATCAGTGTGATAACTCAATTCACTGTCTGATTTGTTGTAACTTTATTGTCATCAAACAATAGCAATACGCACGAAATGGTTGATAACTTTCAATTTCATAATTGCCGACTGGAATAAAAAGGAAACGAAATTGATTTTAGAATTTATTGTTGATATTTTAAAAGAAGCGCATCGGTGACGAAATAATTCCACAAAATATCATAATTTCAAATATTTTAAACCACGTTTGAGTAGCTATAAATTTATAAGTTTCGTCTCGTTTCTCTTTCATAATGTTTCATTAAAGTTTGACTCAAATAAAACTTTGATCGGATAACAAGATATGACATAAAAAAAATTCCTAAAAGATTTAGATTTTTCTGTTTAGTGATATCAAAGTATAACGCCGATTTGCCTAAGACAAGGTTCGTTACTGTGAGGTTGTTCTTTAACTTGAGATAACCAAAAACACAATATCAAACATGTAGAATATCTATATTGAGCTGTATTTACAGGCGATATACTGCAGCTCGCCAAAATGACATATAAAACATACAACCATAATCTGACAGTTGAAATATTAACAATAGTTGAATAAATGTATACATCATGTGAAATAAATAGCATGCTGGAAACATTGTTACACATTGCTAACACAAATATTTTACAACCGACTCGGACACATTTAGTCACGATATCCGGTAAAGAAATGTATGAAGGGAAATAACAAATAATCTCCACTTGTCATTAGATCGAGGGCTCAGATCTAACAGAAAACAGACATATACTAATTATATAGTTACATGTGCCCATCACGTACACATCTGTCGTGTTCATCATATGCACAGCCGCGGTACTTGCGCATGCGCGCTGTACTGTTCCAACCTCTTATTGCTTTGATGTTCATACGCGCACAATTTTGGAGGCATCTTGAATCCATTTTGCATAATCCTATTTTGTCAGGTTTTTATATTTAATATCATAATTCGGTAGGTTCAGAAACATAATAGTGCTAGGTGCACTTTAACCGCATTGAGCCGCGATTGCGCATCTCCGGTTGTCCAATCACAAGAATCGGCATATATCACGTGGTATCCCTTGTGCCTTCTCTGACGTCCGCTTGCTCACCTCGTCACATGACCCACCTGACGTCTCTGACGTAAGCAAGTATTGCCGTCTCCCTTGCTGTAATTGCACTTTTTATCCTCTTCTTGAACACACGTATCTACCTACCACTGCCGCCCTGGACCGCGGTGAACCCGTTTTGAAGTAAGCCACATTGAAGAATTCAGAACTCATTTGCACGTGTATAGGTCAATTTCCGTTTCACACCTCTTACATTTCACGTAACAACACCAAAAGAACTTACAATGGCATCGCTCCACGTGTTTTTTCACCTGTGTGTTATAGCCACGCCCACAACACAGGAGATCGCAACTATCCGCCCCGGTCGAGGTTCGATTACACAGTCGGTTATTCGTGCCAAGAATACCTCGTTTCATGTCCTGACGGCAGTAGTTCGGGGATTTGTGCACAAACACAAGCTCCTGGTTTGATATGGGCATCTTCCTCTTCAGCTTGTCCCTCCGACGCAATCGTTTCCTCGATCTGGAAGCAAGCCGGATCGATGTTTCGTATCCCCCCTTTAAGTCGTTCCCGACTGTTCTAAAGCTTGGCAGACTCCTCCAGCACGTCTTCACTGCGCATGAACCGGAAACACCATGACAGCGACACTTCTGCTTCATCAGTCGTTGAACCGCCTAAAAGAAGATAAGAACATTGTCTTTAGATCATGTAAAGGTAACAGCTATACTTCGAGTTTTTGTTTTTTTAAACAAAAGGACTCATTGGCGCCTGTTTTCGAAAGGATCCTACGGCTATGAAATCCTATCATTTGCCCTGAATAGCTAGAATCTGTCTTAGCTAGAATACTTTTGAGAAAATGCACCCTTGACCAAGATTTACGAACGTGTTTAAATGGACACCACGTCGAGAATAAAAATCAGATTATGTGTATCTACCTATGCTGATTAACATGTCTGCTATACAAGTCACAGACATCGAATTTCAGACAAATGACGTAATTGATAATACAAACTACTGCTTGTAGACAGTGAAGTGAAACGTAACTCGTTAGCTTAGTGAGATAAATATGAGACTCATATTTACCCTCGACGCAGTGTCCCTTTAAGCACTTAGACAGCTGTAAGCCAATGTTAATGAATTGTACTAAGGACTATTTTAGAACTAAGAGAGTTTCGAAATTCTATGCAAAGGTTTATTTTCGCAATATTGCATTAATGACTGTATTGGATTGTCTACCATAGGACGAGAACGTCGTCTTGCTTTAAGGAGCATGGAGGTATATAGGTATTATCTATGCTACATCTATTATACATACACCTACATGTATGGATTATATCAGATCATTTAATCGTTCCAGAAATAGACCATCAAATACATTTATTTTCTTGAAGAAAGTAGCGGATCAGCAGTTGCTTTAACCCAATCTATCAGAAAGACGGAGAAGGTCTTAGAATTATGAAAATATAGCCATTGGCGCTATAACACATCAGGTTTTACATTATTCATTACCGCGAAGACTAACATATCATATAGGTATTGTCCAGTCACAATATTTAAATTATCATCCATATCGATTAAGGTATGTCAACACCAAATACCTTTGCATTCTAAGGGAAAATTAAATATTTATTTTTTTCTAAAAGTTTTAATAGAATTGTGCTCCCTTGTCGTCACACTGAAGTCTAAACACCACGTTTAAGTTTCTGTAAATGTGCGAAATTTACACAGTATATAAATTCAATGACACAATTATCACATACTTCAAAATGAGTAATACCCATTGACCATTAAAACAGCCTAATACCGTGACGAAGAAACGTGTCTATTTATTAAATGACTCGGTTCTAACCGTAAATTACTGGAATAAAATATCAATATTCCATTACGACTGTGCGACAGAACCAACATACACGTCTCACCAGACCTCATGAATTAGTAAGACGGTTTAGCTGAGACGACGTAAGGTGATTAAACATTGTTTACTGTGCCGTAAGAGAGTTCAATAACTTGAAAATCCAAACTAAGAAATAGGTCCCTTGGTAGATGAACTGAGCCAATAACGTCTGTTAATGCCTATTTGACGATGTCACATTGAATTACAGTAATTTTAACGGGTTTACGTTGTTTGGCTCCCCGTCTTGGTTTCTCTGGAGAGAGGTCGAAGCTCGTAAGTGAAATCTTGAAAAGGTCGCTACGATTCCCCTGTGATTTCCATTTACTCGTCTAGTTGTCACCGGTCCATATATTCTCTTAAAGGATTAGCTCATGGCCGAATTACTAGGCCGTAATTAAAGGTAAATTGATTATTTAGAAGGACGGATAATATAAGTACTGGTTTTAAAGGCACACTATAAAGATAATACTCAAATAAAATGAGGTAAACTCTACACTTAGATAGGCTTTATGGGTCGTACGTTTTAATGGTTTGACATTCATGTTGAATTCTAGAATGGTTCACCTACATAGCTTTTGAAACCCGAGAGGGTAAGTTTGTATATTTTAAAACAAATGTCTTCACACATTTAATAATGCAATGCTTGCCTTTTACCAAAATTACAATGTTTTGTTTCTTATATTTTCTAGATTCGGGAAATGATAACGTAAAAACTAGATGTACCATTTCAAGATTTGGTATTATTACTAATTTTCTCCCTACACTACAAAATGGTATCAGAAATGAAACCCGTACTGATCAAGCATAAAATCTAACCTTCAGCGATCACAACTATTGGCATGTGTTATTTCTATTTCTACATGTTGTGATGTTATACGCAAGCAACATATCTAGTTAATATCACACATAACAACGTAGTCAGCTTCAAAGCGAGGCTGACTTCCGCATTGTCGGAAGTTGCGAGGTAGAGGTATCAAGGGTGATCGGTGGAATGTACAAGGGGGAGGTAACCCAGTCCCAATACGTAGGCGTGGCCCAAAGGGCGCAACAAATGGTACCGACTTTCACACCTGTAGATATATTGTTCTATTTTCTGCACAAATGTGCCAAAATATCTCCAGATTTGAACTCAGGAAATCCGTGATCTTCACGTAACGGGTGCTAACATAAATTGGAACAAATATATTCGCAGATAGATCTAGTACAGTAGATGTTGCCATCGAATACATGTAACTTTGTGGTGAGCTATAAGCATTATTTGTTGACCTTGGAAATTTTAATACTTTTTGATAATAAATTCAACAATTACCCCAAGATGCTTGTGTTGTATATATCATGATGTTTATTGGTTTTAGGTGTTGAAAATGGAGTAAAAAAACGTATGTTAAATATTCTTGGGTAATAAATAGATAATTCCATTTCATGTTACTTTGTAGTGTATATGATTATTAAGAGCGTTTATTATTGAATAAGAACAAAAGTTTAAAAAAACCTTCCTAACACATATGCTTGTAGACATCCCAGTGCAGTTTGTTACCGACTGCATGTAAAACTCAATAATGACGTTGAGTTGAGTTTAATCATTCAATATAAAATTGAAAGTAAAACTATTTTTTTTAAAACAAGAATAAGTAAATATGCTTGTCGATACCTCAAGCGCATGTAACATTTACGGTAAATGCATGTTATTTGATTGTTTTTTTTTTAAATGTAAGGAAATACGTGTATAGTTGAACAAGTTTGCTTTTGGATGCATTCAGTGCAGCAGACCTAGATTTACAAAATGCATGTAACATTTGGTGTACAAAATGCAACAGAGTTGCATTGGTTGAAATTCAAAAGCATAAATACCTAAATTGTTATTAAATTCGAACATATAAGGAAGCAGATCCTTTCAGTTCACCAGGGCCATGTTCAAGAACCTCTCTTGAACACGATTGCTCAATGTAGCGCTACGTAGCAAGGCGAGCAAACCAACGAGGAAGTTGCACCGTGTCGTTCAAGAGAGAATGAGCGCTACATTGAGCAATCAATGAGCGATTATAAGCGCTCGCTGTTATGGAACGGGGCTCAGATACACCGCGTGATTTGGTTTCTGTATTACGTAGTGTATTTCACTTGAATTATTTGATGTTGAATTTTGAATTTTGAAAGAAATAAAAAATCAATGTGATTAGGTTGCTACAAATAAGTTAAGCGAATGCATGTTACTTTGTGATGTGCATTATGCATATAATATTTATTATTGGAACATACAATAATATGGAATCGCACGCAAATATTAGTCACAAAATGAAACAAATATAACTGAACCAAAATAGTTAAAATAGCTTAAACATTCAAACATGTTGATCTAGAGCATTACATTCAAAATGCCATTTATTTCAGGCTGGCGCTATCCAATGAAAATGAATAATTCGAATATTTATGGTAAAGATTATTGCACACGTAGTTTAATGAATTGAATGTTTTCATATTGTTGCTGTCAAAAAATAATCACGAAAAAATGATCAAAGGGTTTAATGGCTTTCATGAGAGAAGTTTATGCAAACTGAGATAACAGTTATTGGGTATAATTGAAGTAATCTCACGAACGCACGTTGAAGTTACACACGGTCGATCTACTCCGTAATCGGATGTCGATGACTGCATCCTGGTCTCGGAGGGCCACGCGAGACTAAGCGAGACCAAGAAGCAACGCGTTTTCAGCATACGTTTCTCATCCGTCATTAATCTTTCACAGGCAAAATTTAACTGCCCCTGTGAGGGTTCATTTTTCTATTGACTTCTTTGCCAGTTGAAACAGCAAACTCGTGTATGGGTTGGTTGTAATAACATGCAATAGTTATGCTACGCTGGGGAGACGTGTTAAACTCGTCACGTTCACAGACGCACGCTCGCGATGCAGGAACTCTTGAGGCAGATAGTGTTTGCAGGAAGCGCGATTCCTGCTTCTATGCTTCCTGGCTTTATGAAGTACTATAGCAGTCATCATAAAACTACAAGGGAACTGGCGGTTTTTGACATTAAGATAGTTAGGTAAATTCGTATGTAAGATGGCATCAAAGGTACCGAGTGCAGATATTTTACAGGCTAGATGTGTCTACTAATGACTTTATGCATATTTTCTTTATATGAAATGATTAACTATATACATACTGTGTGAGAAGGTTTATTCGTGTTACATCGATCAAATCAAATGGAATCTCACATTGTTCCTCATAAGTCAGTTACGTTTCTTCAAAACCTTGCATATTGCATATCAATTCACAAAATAAAAAGAAAATCGTTCTCTTCTTTACTAGTAATAAATGTTATTGGTTTAAACACATTTATTTCATTCAACCCAGTTCTTGAATTAAATAAACATGTTTAAACCAATAACATTTATTACTAGTACAGAGAACGAATTTGTTATGATATAGTAAAACAGATAGAGATGAGAGAACATAAAAGCTGTTCATATAACTTACATACAATTATATAAATCGAAAGACAAAAGGTTCAACTTTCAAACTAAAGGGTTACCATTTTTACGTCCTACAAATCATAGTCTAATCATTAGACTCTGAAAATAATGTACTTTGTATTATGAAAATATCACCATTTTATTAGATATTGAAAAGGATCCTCCGAGAAATGGGGTTATCAGAGGTTCCCTTTTAATATTTAATAAAATTATGATACTTTCAGAATATAGTCGAAGTGTCATACTATCCAACACACATCGACGAATTATTATATGCCAACAATGTACTTTTATACACCTGCTGAAGAGAAAGGAATACAAACATTTGAAAAAATACTTTTGACATATAATTTTCATAATTTGAATAATAAAAAACAATTCCAACAGTCAGTGTGAACCTGGATACTATCTATGAGGCATAAGATCAATCGACAATATCTGTTACTGTTTTCTAAAATATAGTTCTCTTTTGGTTGAAGTAAAACATACTTCTCCATTGTTTGAAGTAAATCACACTTCTCCATTGTTTGAAGTAAACTATACTTCTATATTGTCTGAAGTAAACATTTCTCATTTGTTTGAAGAAAAACATAGTTTTCTATTGGTGGAAGTGAAAGGTAGTTACATATTGGTTGAAGTAAATCATACTTCTCCATTGTTTGAATTAAACTATACTTTTATATTGTCTGAAGGAAACATTTCTCATTTGTTTGAAGAAAAACATAGTTCTCTATTGGTGGAAGTGAAAGGTAGTTACATATTGGTTGAAGTAAATCATACTTCTCCATTGTTTAAAGTAAACTATACTTCTATATTGTCTGAAGTAATACATTTCTCATTTGTTTGAAGAAAAACATAGTTCTCTATTGGTGGAAGTGAAAAGTAGTTACATATTGGTTGAAGTAAATCATACTTCTCCATTGTTTGAAGTAAACTATACTTACATATTGGTTGAAGAAGTTATATATAATATTTATTGGTTGAAGCAAAATATATTTTCTCTATTGTTTGAGGTAAAATATATCTGTTGGTGGAAGTAAAGTAGAGTTAAATATATTATTATCCACTCTTAATACATAAGTTATCATACTATTATTTATTGTTATTCATCTTGTATATACTATAATATACATGAATTATGTCAATCTAACACAAATATGTACGAAGAAAGTGTTAATCCTCCTCAACGAGCGGGTATGGTATACATTTCAAAATAACGATACCTTGATAATTCCCTATTAATGGATATACACCCGTTTTATCTTCTGATTAAGGCTCCTATAACAGAGTGACACTTATATAGATATGATGCTAACAAATCATCTAGCACCTGTCTGTCTGAAAGGTGTTGAGCCTCAAGTTACAGGTCGCTTGACATAGTTAGCCAGATGCTATGTGAGATAAGAAAGACGTAGATAGATATGCTAGATATGTACCACCCCCTTTAATGATAGGATTTAAAGGGCCTATATCACGAGATTTCTTTATTGAAAAACAAAATTCATTGTCCTGTCTCGTTTTTTTGCATTTAAGCTATTAGTAAATGGTAAACATGCTATGCTAGAGATGTACCATCCCCTTTAATGATAGGAAATTAAAAAAAGGGCCTGTATCACGAGATTTCTTTTTTGAAAAAAATAGAAATTCATTGTCTTGTCTCGTTTTTTTGCATTTAAGCTATTAGTCCATGGTTAACATGCTATGCTAGAGATGTACCACCCCCTTTAATGATAGGATTTAAAGGGCCTATATCACGAGATTTCTTTATTGAAAAAATATATAAATTCATTGTCCTGTCTCGTTTTTTTTGCATTTAAACTATTAGTACATGGTTAACATGCTATGCTAGAGATGTACCACCCCTTTAATGATAGGATTTAAAGGGCCTATATCACGAGATTTCTTTATTGAAAAAATATATACATTCATTGTCCTGTCTCGTTTTTTTTGCATTTAAACTATTAGTACATGGTTAACATGCTATGCTAGATATGTACCACCCCCTTTAATGATAGGATTTAAAGGGCCTATATCACGAGATTTCTTGTTTGAAAAAAAAAGAAATTCATTGTCCTGTCTCGTTTTTTTTGCATTTAAGTTATTAGTACATGGTTAACATGCTATGCTAGATGTGTACCACCCCCTTTAATGATAGGATTTAAAGGGCCTATATCACGAGATTTCTTGTTTGAAAAAAAAAGAAAGTCATTGTCCTGTCTCGTTTTTTTTGCATTTAAGTTATTAGTACATGGTTAACATGCTATGCTAGATATGTACCACCCCCTTTAATGATAGGATTTAAAGGGCCTATATCACGAGATTTCTTGTTTGAAAAAATATATAAATTCATTGTCCTGTCTCGTTTTTTTTGCATTTAAACTATTAGTACATGGTTAACATGCTATGCTAGAGATGTACCATCCCCTTTAATGATAGGATTTAAAGGGCCTGTATCACGAGATTTCTTTATTGAAAAAATATATAAATTCATTGTCCTGTCTCGTTTTTTTTGCATTTAAACTATTAGTACATGGTTAACATGCTATGCTAGAGATGTACCACCCCCTTTAATGATAGGATTTAAAGGGCCTGTATCACGAGATTTCTTTATTGAAAAAATATATAAATTCATTGTCCTGTCTCGTTTTTTTTGCATTTAAACTATTAGTACATGGTTAACATGCTATGCTAGAGATGTACCACCCCCTTTAATGATAGGATTTAAAGGGCCTATATCACGAGATTTCTTTATTGAAAAAATATATAAATTCATTGTCCTGTCTCGTTTTTTTTGCATTTAAGTTATTAGTACATGGTTAACATGCTATGCTAGAGATGTACCATCCCCTTTAATGATAGGATTTAAAGGGCCTGTATCACGAGATTTCTTTTTTGAAAAAAAATAGAAATTCATTGTCTTGTCTCGTTTTTTTTGCATTTAAACTATTAGTACATGGTTAACATGCTATGCTAGAGATGTACCCTTCTCTTTAATGATATGATTTAAAGGGCCTGTATCACGAGATTTTTAAATAAAAAACACAAATATTTATTGTCTATACTCTCGTTTTTTGCACTTAATCTATCAGTACATGATGCTAGTAATATGCCGTTCCCTTTAATGATACGGTTTAAAGGTCCAGTATGACGAGGTTGTTTTAAACCAACAAAATACCGCGTCTAGTTTCGTTTTTTGCTTTTAAAGTATTAACACATTGTTTACATACGGTCAATTTAAAATGCGTTGCTTAGAAGGTAATTCTTGTCAGAATGAATAGCATTTGTACACAAAGAGAGATAACTCCTTGCATTTTATCGTCACAAAGAAGTTCTCTAAATGACGTCACAGCTAAATTTGACTTAAATTGACTTTATTATTTATCGTTGATGTAAACTACCGAAATGACATTCGACCAATAGGTTCTGAAGAGAAATGACAATTACAATTAAACGCAAACAGAGTTACGGAAATATATATTTTCGTTTCCATAAAATAATCGGTCATGCTTTTCCTTTGACACAAAGCCGAGAAAAGGCTTAATACATATGTCGAAACTAAATGTAAAATGGAATGTCAACTTATGAAATTTTCAATAAACTCAGACTGTTCATACTCTTTCTTCATTCTCCTTTTCTCCCGCAAGGCATAACCTGTCTCCATTACTGGCTAATTTATATCCTTGTTGTATTTCTTATTTCACTGCTTAGCCCACTGCTGCTACGCTGGTACAGAAAAGCTGACGAAATACAACAAGGCTTAAAATAGCCAGTTATAGAAACTAACACGAATTATACCTTATGTAGGAAGATATATGTTCTTCTTTCTTCAGATTGTAAGTTCATGTTCACTAAGTAAGGCATGACGAGAAAATATACTGTAAATATGGCTCGTCTTTTAATACAAATAGAAATACGCTAAAGTTATATTAACATATACTTATTGAAAAAAAATATTTGATATTACAGTCTAACTTCAAAATTTGATGTTAAATAAGATTCAAATGAGTCTTGGGAACATTTTTGGACTGTTTGGACTAGAATACGTCTATAGATTGTTATGTGTTGTTTTACTGTTTTACTGTTTTACCGAGGCTCTACTATGTACACCACGTCTTTGTATTTACGGTTATCGGACTCTAGTTCCTGAATAGCTCTTCATTGTGTTTATTTTTCACAATAGTTAACCGATTTTCTTCATTGTCTTTAATGTTATTTCACAAATGCTTAACGTAACCATATTCAAATTAGAAAATGTCTAATTTCTAACAACGAAACTCGAATGTAAACCTGTACAGACAGGATACGATTGTCATCTTTAAAATACAAATTTACTTGGTTTCTAGAAAACTCGTTAAATTTTCTATGATCAACACGGCTCCATTAAATCTTCGCTGTGCGGAGTTTGTTTGCCCCCGAGACGGAGCAAGAGGCTTTCTCGATTTATTCATTTGTATTGTAGTCGCGGGTTAATGTGCTTGGTTACTTTTGTGAGCGGTAAAATACTTGTAGAATTTGTATTCCGGCTAGCTTCAACATAAATCAGCAGGGCAAGGCCCCATTTAGTCCCTGGGAGTTGGACCAAGCCGAACTGGAGCGAGCTTCAATACACTAGTGCGGTCTACCAAACAGACCACTCCGCCTTCCATCGTAAAATGGGATTAAAAACGGAAGAATAATCGAGGAGAATGCCAGGGAATTATACCGTAAATACCTGCATTTTCTGTTATTCAATTCCCGCTTTATCCCCCTGAAGGGTGCCCCTGTGTACGCCCAGCCGCGGGATTGTCGTAAAAGTGACAGGAGCCATAGTTGGAAGCAACCCTTTGTCCCTGTTTATCCAAGTCCGTAAAAACAAGCTCGTAACTACGTCCTCTGTAAGGTAGTCTATCTATCCACGTATAGTTTATTTTCATATTTTGCTTACATAAAACCAAATAGCTGAGTGACACCTAATAACAACGTTGTACTTAATGTCTGGACTTGAATAGCTTTTAGTTGGACCGATGTCCTGTATGGTGTGTTGAACAAACCTTTTATGATAGAGTGTACTTTTTAGATGATTTCGTCGAAGTTTTCGTGCATGGCCAAATGTCTTGACGTGTCAGTAAACCTTTTTTTCAGAATTGAAAGCCTGTATTTTGTACCAGATTTACTGTAATTCTATTCGATGATGTATTTCAAATAACTTTTTCAGAGGCATTTTAGAAGTTATAGCGATAAAGGAAAACCAAATTGATAGTCGACTTTACTATTGCAATGGATAAACATCGTTATCAAGCAAGTGGTACACACATCTGAAACGAGGAGAATATATATATATATATAGAATATATATATATATATATATATATATATATATATATATATATATATATATATATATATATATATATATATATATATATATATATATATATATATATATATATTATTACATACCATACGCACAGTTGATGCACATTGAGTTCCTAAAAAGATATTATAGGGTGAGTAGATGAATGGACAGGGAATAGGTTCTTAAAATAAGATAAACTCAATCCCTTCGTATATCAAATAGTAACTTTCGTGTTTGGGAATATCTAGATATAACATACTATTAGTAAGTGCAAACCCAAGTCAAGATCATAACACACCGTGTACTTACAGTCCATGTGTTCTGTGATATGACAGAATAGAACAAATGAAATTCCTAAAACATAGTTTACAAAGATCAACCCGATGACATGTAATTCATCACATTCACAATAGTTTACTTCAATGGATGTCATTTGACACTCTTTGACAATCCTTTACAAAAACTAAAAGATCTACCTACTACATACATATTTCTCTTTATCAACACATGACATAGTGACTGTTGGCATTGTGAACATTCTCGTGGATATGCTCCACGTATGTATGACAGTTATTTAGACGCGCGTAGCTCTATGCAATGTCAAGGCGTATGTAAGAAGCGAGGCGAAAGAACACCGCCTTGCTTTATGCCTGTGCTCCGGCACATAATCGGCTAGTGACAAGTCCCCCTCCCCTCACCAATACAACTCCACCCATGGCGAGGTTCCAGTTCTTCCTCTTTCAGTGTATACCGAGTGGCAGTTATTCGTTATTTTGCACGGGTAATAGGTGATGGTTCTTCACATTCGGCGTGTCAGGCTGTCAGTGGGACACAAAGCGTACTAGAGAAGCAGCTAATGATGCATATGGGAGCTGTCAGAATGTCACCCGGGACTTTGTTAGCGTGCTCCGTGTCATTCCTCAAGTCATAGTGTTTTCCTTACGAGCTACGATCCGAGTCATGACTTACGATTTTCTGCTTTAACCCGTATTAATCATGTCTCGCTCGAAGTGATGAAAGATGGAAATATTATGGATATTTTTCATATTAACGCCTGCAGTTTCAGCAAATTAAATACAGATGATCGACAATCGATACAAGATCAGATTGATAAGCTCTTTAGAATGTGACCCGCTGCTATATTAGGCAATGGCTCAATATGCCATCATAGAGAAAATGAAAATTGTTAATCGCTATAAATCCATATCAAACTATATAACTAGGCAAAAGTTATTTTCAGCAATCTCATAAATATAGATTAAACTCGTTTCTGTCAGAATGTACTGTCATGTTCAACAGTTCTATATGTAAGTCATTCTATCTGTGACAACGTAAAAGCTCGTTACAAAACAATTTCTGGTTTGTGATGATTTAATTATGTAATATTTCCATAAAATGAAATTAGCATAAAACAACTTTCATCATACGTTTACGACATCACGTTTCGTCTGTGACGTTGAATTCTCAATGAGGAGATATCGGATAGTCAACATGTGCTTGAAAGTAGCTTTAGGTTTTTATTTCTATATTGTGTTGTGAAAACAAACTATTTTTACAACACTCGCTATCGCTCAGGAAATACCGATATTTACACACTCGTACTGCTATCAACTATATGCACCATGCTGAGAACAAGGTAGACTAACGTTTAGTCTATGAATGGACTCTTCTGAAAAATGCTACAATTAGGCTTACAGAAACGTCATAGATAAAACGTTACCTCATACCAATGACGCAATGTCACAATGACGAAGTGATTTTGTCCCAGGACATCGTATGGATAATACTGACCCCGGTATGTTTGCATGTATGTAATAAAATAGTGAGAAACTCTTTACACATATTCAGTTTTTACAAGGAGCAAAGTAAGCTTAAGAAAATGTCATTGGCTAACATAGGCATAGAATTTTTATATGGTGCAGTGACATCAGAGAATGTATATGGTGAAATGACATGATTTTATAAGTTATAGTTGTTTAGAATTTAATATGGCTTGTTTCTGAAATGTACCATACATTATGTATCTGTGTCGACAATGACGCCTGTGCGCTTTTCATTTCCTGTACAGTCTACAGCCGAGTCTGGTAAAGCGTTCATCCATGGCTCATCAAATACCTTAGTTCATTTCCATACTTCTTCTTTGCGATATATGAATCGGTAAAAAGTTGCCTTCATCTATTATGTAAGTATTTGCGCATTTACTTAACTTCGCAAAACCTCAAGCCGAGCCCCATTCAAAAGCAAACCCACTATAAGTGTTTGCATTTAGATTCTGTATCATTGCCTCGGTTTCTTTCACACGGACAGTTTTTGTAATATTCAGACGTGTGATTTTTATTACCTAGATGAAAGCTTCCGGTGAAGTTCTATTTGTCGACAAAACGCTCTGCCCATCCTGTTACAAGTTGAGAGTGAGCTTTACGATCTCTATTTCTATCTCGTGGAGGGGTACAGCGTCCAATGACTCTCAGAGAATGAGATTGGAAGGCAAGAGCATAAAGTGGAGTGTCGCTGAAACACCTCAGTCTGTTGCTCTTCTTTGATCCTTGTTCAATAGCTACAGCAAAGTCCTCAAATCAAGTCACAAAACGCCGAGCACTTAATCTCTGTAAGATTGTTAGAAGCCTCTGTCTGCCCCGACGGTTTACAGCCTATGGCATGCCTTCGGGGTGATTCACCAGCCTGACCCATTGTCTCACCCACCCGTTTACCCTGTCTCATCCACCCGTATATACACCCGGTGGTCTTTTCCAGCTCATGGGAATGCTCAGTCCAATGGTGTCCGAGACCACGGCCTATTCACCAAATCACTGAGATAAATATTCGGGAAGATTTTATTGTTTAGCACTGGTTTTATAAGCAATTGAAAAGCCGCGTGTCTTTGTGGCTTGTATTGAAGGGAATTTACAGCCATGGTGTAGTACGCTACTGATGAAGACTCGGTCATAAAGACGACTTAACTGTCTCAATCGCTGTTGTTGCTTCGTTTGACCGACAACACGTCATATTCAAACGAGCGCTCTCTGTCGAGTTATATCGCGGCCGGAGATAATTCCCTTGTTGGACAAATAGAGTCTCATAACATTAGTGAAGGAACCAATCAGGTGTATTCTTCCACTTCATATCAGACCATCGAGACAGTATTGCCAGGAGGAAGTAATCAGGAAGGCACTTGGTGGGTTAAAGGGCACGACAATACTTTAACACCAGTAATTACCTCTCCTTGTGACTTCCCTCTATAGCAAGCCATACAAGAAAACAGTTTTAAGAAATCGTTGATACTAATTTTACTTTGTAGACTTCGTCTATTATATACACTCTTGTCAGACTTGTAACTATTGTAATGTATGAGTTGAAACAATAACATATATATAAATATATTTCAATGTTGATATAAAATTTTGCAATAAGGTCCTAGAAGCATTGTTGTGTAGTAACATCTTGCAATGTGACTTTAAACCCCTTGCTTTCAGGGAAGGTATTGATACAGTGATTGCTTGAATTAAACCATTTCATTTACATTGATTAAAGCATTTTAACTTTTAACATTATACATATTGTTGTTTTATGAGATTCACTTATTTATCCACATATATCACATACAATCATCATATTTCCAACTAAAACAAGGATATTGAAAATGATGAAGATGATGGTATGTTTGCAGTAGTATTCTCAGGTATGTATAAATGTTTGGACTATAGATAAATGCATGCATGTGACTTTTCATTTTCTTATATAAAAATAATGTCGGAGTGTTTTATCTAGTACAAATCAAAATGCTAATAGTTGTCTCTTCTGATATACAGCAAAACGGTTAACTTAATTGTATTATGCTAATTTTCAACAAGATAGATAGGTTATGATTCAGTCGTGTTGTTTTCAATAGGACAGCATAACTGTCAGTACGATTAAGAAGTAATGCTTTCAGTAAGGTTCTATTTATTCATCGATGCTTAAATATGCTGTTTTGAAACAAGCTATATCTGTTATTATTTCAGTATTGTGTTTGCTATAGAACAACATAACTTCCCATAAGATAAAGAAGTAATGATTTCAGTAAGGGTCTATCTATATCCATCGATGCTTAAATATGCTGTTTTAAAGAAATAGATAAAGAAGTAATGATTTCAGTAAGTATTCATCAAACGTTTAAATATGCTGTTTTAAAGCAAGTTACAGTTATGATTTCAGTAGTGTAGTTTGGGATGGAACCACATAACTTTCACTAAGATAAAGAGGTAATGATTTCAGTAAGGTTTTATCTATATCCATCGATTAAATATGCTGTTTTAAAGAAATAGATAAAGAAGTAATGATTTCAGTAAATATGCTGTTTTAAAGCAAGTTACAGTTATGATTTCAGTTGTGTAGTTTGGAATAGAACAACATAACGTTTACTAAGATAAAGAAGTAACGGTTCCAGTGAGGCGATGTGTATCCAGCAAATGCTTGCTCTGTGGTACATGCGTTAAGCAAGCATGCAAGCATATCAGACGGTTTGGCCAGATGCGGAGGGGAATAGCTGTCAATGTTTGCATGCTATCGCCTCTAAGCTTTAACAAAAACTACACAACAAAAGCTATCTTCCGCTCATGAAAATCACTCAATAAACATACAGTCTGCCTCCCGTCAAAATACAACGGAGCACTGCATTCCAACCCTCGCCCCTCCACTACGTGCCCCAACATCACGAACCCTTCTACCGCGAAACGTCCGCCAGACCCAACAACGTTACCAAACTTTGAGAAACGTTTCTTGTGGTGTCAGAGAGGAGACTGACAGCAAGTAAACGTATCAACTGTTTTCTTGTCACATTTTAAGAGGCATCGGCTGATTTGATATAAGATTTCTCAGTCAGTTTATGTTTGCAAGAAGATATGTAGGAGGTGAAGCGAATCCACATATTGTAGCAACAAACATAATCTATTCCTTTGTTGTTATGCCATGCATTGAAAAATGCGACTTTGCACTTATAAAAGCTTCTTGATAAAACTATTGTTTTAAATCTTGTCAGTGTGTACTTTCGTGATGGGTGCTCTGTGTGTTCCAATGGTTAGCAATGGAATCTTATGTTGATAGATATCTTGTCATAAAACGTACGAGTCCCAATACCGTCGTGTTATTATCCCCCGCCACGAAGTGGAAGGGGGGTATAGGTTTGGGCTCCGTCCGTCCGTCCGTCCGTGCGTCCGTCCGCTATAAAGGGGACACTTTTTCTCAGAAACTATATAAGATAAGACAACCAAATTTGGTGTGTGGCTTGTGGACATAAATACCTCGATGGAGTTCGAAAATAAGAACCGTGTGATTATTTTTTCTAGAGTTATTGCCCTTGTTCCGCTTTTTCGACTCTGTTTCAAGTATCCAAGGATATAGCTTTTCTCAGACATTGTTTAACATCAAATCACTTGTGTGGCTTGAGGATATCGTTACCTTAATGGAAAGAAAATGAGAAGCGCACAATTATTTCTTCTTGAATTATTGCCCTTGTTCTCATTTCTTGTGTATGGCGGGGGATGTTGATGACTATGTCTTCTTGTTTTACATTCATTCTGTTGAATTCCTCTGTCGTAACCATAGTGGACAGCGTGACAGAAACACAGTGACAATGTGTTACTAATTAAAGGAGTCGATATACATGTTGTAGATATAGAGATTATTACCCGAGGAAGTGTGTCATATGACTTTTACGAAACGAGTGTGAATTTGTGTATTGCCGGAGCGAGAGCGAAGGTTATACCCAAATTTGCACGAGTTTCGTAAAAGTCATATGACACACTTTCGAGTGTAATAATTTCTTTATTACCCATTTCATTCCATTTGATTCGCGTAAAAATAGCCAGGAAACGGCCCATTTCTCTTGCGTCGGCAAGCTACAGTGACGTCACGAACAATCGTTGTATGACGTGCCAGACGACACAAACCGGGAGGTCGCGGTGAGACAATGGTTGCTAGGCAAACGTGATATGTGCACATGTGCTCATATCAATAATATTAACTCGGTTATTTTCAACCATATGGGTAATAAATAGATGTAGTATAGCTCGACTCATCATCATTTAAAGGGGCAGTGGCACGTTTTTCGGTCAAATAAGCCGATGAAATGTATTTGAAAAAAAATTGTAACCAATAATAAAACACCCCCCTCTCTTCGGTAAATCATTTAAAAAATGACTGTACATGGTTCGGTAAAGCCACGGGAATCATTTTTGAAATGCAAAATAATATAATATGTTCACAATAAAATGGTCGCCTTGCCTTTTTTGCTTAAAATGCAACATCGTTATTACCACTACTGATAATTGGTTTGTGTTATGAGATGTTTTACTCTCTTAAGTTAATTCAAATGACATTAACTATCATTATAAATGGGAAATTTGAAAAAATAAAATTTGCGAAAATCGTGCTTCAGCCCCTTTAAAACTATAACAATAGAATGTTCCAGCTAAATTCCCAAAGATTTTGAATCAAAACCTTTACATCGATCCTCCCAACAGTCAAAATATAATGAACATTATATCGTTACATCAGCATTTGCGTTTTTTCATTTTTAACATCAACTATTTCACATTTATATTTTGTTCTGAGAAGGGGCATTATAAAAATTAATTTTAATTATGTGTACACAATATATTTATTTGACAAAAAATTCAAACGTCAATAATGACAACGAATGTAAACAAATACACACCGACAAAAATACTTTCAAATGTTAAAATTTTCAATATCTTGAAATTACGAATCAAAGACAATGTCCTTCACACGAAAATAGGAATTTTTGGACAACAAGTTCTTTATTGTGAAGATACACTTCGTTTCGGGGGATACGCTTACTTCAACATGCATGTAGGCAGTAAGCATCACCTGATGAAGGAGTAGGCATATACTCCGAAACGACGTGTCACTACATAATAAAGAATTTGCTATCCAGCAAATCTTGTTTTCTTGTCTATGCTACATCGAAATGACCCTTCAAAGGTATGTCCTTCACAATAAGCTCCATATAAGAAGACATATTCACGCGCAAAAGAAACGTTCTGACATTTTAAGAGAGAATAACATGAAATACTGCTATCGGAGAAAGTAGATTTTGTTTTCGATATACAGATGTTTTGTACAGAAACACTCACACTATCATACATAATAGTATGATACATTTTATCTTTATCATTTAAAACACACATGGGGTCTTGAAATTGCTTTTTCAAAATGGCTTTTGGCCAGAATGTTTAGCATTTAAGTTTAAAATTTATAAAATGTAGAAATTTAATTGATAAAATATGTTATATTAATAACCTGATTGGACATAAATTAGTTGATGCATCGATCATTACTGTAGGACGTCATAAAAGCCAGACAGTCCCTTTTGACGCCTTTAGCTCGACTAGTTATAGGAGATTCGACGAAACGTGTGTTTCTCAGAAATATGAAGACAAAAATTTTTGAAATTTCAAATTTAGTTAAGATGGCTTCTGAAGACACGTTGTCACTCAGCCTCAGCTGTATGTATCGCTCATGGATTGAAATATCTTGTATTTTGTATGGTGACGTTTCTTTTGCACGTGAGTGTATATATGTGACCGTTCTTGACCCTTCTGAAAGACGATGCAGTGTTCGTGTTCCTACCCGTGTACCGGAGAATGTCACCCGGGCTATTATACGGCGGGGGATTAAGGAAAACTCTTATCATGGGCTTCTGTGATTTACTGCAGGGAGAACGTGCCCAGGGTATCGAGTGTTGTGATATTTCTCACACAATTAACTCTTCAAATTGCGGGTGTGGAGATGGTGTTTTTAACACGGGGTAGATAATGGGGGTAATTGAATTAGAGTGGGATCGGGTGTCTGTCCCCCAGAAAACTAGAGGGTATTCATGTCCCTGTCTCACACAGACCCCCTGTACCCCCGGCGGGCCGTCAGCACGCTATGGTTATTGTCAACAGTGGCGTATTGCTTTCAGCCCAGTCGTCGCGTTTACACTTCTCTATCCCTCGGATTTAACCATCTTGGCTTGTTTGCCATGGAAGTGTAAACGATGAGTTATATGTTATTGAAATGTCTTTGAAATTGTGAAAACTACTCACCATCACAAAGTAAGGAGTTAATCTTATAACACCACTTGACGATGTTAATGTCAACGGAATTTCAACAATTAAGAGGTAGGGAAAATTAATAAATAAAAAGAAAAAGTTGATAAAAATGGAAATATTTTCATTGTACAAATTACCAAACTGAAGTACTTTTCAACCTTGTACATGTATAAACGTCAAATATGATATAATCATATAATCTAATAAACTTCAAATTATGAATTCGATATTTAATATATTGATGACTAAATGGCCAAGCGACTCCTCGCACGTCTGCCTATAAACAGCACTGTTGTGAGTGTTGGTATATCGCCTGAGCCAGGTGTGGCATCAGTAAAAGAAAGAGATGACCAACAATTACGTGGCACCCGTCGACAGTGTAATTCTAACATGGCATTTAAGAGCGGCGTAGTAGCACTAAACGCAGCGGGAGTAAAGCGGCTCACCACGGCACCAACCCTCGGTGCAGTTGTAGAGTGGCAGTATAAGTTGACTTGTATATCGTATAAACTCGAAAGAAGACTTTCAAAACAACTTTCTACGGAGCTACAACAACATTTCTGGTTTTCCTGAATCCCCTCTCTCATACAACATACAACATGGCACATATCAATTTTGTACTGAGAGATAGCGATGAAATCATCTATATTCTGAACAGACACAGTGTTTCGGAGTGTATGCTTACCCCTTCATCAGGTGGGTACGTCATACGTCAGGGGGATGAAGCACACACTACGAAACGTCGTCGCTCTTCATAATAAATAAGTTGTTATCCATATAGTTTGCTTGTCTGATGTATTGCACTTTCATGTGTCCTTCAAAGATTACAACGCCCTTCGTCTGGAACATCTTTGTTAGTCTAGAAAGCCATACTTTAAAGGGGCAGTAGCACGTTTTTTTTCGCTCAAATACGTCGATGAAATGTATTTGAAAAATAATGTCACCAATATAGTTAAACACTTTTCTCTATTCAGAAAATCAAGTTAAAAAATTAGTGTACATGGTTTGGTAAAGCCATAGGAATCGTTTTTGTTCATCGAAATAATAAAATGTGTTCACAATAACAACCATTTTGCTTTATATGCAACACTATAATTACCACTACGGATAATTGGTTTGTGTCATAAGATGTTTTACGCCCTAACGTAAATATAAATGACATAAACTATCATTATAAATGGAACATTTGAAAAAAATAAAATATGCAAAAAAACTTGATTTTGCCCCTTTAAATAGCAAATTAAATCAATAATATTTTAATATCACTAGCAGTATAATGTTTATCAAAAGCATGATTATGTTGGCTTTTGATTCTAACTTGATGAACAAATTATGTATGCTATTTCTATTTTATATGTGAAATACTTAACCTTTCAACAATAAATTTACTAAATGATTCGTTTACAATATTTATTATAAAGGTCATTTGGTAACGTCCTGTAAAAGGAACTGCAAAAGGTATAATCTATAAATTAGCAAAAGGGATATTCTATGAAGGTGTATTGGAACATATTCGTATCACCGGAAAGTTCCCATTATCCAATTCTCAAATTTAGAACCACAAGAGCGCATTGCAGAAACCTAGGCCTTCTTTCACAAAGGTGATCGTAAGTCACTAAGGTAACCTTCGTGCAATGATAATGAATGGGACTTAAGGGTAACCTTAGTTAAGGTTGCTTTGTGAAAGGAGTCCCAAACCTTGCATAGGGTCAATATTCTAGGTCATAACGAGTATTAAAATTTGGTATAATGAACATAATTGGTGATTAATATAATTACAAATTTCCACTTAATTATGAGTAACGGAATATGAATATCTATTATTTCGAAAGTTGAAGTAGTTTGGCGCAGCAACCTATAAAACATAATTAGTTGAACAACTTCTTATACTATAAGACCCATCTATGTTCTCAACAATCATCAGAAGGGTCTAGTAATGGCAAACATTAAAATGAAACAATTTCAGTGCATTCATGCATATGGTCATAAACAACAAATATTTGATATTTAAAAACGAGGAAATTGAAAGTTGACTTTGACTTGACAATATTTGTGGGATGAGGATCAAAGGGCGCTCCCGATGAAGAATGTGACAGATAATCCACGACATAGTCCCGTTCAAGCTTAATCCCCCACACAATCTTTACTGTTCTTCTAATGTCCATAAGTCAATCCTCTCAAATTTTCACTCATCTTTAAAACAAAATTGTAGCAATGAAAAGAAAAATTATAATGGCGCTCCTCTGCTTCGTCTGTGGCGCCTTTCATCTCGTACGGAGTTAATCCCTCCGTAAAGCGGCCACACAGGCTATTTATTATTTTAAATGTCTTCCCCGCGTTAATGTTTGTTGAACGGGTGAATCACCGTCCAAACTTGTGGTTAGTGCTATCAGTCTATCGCAGCACATCTCTGTCGAAGGTCCAGCCAAATGTTCTGATTTAATAAACTTGAAAGCTTCTGATAAAACAAATTTGATTTTTGCCTGCGGCATTGATGGTATCTACTTCGCCGTGTAAGTGGCAATGTATGACAAACTGTACGTACAATTCGAGTACAGATGCCAAGTGGCATTCATTTTCTGAACGGCGGTGTTAATATTTACATTTACGTATGAACTTTCAGTTGTAAGCTTGCGAATACAGGAACAATTGAGGAAGTTGAATAGCTCCATTTGCTAAATGGCATCAGTCAACAGTTAAAAGAGCATTTGCGACCCACTGACGAAATGAAACTAAGAAAAATATAAAGCTTACAGCCCGTTCAAAAGGGGCATGAAATACAGACTAACGTAGCTAACTTAACCAACCCAATGCCTAACTTGGAGTGGTAAAATACTACAAGACACGTCTACAAAATGCCGAAATGAGAACGGTCATACCAAACCACGAATGTACCAAATGCCGAACTAAACACCGAAGTCAATTTGACCAAATGCCGAACTGTGGAAGTTAAAGATAGCATACCCGTGTTCCTCGATCAGATGGTTCAGTGTGTAATTAATGTCTGGTTAACCGGGACACAGTCAAGAGAGGGACTCGACAATGACATCGTCTCCCACCTTACTTGTTAAGACGTCAAACGGACAGGCTGAGAGTGACTTATTACTGTTAATTTGACTGACAAACTTCTAGCGGCGAGACAACGTGTAGCCTCACTTACTGTCAACGTTGTCAGTTTAACAAGGCATTTTTGTTTAAGATCCTCACTAAATTATACCTTAATCTCACTTAGCTTTCAGAAAGGTTTCCTCACTATGGTTTGGTGAATAACATAGCACTACTGTGTAGTCCCTGGAAAAATATACTGAATAAAAACAAAATTCAACATTGGACATATCTATATCAAAAGGAAAGCCTAGAGAGTTTTTAATTTTTGAGGTTTGCAATTCTTGACTTAACGCATTTAATCAAGAAATTGGACGAGAGTAGTTTGGAGTACGCCTATATGAAATACTGCGTTACACATTTCGCTGATGTTTATATGGTTATCAGTTTTTATCAATTGAGGACATGATTTCGTTATAAGATGTATATTTCAATTTTAGCACGCATGAAGTATTTATTAACATTGTGATATGTTCCTTCCAAATAAAAGTGATGTTGATCCAATTTTTTTTCAACTCATAAAAACACCAGTGGTTAACACACTTTAGTTTGATTAAAAACAAATCAGCCATGTCATTGATTACCATGATAATGTAATTATCTCATGACATTTGTGATTGATGTTATCGATAGATGACGCAAATGATAAGTCTGACATAAGATACCATTTGTCATACAAAGGTTTATCTTTCTATATGTAAAATTATATACCAGGCATGACGTAAAAGTAATAATTAAGACTAAATTACACATTAATTCCATGTCATTTGTTTCAAATACCCATGCGCAAATACTTGGACATTGTTTTCTTCAATATTTCGATTATTTGAATATATTCTCCAAAATTGTGTACCATAGGAGATATCGCTTGTGTGAGATCAATCGATATCTCCGGTTCAGTGCCATAAGACAGAATTCCCAAAAGACAGAATTCCCAAAAGACAGAATTAATTACAACACTAATTGGCTGAGCAGTACTGATCACCCCTAATTAATCAGTGAACTGGCCCGACCCGCACTATGTTCTTGCAAACACACTCTGACCATCTGACTAATCTCCTGCCTCATCATTAAAGGAGTTAGTTAACTGGTACTGAGTAGAAGAGCTTAAAACATCAAACTGAATTATGAAATGTAGTACTAACATCTCAAGTTGGTGATATTGTAGCATTTTACCAGCGATGCTAAGGATGTTCTCAAGTAATTTCCTCTTGAAATATGTAGAGTATATATACCCAAATATGCATGGTTGCAGAATTGTCTTATTTCGATATGGCTGGCCTACAAAGAGCAGAGTATGTCCCATCACAGAAAGGTGCACCCCAGTTACTTCTAGATGGACATCTTGCAGTAGATTTTGTACAAGGTTATGTCACCCGCATGACATCACGATGCTGTCAAATCATCAAGTATTGACTCACCAAATGACGTAAAAAAGAACCCGATGACATCACCATATCATGACGTCATAAACATAATGCAACAAAATGATATGACATCACCATTATGGTGGTCTAATGACCGTGCTAGGTTTATCACTGTATCGACATCTCCTTTCACATTGCATCATAGTAGACTATAATAAAAAGAGATTATTACCCGAGGAAGTGTGTCATATGACTTTTACGAAACTAGCGTGAATTTTTGTATTGCCCGAGCGAGAGCGAGGCTTATGCATAAATTTGGACGAGTTTCGTAAAAATCATATGGCACACTTTCGCGTGTAATACTTTCTTTATTAACCCAGCTTTTCCATTTGAATCTTGTAAAAATAATCAGGAAATGGCACACTTCTATTGCGCCGGCAAGTTACAGTGACGTCACGAACAATCGTTTTATGACGTCACAGACGGGAAGTCGCGGTAAAACAATGGTTGCTAGGCAAACGTGATATGTGCACATGTGCTCATATCAATAATATGAACTCAGTTATTGTCAACCATATGGGTAATAAGTAGTTATATAAACATGTTATAAATCTACAAACAGTTATCATCCTAATAGTTTTCATAATCAAAAGTTCAACTTTATGCTCTGACCATCAACAATTTTAAAGTATGAAAGTATTAAAAAGATAGTGTCTCTGAGACAGCGTGCCTCACCGCCCATGGTGGGTGACCCCTGCCACTCGTAAAAATGTTATTACATGTGAACAACTTCTACATCGTACGGGATGAACATTCATCGTGGCCCATGGATATAACGGCTAATTAGGAAAGGTAAAAGCGAGGAAAACGTTGAAAAATGTTCTGTCTACCTTGACGCTAAGTATAACCGCCCAGGTCACGTGACCTCTGTCGCCCGTCACTGTGACAGGAAGAAATACCTTTCACTTTTCTAATGTTTACCTTTCACGCCTTGTCCACGTCAAATATAGGATGCTTTTAAGAAGATATGGTGCTTGATATGTGCTTTAAATGTCTTATTATGGAATGCGTGTGTCGCATTAAATGCCAACAGTGTAATATACTGTCCGTTTAAAAAAAAAAAATGTGTTTATACATGTAGGTAATGTTTTTATCTAAATGTCTATTTAAAAAATTATAATAGGCCCAATTATTCGCCCATTCATTGAAACATGAAGAGCTTTATCATATATACATATATGACGCATGAACTCCATGTATTTATAATGGATTTAAACACACATTTTGACAGTACTAGTTCTTTTATATGTTTTATTATTAAAAAGTTGTAAAATTAGGTTAACGTAAGCCTGTTTTCATGTCGAGTAATGCCAAGAAACCAAGATGGCGGATGTTGCCGATAGATCGGTGAAAGAACGTTCTTTTCAAAGTGGCACTATTAGTTTGGTCTCAGTCACATATGCCAAGCGTCATCAATGATGTTCTTTTATCAAGAAGTACTGACGTTTTGGTGAAAATAATCATTTTAATGCTAATCGCTCGTCAAAGTAACAAAATAAATTGTAAAGTAATGAGTATTGATGGAAACTGGACAATGTGTACATTGGCTGTTGCGTGTCAATTAGTCAAACGTAATTTAAAATAATCTAAAACAGAAAGAAGGACATATTTGAGTTTGGTAATGTTTTATTAGGTTAAATATCTATACGTGTAAATGGGACGTGTGTTTTCGACTTCGGTACATGTATAAGACCGTTACTCGATGTTCATTGAAAATAATTGTATTTATATATGTACACATATCTATCAAGTTGAATACAGTTTTCAATTTACAACGTTGGCCAAAATCAATGGCAATGTGCTGTGCATATGTATGCCCTTCAGTCGGTAGGAATGTTATCTGATGCATGTTCGGAAGTTCATTCCCCCAATTTAATCATGTTCGAAGGAACTTATAATTGTAATTTTCTTTGGAAATTTCTAGCACCATTATGTTTAATTAAATGCACGGCGCAACTGGCTAAACAACAGACCTCCGTCATGGATGTCGATTTTAGCCAATTAAATAATAAAAACTGAGCTGTGAGCAACCCATTATGGTAAATAAGTCAATTAAGCATAACATCTTTAAAAAACTTTCTACATGTTTTATGTAATGATTAAATTTAAATGTTAATGAATATTACGTCAAAACGCCCATAATAGACCATCCTTACGTATATACAGTTTATCAAAGTACATATAGCTTTTTATCATTTTGGAAACTATGTTACCATTAGTTAAATGTGAGAAGATAATTTTATTGCTTTTATAGAACATCAAACTAGTATTGGTTAATAAACTTGACACAGTCGATGAACGATGTACGCTAACAGAAAGCGTAAAATCAAAGTGGATGTATCCGGTACCATTACTCTTCACAAACATGATAAACAACTCAAATGAACGAATTAACCACTGAAAAGTTAAGACAAACGTTACAGTCTGTCTGGACTAACGGTGTTTACTATCGATAATGTGGCGAACTTCCTTCGTCGTTGTACCGCATGTTAGCATTGAAATCCAGCCAAACACATAGACATGTCAACTCCGAAGCAAGGCCAGTCGCTTGAGACAGCTTAGATATACGGGGTTGTAGCACTGAAAAATTACGAAGGTGATAAATGCGCACCCTTACCCACACCTATCAAGAAAATAAAGTAGCCTTTTAAGCGTACTAAGTACCACGCGATTCCGCTGACGATTAATTTGACGCGAGGTACTTGTAATACAAATTAACCTGTGTCTAAACCAAGCGCACCTGCCAGAGCGCTATAGAAAAGAAACAATTACAAATTCTCGACAGCATTTTTGCACCGTTATGACGTCATTTGACTGTCCCTATCACCACTGCGGCTATAAACAGCAGTAAAACGTTTAGCAATGCGCCATAAATCACCACCTGGAACTATAGAGGGTTAAAATAAGTTCGGTGTCCGAATGCCGTACATGGCAACGTCCCTAGAAGATGAGGAACGCTGTTTGTGGGGACACGGTCTTATCACCATCTGTAAACTGGTATAGCCTATAAAAACTCGCTCTAGATCACATGCCTGTTCATTAAATACTTTATACCAACCGTATCCTGTTTAAGTCTCTTTCAGGGACTAAATCCCGTTAAGTCTCTGTATATGTCTGTGTTTGGATCCACTTTGTCAACATGACCCACCAGCCATGACCCTAGCGGTCATCACCAGTTGAACACATGCTCGTAAACTTTATTCGAGCAATTAAGGGACACGAATTTGGTCAAAGGTTTGGTCAAATGTTTATTATTTGAAAACATCATTTCACAATTTATTAAAATCTCCACAAATGGAAATGTTAAAAAAATCTAGGTGTATATCTTCATTATACTCCAGTTTCGTTACAAATTTGATTAAACTTTTATTTTCAAGAACACATTCAATTTGTTATGATGTAGGATTACGATGTCATAAATTTGCTTCAATCTAGGAAAAGAGGATCAACGAAATTATTTCTCAAGAGTTCATGAAACATCACTAAGAGAAAACAAAAGAACAATTTTATAAAACCCAATAAATGAAATTGACGAGAACTCAAAATGTCTTTTTTACTTTCCTACTATTCAATCCTGTATAGAAGAAAATCCAAATTGGACGTGCCTCAGGGCGATGAATTGATTCCTGGATTATTGTGCATCGGCATATGTTCATATTAACTTCTTTCAATAAGTTCCTGTTCTTCTTAACTAACCGATTCGGTCAAAAATATCCAGTTTAAAGAGCACATTCATCATGGAAAAAATATATTACTAAGATGTAGCAATGATAGCAACGGAAGTATATAGTAATCGCTGAAAAATAAGGTCTACCACAAGGCTATCGCCTAAGCCCGCGATTATTATATTTGAGAAGAGACATGATCATCTGCACTCTCCTATTCCTTCGCTGAGCTTCCTCTCTTCGTAACGCTGTAACCATGACATTCCTTTTTATTATTCTGAGTTTCTCTAGGAGTTGAAATATTGCGGATTTAAGAGCGGCACGTGCCCGCTATCAACATACTCTTTGAAGATCATCTCGTTGCGTTCCCCCAGATATACGCAACTTCCTTTCAAGCTGTCGTACCTTTGACATTCATGTACTGATTTTTTCTAACATCATCATTGGTTGTCTGCATCTTACTCCAACACAATTTAATTTCAGATGAACAGGAGCCCTACAGTGCAGACAGAGCCGGTAGAATTGCTTTCATCGGATATAACATATGAACACGAATACATATGTGTGAAGTTCAAACGATTACATAAGCATTTAATATCATCTTAAAGACTGAATTATTGACGCACGCGCTATTTTTAGACACTTTACTTATTCATCTAAACATGAATACATCGAGGTCATTGACCGTATCAATAATTTAACAACTCGACACAGAATAAAGAAGTTGTAGATCCATACATTTGTCTCTTTAGACAGAGAACACTTTGTTATACGCTTATCATTTACAGATATATTTATCCTAATCAATTATCAATTTTCAACCAATGGTTCTTGAACATGCTTGTCCATGGCCGTATACGACTCGTGTACATTACTCTCCACACTAAACCTCAATTTGCGTAAATGTGTGTTCCCATAAGCATTACTTAAGTTATTAGGAGAGCTTGTCATGTCCTTCAATACCAATGGCTTTTTGCGTAAAACTGTACCTGTATTATTGGTATCAATGAACGTTAAAAAAAATCGTTATTTTGCTACATGTGCCATACCAACATGGTGCATTGGATGCTTCTCATAAAAAGCAACCACATTACATTATAAATCAAGATTTTCTTCTGTGAACAACTGTTGCTATTCAAGCATATCCATTTACTCTACATCATGTCTTGAAATGCATTGTAGACACTGAAAGGATGCAAACCAAACGCTTCTGGACTTGAAATGTGTGCCAGAGATATACATAGAGACTGCATATATAAACTTGATGTTTCAGACTACATGTATATATAATAGTTCATATAGAAACAGTTGCAGTCAAGAAAGTTAGGTGAGGAGATTTGGGCTCTCACGCCGTTTTCACTCATATCACGGGAGAAAGCCCGCAATGCCTGCATTGCGATGAAACCTGAAGGCATTGGATGGGTGGTACTGCGCTGAAATTCAGTGAATTGCACCATAACCTTACCATGTTTCTCCACGTAGAACAAAATTGCCGAGCTTGGATGGATTCGAACCCTGGACCTTTTGATCCAAAGCTAACCACTGCGCTTTCCCGTCCCTTAAGTTAACAAACAAATCAATGGAGACTTTGCCCACACATTTAAACTTAATTGTTTGCAGAAAGTGAAGATACGTAATCGTCGAAAATACATAATAGCCTCGATGCAGTGGGCACAGCGAGGCATGTTATCTGCGAGACGAATGATGCAACTAAATTTACTCGTCCCTAAATACTCGGCATGTTCGTCAATTAACTTGCAATATTTCAGAAAGGGAGCATAAAATCCAAATCAGCTCTGCAACGAATTGGTCTAAAAGCTTGGTAGACTACCGGGAGATATGATGATGTCAGAGACCAGAGTAGCAACCAACTGGGCTTCGCCAGGGAGATACTTTATTGCTCTTCCTTTTTCGCTTTGATGGTTTGCTCATAAGGCCCAGTTTCATGACATTAAAACAGTCATTTCAATCGCATAAAATGCATAATAAGCTTTTATGCGGTCTGTATTGTTATTGCAAGCCCCATTTGTATCAGCTATTATAAGATTATGATAAACAAGACTGTGGGTTACGTAGTAGGCATTTCACAAATTTTACAGAAACATTTGCGCTATTTTTCAGATTAACTATTCACAGGGGAGATGAAAGCAGCAAGTAACAAAGCTTTGAACACGGAGTAACATATACATGTTACATATCTCACTATCATTTCCAGGCTTGAACTTCTGCAGTACACCGGACTTATAATAGGGCGAGATATGTTCCAAGTGTAAACATGTTGAGTGTCGTGGATAAAAATACCGACCCTATTGAACATATTACTTCTTTAGTCCACACATACATCACATCTGTGTTGCAGCACAGTGTGGCTTTATTCCCACAATAGTACACCCACTTTCATCGCAAGGGTATCAGTATTCTCTTTGATAAGAGTCACGTAAGGGTGAAAGTGACTGGCCCCTCTCCATGCAGGTACCCCAGCTGTCTACAGGCCCAACAGCAGTCATCTTTCTTCACTGATATCGCACTTCTAGGCGTGTCCATACTGCCTACCCAGCCCAGGTGTAATACAGGTAACACAAGACAGATGCCCGGTGTGCAGAATTAAAGGTAATTGGGGAAGCAGGAATTAAAGGTCAACCTGTTGACTGACATTCACTCCTGCGAAAATATTTGAATTTGACAATTCTTTTTTCAGGATTTTAAATAAAATTAAAGGAAGCCCCGAAAATGCTTACCTATTTTAAAATTATGAAATGCATGCATATTTTTAAAGTTCGTTTATGAGCTTATACAGACATTATGATGGTACGAACACTCGAAACAAAATTCAATTAACGGCGGTTGTTAGAAACATCACATTTAGGTAGGTCTGATCGAACGTGGTCTCAAAATAATCGATTTATAAACCTGTCAACAGAAGTAAAGTTTTGGAAATATTGCCAACAAGACAAACCAAAGAGACGTGTGATTGGTTCTATAGGACACAGTCTTTACATGATTTATTATCTACGGTTATAGACTTACATGACAAGCATATTCAATAAGAAAACTATATGAGTGTAGCATATGATTAAATCATATTAAACAATGCTCAGGTGTGATAGTAAGTCCTCAAGTCTGAAATTCAATCAGCCCGGCTAGTCATAGTAATTACATCATTCAAGCAATTTGAGGCTACCTTGAATTCGCTGTCGCTCAAATATGACAATTTATGTAAGCAATGGTACACGTTACAACTCAACATAGACAGAAAAAGCCAAAATATTCCACTATTGATGGCTTCGTCTCAAAGGTCAAGGAAGACATTTCTGAACTGAACGCAACCAAGTAAAGCCAATACGTATTTACTGCAAATATATTGTACATGTTTATAGCTCACATATCTAAAATGACACTTGGATGTGAACGGAAATCATGACCAGGCTTATCGTCTAGATTCGTGCATTAAGCCTTACAGTGAAGACGTGACACTAAAACTCTAACTAATCACAGTCCTGTGCCTTATCGCCTCATTTAGTCTTCCCCATCACAAAACTCCCAAATTTTTATAGCATATTCGATGATGAAAATTGTACACGGAATGCAAATACAGTAAGGACAGGACAATGGTATAGAGCACAGAGTCCGGGGTTTATTGAGACCGGATCTCGACTTAGTTGGCGGGAGATACTGCCCCCTCCGGTTGGGATTCACCGTACTCGATCAAGTCAGGGCGCTCATTCTTATTGTTAAATCATTCATTAGTAATATGACAAGTGAAATATTTAGAACGACTGGAAACTGCGGGTCGACCTTTCACAGGGAGCGTTTGAAGTATTACGGGTATTAGTGTTGATAAAGACGTTCTCGGGCTATCTAATCATTTGTGCGACTTTCAGAATATCGCTGTCCTCCCATTGTAATCCCGGATGTTGAAGCTAGCGTTTTGCAGAGTCCGCCATCTTCCCTTCTTTACAGCGCCATCACGTTGTCTAGATACTATGCTATTAGTCGCTGTTTTTCACGCATATTTTCTCAGGAAGGTAATAAATTATTTCCACGCCGGTGTATTCTCAATCCCAGAGATCATTGCTTTAGATTCGCCGCTAGGGGGCAGCCAGCATCCAGGGCCGGTAACGACTTTCCTCAGCGTGTCTGGAATCATACTCAATCCAATTTTTTCACCCTGTCTCTCTTCTGTACACGGAGTTTTGCATTAAGCCAGAGGTTGCATTACAAAGCCACAGTTATGCCAACTAAGGTTACCGTTTCCACCTGTAAAACATCTCGGATCACATCTACCTGCTGGTGTTCAGGTGGTCTTGGGTCGAATCCTGATTGCTAGCAGATAACGCCTTCATTAGTCTAGAATCAGCTTTTTACCAATTGAGTTAAACACGATCGCTGCAATATGTGTAACAGAAACGACGCTATTCGCCCCCAAAGAGAAGCTGACTTTAGTTCCTGTGCTAAGACATTAACATAGTACCCACTGCATGGGTACATAGATGACTGACAGCCGGTACAGGTTTTGTAAATCTGTGCAGTATCTCATAAAGCACGCTAGACTTGCCGGAGATCCTCGTGTCACATAGCCTACAGTTGAGGTAAAGAACGGGGATATAGGTAGGAGAAGAGACTGGCTGTAGAGGCACATCGAACTATGGCTTTATAACATAACTACGAGATGGTAAATTATCAGTACTGGTAATCGTATATTCAGATTGTATTCGATTTTCAGTGGTAAATACGGCATTTATCGGTTAAAATAAAATCCGTATTTTCACTGAGTGAATTAACATGTTATTCTTCTCAGTAAAATAACACTTCAATCATATGACGTCATCGTAACAATAGGATGACGTCATAGGATGGCCGTGGAAAGGAAGACGATCTTATAAAATGAAAGTCATTTACCAACAATGCATGGTTTGTTAAATCTAATAAATAGAACATTTGACATGTCACGTCGAATATACAATGTATATCTCATCTCGTGAAGAAGAAATAATATATAGTTACATATATATGTATATAAGGTCCTTAGTTTACGTTAGTAAGGTATCCTCAGTATATATTAAAGAATATGAGTTGTTAATCTTAGTAAAGTTGCTTTGTGAAACTGGCCCCTGATGAAACCAATGCCAGTCCATTATTCCTTCACATTATTTGTATGGTTTCACCTCCAAATGTCCCGTGGAATCTTCAATGGCGCCGCCACGTTGACATTATTAATTTACAAGTATGTATTATTCTGCACTACAGATATGACAACATTCTTTACTGCTAATATTCACTACCTTAAATCACAATTTAAATCATCTTTCAATCCATTTACTCCTTTCCTCTTTCAATACCTTTGTGTTCAATTGTGACTTTTTCTTACCAAACTGCTTTTAACTTCATTTACGATAATATCTTATTGTGACATGCACCATAAGCGAGGATATATCACTTTGTATAAAAGGTATTTGTGATGACCTGCCTTCTTAAGTCTCTGTTCACACTGTGATAAAGCATTTGTGTGTTAGAGGGTAACATACGGTCCCGTTCACTTTAAATCGCACAGCAGGCGTAATAATTTATATCCCATTGGAACATTCTGTCTACGAGCCTCAATGAGAACGTTCGTTTAGACTGAATACTATAATAATTGTGAATCAGTAGGCCTATTTCATGTGTTGACTCTTATAATTATTTAAAAATTTGCAATAGAATGATAAATGAAACGATGTATTGCTAAAAACGTTACAATAAGCTCAATCATCAAATTATGAATATTGTACCATTAGCCTCATAATTGTGAAATGCACCTTATATATTGCCTTAGACAAGTGACAAACGAGGCAGCGATTCCAGACATGCAATATGAATACATATTTCCTTTCTCATAAATGCGAAAGAAAACTTTATAAATTTGTAATCCAGAAACTTTGATTTTCCTTTCTTTAAATATGCTTTAACATTCAGGGTGATTCTAAGATGGTGTTGGATTCACACTACTAAGTTTAACAAGCTTGCATTGATTTCTGCATGACATTTCTTTCCCCTGTGCCTGTCGCCGACAATCCAAAATCCAGAAACTTTGATTTTCCTTTCTTTAAATATACTTTAAACATTATTTCAGGGGTGATTCAACGATGGTGTTGGATTCACATTACTTAGTACAACATGCTAACATTGATTTCTGTATGACATTTCTTTCCCCTGTGCCTGTAGCCGACAATCCAGAATCCAGAAACTTTGATTTTCCTTTCTTTAAATATACTTTAAAAATTATTTCAGGGGTGATTCAAAGATGGTGTTGGATTCACATTACTAAGTATAACAAGCTTGCATTGATTTCTGCATGACATTGCTTTCCCCTGTGCCTGTAGCCGACAAGGGTGTTTGTATTTGTATCAATGATAGTACTCGTTGTCTCAAGAAGTCATCATGTAACAATTAATGATGGCTCCTTTCACCCCAGAGACCCTGCATGTCTTCATTGCCCCGTATATATAGCAACAGAGGCAGCTAGATAAGCACGGAAGCCTTCCACCGCTAGCTGACATAAACTCGGACCGGTGTTGACGAATGGAGAATTAAAGGGATAGCCTTGTTTTCAGGGTCCCATCGTGGGAGAGGATTCCAAGTGGACCATCGTGCATTTAGGTACACGTGTTTCTCACGCAGCTCTTCCATGTAGGTATGTCCTTATCACGAGACCCGCTTAGATTTCTAACCCGTAGTCGGAACAGGGTTAAACCGTGGGCTGGGTCCTCGTCTTATCACCCCACCCTCATAACGCGCTGAGTTACATCCCGGGGGCTCATTAGAAGGCCCAGGGGGTCTTAAATCAGACACACAAACGCCAAGGGAAGTGATGATAGCTCTTACGGTGTTCATATTGAGAGCTATCAATAAAGAATTGCCACAAAGTTCCCCATGTAAATATTGCTATCAGAAATTGCAAGGAGCAATTACATCTCCCTGCCTCATCCAACTAAACGCTGACGACGGCTGAGATAGCATGTAGTGATTTATAGGGCCGGTCCGGCCTTTATGATAACTTGTTTATACCTTGCCTAGATCTGGCTGGAAGAAGAGTGTCTTTAAAGCCTTCACCACAGTCCAGGCTTGAGCAACGACGTTGTGCGAAGAAGTGAACTTCATATTGAAAACTAAAATCATCATTTTTATATATTTTGTTCAAATGCTTCCTTTTAACATGATTGATATTGTATCGAAGGTCCAGTCCAATGTAACGTTCAAAAAGGTTAACAATTTATGATTTTAAAAAGAATAAATGTAAATTTATGCAAATGGACCAACGTGACATCACATTGAAGTCTCTTCATCATAACTGCTCAGCTGTCGATTTTCTCTCTCTATCTTCTATAAACCTTGTGTGATAAATAGTTGTGTAAGCGATTGTCACAAGTGAAGACTTCCATTCAGACGAAGGCGACAATTGCCTTTCAAGTTCATCGATACCTTAGTCCTACCATCAAATCTGCAACTGCTTCATCAAACCAGTTTCTTTATCAACAACATCGTGGCATAAGGGATAAAACCTTTTTTAAGCTCATCGATAGTTTATTTCATAAAATTTCTTCATCCAAGCCATTATCTTTATCAACAACATGGTGAAATAAAAGAATAAAACCTCAAAATAATTAAAAATAAAACAAAATTTCAAACTTACCCTCCTGCCCACTTCATTGTTGTGGAGGTTCATTTTGTTCCGTATATTCCGGGAGTCCTTATGGACTAGTTTATCCGGGGCATCCACAAACTTTTGACTGAACCAAATACCGTAGTTAATGTTGTCACTGCACCCACCCCACTTCCACCCCTCCACGTCCGCCTCCCCATAACGGGACATGTCACACGAACAGTCCGTCAAGTTGCCTGCTGAACATGCCATTGTCACGGCGTGTACCACGCCCGCGCTCAGGATCGAGTAAATGAATGCTGTCTCTCTTGTACCTGTCAAGGGAAAGGGAAATTTATTGTAATTGAGAATATAAAAAAACAAGCAAATTGAATATAGTATTACCTGAAAATAGCAATATGACATCACTTCACTTCAAAAGAACAAATTCCATCAAATATATAGATTGACAAGACACCACCTTTGTAGCTAATTATGAAGATTTTCTTCTAATTGAGAATATCACAAACAAGTATAAACTTTAAATAGCAATATTGACATCACATAACTTCACTTCAAAAGAACAAATATATAGATTGACAGGACACCGCCGTTGTACCTAATCATTACGATTTTCTTCTAATTGAGAATATCACAAACAAGTATAAACTGTAAATAGTAATATAGCCATTACAAAACGTATCTTCAAAAGAACATATCACATCAAATATAGATTGACACTACACCATTCTTGTGTCTGTCAATGAAAATGCCATTATTAATATTTTCTTGCAATTGAAAATATCACAAACAAATAACCTCAAAATAGTAATATCGACATCACATAAATTCACCTCAAAAGAACACATTACATCAAATATAGATTGAAAGCACACCACCACGGTACCCGTCAAGGAAAATGACATTATTAATATTTTCTTGTAATTGAGAACATAACAAACACTGGAACATCTGGAAGTAGGAATATTGACAAACCTAACTTCACTTCAAAAGTAAAACTACATCTTATATAGATGGATAGCACACCACATGGTAATGTAAACGAGTAATGTTTATCAGTACCTGTGAAAAAATGATGGACATTGCATGCATAACAAAAAAAAAGGAATTAAAGAACATGTAACAGTTTGAATTGCAACTTGTATCAGTTCATTACAAAAGATCAGAGTACAGAACAATCTAGATAACGAAAAAGAAAATAGTTTGGACACCACAAATGCGAAATCAAGTAGATAAATGAATACGCCATATTACAACCGGAAGTCGGAAAATGATGTAGAAAATATCAAAGAAACGAACATACTACAGTACAAATATGAATAAACAAAAAAACAATGATGACACTAAAATGCAGTCCCTGTATCAAGCCAAGACGATTGGACATTGTTAACTAGAACAGAAGGTAACGTGAATCCAGTATTAAGAATTGGAATCAAAATTGCTATTATACGCTGTTTTAGAAATGGCTGAAGTATTTTGTTATAAATTGACTCTGTATAAAATTACAAGAGTTGTGTCAATTTCTGTCAAACGTGTTCTCTTTTACCCTGGAATGCTCTCTTTAACCCGGGGTTCGGTATCAACATTCATAGGGGTTGATGATATGCAAACTATCAAGGAACCTACACATAGGTGTAGAGAATATACAGAATCATTTCTTTCAAAAGAATCTTATGTGCCAAGAGTCTAGGGAAAGCAAAGCGACAGAGGACTCATGTTCAGAACTGAAATTGTTTCTATTGTACCTGGAAGAGAGACTAAATGGAGAAATAAATTTAAAAAAAGGTGTTCAGATGTAATCAGTTCTAAAAAGTTCAAGAAACTCATTTAAAGGATAAGGCAATGAGACAGTTCACCAGAATTATCAGAAACATATTTTAACATATCAATAAACATCTTTAAAGCTGGGTTATCTTTACAAATCTAAGAGAGGAAATGCTTTTTTTGTCACTCAAAACACAATGTAATAGAGGGAGATTTTACTTATTACTAACACAGATAGAACATTTGTACAAATAACATAGCGGACGTGTTTATTTGTTTTGTAATTTCAATCGAAAACACGTTTGATTGCTTGACAGTTGGGCATTTATGTGTTTATCACATGTATCAACGTGTGAAGAAATAATTGAAATACAACTTGAAAGATATAGAGATACAACGTAAAACTACAAACAAAATATGTCGATGTCCCTTTTTTAATAAATGTTTTGTTGAATCCATTCCTAACATTTTATTTTAACTTTCAATGTTTTTCGTTCGAATTTGAAAGTTTAGCTGCTGAAAACAATTATGTGTTGTTCATTTTCAATTATGACGTTTTCCCCGTTCATCATTACCCATGTTTCTTTAATACAATTAACTCGATCAATTCAGTAGAACATTTCTCAAATGATTTAACATTTAATCCAGATGAACAGAAACGAAGACGGTCGTAAAATAGCAGATCAAAGAGAATATTCATAATTCAACTACAAATCCATAAATTAATACCCATTTAATAAGATTGTCCAACAAATAATATAATTAACAGGCAAATTGAATTGAAACCAATCGCTTTGGTCTTTTGCTGTGTCCGAACTAACCACACGGAACAAGAAGATGACGGCTTGAAGGTTCTCAGAATTCAGTGCAATTATTGAATAACGGTTAAATCGTGCTATAGAAACAGTCGAGGGGAAAGCGGATGCCAGAAGGCAGAGAAATGGTCTGAGTCTCATAGAGCCAGAACAGGAGATCAACAAAGTCTAGCGAGCATCGGCAAGTCTAGATTCCTTTCTGAAATTAAAGCTTCACCAGGGCTCCTTTTAATTATATTCATCATCATGTCCAATTGGGTGGATTTTTTCAGGGCCCACATGAGAGTGAAATGAGATTAAAATACAGAACGTCACTCCATGTAAATGTGAATCTTATATATTCAAATTTAAGTTTCTTTACTGCTGAACCAATGTTGTATTAGTCTTGCACTGACTGATAAAAGTATAAAATATCAAGATTTTATTAAATATTGAAAGGGAGACAATGATAAATAGGATTTGCTGAAATAGAGGCTCCTTTTCAATATTTTTGTTCAATACTGTTTTTCAGAGTAACACTAATACTGTACGTTCACGCTTAAATAAAATAGAAAGATAAATAATTAGACAAACATTCACCTTGATTTCAAAGTGAAGTACTCTTTCTATTTAGTAAGCCTGTGGTTACCACCCATGCGATCACTATCAATGCATGCATCTGTTCTTCAAAATATCTATAACTTCATCATTGCAGTATAGTTTCCACGGGGTGACATGAACTACCAATGATTTACATACAGTATACTATGAGTAAATCCTTGATACATTTAATAATTGATTGGTTATTGATTCAACATATTTTATACAATACATGACATAAATGAACTGAGCAATTCAATACAGCATTCGATCTTGATCACTTCTTTAAATGAACCTGTGCTGTGTCCATGCCAGAGTGAAAGGCCCGATAGAGAGCTGTAAATTGCTGTAAATGCAACACATAATTCAACCGAGTATGACGGGTGACAGTCTTATTCTGCAGTGGCTCAAGTCCCCAATGAAAGTGTACAACAGGCAAACTATAGAGGGCAATATCTCATGTAGTCTCTTTTAAATACCACAAACGTTGCAGATTGATGGAAAAGAGAGAGAAATACCCACATTACCATCACAATGTAGACGGGGAGGGTAATAAAACCCAAGTGTATGCCACCAAACCTACCCAGCCAGTGTTATACTGTAAAGGCAATAAAATACGCTTTAAAATACAGTTATTTACTGAATTAAGGCATAGGAGAGCGGAGCAGGACAATATCGGTCGGAGTCAAGGACGAGACAATGGCTGCCAGACCTAGACCCATCCGTGAGAGAGTTACTTGAAACTTCGTGGAATCACTTCACGTCGACTGAGTGTACTAGCGCTTTCATTCTTATATTGAAGATTTTAAACAAAATGTTCTGTGTTTTAGGCAAGTATCGATACTATATATGTAAGAATTCATTTTTATTGATGAATTATATTTTGAGAATACTCAACACAATTTCCCATTTTACAGCTTCATTCTACTACAGTTGCAAAGGACCTGTATGAAAATATAGACTAAATATTTAGAGTAAATTCCGAGAATATCCAGAATCATTCACAGTGTACATTACACCACTCACCCTTGTAACCTTAACGGCTTCATCTTACACCATTTATGAAGTTTTCATGTACATTTTTTAAAAGGTCTTGTATACAGTTCTCGGTTAAGACTGAATTTGAGAAAATACAAGAATATTCCTAATTCTTTTTTTATTAATGTTAGTTGCACAACTCACACATGCCTCCCTCTGACAGTTACACGCAAGATACATGGTCAACATGGCGTATATCTGAGTGTGCCTATCTCCACTGCAAGGGGCTGCACGCTTTCGTGTTGTAATTGTCAGTAGTGGTATATGGCTATTCGCAATATAACATGGAGATAAGATAAAAACGATAAATAAGAGTTTCCAAAGGCTATTAGACATTTGAATTGTTTTAAACAGAACTAGAATGATATATTATATTTGCTTCAGCTGGATGGTGAACTGAGTATATCATATTACTCTGGTACGATTAGTCTGTCATCCCGACCCTAGAGCAAAATATGAATGGAGCCTTCTTAAAGGGGCAGTAGCACGTTTTTTTTGCAAAATTTATTTTTCAAATTTCCCATTTATAATGATAGTTTATGTCATTTAAATTAACTTTAGAGGGTAAAACATCTTATTACACAAACCAATTATACGTAGTGGTAACAACTGTGTTGCGTATAAAGCAAAAATTGCATGGCGGCCATTTTATTGTGAACACAATTTAATCATTTCGCATAACAAAAACGATTCCCATGGTTTTATCCAACCATGTACAATCATTTTAACTTGATTTTCCGAAGAGAGAATGGTCTTTTACTATTGTTGACATTATTTTTCAAATACATTTCATCGACTTATTTGAGCGAAAAAACGGGCTGCTACCCCTTTAAGCAGAACTAAAATGATTATATTTGCTTTAGTTGGATGGTGAACTGATTATATCATTATATTCTGGTAAGATTAGTCTGTCATCCCGACCCTAGAGCAAAATATGAATGGAGCCTTCTTAAGTCTAAATAATGCTGGCCAGTTTAGTTCCCTCAGCTTTTCTTCAGGTCTCCTTTTTATTTGATTTCATATCCAATATTACAAAGTAAAATATCAGTAAACAATCTTGTTAACAAACCCAAACTATATGTTTGTTCATGGTGCGATAATTGTGAGTGTTCAAGGGAAGTAACTCGCTGTATAACATGACGTAGTAAAAAAGGAACGACCAACATATACAAAGAGTTTAAAAGATTATTGAACTTTTAATTACGTTTGGCTTTCGAAGTAAAACTTGAGAAAATTGGTCTTCTTGACATTTATTTTCCAGACTTGCTTCGTAGATGGATGATGGACTGATTTCATCATCGCTACCGTTTGATAACAAATGCAATTTATCTGAAAATTATTTAAAGTAAAACTTATTCAATATTTATGATTCAAAGCATAAAATAAACTTTATTTCAACTTTATCTGCAAATCTGGTTCAAGATAGTAATGACAAAATATGCTCTTTTCTGTTTTGAAAATCCTAATCTACAAGTACATATTTAAGCAATATGCAACACCATGAGAACAAAATTGTGATGTTTAAAAAGTAAATACATAAAAGTCAGGAGTGAAACCTTTGAAAGAACTAGTTTATTCTGGGAGGAGTGTTAGTTCATCAATTTGACAAGAATTTCAGATAAGACAAGATCATAAATGTTATGATAATATTTATGTTTTAATTCAGTTATCTCGAACACACGTTGAGTGATGAGATGTAACTCCATAGAGGCACACAGAGAGACACCGTATCGGCTGTTGAGTGTATACAGTTACACTGTAACTCGCTTCAAGGAATGTTATATTCACTTTGACACGGCTAACCTGTCATTAGGGCATGTCTCAATATAAACTATGTCAAAATTACATTTTTTAAAAAATCATAAAATATTCATAAAATTGCAGTGAACTCTTCCTGTATTAAAGAACTTATAATGTGAAATAGCATATGTAAACACTAAATAAGTAACTTACGAGGCAATCGTTTATATGTTATTATTACCTTTGAAACAGTCCCTGGCATTGCAACGGCTGCACACCTGGATACTAAATTTAACTTCTCAGGGTTTGGGGATCATCCCTAATTTTTACCCTTTAAAAATTAGGGGGTAGGTTCATGGGCGTTAGAGGAACACTCCTAATGAGATATTGACAATGGAACCTGTAATAAGGTGGAGTGGAAATGTTGTGTCGGCACGACAGCGTATTGTAACTAGAGATTTGTTATGTATTGTGATAGGGGTCGTGAGTGAATTCGGGATAAACTCAGAAATGTTAATGTTTCTTAATTACAATTCAATTACAGTATCGGTAGGGGGACACCCACGAATGTAGTTTATGTGAACGTCAGAAAATGGTGAAAGAATCCTTAGTAAATTAACGGTTTAAAGAAGCTGATGTAGAATAATGGTAGAAGTATACATTTCCCTTGCCTCAGACCAATCGTTTTTTGCAAATCGTTTCCATTTCTCATTTTGTTTTATGATAATTTATCTGAATAGACATCTCTTTGGAAGTTACAAAGCCCTTGTTTATCTTCTTGAACATGCAGATCATTAAATTAAGATATTTAGTTCTAGAAACGGAAAGTTCGATAATGAACTTAGACATATATACTGAGGAAGAATAGAAGGTACGAGAAAGAAGTGAGAAAGGAGAGTGTATATGCTTATTTTCCGATCCACCTGATGAAAGGTAATCACTTACTCCGAAACGTCGTGTCTGTTCCTAATAAACAAGTTGTTATCCAGAAATCTTAGGTTGCTTTTATGAATCACAGCCTTACGTTCATCATATCAACATAACTGCACACCAAGTTGAAAGCAAGCCTTCATTTTCGGAAAAATGAGCTCCGAGGCTCCTTTTCAGTATAAATAAAGTCATTTTTGTTATGAATAAATCAAATGTAAACCGATGCTCCTAACATTAATGTCTAGAAAATGTGTCTTCGAACGATTATGATCTTGCGTTTATTGTTAGCATTTATGCTCCACGTTTAAATAAATATATCAAATATTGATATCTGTCGTAATGTGAAACATTTATACTGTTATTGTAAATATATAATATTGATAGCTGTGATTGTAAATGTCAAATATTGACAGTTATATGAGTTATAAGTGTCAAACCTTTATACTAATCAATGAAACATCAAATGTTTGAACTTATGATTTTAACATTATATATTATTATTTATGATCGTAATATCAAATATTAATGGTCAGCACTAATTTCATTTCTTATTTCAAAGTTTCCTACCCAACTCATGGAAATAAAACTAATTCCTAATACTCAAAAAATAAATTTAAGGTAATGAGTATTCTCACTAGAAAAGAGCTAAAGTACAACATAGCTATAACTAGCAAGTTACAAATATTTTCATAAGTCATATTTCACGAAAATAGAAATTTGATGAAAGAGCAGGCCTATATCTTCAAAATCCAAATATTTGAGTTATAGTTTTGCCAAAAATAAGTTTCTACTTGATTGAAATTAAATGCATGTTTGCGCTTAACTTACATTTGATGAAAGATCATATTTCAAAAGCCCGCTCTTTTCAAACACTCACATGTAACGGCTGTTAGTTTTCATAGATATTCATAAATATTTGGACATGTTTGGGTAATGTAGATAAACATATATTCACATATACTGAGGTGCGTGGATATTTTGAAAGCAAGATAATAATTGAGGTCTATTACAAAAATTAATATGAAGCCAACCATGCTTACAATGATTCTTGCATTTACTAAATATCATTAAAAAAATCCATCCATATATAGAAACGATAACAGTGGTGTAGATTGATGTAGACCATTTTCGTAATTACTGTATCATGTCAGTATAGTTTCACTCCTACTTAAAAACATCAATGACCGATAAATCTCAACTATTCAAGAACTATGTGATCTCAGAATGCTGAATCAAGGTTATAAATAAGACGACAGTTCAAGGAAAATACATTTTCTGATTGGAATTTCACATGTTCTTGAGATAACTAGACTAAAGTAAATCATCCATACCCTGATATTACATAGAAGCCTTGGCAAGTCTATGCCATAACTATAGAGCTTGCTTTCAGGCTGATATTGAAGAAATCATAGCCTCTATTTTTCTTTTATTTTTTATATTTTCTTCTAATTTTGAATTTTGTTGAAAATTTCATTTCAGAGACTTAATCTTAGTCTAGCTAGACCGTTGCTATTTAGTACAGGTGCTATACTGCATATGCAATTTCATTATTGTAAAATACTCACATGGTGTCATGTGATTAGAGTTTCAGATAGTTCGACTTGGTCAAAGATAATTTGGATTCTAGACTTGGTATAAGATTTCTATCGCTTTCGCCCAGCAATACGACAAAACCATTTCTCAATTTATAATGTCCAAATGTCCAAATAAACAGTTACTGTTCAATATAAAACAAAGTTCTACTCCAAAATGGACTTATATTTCAAAACATATAGTAATAATGCAGGGCTAAGCATATGCCCTTGTCTTCCCCTATCGTTCATCTCTTAATTGGCACAGGTTGACAGACGCTGTCCCAGTGCAAGCACACTTTACATATATTTTCTGTTTTTTTATAACTTAACTATATTCATAAGAGAAAAAAACAACTATTTTTAAACGTCATGTGTATAATTCAAAGTTGTCAGAAATGTGCTGTGTACGTGTAAGTTTTCGCGTCAAAAAGACATGAATAAAGCAAAATTCGAGTAAGTAGAGTCAAACTGGCATTATGCACAGAGAATAACGTTAGTATCTTCAATGAAACATACGAACGAAATGTCAAGTTTTGAAAATTTGAAAATATAATTTAAATGAAATTCCGTAAATTAAAATTTCGCCCAAAAAATCAACACTTTTAATAATTGAAAAACATAATCTGTTTTGGATTCCGTTATTTAAACTTTCTTAAGAAAGGTACTAATTTTGAAAATACAATATGTAAAATTAAAATTTAAAAGGGCTTCTGAGATGTCTTTATTTATCATATACTGCAGTAAACATTCTAGATTAAATTAAAAAGCGATAGACTCTTACAATGACTTTTTTCACACACACTGTTCATCACTTTAATCTCATTTTCACCCTTTCCGCCTTCTTTTTCACCTCATTTCTCGCCTAAAATCCCTTCTCATATTTGTTTCCCATTATGCCCTGTTCAAGTTGTATAATTATAACGTTACAGGATGCTTGTTTTTATCTGATATATTTGAATGATGATTTTGAACACTTAGTTTCTTAGAACACTAGTTAAACTCAAAACTGTGTTCCACAGAAAATACAGTTTTACAGTATACTTGCAAATTGCTCTGACATGATTATATGACATCACAATGCTATGACGTCAAAACCTAACACCGATTCTGTGGCGTAATACATTTTAAAATCGCAATGTTATGACGTTACTATACTGCACGTTTAATGAAAGGGCTGTTTTAAGAAACGCACATTCTTAATGAAACAAATTGAAAAGTAAATTTCTATGAATCAGATTCGCTGAAAACGGACAAAATATCCATATGTATGTACGTATATATGCTAGTAATGCTTATCGAGATAAAAATACAATTCAAGTAAGCAATATGTTGTAAGCAAGAGTGTCTCTTAAAAATTATTTCCACAGAAACAGCCACTCCCCTTATAAAGTGACACAAAAACATAATATGTGTTTGAATGAAAAACACTACGAATTCTTCTGTAATGCAATTCATGAGAAAAATTGTAATCTTGCTCATTTTTCAATCCAGCGTCTGACATGAATGGTTACTGATAGTGGAATGTCAAAACTCGATTAGGTAGGACACGATAACCAATAAAACACCATCCACCACACTAAAAGTACTTCTTGCTTATCGGAAAACATATGTTCATCCTTACAAAGTGGTGTGTACTTATCAAGAGCAGCTATCTGTATGTGTGCCCAGGGGCTACTGAATGGTCTTTATAATGCACTGCTTTTCGCCAAGAAGTGTAAATTAGATTGCTGGTATGGGGAGACGGAGATGAGAGAGCAATAAACGATTTGATAGGTGTGAAATACACAGACTGTGACAGATTCCAACTAGGCTTGCATCGTATTCTTTAAACATACTTTATACCTTAAACATACGTTATATCTTAACTACTGTTTATACCTTAAACATGCTTTTTATCTTAAACATACGTTATACCATAACTACTTGTTATACCTTAAACATGCTTTATACCTTAAACATACGTTATATCTTAACTACTTTTTATACCTTAAACATGCATGCTTTATACCTTAAACTATTCTTTATGTAGACCTAAACATACGTTACACTATTCGTTTACCATAAGCATACATTGTACAATAACTTTTCTTTATACCTTTAACATACGTTATACATTTAACGTACGTTATACCATAAGTATTCTTTATGTAGACCTAAACATACGTTACACTATTCGTTTACCATAAGCATACATTGTACAATAACTTTTCTTTATACCTTTAACATACGTTATACATTTAACGTACGTTATACCATAATTATTCTTTATGTAGACCTAAACATACGTTACACTATTCGTTTACCATAAGCATACATTGTACAATAACTTTTCTTTATACCGTTAACATACGTTATACATTTAACGTACGTTATACCATAAGTATTCTTCATGTAGACCTAAACATTATACGTTGTAGCTTTAACTTTATATAATTGTTATACAATAAACTTACTTTACACCAAAATCATAAGTTGTTCTTTAACCTTTAGCATCAACATAAATATACTTCGGCCCATGAACGAGATAATATTATTGAGTATATTCTGTAGTTTGCTCTGTCACCCTGTTCCAAGGGAAAACATTTCTTAATCATAACTAAATTTGTACATGTGTATTTTACCATAGTCCTCCTAGGCAAGTGAAACGTTATTTGAACATCACAATAAACACCATCAGCGTTTATAAATTTCAAAAATAGAAATATATTCCATAAATTATGTTTTAGTCTGGTGTAGGCCATACTGCCAAATACAACTGCATCCCGAAAGTTTGTTCACGTACTTTTGTAATTTAGTGAAAATATCAAGTAATTTGGGAATACTTTGAAGCATCGTATCTACTCGAAAACTAGACCGGTCAGTTTGCATTTACTTATATGAAGACAGTTGAATGTACAATAAGTAAACAGTTACAGATTTGAAGTGACCAGGAGTCAATCTTTTCTAAACTACAGTGTGAAATATCTAGTAAGTGAAAAACTGGGTTAAACATGCATCATGTATTTACCATTATACTCAGTCAATGCATTTGTGATAAATTTTTCTTCTCATTTAATCGTTATGAGAACCTTAATTAAAAAGATAAATTTAAAAGTTTTAATTTTAAAATTTTATTTCATTTTGCCAAATTTCGAAAACATGCAAAACATCACACGGTAAGTTTGAGAATGATTTTTTACACGTGGATATAGGGTGATTCATTGTCATTGTATTTGATGTAATTGTATCAATTGATGTTACAATGAAAGCCAATGTACATGATATTTGCACTAAGATACACGCGATGGTGAACAGATACGACTGTATATACGTTATACAGTAGATGTTGGATATATACTGTGAATAGTTTCTACCTTTAGATAGTTTATGTTCAGTGAGTCATCGATCTCTTTAATCATGAATATTAGTATTACCTACACACATCTTAAATTGCTTTATAAATGTAATGAAGAAAGTTCTTACAATGAAAACCGTTCCATCTAAACCAAATGTAAGAAGGCCATGGTTGCCGAGTAGGTTGGTACAGTCAGTGCTGGTGGTTGACTTCGAGGGTATGGGTTCGAATCCCAAAAGGGACTCTTCACGAAAATAAAGTACACGAATCTGTTCCCTTTCAATTAGTGAAATCTCAAATATAATCTAAGTTATATCACCCATATTGTTATTGTCATACTGCAAACCATCCTCGATATTTCATCATTCACTACAATTTCATCTCACTTGAAATTTCTTTAATTAAAAATAAAAAACCGTCAAATCGAATAATAATTCAAACTGATGTTTCTAGTTCTCAGCATAGTTACTGTTATTAAAAATGAATTTCATTTTCAATTAGTAATTCCAACTTCACATCTCATTGGTGTTGATACAATTCCTAGCCATATTTTGAGAATATTATAACCAATGTTTTCGACAGAAACATTTTAATACCTCAAACAACGTTACGGAACTACACGAATGTCAGTTTAACATCCTCTTTGACAGTCACAACGGATTCTGATCACGCAACATTTCCAAATCGTTGTTAACAAGTATTCGCAGTGCTCAAAGGGCCACCATTTGTCTGGCAACATACACCTCTATGCTAAGTTTCTTTAGAATGTTGACCCTCTGGTCCCGGCGGGGTGGGTAACACGCCGTACAATGTGGGGTCAACTAGGAGTTGGGTTGCTGCGTTTACACGTGCAGGCAGTTAACGCCGGGTACCCCTCACTCTCCTACCCCCGCACATCTGGGGATCGTTCCTACTGTAAACGAGGTAGACTTCCTCGAAGTCTCTGAATCATTATTACAATGATGTCTGTAATACCAAAGGTGGGATGATCCTTAAAATTGAATTAAAATCAATACACCAAGCCTTCTGACATACAACCAGAGACCTTAATATAAAGGTCTCTGATACAACATGAGAAAAGCATGCACACCTTTTAACCAACGCAGGGTACCCTCACAATGGTACCCCGCACATCTTGGGAGCGTTCCTACTGTAAACGAGGTAGACTCTATCGCAGTCTGAACCATTTTTTACCAATGACGTCTACTATACCAAAGGTGGATAGATACTGACAACTTAAATACCATTGATTCTGTACACGATATGAGAAAACCATGCGAACATTTAAACCAACGCCGGGTGCCCCCTTGCACCAGTACCCCCGCACTTCCGGGGAGCGTTCCTACTGTAAACGAGGTAGACTCTATCCCAGTCCTTGAATTTGTATTATCCAATAATGTTTACAGTACCAAAGGTGGAGAGATCCTTAAGATTTAACTGAATACACCAAGCCTTCTTGATTTCATCCATGCAACAACATGAGATACCATGCAAAACTTAAAATCAGAAATGTGTGCATCATTCTCTCCATGGTTTAAGGAAATCAAATACACAGAGTTCAGACATATTCAATAATTAAGTATTAAAATGACTAATATATACTTCAACATTGACCATCAGGATGCTCCTGAAAATTCTTCAGTTGAGCTCCCTGAGACGGTCATTAATCAACCATGTAGGTCATTATCTAAATCAACTTTAATTCATGTTCTTCAAAGACTACACACAACCATTTACCAATTACGTTTACATTTTGTCATTTTAAAAACAAAAATCTATATTCCTTCTCTTTTAAAAGTAAACCTGTGTTAAAATATTATGTAAGGAGACTGAGCGTGAGTCGGCAGCGAGCAGGTATCTACGGAAAGGATCTGGTAAGAGCATCACACAGTTAGAGACATAATGTGGGGAGAGAAAAGAGATACAGTGAAAGCCGATATGTCTGCAGTCGCTACTGTTTTCAAAATATTCACGTTTCCGTAACTTTATCATATTGAACATTCGTGATGGCATTTTGAAGACCCCGACAGGGATGAAATGCGTAAATAGCAAAGTGGATTGGGATGAGGTTTGGTGAAGACAGATCGAGCTGCATTGGAGAAGGGAAGGACTTGTTGAGAAGTGGAATAATAATGGCAGGTGTAGATGAGAGGTGCTCTCGATGGGCGGGACATGTATTACATCACTTGTGTCATCGTTATTGGTCAGTGGTGAACTTCCTTTTGAAGTTTACCTTTAACAGTGAGTGGTTGTCTTTAGCTCCTCCAGGACTTGAACTTTGCAGATCAGAAGTAGGGAAATGCGAGAGACAGTGAGATAAAAAGACAGTGAGATATAAAGACAGTGAGACAGACAGGAGATAGAGAAAGAGTGATAGAGTGAGTGAGATAGGGTGAAAAGGGGAGATAGAGAGTGAATGAGAGAGAGAGAGAGAAAATTATAAAGAACATTCGTTTTCATGAAATACATTTAAATAACGTACAACGATTTAAAATTCCATTTTATCGTAAATCGTAAAGATTTATTTGAATGATTTTGAGTAACTCACTTAATAACATACTTATCAACAATCGCTAAGATATGGTATAGGCATTGTGATCAATATCGAACAACATTACTTTCTAAATGAAATACTACCAGACAACACACAGTCAATATTGAATCAATCTGAACTCGACTGACGCCTCGTAACGGGAGCAATGGGAGTCAGCTATAAGTCCCTTCGCTGCTATTTGGACGCTTCCTTGTGCAAACTGCAATGAATTAGACACAAATGATTTCGGCAAACATTTACGATGCCTCTCAATTTGCAAACACAACATATCCCTTTCACGGAGCCACGCCTTCGTGTAACTTAGCCTAAGGGCATTGTCGTCGTAACTACGCGTAAGATGGGTTCATGTTAATTGACTTTCACCTGAAAAGTTGTTCACAGTGTGTTCGCCATCCCACACTCATATCCTGACTCAAGACGACGATGGTAGTAGGATGTGTTAATTGAAACATGTGAATTGAGACGTTGATTGACCAATTTTCTTAATTAACATATCTTATATATTTGCAGTGTTACATCAAAGTGCTACAGTCAAGAAAGCTATTCGATGATTCCACACTGTAGTTTGTCTGTACCACGTCTAGACTTTCCAACAATTCCGAATAACGCCATCATCATAACGTTCTGGCTTACTTTTAAACAATGCTTAACTCAGTTGTTCTTCAAACAATATTTCCCTAAGTCAGAGTTCTCTTTTTTATACAAACCTCACAAGTTAACACGCAGTTAGGACTCAAACTGTCTATCCCACTCCAGAAAGAAGGAGAAGCTATTAAAATCTGGAATAATTCTCGAATCCTTCAACTCTAAAATTTAAGGATTTTGTCAGGGGTTCGCTTATGAAATAAATCTCGAATCTTATTCCCCCTCAGCATAGTGATTTTTCATTTTAAAGTTTAGTTGTATGATTATAAAATTGCAAGCCATTAAAGTAAAACAAAGAAGCATTGTAAACGTTTTGCGTTCGTTGAAATAAAAATATTTCAGGAACTTAAACTTAGTCAGTTTTCCTGATCACCACACCCAATGACGTCTTCATTGCCTCTCCAGTTATACTCATCCTCTACCCGAGTGCTGTCATTTTGTCCCTTGTTTACCTTCTTCCCCGTTCCGATGGTTAAAAGGATCAGACTCAGAGAGCACCCTTGTCCCAGTCACGTCTACCCCGCCCAATAACGCCCAGCGTTACTCCTGTGGATACTACTCCCCATACACACCCGTATTTCACGACAAATTGCCTTAATTCTGGAGACAAATCCCCCGAGGTCGTCTTCTCTGATCGTCACGAATACATACCACTGCCCTGTGTATTCTTCAACTGAATTCAGTAAATACACCCGTTCGCTCTCCTCTTGAATGGGATAGCTTCAAACTCAAGATTTGGAGCGGAATTCCTAATCTATCTGCTTTGCACACACACAGGACAGGACAAAAGCTTGCCAAAGACGGGGATTTTTTTGCGACGGGTCGGACGCTTAGCAATAGTGAGGGGAGAAAAAGGGAAGAGGACAGACATTAACCTCTCGCGTGTTCTTCACAAGTCTCGCGATACAGCGCGAAGCAGACGACATCAAAGCAGACGGCAACTCGCATTCATCAGCGTTAAAACATCGATTTACGTAACAGGACGGGTCATATCAGGCTCACTGCAGAGTTTGAATTACAATATGTTCACATTGAACAAGACTTGTGATATATTTACAGTGGATTACAATATGTTTACATTGAACTAGAATTGTGGTATATTTACAGTGAATTACAATATGTTGACATTGAACTAAAATTGTGGTATATTAACAGTGAATTACAATATGTTGACATTGAACTAAAATTGTGGTATATTTACAGTGAATTACAAAATTAAATGTTTACATTGATCTGGAACTGTGGTATATTTACAGTGAATTACAATATGTTTACATTGAACTAGAACTGTGGTATATTTACAGTGAATTACAATATGTTTACATTGAACTAGAACTGTGGTATATTTACAGTGAATTACAATATGTTTACATTGAACTAGAACTGTGGTATATTTACAGTGTGTTACAATATGTTCACATTGAACTAGACTTTTGATATATTTACAGTGAATTACAATATGTTTGCATTGAACTAGAATTGTGGTATATTTACAATAAATTACTGTTAACATTGAACTAGAACTGTGGTATATATTAACAGTGAATTACAATATGTTGACATTGAACTAGAACTATGGTATATTTAAAGTGGATTACAATATGTTGAACTTGAACTAGAACTATGGTATATTCACAATTAATTACAATATCTTCACACTGAAGAATTGAAGAAGGAAATATGAGAATTATCACACATTCATCGGAATGTATTCTCATTGTTAGTCACTTCATTAACACATTTCAGGGGCTCCTATTTTATTTTCCTTTTAAAAAAATTTTGAATTCATATAAGAGACTAAATGTAAGACTGATTCGGGAGGTGTTTATATACATGTAATTATAATTTCGATATATTAACAATGAATATTTGTTAAGAAATATTCAACCTCAATCATAAAATATCGATACATATGACTACGATTAGAATCCTTTATATGTTATGTTTGAAATGAGAATATGGGTAAAATAAATTTGACAAGCATACGCTGCAAGGCCGAAAAGATCAAGTCCTGGATGTCGTTTGTATTTTGGTGATGACAAATGCTATTATTAGGCAGTTAATGGCATAATTCGATTCGTTATTTTGAAACAAGTACAAATAACAAATTAAGAACAAATTTCAAGTTTTAAGTTTTAACCTATTCAATTTATTGATGATTAACAAATATAAGAATTCATAAATGTATTGATATCCGTCATTTTATCAATAATAACAATATAATTTCGTGTTTAGCCATTTACTTATTAATTTCAATATGTTGCCAAAGCTTTTTCTACTACATTTCTACTCTACTTCTACACAGATTCACAACTACAGCCAACGTCACTAGACTATTTTGAAGTTTGTAAACAGCATCAACCTCAAAGCCTACTAAAAGATGAAAACCACAGAACCAGCTGCGGTGTATGTAACAATCATCATAAAACATGCAACAACATATACACGTGGTTGTAAATAGGTGAGTAACCACAGTAGAATGTGCACGTGCTGTTAGTATAGTTCACATGCCAATATATCAAATCATCATTCAGATGATATTTATCTTTGAAATGAAACACAAAATACCAACAGTTGCTTTGTGTGACTGCACAAAATCCTAAGTTAAGTGTGATATGGTATAGATTTAGAAAAGTGTTGAAATATGTCACTAAGCCAATACTGTTGTTTTCTGTAACGTTATTGGTTTTAAACGTGTATGGCTGTAAGGGAGATGAATAGTGTTTGAACATCTCACGAAGCAATTATGTATTTATGTACCAATATAATTTTTTATATAGTTTTTTTATTTTATAATTTTAAAACTTGCTTGACATGTACATGTTCTTTATGATCTTTGAAGGAGATGTCTTCAGTAGTTTATCTAAGTAGTTTACCCAAACGATGTTTAAAACAAATTTAAAGACATGAATTGAAAATGCTTTATATTAATATTTACGATTAATTGTATAAGATGTATTAGAGATGCCCAGTACATGTGTAAATCAATTATACAAGCGACATAAACCACTCTACAACAAGAAATTGCACAACTATACATTTGTTGTTGAAATGAAAGAAATGTATATGTACTTCTGTTTCTGTCATGGGAAATAAGGATACTCTTCAAGACGATCCACTATGCATTCCTGGTTTTACCAAGAGGCTGCCTAACTGCCTTCAAAAATATATAAATACTTAGAGGAAATCTTAAAGGAATCCCCGAGTCATCCTTAACTATAGGACTCTCAAAGTCATCCTTAAGAATAGCTTTTCACCCTGAACCAAAGAAATCTAAAAAAAAACAAAGTCATTCTATCGTTACGATAGAATATCTGAAGGGAGTAACTTTTATGGGAAGAGAATGCCTAACTATCTTAATCCTCTTCTTAACGATAGGTAGCCATCCTTAACAAAAGGAACCCCAAAGTCATCCTAAACAATAACTAGCCATCCTTAACTACATTCTCTTTCCACATAGGTTAGTCCTTCAGAGTTTCTTTCGTTCTATAGACTATCTGAAGGGAGTAATCTATATGGGAAGAGGATACCTAACTGTAGGCCTACATATATACATCTTAATCCTCATTATGACGATAGGTAGCCATCCCTAACTAAAGGAACCCCAAAGTCATCTTAAACAATAACTAGCCATCCTTAACTACATTCTCTTTCCACATAGGTTAGTCCTTCAGAGTTTCTTTCGTTCTATAGACTATCTGAAGGGAGTAATCTATATGGGAAGAGGATACCTAACTGTAGGCCTACATATATACATCTTAATCCTCATTATGACGATAGGTAGCCATCCCTAACTAAAGGAACCCCAAAGTCATCTTAAACAATAACTAGCCATCCTTAACTACATTCTCTTCCCACAACGGTTAGTCCCTCACACTTTCTATTGTTCTATAAAGTATCTGAAGGGATAAACCTATATTGGAAGAGAATACCTAACTGTAGGCCTACATATATACATCTTAATCCTCATTCTTAACGATAGGTAGCCATCCTTAACAAAAGGAACCCCAAAGTCATCCTAAACAATAACTAGCCATCCTTAACTACATTCTCTTTCCACATAGGTTAGTCCTTCAGAGTTTCTTTCGTTCTATCGAGTAACCTATATGGGAAGAGAATGTCTAATTGTCGGCCTACATACATCTTTATCCTCATTCTCAACCAAAAGGAACTCCAACGTCATTTTAAACAATAGCTAGTCATCCTTAGGCATCCCCAATAAAAGCTAGTCATCCATTAACTGCAGGAACCCCGAGTCATCCCTATCAATAGTAAGGTGAGTGATGACAGTACTAGATGACCAATACACATTATCCAAGTCTCATCAGTCCAGACACTGAGTCAGATCAGTAGCCACCCACTGAGGTCACTCCTCACTCAATCCATCACTGAGTCCAGGTAGTTAAACATATGGCAGCGAAGGATTGGAGACAGGGAGCAGTTCTTTCTCTCAGAAAAAAACAAACGTTTCTTATCTTCATTTTAACTTTGACGTTTGCTTTTGACATGTTTAACTTCAACATTTGGATTTGAGACTACATAAGTTCTTGTTCTTATAAAATGGAAGGTTTTCTTTTACATTTTAATTTTATAAGTTCTCGGCATTTTATTTCGAATGCACGTACTGTCTGTATTTATCTGTTTTCTTCAAACTTTATTTCCCCAGATTAAAACATCAGTTTTCTAGTATAGTGTTTAACTAAAACAATCGGCAGAGCAATTTAAATGTTAAATTCCGTACGTATACTATTAAAAATAACCGTCTCCTTTTGGATTTGAAAGAGACTGGAGAGTATATGTATAAAGAGAACAAATGATTCACTCAAAACATTATTACAATTACATTGTTTAACAGCATATTTCTCAAATAGCGGTTGAAAATTTTCTGTAACATTGGCGATTTTTCTTTAACTTAAATCGTGCATGATCCATAAACAAAAAAATCATGAGAAACTATTCTAGCTTGATGACCATGTGACAGTCTCGTTCATATCTGCACATTCACAACTGTCACCAATTCCATTAGTTTGTCATTCAGACCCTTTATTTTTAAGGGCCTAGGCAAGTCTACAACAAGAGCTCCAATAGGGAATGAACACATCTCAGGGCCTACATTTTATTTTAATTTTTTTTAAATTTTTAAATTTTACAGACACAAACGTATTTCAGAGTCTAAATGTTATAAGTACTAGTCCGCCACACCAATTGAACTACCTTTTCTCCACATTCTAACAGAACACAGCATTTTGATGGTTCATACTATAGTAAATATGTGTCAGCTTCATGTTGAGAGAAATGAAGGAAGTAGTCAGGGGATTGGATTATCTCTCTCTCTCTCTCTCTCTCTCTCTCTCTCTCTCTCTCTCTCTCTCTCTCTCTCTCTCTCTCTCTCTCTCTCTCTCTCTCTCTCTCTCTCTCTCTCTCTCTCTCTCTCTCTCTCTCTCTCTCTTTCTTTCAAACATCTTATTATCATATGGACCATAATATGAACAATCAAATACTTATACATCTACACTAAGTTCCATTCTGTCCACCTCTTCTTCCCCTCAACAAGGCTGACCGGACCACGACTGAGTACCTGAGTACTAATACCTGTCCCCATCAACCTCTCCCTCCACACTCACTCACCCCAGTCAGTGGGATGAGGATGGAACCAGTCAATGGAAGTGAACAAACTCAGCTATTACATCAATCAACATCTACACGTCTATCTTAGACTCGATCCTTTACGTATCATTGCAGACGCATCATTCAAGCAAACAAACATTTTATCTACACCTTCTACAACCTTCAGTATACGTCGAACTAATGTCATAAACCTTGATGTTGCTTCCCCCTCCCCCAAAAGTGTACCCCTCCACCCCTCCCTCCCACCCTACCCGAGAACCAGCCAGTAGACACCAAGGAAGCACGTTATTATTCTTCGCACCATAAACCATTCTCGCTTCCTCTGCAACCGTCGAGGACTGAACAGCAAAGTCTGCAGAACTCATCAAGAGACACAAAGAAAGAAAATTGATGGCAAAAGTTGCTGTTTTCTTGGCGTTGCAGAATCTTTATTTATCGTGCGGACCTCCTTTGGTGTTGGCGAGGGCGCTGCGCGGCAGGAGCACCGATTCTGAGGAACTATCTCGTCTTTTTAGCCTGCCTGAATGTTTGGGATTTCCATTGATTCCACTGTTATCATGTATCATTTGGAGTAATTACGTTTTATTACGCCTAACGGGACAGTTAAACTAGACCGAGACTAAGAGAGGAAAAACATATCGCGATTTGTGAGACGAAATTAGTTGGGCGTTCGCCGCCTCAACAGAAACCATGATGGCCTGATGGCTTACTTTGGTTCAACGTGTTGGTGTAACGTCAGTACGAAATGACATTTAAACAAACTCATTGTCTGGATCAAAGGGTGTCACCCTAGCTAAACAAACAATGTGGCGAACAAACATTCTATTAATATGTTCATCAACGTTACCCCTTTGGGAAGTGTCGTTCAACGCGCATGTAACCTTTTGATAACAATGTGCTCATTTTCAAATAAACTGAAACTGTTTCGAGTGACGTACCCCTTAATAAATATGACTCAAACATGATATCAAGTTTGTATATTTGGCATTGTGAGTAACGAGATTTTGCAATGATATGCACGTCCATAATTGACCATAATTTTGCAAATGCAAAGGTCGTCTTTTATAAAGATACATGTACATATTAACATTGATTTAGTAAATCTTAGCGCTAAGATATGTGAGAGTCCAGAGTTTTCAAACCTTAGGGCATAGAAAATGTTGTAAAACACCAACTTACATTTCTTGTGAATTGTCTGATAAACTGCATAAACAAGATAGATAATAACAGTTATGATTAACCATGCAATTTGAAAGAATTGTTATGCTTAACTAAACTCACCTCTTTTGAGAACTGTCTGAAATACTGTATTGTTTCTGATCTTAGCGGTGCAGTTCCACCTCTCGAACTGGAACTGTTTTTGACACTCGAGTATGCCCCTCCTGGCTCCTTCACTGATACACACGAGGGACTGGGGGTTCTTTCGACACACCTCTTGTTGTTGGACCACGAGACCGGGTATCGTGTTGCACGAGTCGTCATGGAGCGACAGCGCCGAGGACGCCACACCGAGGTACCTGTCAATGTAAGGAGTTCATATTACTGCTTAGATAACATACTAGAGGACTAAATATATCGAAAAGGCATAGGACCGAGGACGAGACATTAGGTATCTGCCAATGTATAATACTGCTTAGAAAATAATTCTTGAGGACTAAAGATATCGAGAAGGCATAGGTCCGAGGACGGTAAATTAGGTACCTGCCAATGTAAGGTGCTGATATTACTGCTTAGAAATAATACCAGAGGACTTAATATATCGAGAAGGCATAGGTCCGAAGACGGGACATTAGGTACCTGCCAATGCAAAGAATTTATATTACTGCTTAGAAATAATACCAGAGGACTTAATATATCAAGAAGGCATAGGTCCGAAGACGGGACATTAGGTACCTGCCAATGCAAAGAATTTATATTACTGCTTAGAAATAATTCTTGAGGACTAAAGATATCGAGAAGGCATAGGTCCGAAGACGGGACATTAGGTACCTGCCAATGTATGGTACTGCTTAGAAAATAATTCTTGAGGACTAAAGATATCGAGAAGGCATAGGTCCGAAGACGGTAAATTAGGTACCTGCCAATGTAAAGTGCTGATATAAGTTTAGAAATAATACCAGAGGACTAAAGATATCGAGAAGGCATAGGGCCGAGGACGGGACATTATGCACATGAAATTTGATTTGATTTGATGGTCGAAGTTGATATTTGACAGCTGATATTCACTTCCTGGAGACGAAACAAAACAATTTTTGAATTTTTAAATCTTTATCCTAGATGACGTATGATGTTGTGGTACAAAGGGTATGACTGTTACCGTGTATCCTCGAATACAAGCCTGGCCTCAAATACAACCTTGTATATGTGAGGGGTACTAAGATGTATATACACACGTCCCAAGAGCACGGGGTTAAAGCTATTGGTACAAGTAAATTGTAAACTAGGGCTGCATTTGAGGTATGGAACGTATGTATAGAAGTTGCATCCTTGACGCTAAGGCCAAATGACGAAACGTTGGGTCTGGAGTGGAAATATGTAAGTGTCTACAATATGACGAATTAAAATTGTATAATTGTACAAAGTGAAAACGAAACACATACAAGGCAGGGTAGCAGAATGGCGATTCTTAAAGGTTACTTGGGTAAAAAGAGTTGACAATTAAAAACATCAAACATTAAAAATACTCGACCAGTTGGAGACATTTCGTATTTGCTGTTATGGTACATGTTATGAAATTACATACATATCCAGTATTATGGAGTGCAAAGGTTGAGAACATTTGAGATATATGTCAGATGAGTCGTTTGATGAATAAGAACAAGTTCTATGGATAGTCAACTTCTTTATTGATATGAGTGCACTCATATCAATAAAGAAGTTGACTATCCATAGAACTTGTTCTTATTCATCATACCAGCTTCTAAAATGCCTCTCAAAGAAGAATCGTTTGATGTGGGAGAAGGTGATTGTCACACCTAGTTAGTTACCTGTAATTAACATTTGCTACTAGTGCTTGAGGTTAATGATAAGGTGGAGTATGTTACCCTCAGATACCTGGATATCTACAGAACATACAGTGAAATGTATCCTTAATTAACTAATACGTCAGATGGGGGAATTGGGATTTAGATAATATCTTTAGATACCCGAAATTACAGCAGTTGAACTGGAATATGAACTTTCTTTAATAAGCAGTTTGAAGTTTGTTAGATGAAGGAGAAACGACTTTCCATAAATCCATACAACTCGTGTCTCCTTAAGAGTTGAGTCATTTGTCTCTTGCCCCTTTTTAAATTAAAAATGTGGAACTTTTCAAAGAATGATAGATCTCTTGATGCTAGGTATTTGCATAAACTTTCCTCAAGCTTAACAATCTGTATTTCCTGTTGTTTAACATTTTACCATTCCCTCATGTATACCACTGTACTACTATCGGCATTTGTATATTGCTTTGATGGAATCAAAATTTAACTATTGATGGTATGCTCTGTATATCTTTACACCAATGTTTAATACCCATTTGATATTCCGTACTCAAAGGAGAATACCTAAAACGAAAGAACTAACATTTGATACTTGCTGCATACATTTGCTCAAGAATAGGACTTACAGTTTTCAAACATTCTTATCAAGAGTGTGAAGATAATGTGTCCCATAACTGGAAGAGCAAGCTGTCGAACCAATTCAGAACCCCTATCAATGTTTATCAGATTAACGATACACCTGTATTACAAGCACCCTATACCTTTAAACACATACAAGAGTAAAATACCTTAAGACATGTTTTACCTGAAGCGCTGACATTTGCCATTATATTTCAGAAGAATAATGTTTTACCTGACTTTTATAACTATACTGAATATTCTCATTTACAGTTGAGAATAAAGCTGAAAAATCCGTTTCTGTCATCAATACATTATCAATATGATAACTAATATTGTGGTTTCAAAACTTCGAAAAGCCCTTAGTGCAATTATCAAACTTAAACATTACAATGGTATATATGTTTGTCATAATGTTGGACTGTATAACAACTATGGAACGCAACTAAGAGTTTAAGCAAGTCTAACTTTCTTTATAAATATAATTAGGACTGTCCGCAATGTGCCAGCCCTATAACTAGTTTAAACTAACTAATCTACAGGTCAAATCGTTAATATTTTAGAATTGAAACCATTATGGTGATTATGTCATTTCAATCTTTCCTAAAATAATAGTATGCCTACCAAAGAAAGTATAATACTAACTTTCCAATTTAACCATCACTGTCTTCATAATCATGTTATACCATAACAGTGACTGTGGTTATAACAAACCAAGCTTAAAATTACAAACAGACTTGAGAAAGAATCTGTGAAACTATTTATATTTTAAATATCGAAGTACAAAATATTAACCCGAGTACAAACTGAATTTTAAAATTAAACAAAATTAACTTTGATATTTGATATTTTTAATGTCAATCTAACTGATAATTAAGCTAAGCAAAGGGATAGCGAAACATGCATTCAATACTATCATGAGATATTGGGTTATCGATAGTGTTTGTTTTTATAGCTTGACAAGTGATATTTGAAGGCCATTCAACTACATCTGACTCAACTAAAGAATGGTAACTAAACAGTGAGTTTTGCCAACTAACTTAATATTTCATTACGAACTCGTTTACATAGACTTTCATAAATGTTAAACTTCTCATTAGAAAATTCGAATTTGAGAAAATGTAAGTTAACTTTTAAAGATAACATATTTACGAAAACAGAACGAGTTCAGAAAAGGTGAAATCAAAACCAATTATCCAAATTGTACTCAAATAATAGTTAATGCTTTGGGGATATCCTAATTAACTTTAACAGGTCAATTGTGCATTTGGGCACATATACACTCACGGGCAAAAGAAACGATACCGATTTTCAACAGTCAAAAACAAAATATTGCTGCTCATTAAAGTTGAATGTTGTTGATAAGCATATACTGTGTAAATAAGTATACACCATTCCATTCATCTGGATATGATAGACTAAACGTGAATATATGTCCAAACACAGAAGAGGTTCTGAAATTGTTATTCCAAATGGATTTTGGACAGAATTGAAGTTACAAATTTACAAAATATGGAGATAAAGTTTTAAAAAGTGTTACTATACCTTCTTTGATTGTTATTTGATCGTAAATGATGCTGTATGACGTCATAAAACAAGCAAAAAGTCATATCTAACTCTCCTATCTCGCTTATTTATAAGGAAATGAAAAAAAATAATGTCTTTGTCAGAAACATGAACAGATAATGTTTTAAAAATTAAGAAACAGTTGAGTCGCTTCCTGAGACATGATGTACTTATGTGTCAGTCGTATTTATCACTCGTGGATTAACACATCTTCTGTTGACATCGTTTCTTTTACCCATGAGTGTATATGTATCATAAGTGTTATCATGTTATAATTGTTTGTATCATTTAAATTTTGAAGAACATCAGCTCTCAATAGGTTTATCTTTAAAAAATCGTAGTTAAAAGCAACGTTACTTCTCAATATGTTTCATATTTGTCTAATGAAATTAACTATCAACACTATACGTAAATAAAGATCCGATGGTTCATTACGATAAACTTCAATTAAGACGTTACACTAATCAATAAGTCTTACCACTGAAGACGCCAGTATTTATTCCCTTAACATGATTATGATTGATACAATATGTGTAATAAAACATATTTCCATATCATGTTAAATATTATCATTTACTTACAGGTTTTATAATAATTTGTTTTGGCGAATTCCTCTCATGGAAGGTTCTAAAAGGATACCAAATAGTGACACACCCTCAAATTTTACCAATTTCAATATGTTTAAAAATAAAGTTAATAAAACAAATATGATGATTCATAACTTTCTAATGAAAATTGTTAAATATTTATTTCCGTTATTTCAATTTTGTTATTCATATTTATAATATAATTCAGTGATGTCCTGACAACATGTCAATCCACCAAGGACAAACTTGTGTTTAAAAATGCAATTAATTTCAGGTATTAAGCATGAATCATCAAAAGGATAAGAAAAAAAATCTGCATAATTGTAAACAAGATAATATACTCAGAAGATTACACTTTTTCAAATATAATTCAACTATCATTAGTGGAAAGAATAATTTCTATGTATGTAGAATGTATATAATATCCAAATATTTGTATTTCTGAATAAAATTTCATTTTTAACAATCCAATAGTTTGTACAATGTTTATATAAATAAAACGATATAACAATTTGAATTTATCTTAGATTAATATATACATTTACCTACATGTATAATAATGTATATTTACAGCATTGTAACCCTAATATTAAATAATAAAAATTCTAGATACCTAAAATATGTTTACGTGATGACGATGATGTATACATATCTACAGCAACCGATGCCTTCATTCGGATAAGATAAGTACTACGTGCAAAAAGATAAGTGCATAGATATACTTCAAAATGTTCTATCATGACACTTGTACAGCACTCTTTGCAATATGGTTTATTAAACATTTCTTTACCTTTTATATGATTATGTTTATAAATTAACGATCATAATCAGTTACTTGTGTGTCATAAGAAACATCATTCTAAGCTAGGTGTACATTTATTCCAAGTTTTCTTCTCTCTATTATGTACGATGCTCTTCAAAAGGTACATGCATTTTGAAGGACGGCGGAGTAACATCAAACAAATTCAAATCCGGCTTAAACGTCCAGGCTGGTTTTGTTATGAATATGTATTTGTGTTTGATGTGTGTGAATTAAAGAAATTTATATATTATAAATACGTAGTATGGAATCCATGAACGTGTAACTAGTTACGAAAGTAAGATCTATAATGGCAAGATGTTGAAACAAAGTACAGATGTCCTCAGATACATTTTCTTGTGAAATAATTTAAGTTTTTCTTAAGTTGTATACCTTCTTGTAATGACTTATTGTAGTATATTAATGTTTTATATTCCATTATTATATTCATAACATCAATGTTGAATTGTATTACTTTAACCATCCATTACAATTTAATAGTTATGTTCACTTAAAGAAAACAGAAAATATTAATATTTCATTCAAACATTAATAGGTCAATGTGAAGTAAATTTAATTGTAGACATTCACCGATACGAGTTATTAACTTACGTCTCTCTTAAAATATAAATACGGTTACTTTTTAAATGCAAATTAACGTTTCTTGATTATTCAAGTGAAAATTCATCTCATACATTCACTGAACAGGTGGTTGAATAATATATGTTAACTACTTCAAAATATCTATATTTTGCAAATTTACAATATCACACTTTAAAGTAATGTCATTTTTAAAAGTAACTTAAAATGTTTTGTTTTGTCCATTTAATTGTTTCGAATCGGTTATCATAAAATACACATTTGTGACTTATTTACTATTCAGGATAATATGTTTGACAGACACACCTTTCACAACTGCCATATTGCCCGAAGTTTAAAGTAAACCGACGTTTACAGAATCACGAAATATGTTTTTAAATCCTAGTAAGTAATATAAACACTCGATCATATTAGAAGAATACAGCTCACATTACGTGGTCTACAAATGCACACACACACACACATTCTAGATGCATATCTATCACAAAAGAAATTCGAATATAATATTGCCTATCATCTGCATAAGAAAACTTTCTCTACCCATAACGTTCATAAATTATTGATAATATGAAATCATATATCACGATGACCTAAGGATTTTATATACTACTAGACATGTCATTTAAATCGAATATTATGCTTATTGATAAATATCATATTTAATATATTCAAATTTAAAATAATAACATACGACGTACTTTTTGATAAATTTAATATTTGATATCAATCCTAGTATTCTGTATTGTGTTGGTGAATAGATTGGTAAATTCTTACTTATCATTCACAAATGGCATTTTTATATGTTCAAAATTAATATGAAGTCTGTTACAACTTGATCTCATCGTGTCACATATTTCAATAATACCAATTGCAAAAACTGAAGTGTCAATAATTACATTACCTTCCCACCTCTGAGATACAAGAATGACATTGATAAAATACGCACCCGACTCCAAGCATTTCGAAGACCAAGTAACAGTCCCCTACCTCCTAAACGCCTACCATTTTTCACATCTTACAAATCCAAGCTTGGCAGAACCTATTGAACAAATTCACACGAATCTTTCGGTAAATATCCAAGACGAAGGAGATCATCGCCCAAACACTTTGATATCATTTCGCAGTATTTAGCTTAGCTTTTATTCAATGTCGCCCTCTAATCTCGGAACAAACTGCCGGCGTTTTATTTGCCGGTGTATTAGGCGAATTTTCACCGGTAAAAATATTGGGTGACTATCGGTCTCACTTTGGCGTCAATGACGCTTTTCCAGGACACTTACATCCATGTGTCCGCCACTTGGAACTCCACAGTGAGGTATAGAAGGAAGAAAGCTTTGCACCAGCGCGAAACGTTCTCAGCTAGCCTTTGGGCCATACTTTATCATACACACATATCTGCTTGGACAGAACACAACACAGTCGACGCTTGCAGTGGGATGGTTTACACACATTGGCCTCGCGCTGCCTCGGGCCCATGCAAACTGTAGGAGAAGCCGAAGGCCCTGCGTGAGGACTTGTTGAAATGCGCTTATTATTCTTCAAGCTTTTATCACTCGCTAACATCTCCCATTGGCCACCGAGATACAGGTAGAATCCGCTCCCTCCTCATTGGCTGATTGGCAGGTCATGTGACTTCACGAGGGTCCTCTCAGACTCTGAATGTGACAGTATGTGATTCATAAAGTGATCGTGTAAAGTGAAAACAATCGTAGTAGTTTACGCGTGAAGTGAAGAGAGCGCTCTTGCCCACTGTTATTGGGCTACTTCTCGCCCGCTCTGTGTACCTTTTACTGTATGTTTCTGACTTGTCTCTCTAACTTACACGTCTATACTACATACACTGTGCAGTTAATATACTGCAGTGTTTTGAGATGTTTCAGTTATGCATTACTCACACAACGAATGTCATAATTTGTCATATTTATGTTAAATTGTTGGAATTTAATGAAATTTTTCAAGGTGACAAATGTGCTTAGAATCCACTGTAAAACACGACTGTGTTTTTAAAATGAAGCATACTTCATTCAAATATTACGTAGTTTAATCAAAATATAAATATAATTAAATATGAATGGTATATATTGAAAATAGTATTTTACATATATAAATACACCTGTATATAAAATATATTATCTTAATTTGATGTTAATAGATATTCATATTTAAGATAAGAATATGAGTCATTTAACCGTAATGTTTTTTTCAAAAATATAATGTACACATTTATTAATTAGTTAGTTAAATGCACAGTTTACGTTTGAAAAATATATTTGCATTACATTTTTACGTAAATCTGTAAAATATTTCACTTTCACACATTTTTCAAAATCACAGTCACAGGTGATAAATGACAATAATTGACTCAAATAACCGAATTTCAACTTCAACAAAGTGTCATATATAATGCTGAAATGTATAATAAAGGATGACCGAATATTCTAGACTCTTACCTGTAAGGTACATTACATATTAAGGTGAGCGATACGCTAAACGTACAGGTGTAATTAAGTTCATTAACTTACCATTAAATGAATAAAATGTATACCTTCAATACCAATAATATGTTTTGTATTAAATAATCAAATTTCACCTTGGGTGACTCTAATTTACAAAGTGATTGCTTCTTACCTGTGAAGGTATACAGGTAAACTGGACGCTACAGGTACGAACTCACTAACTTCCCACTTTCGCTTAATCACTGTGACAGACAGGGCCACAAAGGTTAACAAATTCATTGTCGCATTACGACACAGCCGCCAGATAAACGTAAACGATTAGGTATATATAGATTCAGAGACGTTTGGTTAAATATAGGTATATATAGATATAATCAATATAATCATGTTTGATGACAGTGCAATATAAAAGTATAGGTAAAGGTATACATGCATGTCAGTATATGTAGGTAGATATACAGTAGATGTAGGTATATTCGCATATTTGGCATATATAGTGTGGTGTAGGTGGCATATTTCTTATCTGGCCTTGCTCGACTTTAGCTTTCTATATTTAGATAGACGTCTGAGACTTTTATTATGTTTAAGAAGGAACTTGTTTAATTTATTGCGGAATGCGGAGGTGTCCATTTGCATGTTACAATACAATAGTATTATTTTAGCGAGGCCATTGTATCACATAAAAGTCAAAACGAATATATCCATTAAGGCAATTTAAGAAACTTACGATTTATTAGAGATTCATTTTACTTTTCTTTTTTTTTATGCTTATTTACTGAAAATAATTTACATTTCAGAGAATGCATGTTATTCTACCATAAGGGTTTTATGATTTACCTAAATTTGGTATTACGTCTTAATTGATGAAGACATTCGAGAACAAAAGAAAATTTTAAGATGAAAATAGTTTATCGATCTACCGAAAGGAAAATTATTAATTGTAATTAACAACAGTTTTTTCTTGTTTTGAATCAACGATAACATCAAAATATTAAGCATATCAATTTTACACAAGACTCGGTTGTTTTTAATATTCAATCATTGAGTAAATAAAACATCTCTGTTTTAGATATTTAACTATTACACCAATGCGTTTGTATTAAACTTCGGGTAATAATAATTTTCATATTAATCATATAATTAATAAAATAATAATACTATTAGTTTTTATATTTGACAAATTACATTACACTTATTTATAAATATTTTCAATTTAGTTGCTGTATTTGTCAGTGTTAAACTAAAATGAAACGCATGCATTTTCTTAATCATATAATTTTTACGATTTTCGCGAAAATAAAATATAAACAGTGTCTCGTAATGCTACTTTAAAATTTAATTATATCTCCACAAGACACTTGTCATAACTAATTTTATCATAGATTCGAATTAAAACTTATCGACTAATGACGACTTGGAATAAGTTCACGTGATATAAGTTTGTAGATAAATATATAACTGCAGTAAACCGATGAAACGCTTCAATTTATAGGAAGCTTTTTCGTCCAGAAATGCCTCGATATGATGTTTTAATTAAGCAACTCTAAATTCGTTTAAAATTTTCATTCGACTTAAAATTTAATTTAGAACTTGGGCGTTGAAAACATTGATATCTTCTTTTTACCATTCAGATGTAAAAGTCTTTTAAAATACGAAGCGATCGTGTTTACCAAAATTACATGCGTAATTCATGGTTTTGATAAATGAACTAATATTGTGATAACACGGCCACAACTGAAACATGCATTTAACAAACATATTCATTTAAAAGCATTACTATAAGTCTAATGGTTTGTCTCTGAAATAATTTTTTTAAAGCTATCTACAGAAAATATGGTGTGATATTGATCAAATTGATATTGAAAAGGGAATATATATATGATATGTACAAAGTATCACAAACATAAATCGTCTTCGAATTGGTTGTACAGTTGATAATGGGAATATAAAACCATGCGACATAAACGTTTATTCACTTACAATAAACGGAACGGGTAAAAGACTTATAGGGATGTTCTCCCAAAGTCATTTCACTAAAATTCAATTGGAAGTATTAACGAAGATAGTTTAGATAACAAAATATATGTATATCAATAAAATGTGTGCATATCGTAGTATACGAAACTATATATTTAGATATATAGGTCGCTGTTTGAAGTTACCGAGAATTTCTGGAAGTCATATTTTGTAAAGATGGCGTCCACAAACCACGTGGAAATGGGGTTGTATTACTTATCAACATTGGGTAATACATACACACACGTGAAAAAAAGTGCACATGCACATGAAAACATATTTCCGAACTGCACACGAAATACATATTTACAGATATGGAATAAAGAATTTGACGTGAAATTATATAAAAATATACATGATATACAGCAAAGGAAACGAAATACATATATACATACGGATAACTGCATGATAATTAGAAATGAAATACATATATACATACGGATAACTGCATGATAATTAGAAATGAAATACATATATACATACGGATAACTGCATGATAATTAGAAATGAAATACATATATACATACGGATAACTGCATGATAATTAGAAATGAAATACATATATACATACGGATAACTGCATGATAATTAGAAATGAAATACATATATACATACGGATAACTGCATGATAATTAGAAATGAAATACATATATACATACGGATAACTGCATGATAATTAGAAATGAAATACATATATACATACGGATAACTGCATGATAATTAGAAATGAAATACATATATACATACGGATAACTGCATGATAATAAGAAATGAAATACATATATACATACGGAAACTGCATGATAATTAGAAATGAAATACATATATACATACGGATAACTGCATGATGATTAGAAATGAAATACATATACACATACGGATAACTGCATGATAATTAGAAATGAAATATAGAAATGCATATTGCATAAACAAATACATATACATTTCATATATATAAGAGATAAATATATGGAATACAGAATTGGACATGGAATATATAAATACACATAGAATGCATGCCAATTACAAATAGAATGCAGAATTGCATGTAATGTGCAAAAATATATACTTTCAGGTCAAAACTATACAAAATTTAGATGTGGAACATTTTAGTATTATGTATATGTATAAAGATATATCATTATGAACACCATGAAATTGATACCCCGACAGAATACCATACTACATACATACATACATATATATGTATGTATGTATGTATGTATGTATTTATGTATGTATGTATGTATGTAAGTATGTATGTATGTATGTATGTATGTATGCATACATATGTATGTATGTATGTATATGTATGTATGAATGTGTATGTGTGTGTATGTATGTATGTATTATGTGCGTGTGTATGTATGTATGTATGTATGAATGTATGTACGTATATGTATGTATTATGTGTGTATGTATGTATGTATTTATGTATTTATGTATGTATGTGTATGCATGTTTGTTTGTATGTATGTATGTGTATGTATATATATATAGTGCCAGGTTTATTTATCAGTAGACACTCCTTTGTAAATCAAGTACATTTTGAACTCATGTTTCCGGGTTTGGAAACTCCTTTATTCTACAATGATAAATGGTTTCAAAATTGCTTCTGATATCCTAAATTAGAACTTATTCAACATAAACTACGATACAAAATCAATTCCCAAAGCATGTCCACACATAGCAAGGCTTCATGTAATTTGATCTTTTTAAAATGAGATTTTAGCATTTACATGACTAAAGTGATGTGTGTGAAAATAAACAATAAGGTTTTTTAAAAACAAATTACACAATGTACATTTTGTTTATAAGGGATTACCATATATCTATATCAACAAAATAAAGCCAACAGCATTTCTTTAACTATAGGCAAATAGCATCTCTGAAATATATTGCAATCTATTTATATTCACCTGTTTAGTTTAACAAGTTTTGTTCACCCGCCAATGTGCATGCTTTAAACAAATGTTTTAATCTTGGGCATATGATCATACTTACTGAAAATAACTCTCCATCTAAGCTTTATTCACAATGTACATTTGAATATGAATTTTATTATGCTGCCTCTTATTATTGTTGTTACGTTCAACGTTATAGCTTTTCAAATTCCAAAGTTATGAAATACAAACGTTCAGTGTCATCTTCTTGAAGAGACAATCAGATGATATTATATTGTTACAGTCAAAACTATACATCCAATCGTTATTTATCGAGACCCTTTTATGTATGCTTCAATATTTAAATACCTATTCTAATTGATGAGTCAAAGTATATAGTATATTTACTCTAGAACATCTATCAAGCGAATACAAAATGAATTAAGTAAGCTTTTATCACACAAAATCCATAATGAAGTGATATCGTAAAAAAAATATATATTATGTCAGTATGAAAGATTGTATATACATTGTATATCATTCGTTAACGACAAGTGTCCTGTGTGTTATATTAATTCGATTTGGATGAAGCGATTGAGCTAACCTTAAATGATTATATTAATATGATAACTGTGGTTATAAACGTCTACTCCATATGTAAGAAATATATATTTTCTCAAAAGGTTATGGTCTTGATTTTGCCAGAAGGTCGGTCATTTAAAAACGATTTGAAATAAGTTGCAATCATTGTTTTTTAGTCATGGATACAAACATTAAATAACAGCTCACTTGATAGTGTAAACAAATATTTAATAACTTTTGCGCTCATTAAAAATGTTTACAATGTAATTTTGACAGAAAATTTCGTCAGATCCTGATTAAATGTAGATGGTGATTATGCATAATGAAAGTAGATAGCTAAATATAATTGTAACTGAACGTAACTGCCCATTATTTAATTTAAAAGAACAATATGAGTACCACTCCTTATTCGTAAGAATGTATATAACATTGAAATATTTACTTTACATTCTATAATCTTTCTATATTTAACAACTAACACTTACATATTTATGAGAAATCTATGTAAATATTTATACATGCCGACAACGAGAATCAAATTATTTGCCATTAAGCTAAAGTACTTACCATGCAATTATTATCTATGTTTATAAATATATGTAATTTTGCATATATTGTATATACATATAATAAATATAAACATTTGACATTTGACTGATTCTATTCTGATAAGCTATCATCATTGAATCTTGTCAACATATTTTACAAAGAATATTAATTTTGGAAGAACTCTCTTAAGTTGAGTTTCGATCTTACCCCTCGTCACTTTCCCCCCGGGTCTTACAGCCCTAGATATAACTTCGGAGTCGTGTTATATCCTACACATAGTGTAGAGTGCACCTCAATGAACAGGTAACCTCTTCAACGTTTCACACACGACCTCGGCGGGTTCATTCGGCAATGTCATGCTAATCTAGAGGATTTAATGTTTGGCATAGGGCACATGTCCACATAGACCCCGTGAAAGCAAAATGATCGAAGTACGACAATACCTGGGGTTTGCTGTCATGGTTGCCAAAACCAAGTGCAGGGAGTTACCTGGAACTATCCGCACCGGAGTCTTGAAGTGAGCAGGTATTCTATACAGGTAAGATGGGTTCACTTGAAACAGGGCAGCTCACCTGGGACAGGTAAAACCTACCTGAGGACATACGAATGGTGAATTTAAGTGCACCTGGCGAAAAAATGCACTTCATATATTCTAAAATAACATTAATTCTCTGAAATAAACCTTTTAAAACAATATGATGATAGTGAGAAGGAAAGATATATATTTTCATGTCTTTTTAAAATATTCAAACCCCACGCGTACAATACGGCTACTTTGGCATATATTTGGCGTCAATCTGGATATGTCAAAGTTGTCACTGGTAAAGATTATTAAACTGTTAGGTACACACCTACCAACTTAAATCATTGACCTAGTCCCCGGGAACAGGTAACAGCGTACTTACAACATATGAAATAACAACGATGCAATAAAGTGTAGCTGTTCATAACAATGTACCACATAGATATGTTCAATGTTCAACTTTTAGAACTCTAGGCTTATTAAACACATAGGTACAGACCTATCTCAGAGTCCGTCGTCACCCTTTGAAGTGCTCTTCATAATGCCCCTTCTTTACGCATATATTACTGCACGAGTTTATGAATCGTATAGTTATTAACAAGCCACATACAGTACAGCAATCTGCCTGTTTGCTTTGATTGGTGGGCGTGCATATATATTGTGTTTAAAGGGTTGTCAATGTGTTGTACTGTTCAACAATTCATATCAGATTCCCCGCTTGATGACAAACTTCATATGATCTGAGGATATTGGTAGAAACAGATTTGGAGGCCGTTTGGTTCATCTGATACTATTTCCATTCGACTTGAAAATACGTCCACTTCAATTCACAGAATGAAGATAATATTCATGGACAAAAACTTCTTTATGTTTGCAATATGTTCATAGCACGGTTTCACGGCATTTAACTTATATCCTTTTTGGAATCAAAATTGAAACAATCGTCATGCGCTCATACGGGTTGTATGTATTATAGAATTTGCCTTAGATATAAGTAATATTGCTGTTATGAATGAAATATTTATGTTAAGCCTACATGTAGACATATATATTATATATCCATTATCAACACACACCTCTTTATAAACTGCGTATCAAAGTCCCAACATACACGATGCACCAGACTTTGGGAACGTGTACAGAATTAATTTAAGAATTCAGTGAAGTGGAAGATAATTTAATAAGTCATTTCATATGAGTAGGGTAATAAAAGTCCGATCACATGACCACAACTGATACTCTGATTGGCTGAGGAGAATTTCGGAAAAACAGTCTGAAGAAATCCGGTGTTAAAAATTACCATGCTTTGGTCTGGCCCGTTAATGGAAATATAATAAGGGACATAAAACTGCTGCTCTGCTCTCCTTAAATAAGCCGGTATTGAATATTATAAAAGGAAATTTTAATCTCCGTCATTCTCTTTGAAAAACTGATATCGACGCAATGACGGCGAGGCTTTGATGTCTGGCCACTTTGAGTCGAGAGTCGCTTTATAGCCGGGTTAGTACCCTCTCAAGATTTGATCAATATCGGGAAAAAGATTCACAGAATCATAAAAGTGGCATTTATGTCTAAGCTACTGTCTTCATGGAGGTGGGAGAGTGATCAGCAATGTTGGGAAAGGATCTGACATGTTTTGTGTCAGGCTGGTCATTCAATGGGCTGAGTTTTCACACTGTTGCTAAGTGCCCTACATACAATTAGTGGTCATCATTCTCGACGAAGAGTCTGCTTGATTTACGGATATTACGTAACGGGGCTGCGGACACCATATGGCGAATTGACTTCGCAATTTACGACCATGTTTTTTGCATGGTCTGGTTTTGTCCGCGGGAGATTAGTCATGGAGCACGATAGATTTATCACTAGCGGCAGGCACACCTTATCAACCCTGAGTTGTGTCCCTGAATAGAACGTCCTTCACCTTAGGAAATGACATGAGGAATTGTTCGAGGTGGTTATGTACTGATTAGCATGTCTCATTGTTGTATGTATAATAGTGGAATTATCGCTCTGGTGATGTGTGATAAAGTCTAGATTTCCATGTGAAATCAGTTCCTAATAACTTATGCTATTTAATATTGGTACCTTAATCTTGAGATATATTTTCATATCGAACTATCACTGTGGGAAATTGTTAAATGAAAACTCGTTGAAGTTTTACTGAAACCTTATATTCAGGAACAGTATGTTTGTATGGCGTATAGATAAATATTGATAATAGATGTCGACTTTATTCACATTTGAAGACCAACCTTACATGAAGATGAACATGAATTTTGACAAGTTTACAGGCGGGAATTAATGAAAGCCCTTGTCGATATATACGTCTTCTTGTTGGAAAGTTGGCTTGTGCATATCAGAGGTAAATTTTAGCGTAACTGAGATGAGATGTAGAAAAGTGACCGGTCTGCTTATTTGCTAACTCTTCTACATGGAACGACTCATTTGCGTTACCGTCTGAAGAAGAGTCAAGGCACATGACATCACATATAGTGCAGCTCCAGTTATAGACTAACATCTAGTCCTTGAAAAGAAATCTTACTGAATTTTTACTTTTTAATACTTGAAATGATATAAAATAAAAGGAACCTGGAACAATACTTAATTTCAGGCTAGAGTTGAAAAATTTAGACTTTAGACTGAATATATTGGTCTGAAGGACTACGCCATTTATTTATTGCGCTATCAAATCCACAATTGCGTTTGTCTCTGTATCTGTGTTGGGCGTCGGACCAAGACTTTCTCAGCGAAGAAAGGATGCCTTACCACAACCCAAGGATTTACATTTATTCATACTCTATATAAATCCTTGCAGAAACCAACGAATAAGTCTCACTCTCTGCTCTCTCGAATTGTATTTATGATCACAATAACCGCAATAGAATAGATTCTTCTATTTCTCGGGATGGGTCCGTTTTGGGATTCGAACCTTCACTTTCAGAGTGAGGCACTAATCGCCAGCTCGGATCGCCCCTAGCTTATCCAATAATCCACTGAGACAATAACGAGATGCAACAACCGATAGTTAAGCATTTTTTTCACTTGAACATTTTAAAAGGGGGCCTCTTGCGTCAATGATTACCAATACGTAGCGAAATAATTTGGTCAGACGCCCCCTCCCCTCCCTGACTGACTCTAATTCAATAGGTCAAGTCTACGTTCCGATGATCCCATCCCCTATCCCTCTACTCACTCCCCTCCCCTCCTGACACGAGACCCATGAGTTGAGTCTGCGTACCGAAGATCCCCTCCCTCCCTGTCTGACACTAGACCCAAGGGTTGAATCTACGTACCGAAGATCTCCGCTCAAACCTTAGCGTCCTAACACCAGAGTGTGAAGATAGCATGGGCATTTTCTAGACTCCCGGGGGAGGTGAACGGAATGTCACACCTTGCCCGTAATCGTCGGTAAGCATTACTGGAAATCTCTCTGCACCCGATCGCGTCGAGGGGAGAATCTGATTACGAAGGACATTATACAAGATTGTTGGCGGAGCGAACTCCGCCTCGTGGATCGTTCACCGTTGAGGCCCACTGGATGGTCTGTCCTTTCTGCAATAGTTGTTCTTACGTCTTGTTCCAGACGTGGCAACCTTCTGAAGGTGCATTGGGAAGTAATCGCCGTTCTTGAATAACTGTTATCCCATTCCATACGTCTCGCTTTATTGCGACTGTAATTTCCTCTTTTACTACCTCTTAGTGAAAGTTCAGTTGGCGGTCAAATGGTATAAGAGTAAACCTTGAATGTAGATAGTCATATTTCTGGCAATTTGCTGGCGTCATGGATGATCTCATTGTTTCATATGCATAGTTTAAATATTTTTCCTTTATTTCGTTTATCAGTTTATCCTTAACTTTCGTGTTTCGTAAGAAGTAAAGTTTGAATGTAGATAGTCATATTTCTGGCAATTCGCTGGTGTCATGAATGATCTAATTGTTACATAATGCATAGTTTCAGCAGAGACCATAACATACATTTTATTTTTTCTTTGGTTTCTTAATGATTCTTTTATTTCGTTGATCAGTTTATTTATTAACTTTCGTGTTACAAACATCTTTTTCTCATTATGTTGTGTTGATTTCTATGCTTGAAACGTTTCGGAGTATATACACTTGCTCCTCCATCAAGTAGAATGATAAAGGAGTAAACAAATACTCATATATATATATATATATATATATTTGTGTGTGTTTGCACACAATAAAGAAGTTGATATCCATAAAACCGTACCGAGGTCCTTCTCTTGGTCTGATAACTTCGACTATATACTGCTAATCTGAATGACAGGTGATGGTAAGTCTTTGAAGGACATTTAGAGGTGATTTAAAGGTGATTTAAAGGTGCATCCATTGTGTTTCATAAACTTTTATTTGGTTTTAATACGTTTCAACTCACCATATGTGTTGTCTACAATATAAATAAATTCACTCAGCTTGCATATGTAAGATTAAACTGTTTTGCATATGTTCTTTCCTGAAATCGGTAGTATAGAGGCGTATGGTTATGGATGATCTATCAAACTTTAACTACATAAAATATGTTCATACATGCAGTTCTTCAAAATAAAAACCACAGAATATATCACTCATCTCAGCTCTATACGATCGAAGAAACTTGTTTATAAACAACCGTTATTGAGAAGTTGGTTGTACAGAGCATACAAGCAACAGAGATACATGAACGTATCGTGTCAACCTCTCTGGTGTCCCAATATCGAATTTGGTAAAGATGCTTGTACCTTTTTAAACTAACAGCGATATGCTTAAAATGATACAAGGATATGTACGTCGCTATTCTGAAAATATTGATGATAATCTAATTCATAATATCGACCTTTAGTAACGATCCTTATACTATTTTACAGCTTATAGCAAATGGTACAATGACGTGTATCGCTATTGTGATAATAAAGAAGTAGATCATCCGTAAACATCTCGTCATCTCTATGAAAATAGCTGTTAATGGGCTGAAGCATGCCAAAGAGCATCAGAGACTATTTAGCTCAATATCTATAAATCTTGCCAATAGTGAACCAACACAATGGCGAAGCTCTTTAGAGTCCCAATCAGTCAGGTGAGAAGACTTGCACCCCCCTTTGACATCGGCACTTCGTAAATTAACCTGTAATTATCAGCACCGGACCCGAACAATTCAAATTGCCCGTAAATATGGCCGTACATCAGACGCCCGTGTGAAGTCCCATTCAATTCTCGGTCTCTGGTTGCTGACTCCTGACAGGGTAGTCTCCCATAACCCCTACACTGCATATCCCCTACAGGTTATCAAAACAAGTTAACGGTCCACCGCACTCCTAATCCCTAGCTTGTTACCTCTTACTATGCAATGGAACGGCCCAGATTAAAAACAGACACAATTGTCATGATTGTTAGTGTGAGCAAAAAGATTTAAAGAACTTATCAAGAAAATTTCATGTTTCACATTCATATATATATGGAAATGTACATAAGAAAAACGATGTTCAAAATTCAAAAGTGTGTTTTTAAATATGCATCCAATTTCATCTTAGTTAAAACAAAGTTACATAAACATTAGGATTTGTTATTGTATATTCAATTTGTAATGACAAGTGAAAAATTAACAATCTTGAATTTAAGGGTTGTATATTCAACAAAATTAAGTTTTATTCTCAAAATAGCAAAATAGCAATATGAATTTTCAAGATATCAAATGCTGTCGTTCTAATGATGACATGCTATAAATGACAATAAGAACACTTAACAACTAAGGTAGATTTTAAAATTCGTCACTTCAGATGGTTAATTTACCCATATGGTAAATATAATTGTCAAAATAGGTTAGATATATGATATATTGGAAGTTTATTATTGACATTGATACGTATGAGATACTAAGTCCTACGTAGGAGATAGTATCACAATTTTATTTTTCATCGTGACACTAATACACTTCCGTAGATATTTGATTATTGTGATTTTATTTGGAAAAAAATTCATTAAACATATCCTCTGTATCAATGGTTATGATGTTCAAACTGTTTTAGTGAAACTGTTGTTTTTTGTGTTTAAAAAACGTTTCCTTCTCCAACCCTTCCTTCCTTCCTACTTCCTAATCCATACTGAATCACTCGTAAGGGTGAGTTCATTATGTCAGACAGGTAACTGCTTGTGTTGTTTTAACTAATTGTAGGGGAAATGGAGTGTAGGGGATATGGGATGTAGGGGTAATGGGCTATAACCCCTGACAGTGCATGCCACGTGATCGCCTACAGGATTTATTACAACTTCCTTTAAACGTCAAATTAACATTCCAACAACTCCGTACATCGCACATTATCAGGTGCGTGTGAGGAGCTGTAAAAGACGCTATCTCTTTTACGAATTTAATCACTTCTATGCTGTGAATTTGCCTTTTATTTAACAATTTGGCGTCTCTCACATTTGAAGAGGACAAGGCGGCCTCCCCGTAATCCCCCAACTGTCCTTGACTATGACAGTAGTTGGGAGACTGATAATTGCGGGGAGAGTCAAACAAAACAAGCGTCCTTATCGCCATTTGCGATCACGCAGATGTCAAACAAGGCGGGATTATTGGTCCAGATTTATTGCAGAGAGTTATCGTTCCTACCGGATGAAGGGTCAAGGTCAAGCAAATAAGTTAATACCATGTTATTATTGGTCAAAGTAGCTTAATAAAATATTTCAGAACTGTCAGAATGGTGCTAATAATGCAACCTCAAGAAGTGCATGTAAGCATTTTTGCTTCTGGGGATGATACGCCATGTTACATTAGATAATCCATGACATTTGGATAAGGAATATGCATTTTTCATGTTAAATATACGAAAATGATTATGTTGGTAAAACAAGAGCATAGTTGTATTCAAGGAAATATGAACATGGAAATGTCTTGCTATTAGCCTTGCAACTGTTTGAAATTTAGTTATGGCAACTAATACGTGCCAAAATAACATATGTATTGATTGCAGTTAAATAATTGCAACTTGCATAGTCATCCCCAAACGCCAAATATTTTATAAATACTTATTTCCAATGAAAATCGAGCAACAGTCTTATGTACATGTGCAGAGACTGCACGTCCCATGTACATACACGGCAGTTATATGACCTAATAAACATTACCAAATGAGATTTGTCTTTTCGTCTGTTGTAGAAATTCTCAAATTATGGTTCACGGCGCCATTTTCCAGTTTTCGATCAGAAATAATTATTTAAAGTTCACCTAACATCATCACTATACTGAATCGACTATCATTAAAAAAATGGTTATTTACGACAGGAGTTTTTTTCTCTCGATAATGTAACACCATATGCAATAGCATACTGAATGTTCTGAAATCTTCAAGTTGAGGTTTGTACATCCAAACCAAGTAGGAACAAATCGTATCTCTTTTGAGCTGTTTGTATTTCTGGATAGCAAATCCACTTAGAAATGCCTGCTATATCCGTCCTACAAGAAACAAAGTAATTATTATTTCCCTGACCTTTAATCATCTTTCTATTTCGAACAGCAAATCATGTCATGAAGGAAAAACTCTTATGGTTCTACTCATCGATAATATATTTTCAGTAAATATTTCGTTCACAGAACCTTGAGAAGCAGGTCTTGTAAATGTTTGAGTATTAAAGAGTTGTTATAGACTCATCGTATAAAACAAGTCATTAAGAGTATTCCATTATTTGCAGGAGTTATCTCCCTTTATTTTGATAGTACCGCACAAAACTAACGAAACGAAATCGATTGGCCCATAATGCCGCTGAGTGGAATTAGTTTCTCAGACAGAAATCGCCCATCTAGAAGTATTGTGACAATTGCGGTTGTCTACAAGTAGCTTTAATGGGGTCTTTGACACTTTGATTAGTTTTTTACTGTTGCCAGTGCTTTAAGAGAGAGGAGAGGAGCGGTAAGGTCACAGTGTAAAGCACTTCGTGTCGGGAATCAATGCGAATCGTCACTAAGATTGTCATATGTGATCCAAGTCAGACACACCGCTCATAAAATAGATTGGCACTGGTAGGATTGGGGGCTAGAGGGGAGATTCTGTCAAGTTTCCGTGATATTAGGGACAAGGGTTGAGGAAAATAGATATTATGGTGCTCGCAAAATTGCTGGTTTTCCTCTCGTTAAAGAGCTGGTTACACCCCTTGTGTTTTAATTGCCTGTAGGATGTGCCGTCTGAACCGTCTCCGGGTGGGATATCATCATATTCTGGTTCCCCGAGTCTGTTGCGCTGCGTAACTGGCGACTGGCTATATTAAGCCAGTCACCAGTTACGCAGCGCAACAGACTCAGGGAACCAGAATGGATATCATCCAAGCCCGGATGAACTTGGGATCTAGCTAATAAGCATGTTCGCTGGCACAATTTGACTTTGTTTTGTTATGTGACAAGATGAATAGACTTCCTTGGCGAAAAATTCCAAAGTGGATTATTTGGAAAATAAGTTGCTTACTTTCACGAGATACGCGTGTTAAAGAAATACAAGGAAATGAGATAGATTACTGGCTGTCCGCTGGATTGTGGTGATCTCTTTACAGGATAAAACTGTTGTAAAGTAATATGGAGGTATAGATGTAGGCACTTCATTGTCATTTTCCTTCAAATTGATACTTAAACTACATTAAGAATGTCAAGTGTCAACTGTATTAGAATCCAAATTGCAATTTTCAAAATAGCCCTGAATAATTATAGGGCTCTGTATCTTACTTTTATATGTTGTTTAGGAGATAAACCTAGTGTGTTTGAAAATCAGAGACATGTTATACTGGATTGATAGCGAGCAAATTTAAAATTGAAACCGAACGCGTATATAGTACAACGTGAAATTATCTGTGGTTATCTACTTCAAAATACTTCAAATTAGACTAACCTTTAGACATTGAACTGAAAATTTCGGGAAAATGTCCAAATGGAAATTGTATATGTCTTTCACTTGGGAGCAAGCCAAGTGTTTTGTCGACTTTCTCTGGAAAACCTCTTTTGTGTTTTATAAACAACGGTAAACATTTAGAAAGGAAAGTTTAAATGTCATCACTAGCTAAAAAATTAAGTCATCCGGAGGATAAAGTCTAAGATTCGCTAGGCTACTATTCAATATTTAATAAAGAACACAACTAGTATGTATTAAAGTGGCTGTCGCGCGTTTATTAATGAAAATAAAGAAATCTCACAAAATGGAAATGGCGTGTTACAAATTACATAACTACATAACTTGTATTATGAATGGCAAATTTGAACATATAAAGTATAATAAACAATGCGAAAACGTCATATAGTACATTTAATAAACTAACGGCCAAAAGAAGTGCTACCAATCAAAAGGCAATATAGTTTAATCAACAAAGTATTAACGACTGAAACATAGTTACCAACTTACCAGGGATCCGTTCCATAACAGCGAGCGCTTATAATCGCTCATTGATTGCTCAATGTATTGCTCAATGTAGCGCTCAAGAAGCGCTCATTCTCTCCTGAACGACACGGTGCAAAACCTCAAAGTTCGCTCGCTTTGCTACGTAGCGCTACATGCCCGTGTTCAAGAGAGGTTTAAAAGTAATCGCCAATTGAGTGATTACTTTGAAACCTCTCTTGAACACGGTCATGTTGTGTTCAGAAGCCAGCAAACCTTAAGTTTCTGTTTGAAACATTATCTTATTATGTTTATGGAATCTACTGAACTAGGCGAGATATGAGAGTGAACTATAGCTATTTGTTTTGTCTTTATGACGTCCTACAGTAACCAAGAATTAAATTGCAAGGTGGAACACTTTGTCGACAACACCTTTTATTAACACAATTTCCATATTTTGTAACTTCTAATTTTAAATGTGAACAATTGTGTCCAAAAATCTCTCTTGAATTAGCGATTTTAGCACACCATCGATGTTTGAACAAGCGTACAAATAAAAGTACCATACCATGATGAGTGAATTGTTCAGTAGTTTTTACGAAACATATACCTCTCAGACTGAATTGTTTACACATAGGAAATCTTTTATGTTTATCAAAGGGCTATGATATCTTTATATATAATATTAATTACGTGTGCTTGAAAACTACCACTATTGATATCAACGTTTTCCTTACCTATATTTATGTAATATTTGAAATACACGTTATTTTTGGATTACACTTACCCCGGTGGGTTGTTTTCAATGAATACGTTTTTAGTAACCGTTTATAACAGGAAAAACATAAACACGTTCTTTCTTGTATTATATAAACAAACATGTGACAAGACAAGTGACAAGTCTATCGCGATAGTTTATGCGGAAACAAATTTCAAGCGGACGTTCCTGTTTAAATCTTTTTTTGAAAATGATTAGATTTTAAAACATAATTTGAAAATTTATGTTTATTTTCTTTCAGAAAATACATGCAGAACAGTCAAATTATGGGAATATTTTATGACGCTTCAAATACCAGAGAGACGCCACATCAAGACACAGGAACCTGTTCAATGTGAATGTTCTTTGTTACATGACATATGTAGTCTGACTGCTTGTATGCTTGATATTAATTGAAAAGGAGCCTCTGTTATCTGAAAATCTCATTTCTCATAGGCTCTTTTTCAATATCTAAGGCTAAATAATAATAATAAAAATATTTCTCGGGCGTCGGCGCATCACTTTTATTTGTGCGAGTGACAACTTTTTATTGTCATTTGAAAAAATAAAATAAGAATTTGCCGTAGCCTATCAATTTTGGTAACCCCCCAAATTCCATTTGTCCAACAAATATATTGGTCTGCAGGAACAGTTGTGCTTCCATTTTGTATACTTCTACAACTTTCAGGCTAGATTTTGATGGAAAAATAAAATGTACTCCTCTCGTATTATTATTTTTTCCAAAAAAAAAAATAAATAAAGTCCTACCGCCCTCGTCACTTTTGAAAAAATTGTGTCCGAGAAACATTTATTTTTATTATGCAGCCTAATACAACAGTGATATTTTACAAATACAATTTAATGTAATCATATAGCCATGCACCGACACTTTTAAACTTTTCACTCTTTAGAAATTAAAGGCACTGTTGGACATTGTTTTTAATTTTTATGTTCAAATTTTCTATTCATAATAAAGTTTATGCTTTATATCTTTACTTGAGAGGGTACAACAGCCCATTACAAGACCCTATTACCGTAGTCGTAGTTTCTAGTAAAACTGGCAGCGGCCATTTTAGTGTGAACACTTTTAATAATTCGAGAATGGGAAATAACTTTGCGTTCCTGAACCGAATCATAACCATTCGTTTTAGACGAATATGTATTGATTGAGGAGAATTGTTTTGTAATTGGTAACATTTATTTTTGAGTAAGATTTTTCCATTATAAAACGTGCTACAGGCCTCTGTGTAAACTATTTCAACAAATGGGTCTCTATTCCTGTGAGGCTTAGTTTCAAATAACCAGCCGATACAATCATTTTAAATCTAGCTATGAAGAATCCTGTGACCAGCATCAACTTTCAAATCAGGTCAGTTGATGTGCAGACACAATACATGCTATATATACCAACAAGTAACCACCTTTAATGACAGTAGGCAGAAGCTGCTAATGTGATCAGAGTATGGAAGCATCTTTACAAATATAGGAACAGAATGGACACACTTCTTAGGTGAAGTGAGGTGAGGTGAGTTGGGGTTTAACGCCGCTTTCAAGAGTATTTCACTTATATCGCAGCTTCTAGTATTATGGCAGGGAGAAAGCCCGCAACGCCATGTGGCTATGCAATGCGGTGAAACCTGCGAGCATCAGCTGGAACTAGCGAACCATGGGTGGTACTGCACTGAATTTCAGTGTAGCATTCCAACCAAACCTGACTGCGTGTAGAACAGTTCTCTACTGCAGACAAAGTTGCCGTGCCCCTGGCGGGATTCGAACCTCGGACCTCTTGATCCGAAGCCGAACGCGCTAACCACTGCGCTATCCCGCCCCCCACTTCTTAGGAGGAGTCAGGACCAATTGTGCAAGCTTTGACTCCCTAGGTACAAGGTACCCACCAACAAAATGTCAGCATTGGGGATGCAGCAATATTGGTGGAGAAGGCGAAAATGGACCACAACTGCCCAATTCACGCCAGATGACAGCCCATGCCATAAGCCAATCTGGTCTATCCATTGGTGTTTGATATTAACCTGGCGTCAATGTGGAATATATGATTGACCTAGCATATCACTGTGCTCATATACAAAACATCCACAGCATCAACAGATGATCCCAATAAAAGATAAAGTCAAGTCTGCGATAAATGAAACTTTATTAACCTTTCAGCATCAGATATTCAAGGACTGTGACCAAACATTTCTTCACTGGGCATAAAATATGCCTCTACAATCCTTACTCTACTCATCACTCAATTCAAATTTTCTCAAAAATAACAAAACATTATTCAATACTGAATGGTATCCACATTTCAACTTCACATGAAGCAATAATATCTATTGAAGTGGCAGTAAAATCTCCAACATTCTCTTGCACCCATAACCCTGGCATACACTGATATGAGATTTAATCAACATACTGCCAAATTAAATTCAGAAAAAAATATCATGCAATTCAACATCACCCTTTTAATAACATTTTACCATTTGCTATGCAAGCAACAAGAAAAATCTGCAAATGTAATTCAAATTACATTTATTGATTTCACTTATTAAAGCAGTGCTAAAGCATTTCATAAGTGACAAACATTGCATCATTAAAGTGATTTATTAGTATTAATGAAAAAATTCATTTGGCACAAAAACATTCAGTCATTCATTTTTCTATAACTTCACTTCAACATTTTCAAGGGTTTAAATTGAAAAGTCTTTGTAATATACCTCAGACAATAATCTATTAAGAATAACCTCCTAAAACAGAGTATTTTTGGTGGAAACGAAAATCGAGGGGACACTCCATTTCACACATGTTTTTAATACGTGACAGACAGTAATATTCTGAAAAGCACTTATTCTTTGAAAAAAAACCTGATGAGAAGCAAAACCATTCATCAGCACTCATCTTCACAACATCACAGGCGTAACGAAAAGATTTCCACATCTTCTCCTTCCGCCCTTGACCTCAACCCTCGCATTTTCAGTGCTTAGATTTTACCGTACTGCAGGCTAATCGGATAAGCCAATCAGAAGACAGTTGTATTGCCTCTGTGACTGTGTCGGTCGTCGCCTATTTTGAATTGGTTCCGAATGTAAACAGCAATTTCATTGGCTGTATGTTTGCAGATGGTAAGGGACACAACTCGTGATCATAATAGGTGTCGCTGATTCGTTTCACCACTTCTGTCTAGGTTGAAGGCAGGTGAAAAAATGGAGAGATCTCGATACATTTTCACCTTGCCAAGGGAATATGATCAGCACTATGAGTGTGAAAATCTTTGCTATTACATAACAAGACATTGTTGATCAGTAGAATGGTAAAGCATGAATGGTAAAGCATTTCTTACTAGGTGGATTTTATTGCATATGTTTTATTAGTTTTAATATTTACATTAGTAAAATATGCAAAGTTTTCTCACGTAATCCATAAACAAAATGATGGATAGAACTCTCTCTTTAATATTTCTACATATCACACAGTTTCTAGTGTCTGGGAGACAAAGACTACTAAAATGCAAAACTGTGAAACACTCCACATTAATAATCATTCAACCCATGTTTCATTCTTTCAGCTGTCATAACATCGGTTCATAATAACAGTAACAATAACAGCCTTTATATAACAGGTATTACATTTGTACACATACTTAGCTGACCCAAACAAATTATCATCATTGTAAAATATATCATCATTATCCATTCTAATAAATCAATACAATGTACAAGCATTATCCATTCTAACCGATTAACACAATGTATAATTATTATCCATCAATACAAAGTATAATCATTATCTATTCTAATCAATCAGTACAGTGTATAACTATTATATATTGTAAACAGTATTCACTTTTATTGATGCCGTGGCAAATGTCTAGCAATTGTTTTATATCACATCTCTTTTTCCTAATCACTACTCACATTTATGTTAAAACTTCTCTCAATAAGAGCAAACAGTAATAATAACATCATGTAACATCATTGAGCAACAAGGAGTTATCAATGTCATCTTTATCTCCTGTGGTAAGGCAAGCAATTTGACTGAATGAAGCATTTTGACTGAATGAAGCATTTTGATTGAATGAAGCATTTTGACTGAATGAAGCATTTTGACTGAATGAAGCATTTTGACTGAATGAAGCATTTTGATTGAATGAAGCATTTTGACTGAATGAAGCATTTTGACTGAATAAGCATTTTGATTGAATGAAGCATTTTGATTGAATGAAGCATTTTGACTGAATGAAGCATTTTGACTGAATGAAGCATTTTGGCTGAATGAAGCATTTTGACTGAATAAGCATTTTGACTGAATGAAGCATTTTGACTAAATGAAGCATTTTGACTGAATGAAACATTTTGATTGAATGAAGCATTTTGATTGAATGAAGCATTTTGACTGAATGAAGCATTTTGATTGAATGAAGCATTTTGACTGAATGAAGCATTTTGATTGAATGAAGCATTTTGACTGAATGAAGCATTTTGACTGAATGAAGCATTTTGATTGAATGAAGCATTTTGACTGAATGAAGCATTTTGATTGAATGAAGCATTTTGACTGAATGAAGCATTTTGATTGAATGAAGCATTTTGACTGAATGAAGCATTTTGACTGAATGAAGCATTTTGACTGAATGAAACATTTTGATTGAATGAAGCATTTTGATTGAATGAAGCATTTTGATTGAATGAAGCATTTTGACTGAATGAAGCATTTTGATTGAATGAAGCATTTTGACTGAATGAAGCATTTTGACTGAATGAAGCATTTTGATTGAATGAAGCATTTTGACTGAATGAAGCATTTTGACCGAATAAGCATTTTGACTGAATAAGCATTTTGACTGAATGAAGCATTTTGGCTGAATGAAGCATTTTGATTGAATGAAGCATTTTGACTGAATAAGCATTTTGACTGAATGAAGCATTTTGACTGAATGAAACATTTTGATCGAAATAAGCATTTTGACTGAATGAAGCATTTTGATTGAATGAAGCATTTTGACTTAATGAAACATTTTGACTGAATGAAGCATTTTGATTGAATGAAGCATTTTGGCTGAATGAAGCATTTTGATTGAATGAAGCATTTTGACTGAATGAAGCATTTTGATTGAATGAAGCATTTTGGCTGAATGAAGCAACTTAATTGAATGAAGCAACTTAATTGAATGAAGCATTTTGACCAGATGAAGAATTTTGACCAGATATTCTGCTTAGTGACAATAAGGTACTAATACTACTTCTAGAAGAAACAAGAATGTGATATCACAATTTAACCTATAATGCCATACTATTTCTCTGCAAATAAGCTCAATTTTTCTCTCACTGAAAATTAAAATAACCTGATATGTGTATATAATATCTGTCAAAGTCTTGAGACCATTACCATGTTTATTTCACCTAGTGAGCTAAAAAATAAACGCATGTGTTTAATATCATCTTTCCACCACTCTTGAAGAACACAATAGGACAAAGTCACTTAGTCTATTTCAAAGATTGTGTGTAAAGCAACATCATCCGGTCAGAATGAATTTTCATAAGCAGCTATTGACAAATCAATGCTCTAGAAATTCATGCCGTTAAGATAGTGAACAAATCTGACATGGTTATATTTGGGATCTGCAGTAGTACAAACTGTTGTATTTTCTCGACAATTCCATTGTGCAGTTTAACCCACACCCTCAGAGTCGGGCACCAACCGCCAGCACTGACTACCAAAAGCTCACCCATTTGGTCACCCTGACCACCAGTGCAGAAGGTTAGCACTTGATTCTGAAGGTCTGGGTTCGAATCCCGCAACCGACTTCTTCTGAAAAAAGTACAAGGATTGTACTAATGAAGATAATGTAAATTCCAAATATACACAATGTTACATGATAATGGTTTGAACTGAAAGGAGCGATATATCACATGATTCACAATTATAATACTGTTATTGGCATATAAAACATTTACAGAATGAACACATTATGAATAAAAATCCTAATTTACTCATAACGTCATCAACAAAAAGAGATGTTCAAAATTATTTGACATACAGTGAATAACAAATGAAAAGGATTCTTAGAGGCCATCCCTCAAACATTTTTTTCATTTGAAGCACAACATACAAGTGTACATGTAAAACCAGAATTAAGGCTGGATAAAAAAGTTAAATCTTTCTCGGGTACATGCTTTTCAAAAGTGACAAGGGCGGTAGGAAATCTTTCTCGGGTACATGCTTTTCAAAAGTGACGAGGGCGGTAGGAAATCTTTCTCGGGTACATGCTTTTCAAAAGTGACGAGGGCTGTAGGAAATCTTTCTCGGGTACATGCTTTTCAAAAGTGACGAGTGTGGTAGGAAATCTTTCTCGGGTACATGCTTTTCAAAAGTGATGAGGGCGGTAGGACTTTAAAAAAAATTTAGTTTTGAAAGAAATAATGCCGCAGGAGGAGTACATTTTATTTTTTCCATCAAAATATAGCTTGGAAGCACTACTAGTACACAAGGCAGAGGGTGGGACAGGCACCAAGATCTAACATGCCGAGGAGCAACAAGATTGTGTTCGGACGAAACCTAAATCTCACAAAAACATCTTCTTCATCGATGGAATCTAATTGATTGCTCCTGTCCCTGAAGTTTCTCTCAACATGAATACAATCAATCATGTTTATTCAGTAGTGCAGGCCACATGGCCCATGGTACAATTATATTTGAACAAGAGAAAAGTAGTGAATGAATACAGCACCTAACTGTTAGTTAGTTAGGACCGGACCTTACTTGAGTTTAGTACGGTTTCAGAGTTCGATATCCAACTCAATAAACTCAATAACCTCCGAGTCAAAGTTTGAGTTGAGCACAAAACGTGACTTGAGCATGAAATTAAACTCAAGAAAGTTTTACAACCTCGGGGACACAGAACAAAATATTTGGTGGACGAATGGGTCTTGGGGTTAAGAAAAACAGTTAAGGAAAATTATCTTTTATAAAGACAATAAAAACTACTGTTACGTGCACAAATAAAAGTGATGCGTTGATGACCGAGAAACACTTAACTTTTTTTATTTAGCCTAAGTCTTTGAAGGGCATTAGGTCTGGACTAGTCCAACTAAAAAGGAAAACAAGATTTTCTGGATAACAAATACACATTAAAGAAGTTGTTATCCAGAAAATCACAATTGACATTATATAAAAGGATTATTGTCATGGATATATATCAGAAGCTAAATGATGAATAATAAATCAATATGATGTCTACACATCCATTTGAATAATGTTATATATCAGCATCAAAGTAAATTCTGCATTTAAAAGCATATTGAAAACAATATCAGTATGTAACATACACATGAATATTGGCAAGCTCTGAAATACTTGCCATTTAACAAATCAAGAAAAAGCAAGAATATTAATCAAAACAAGAGAGATATCTTAATCTAAAACGTAATGTTGGACGACTGACCATGACAAAACATTTATATTCACCTTCCACTGAAAGACAGCAATATCTGAACATCTAATATATATAAAACATATGTAAACTGCCAGGCAAAAGAAAGTACTCACCTCAGTTGATTTTATCATATGTATGATTTTCAATTGCAAAAATCCTAAGTTTTTGATGTCATAATCTTAAACTGAAAAGTAAAGGTGTTTAGTCAGCAGTCAATTTAAAAAAAATGAAATTTTAAATTTTAAATTTCTTCAAAAAGTATTTTGGATGATTGTCAACTGTTCATTGACATATAAGACATATTCCATGTGAAAATTTATAAATGTGCCGGATTCTGCACACATTTTAAACATCAGAGGGGTGTCAATTTAATTTCCTAACCCTGTCTTCATTAAACAAAGATATTTCAACTAAAATTTAACCACAGTCACCAGTTAATTCTTTCAAACTAGTATTATTCAATATCATGTATCATGCCAAAATGCCAATATCTGATTTCTTTTAAATATTGAATTAATTAAAACCAACTGATGTAAGTATTTCTTTTGCCTGACAGTTAAATTCTTTCAATACAACCGATTTATAAGAAGAAAGACAGGATATTTGGCACATAATTGAGGTAAATTTGCTTATATAAAAAGAATATATGAAAAGATAACATTGTATGGACTGTATGACTTCAAAAGCAAAATAAAGATCATGAAACAGGTCAAATACATATATCAAAGTCATGGATAAAATTTTTATAAGCATTTTAATGAATTATTGAAGTTGTCCTTAATTTCAAAGATACTCATTACATATTTCATTTGTGATAATAAATAATATTTCAATTCTTTTAAAAGTGTAAGTTATTAAAAACCAAATTTTTCAATGCATTATGGAAAGTGAATATCATATTTTCTCTATTCCAAGATCATCATTCCAAAAATCTAAAATATTAAAAAGTTTCTGTAAAGAGATGTACACTTGCAATAATCTCAATGTCATGGTTTCAACAAAGTGGTATAGACTTACTAAATCAACTTGACCAACTACTTGAGTTTTAACTGATGAATAGCCTTGGAAATAACTGCACTATTGTATTAGTAAACTATAATTATTGTTTCACTATTATTTTGAATAAATCACATTCCTTTCTGTATTTTCCCAGCAAACCGGTTTAATTGATTAAATAATGAATAAACTACCGTAAGTCAAATCAATAAACCCGAGAATAACCCCAACCAGGACAACCCTCTGAAAAAGAGAACACGGTACTCTGCATGAAAGATCGATCGATACATCATGTGCAATTGGAACTTGATTGATGTAACTTTACAAAATTACTTTTCTGAAATCATAACTATTTCATATATAATAATAATACTCCATTTATATAGTGCATACATCCATGCATATTGCATGCTCAAAGCGTTGGTCAACTTGTTAGCCCTTGTCAACAAGTATAGAACATAGGGGTGTAACAATACATCGAACTATCGATGCATCGCAATAGTTGGCTTGGCAATAGTACTATATCGATAGTATATACAAAAACACTATCGCAATAGTGAGGTTAACTATCGATACTATCGAAACTATTGAATTTCCCTTAATTATGAATGAATTACACAAGCCTCACTGCATTTAATTCAAGATTTTTCATTTTAGAATGTCAAAAGGGAAAAACTAGAGTTAGGAAATAGCAAAATGACAAAAAGTCTTTTCATTTATGATTTCTTTACCGATTTTGGTTCAATAGTCCTTACATCAATTAAACATTTCTACTGAAACCTATAAAAAATCTAGCTGATTATTCAAAATTTATACAAAAGACCCTATCGCAATAGTTATTGCAATAGTGAGTTACAATATTCTATCGCAATCGCAATAGTAAGTGGCAATAGACTATCGCTATCGCAATAGTCTCTTTGGGTCAATAGTCACCCCTAATAGAACACTCCCTAAGAGAATACAACCGGTCGTCTGTCAAGCTATAAAGGTTTAAATTCAGACTGGGACTACCATAGTATCATACCAGGTACCCAATTTACTGCTGGGTGGACAGAGTCACACTTCCAACTAAGTCACTTAGCCAGGGTGACTCCATAAGTCTTTTAACTCATGTCTCAGTTTGGGGCAGAGAATGACTTTTCAGCTATCAGTTTATCCAGCAAGTAAGCGGTATCCAAATCATCTGACGAGCCGTGCCCATTGTTGCTGAACTTCACTGATTGCACTAAGCTTAGATGGGACCACTTGCAACCACATTTTAGCTGGTATTTAAAGATATTTACAGGTTTTTAAAAGGTTCCACAAAATATTTTTTCAGGTAGCGTACTAAAAGAATCATAACAATGTATTAAAAGCTACCATATTTGAATTGAAAGAAAACTGCTACAAACTCAATTACCATAATATTTAGTTACATCAAAAGAAGACGTAAATAGAGGGTTCTATGAGGGACAAGATGGTATATACCCCAATAGAACCCCATCTTAAAATGTAGCAGCTCAATGAGAAGTGAAACCTGCGAACGTCGGCTGGAACAAGCAAACCATGAGTGGTACTACGCTGAAATTCAGTGTAGCATTGCACCCAAACCTTACTGCATGTAGAACAGTTCTCTACTGCAGACAAAGTTGCCTTGCCCCTTGATAACTGTTTAGATAACTGTTTACTATGGATATAGCTTAATGAGTTGTGTAATGAGATGTTTTACCATCTAACGTAACAATATATTGTACAAAATTTAATAATAAATTGCAAATTTGAGAACAACTATATGCAAGAAAAATTGCTACAGCGCCTTTAAAATGATTAATAAGATTGACATTGGCAAAAAATATTGACTAGCTCAACAATCAATGATGGAAAATTTGATACGGTTGAATGACAAACTGCCTGAAATGATTGACAAATTTGAGAGTCTAAAGACAGACAATATTGACAAAGTTGGAAAAACATTTTGACTAGCTAACAATCAATGATGGACAATTTGATACGGTTGAATGAAAATGTGCCTGAAATGATTGACAATTTTGAAAGTCTATAGATAGATAAGATTGACATAGTTGGCAAATAAATATTGTCTAGCCTTACTTAACAATCAAATGATTGAAAAGGTTGATAGGGTTGAATGACAAGTTGCCTAAAATGATTGACAAATTTGAATATCTATAGATTACCAAGGGTGACATCAGAAGATTCATATCCACTGTTTCTTCATGGACTAGAGTGGACGGTTCCAAGAGTCTGTGAGGTTCTTGAGAGTGGCAGGAACCGTATAGTTAAAGAGTTGGAAATCTGGATAATATGCCTCCCAAAGCTGATCCAAGTAGTTGGAAGGCACCTGCTTGTAGAATTGACGCAGAAAATCCTCCGTCTTTTGATAATGATACATAGAAGAACGGCTTGGAAACTTGACCACCGATGACGCCTTGATGGAGTCTAGAATATATTTGGCATCTTCCTCCAGTGTGTGATACTTTCCAATGAAATCATACTGAATCACACATGGATGGCACAGACTGTAAAACTGAGCCCAATGTTCGTTCGGACGCTGTCTCCGTTTCGGGTCGACTATAGATTGCACAAATTCTGAGAAGGACACATCATTACCTTGAGCAAGTGATTTACTTGAGGCATTTTTTCTGTATTTTTTAACAATATGTCTTCCATACTTCTCATGAAAGTATTTGCTTGAGTTTGTCTGACCAAGAAACTTGTTTCTGTATGCTGAAAGAAGTCGTTCAAATGGTTCGCGCACGATTATGAATTTGAAATATGTTTCCAAGGCGACATCAACTTCCTCTGGTGTAAGATCAGAAAGGTAAGTAAGATATTTGTCAAATTTCTTATGAACATCGCCGGCATTGAGCAACATGGGGTCAGATACAGGTGCTCTACCTGAAAGAATTATGAGCATTCGACGCCAGTTTGTGCAAGCCACTTTGGGAACCTGGCAATACAAGACCTTGTAGCGTTTGTCCACGATGATGTGGTTGTACGGGAACACTGACTCCTTTTTTGGATCCATAAGGTCAAGGTCATCGCAAACTTCCTTCGTATGCTCCCGCCAGCTGAACTTCTTGGAAGGAGAAAAAAGAAAATATAAATCAATTTTATAATATCGTAGGCAATGTCATTTAAATTCCATATTTACATCTTATGAATTCTAAATTCTACAAATTTGTACTGTATGTATTTGATACTCAAATAAAGTCATTATTGTAGATTCAATATTCTTTGCAATCTACTAGAGGTGTGAAAATAAAAGATTTCACGATACAATGTGTAACATGATATCTTACCACGACAAGATTTCGATAAAAAAAATATCACAACATTAAATTTTTAGTCTTTTTCTCTAAACAATAGAGCCATGGGCTCTGTAGCTCATCAGGCCAAGGGTTTATATTATTTAATGATGAAGACTGAAATAGAATTTTAGGTCATGGCTTGAGGCCCTTATTTGGGGTCCCAGGCCAGGGTCACCAAATCAACAATTAAGAATCCCCATTGACAAAGGAGTCTGTACAAAACTTTTCAGCTCTCTAGACTTTTTGAAACTGGAGAAGAAGATGAAAATAGGTTTTAAGGATGTAACCCAATTTGGGTCATGGGGTCACGATATCTACAATTTAGAATCCCCATTGGCTAAGCAGTCTGCACACAACTTTTCAGCTCTGTAGATCTTTTGGAACTGGAGAACAAAATGAAAATAGGTTTTAAGAATGTGACCCCTGTGACCCCGTTTGGGGTTACAGGGTCACGAGATCAACAATTTAGAATCCCCATTGGCCAAGGAGTCTGCACACAACTTTTCAGCTCTATAAACCTTTTGGAACTGGAGGAGAAGATGAAAATAGGTTTTTAAGGATGTGACCCCGGTGACCCCATTTGGGGTCATGGGGTCACGAAATCTACAATTTGGAATCCCCATTGGCCAAGGAGTCTGCACACAACTTTTCAGCTCTCTAGACCTTTTGGAACTGGAGAAGAAAATGAATATAGGTTTTGAAAGATGTGACCCCTGTGACCCCATTTGGGGTCACGGGGTCACGAAATCTATAATTTAAAATCCCCATTGGCCAAGGAGTCTGCGCACAACTTTTCAGCTCTCCAGACCTTTTGGAATAGGAGAAGAAGATGAAAATAGGTTTTTAAGGATGTGACCCCGGTGACCCCATTTGGGGTCATGGGGTCACGAAATCTACAATTTAGATCCCCATTGGCTAAGGAGTCTGCGCACAACTTTTTAGCTCTCTAGACCTTTTGGAACTGGAGAAGAAGATAAAAATAGGTTTATAAGGATGTGACCCCTGTGACCCCATTTGGGGTCACAGGGTCACAAAATCTACAATTTAGAATCCCCATTACCCAAGGAGTCTGCACACAACTTTTCAGCTCTCCAGACCTTTTGGAACTTGAGAAGAAGAGGAAAATAGGTTTTTAGGGTTGTGACCCCTGTGACACCATTTGAGGTCAGGGGGTCACGAAATCTACAATTTAGAATCCCCATTACCCAAGGAGACTGCACACAACTTTTCAGCTCTCTAGACCTTTTGGAACTAGAGAAGAAGATGAAAATAGGTTTTTAGGGTTGTGACCCTGTGACCCCATTTGAGGTCACGGGGTCACGAAATATACAATTTAGAATCCAGCTCCCTAGACCAAGTGGTTCTGGAGAAGAAGTCGAAAATGCGAATAGTTTTCGGACGGACAGACGGATGGACGGATGCCGGACGCCATGCCATAAGCCCATCGGGCCCTTCAGGCCTGATGAGCTAATAATCAATATCCAAGTCCATTGAAATCGTGGAAAAACTGTGATTCTGGTCAATAACATTCATGAAAAACACGCTCAATAAAGCTATTTCCGGTTAATTCACTTGCGCACCGTTATGAACCATGTACATATGTAGCGTCAGCACCACTTTCACGGATTGTGTGCCTGTATTTTTGCTTGTGGTTGTATGAAAATCTGTTTCAAATGTTTTTTCTGATCATGCACTGACTTTAGTTTTTACGAAATGTGATAAGATATCTGGTAGGCTTTTCTTTTGGCCGACAGTACAGTAGAACAGAGGTTAGGATAGAAAATCTGAAAGGAGTAAACTTTGTGGGAAGAAAATGAGAAATATTAGTCCTTTGAAGAAAGTATATACTGGTACACCCTTTACCTTGTGGGGCCGCTTAGTATCTGGTCTGTCTCTGCTTTTGAAGTGGATCTTCCTCCCAACTGCTGCTGCTGTTGTAAAATGTCAAAATTAACTTTTGAAGAACAAAGGAATTTAGCATCTTGACTGAATGGATAAATGAATAAAGTATGAGGACATGAATGTTGTGGAAGGAAATAGTAGAGTGGAGCATTATGAAATGAATGATTTTAGTGAATAAATGGACTATAAAGGAATGAATGAATTATGAGTAAAAGAATGAGACATTGTGGAATGAATTAAGTGAATGAATGATCCATAAAAATAATAAAGGTATGAATGAATTATGAAAAATAGAGCCATGGGCTCTGTAGCTCATCAGGATTTTCTTTATTATCTAAGGTTGTATATCTAAGTTATCTCAAGTAATACAATGTTAACAAGCAAAAAATAGGTTTTTAGATCATGACCCGTGACCTGTATTCGGAGTCACAGGGTCACCAATCCTACAATTAAGAATCACCTTTGACCAAAGAGTCTCTACACAACTTTTCAGCTCTCTAGACCTTTTGGAACTGGAGAAGAAGACGAAAATAGGTTTTTTGGGTTGTGACCTCTGTGACCCCATTTGGGGTCACGGGGTCACGAAATCTAAAATTAAGAATCCCCATTGGCCAAGGAGTCTGCACACAACTTTTCAGCTCTCTAGACCTTTTGGAACTGGAGAAGAAGATGAAAATAGGTTTTTAAGGATGTGACCCCATTGACCCCAAATGGGGTCACAGTGTCACGAAATCTACAATTTAGAATCCCCATTGGCCAAGGAGTATGCACACAACTTTTTAGCTCTCAAGACCTTTTGGAACTGGAGAAGAAGATGAAAATAGGTTTTTAAGGATGTGACCCCTGTGACCCCATTTGGGGTCACGGGGTCACGAAATCTACAATTTAGAATCCCCATTGGCCAAGGAGTCTGCACACAACTTTTCAGCTCTCTAGACCTTTTGGAACTGGAGAAGAAGATGAAAATAGGTTTTTAAGGATGTGACCCCATTGACCCCAAATGGGGTCACAGTGTCACGAAATCTACAATTTAGAATCCCCATTGGCCAAGGAGTATGCACACAACTTTTCAGCTCTCTAGAACTTTTGGAACTGGAGAAGAAGACGAAAATAGGTTTTTGGGGTTGTGACCTCTGTGACCCCATTTGGGGTCACGGGGTCACGAAATCTACAATTTAGAATCCCCATTGGTCAAGGAGTATGCACACAATTTTTCAGCTCTCTAGACCTTTTGGAACTGGAGAAGAAGATGGAAATAGGTTTTTAAGGATGTGACCCCTGTGACCCCATTTGAGGTCATGGGGTCACAAAATCAACAATGTAGAATCCCCATTGGCCAAGGAGTCTGCACACAACTTTTCAGCTCTCTAGAACTTTTGGAACTGGAGAAGAAGATGAAAATATGTTTTTAAGGATGTGACCCCTGTGACCCCATTTGGGGTCATGGGGTCACGAGATCTACAATTTAGAATCCCCATAGGCCAAGGAGTCTTCACACAACTTTTCAGCTCTCTAGACCTTTTAGAACTGGAGAAGATGATGAAAATAGGTTTTTAAGGATGTGACCCCTGTGACCCCATTTGGGGTCATGGGGTCACGAAATCTACAATTAAGAATCCCCATTGGCCAAGGAGTCTGCAAACACCTTTTCAGCTCTCTAGACCTTTTGGAACTGGAGAAGAAGATGAAAATAGGTTTTTAAACATGTGACCCTTGTGACCCAATTTGGGGTCATGGGGTTACGAAATCTACAATTTAGAATCCCCATTGGCCAAGGAGTCTGCACACAACTTTTCAGCTCTCAAGACCTGTTGGAACTTGAGAAGAAGATGAAAATAGGTTTTTAAGGATGTGACCCCTGTGACCCCATTTGGGGTCATGGGGTCACGAAATCTACAATTTAGAATCCCCATTGGCCAAGGAGTCTGCACACAACTTTTCATCTCTCTAGACCTGTTGGAACTGGAGAAGAAGATGAAAATAGGTTTTTAAGGATGTGACCCCTGTGACCCCATTTGGGGTCATGGGGTCACGAAATCTACAATTTAGAATCCCCATTGGCCAAGGAGTCTGCATACAACTTTTCAGCTCTCTAGACCTTTTGGAACTGGAGAAGAAGATGAAAATAGGTTTTTAAGGATTTGACCCCTGTGACCCCATTTGGGGTCATGGGGTCACGACATCTACAATTTAGAATCCCCATTGGCCAAGGAGTCTGCACACAACTTTTCAGCTCTCTAGACCTTTTGGAACTGGAGAAGAAGATGAAAATAGGTTTTTAAACATGTGACCCCTGTGACCCCATTTGGGGTCATTGGGTCACGAAATCTACAATTTAGAATCCCCATTGGCCAAGGAGTCTGCATACAACTTTTCAGCTCTCTAGAACTTTTCAAACTGGAGAAGATGATGAAAATAGGTTTTTAAGGATGTGACCCCTGTGACCCCATTTGGGGTCATGGGGTCACGAAATCTACAATTTAGAATCTCCATTGGCCAAGGAGTCTGCATACAACTTTTCAGCTCTCTAGACCTTTTGGAACTGGAGAAGAAGATGAAAATAGGTTTTTAAACATGTGACCCGTGTGACCCCATTTGGGGTCATGGGGTCACGAAATCTACAATTTAGAATCCCCATTTGCCAAGGAGTCTGCACATAAAATTCCAGCTCTGTGGAGTTATTGGTTCTGGAGAAGAAGTCGAAAAAGCGAAAAGTTTACGGACGGATGAACGGACGGATGGACGGATGGACGGACGCCGGACGCCATGCCATGCCATAAGCCCATCGGGCCTTTCAGGCCTGATGAGCTAAAAATAGAGCCATGGGCTCTGTAGCTCATCAGGAATTCATTGATTTATTATCTAAAGTTGAATATCTACGTTATCTTAAGTAATACATTGTTAAAAAACAAATAATAAGATTTTAGATTGTGACCCCCTAGATTTGTGATTTGGCCAAGGAATCTGTACATAAAATTTCAGCTTTCTAGAGCTTTTAATACTTGAAAAGAAGATGAAATTAGGTTTTTAGGTCATGACCCCTGAGACCCACATTTGAGGTCTCAGGGTCACGAAATCTACAATTTAGAAACCCCATTAGCCAAGGTGTCGGTACAGAACATTTTAGCTTTGTACAGCTTTTCATACTTGAAAAGAAGATGAAAATAGGTTTTGAGGTCATGACCCCTGTGACCCACATTTGAGGTCACAGGGTCACGAAATCTACAATTTAGAATTCCCATTGCCCAAGGAGTCTGTACACAACATTTCAGCTTTCTAGGGCTTTTCATACTTTAGAAGAAGATGAAAAAAGGTTTTAAGGTCATGACCCCTGTGACCCACTTTTGGGGTCACAAGGTCACGAAATCTACAATTTAGAATCCCCTTTGGCCTAGGGGACATTAAATTTCAGCTCTGGTTCTGGAGAAGAAGTCAAAAATGCAAAAACTTTACAGACGGACGGACAGACGAAATGAAATGAATGAATTAAAACAAGAAGACATAGTCATCAACATCCCCCGCCAGAGCCAAGAAATTGGAAAAAGGGCAATAATTCGAAATAATTGTGCATTACTCATTTTCATTCCATAAAGGTATGTGTGCCCTCAAGCAACACACCAATTTTGGTTCTCCTATCTTAAATAGTTTCTGAGAAAAACTGTCGACTTTGGAGATACGATGAAAAAACGCCAGAAATACGGAACAAGGGCAATAACTCTGGAAAAAATAATTGCACACTTCTCATTTTCGAACTCAATCAAGGTATCTATGCCTTCAAACAACACAACAAATTTGATAACCCTATCTTAAACGGTTTCTGAGAAAAGCTGTCCTCTTTGGAGATACCATGAACAAAGTCCAAAAATATGGAACAAGGGCAACAACTCCGAAAAAAATAATTGCATGCTTCTCATTTTCGAACTCCATCAAGGTATTCATGCCTTCAAACAACACAACAAATTTGATAACCTTATCTTAAATGGTTTCTGAGAAAAGTTGTCCGCTTTGGAGATACCATGAACAAAGTCCAAAAATACGGAACAAGGGCAATAACTCAAGAAAAAATAATTGCACGCTTCTCATTTTCGAACTCCATCAAGGTATTCATGCCCTCAAGCAACTCATCAAATTTGGTAAACCTATCTTAAACAGTTTCTGAGAAAAGCTGTCCCCTTTATCTCGGAAGGACGGACGGATGGATGGAGCCCAAACCTATATCCCCTTTCCACTTCGTGGCGGGGGATAATAAAAGAATAAATCAATCACATTAAATGAATGAATGGATTGAATGAAATGGATGAATGGACCATATAACAATGAATGGATTATTAACTATTAATTAAATAAAAATAGCGGTTTGAAATACATTGTTTAAAGGATGTGTCTTTTGAAGTAAATAAATGAACTGTGAAATCAATTAATAAGTATCAGAAAATGGATGAACAGAGTTGCAAACAGTGTATGAAATGGACATGAATGTTGCATGGATAATAGAATGAATGAGTGAGTGAATGAATGACTATAGTGCATTATGAGATGAATGGACATGATCGTTGCATGGATGATAGAAAGAATGAGTGAATGGATGAATGACTATAGTGCATTATGAGATGAATGGACATGAATGTTGCATGGATGATAGAATGAATGAGTGAATGGATGAATGACTATAGTGCATTATGAGATGAATGGACATGAATGTTGCATGGATGATAGAAAGAATGAGTGAATGGATGAATGACTTTAGTGCATTATGAGAAGAATGGACATGAATGCTACATGGATGATAGAAAGAATGAGTGAATGGATGATAAATGACTATAGTGCATTATGAGAAGAATGGACATGAATGCTACATGGTTGATAGAAAGAATGAGTGAATGGATGAATGACTATAGTGCATTATGAGATGAATGGACATGAATGCCACATGGATGATAGAATGAATGAGTGAATGGATGAATGACTTTAGTGCATTATGAGATGAATGGACATGAATGTTGCATAGATGATAGAAAGAATGAGTGAATGGATGAATGACTATAGTGCATTATGAGAAGAATGGACATGAATGTTGCATGGATGATAGAATGAATGAGTGAATGGATGAATGACTATAGTGCATTATGAGATGAGTGGACATGAACGTTGCATGGATGATAGAATGAATGAGTGAATGGATGAATGACTATAGTGCATTATGAGATTAATGGACATGAATGTTGCATGGATGAATGAATGAATGAGTGAATGGATGAATGACTATAGTGCATTATGAGATTAATGGACATGAATGTTGCATGGATGAATGAATGAATGAGTGAATGGATGAATGACTATAGTGCATTATGAGATGAATGGACATGAATGTTGCATGGATGAATGAATGAATGAGTGAATGGATGAATGACTATAGTGCATTATGAGATGAATGGACATGAATGTTGCATGTATGATAGAAAGAATGAGTGAATGGATGAATGACTATAGTGCATTATGAGATGAGTGGACATGAACGTTGCATGGATGATAGAAAGAATGAGTGAATGGATGAATGACTATAGTGCATTATGAGATGAATGGACATGAACGTTGCATGGATGATAGAAAGAATGAATGAATGGATGAATGATGAAAGTGCATTATGAGAAGAATGGACATGAATGTTGCATGGATGATAGAATGAATGAATGAATGGATGAATGACTATAGTGCATTATGAGATGAATGGACATGAACGTTGCATCGATGATAGAAAGAATGAGAGTATGGATGAATGACTATAGTGCATTATGAGAAGAATGGACATGAATGTTGCATGGATAATAGAATGAATGAGTGAATGGATGAATGACTATAGTGCATTATGAGATGAATGGACATGTTGCATGGATGATAGAAAGAATGAATGAATGGATGAATGACTATAGTGCATTATGAGAAGAATGGACATGAATGTTGCATGGATGATAGAATGAATGAATGAATGGATGAATGACTATAGTGCATTATGAGATGAATGGACATGAACGTTGCATGGATGATAGAAAGAATGAATGAATGGATGAATAACTATAGTGCATTATGAGAAGAATGGACATGAATGTTGCATGGATGATAGAATGAATGGATGAATGACTATAATGCATTATGAGATGAATGGACATGAATGTTGCATGGATGATAGAAAGAATGAGTGAATGGATGAATGACTATAGTGCATTATGAGATGAATGGACATGAACGTTGCATGGATGATAGAATGAATGAATGAATGACTATAGTGCATTATGAGATGAAAGGACATGATTGTTGCATGGATGATAGAAAGAATGAGTGAATGGATGAATGATGATAGTGCATTATGAGATGAATGGACATGAACGTTGCATGGATGATAGAACGAATGAGTGAATGGATGAATGACTATAGTGCATTATGAGATGAATGGACATGAACGTTGGATGTATGATAGAAAGAATGAGTGAATGGACTGATAAATGAATGGTAGATTATGAAATAAAGGAAGTGTAGAGAACAAATGAATGAATGAAAGAGTTGATTTGAGGCTCCAAAAAGAAATGATATAATATTACACATGTTACATGGAATCACTGAATGGAGTTTAGGAATGCATAAATGGTGGATTATCAAATAAATGTAGTGTAAGAGAACAAACTGATAAATAAATGGTACATAAAGTGAATAAAGTGTCGATTAATGAATGAATGACTAGTCAGTGGATTATAAATGGAAGGAATTAACGATGCATATCTAAACAAATATATTAAAATTAAAGGATGACTGAATGATGTACCAGTGAATGAAATGAACTTGATTAAATATTAGAATATAAAATTGATTGTTACTTTATGAAAGAATGAATAAAATGAATGAGCATAATGTAATGAATGACTAATTAAAGATGAATTTTAAAGGACGGAACATTTTAAAACAAGTGGTTGTCACTAAGGTGACATGATCCCCCGCCGCAAATTAATACTTCAAAATTGAAAAATAACGTAAAAATCAGCAAAATCAACTGTCAAACATGTCGGAAAAGTCAAAGCTCCACTGTGACCTTGAGAATAATGTCAAGGTCACCAAAATCTAATCAGCGCTTTGTCTTTCCAAGGAGGTGCTTTGTGTAAGATATGATGGAATTCCTGAGAATGGTTCTTGAGATATCCCGCTGACAAGATTTACATGTACATTATCATATTGAAAAAATCAGTTCTATTGTGACCTTGAGAATGATGTCAAGGTCACCAAAATCTATTCAGCCCTTTGTCTTCCCTATGAGGTGCTTTGTGTAAGATATGATGGAATTCCTGTGAATGGTTCTTGAGATATCCCGCTGACAAGAATTACATGTACATTAACATGCCGAAAAATTAAAAGTTCCGCTGTGACCTTGAAAATAATGTCAAGGTCACCAAAATCTAATCAGCCCTTTGTCTTTCCTTGGAGAAGCTATGTGTAAAATATGAAGAGACTCCAGTGAATGGTTCTTGTGATATCGCACTGACAAGGGTAAAATGACAAAGTCTTGTCGTGACCTTGAAATAAAGGTCAAGGTCACAAACCTCTGTAGGAAGATTACTCTTCCCATGATGAACCCATACACAAAATATGAAAAGAATCCAGTGAACAGTATTTGAGCGCGGCGGGGGATAATAAATGAATGAGGTGAAAAGGAATTAACAAATGATTTACATGGAATGAAAGCATGAATAAAGGATGAATAATTTATTTTATTATAGATAAAATGAAAAAGTTAAAAAGAAATGAATTAATAATATTTAAGGAAATGAATGAAGTATTAGAAAATTTTAATTTGTACTTGTCTTCCAATGTTGACAGTAAATTGTTTTAAGGACAAGTAATTGATGTTTTGGTTGTTATCTGGGCAAATCATAGATAAAACTCTGTGGCATAAGACTTACATAATGTTAACCTCTGAATGAAAGAATGAATGAAATACAAATGGATGAAGGAGTGAATGTAGATGAGTGAACAAACAATGTACAAGGGAATGAGCAAATTAAATTTAAATAAGTCATTATCAAACATCTTTTGTTAAAATATTTTGATTTAAACATATTTTATTCATGACAAAATAAACATATTTTCTCAAAAAGAAAGTTTTTGTATATCAATATATTAACAAATGCCATGACCGTTAACTTCAAAAGAAGAATTCAACAAATGAACAACATATCTTCCTGTTGGCTGATATTCGTTATGACGCAAATGAACAAGTTCCAGGCAAAGAAAACATTTTGATTCTTGAAGTTATGAGTCCAGCGAAGATTGAAAATGCATAAATTTCTGCGCACTTATTAAGTAACTGTTTGGAGCAGAATGTTAATCTATAATTGATGTTTCTAGTAAAAAAAACATTCCAAAGAACAGGTTGCGAAAACAACGAAAAACCGTGAGATAACGTTCATAATGGCATTGCTCAAAACACCTCATTATAACACCACTTGAAAATCTTCAGACGAGAGTCATAATTACGTAACATCTAAATTTGTATTGATGAACCTTTGATATCAATTCATAGTTTTCATATGTATCTCATAAATTGAAATAATAAGATTCAAAACATATAAGCGTTATAACGAAAGCGGATTTGCTGTAACGATTCGTAACCCAAGAAGGGCCTCAGTTTGCGGAGGGTTGCGAGCAAACTTCAGACATCACTTCCCGACTTGTATCGGCGTTTCTGGCATAGCGATACGTGCATGCCGATTAAAACTGTTGACCTTTAACCTTTAGATGAAAATTGTCAAATTTTATGAACTCACCAACACTGAGTCGGTCCGATCCGTCCGAGAGTGTCCACGCGTTCATGTAGACAAGCACCATCATTGGTAGAAAAACTCCAAGCGCTGCCAAAACGGTAAACAGTCGGAGCCACATTTTCATACTGATGGTAAAATTTCGAGGTAAAACAGGCTTGCGACAACAATCAAAATTCCTAACGTTACAACCACATTGCTTTTCAGTCGCCAAACGAGAACCAGGGGCGATTTACCAACATTAAAATTTCACACTTGCAAATTTGGAACTCGGGGCAGCGCCATTGTTAGAAAGTGTTTACTTCCGAAAGGTCACGTGACCGAGATACATGTGGGCTGCACTTGTCAGCTTCTGATAACGACAGGCGAATCGCCTCGCTTGTAGATACGTAAAAACAGTTATGTACACGTCTGTCCGTCTGTCAGTATATATTAGTTTCTGACTATAGAGGAATAGTCAAATATTTTGATTGAATATATTTTCAGGTTGATTATTTATCAAAAGCTTCAGTAGGCTTATAGCCTATTGATAATAAAATATATAACTCCTTTCAAACGAGAATAATACATGTAGTTACAAAATTGAATTTTGAAACAGTATACTTTCATTATACAAGTCGCCGCTAACGGCTGCGATACTCTCGGAGCTGGCTTTACACGTTGACCGCTCATTCCTCAATCCAGTTAATTGTGTTCATATGTTTACGTTTCTTTCAATAGCCACCTCTAAAAAAGTGTTGTACATGTTTGAGAGGCTTTAAGAGTATGTTACTAAGGTAATTGTAAAGAATCAGGATTCTTTAAAAAAATCTTTAAAATAGATTTACAGGGGAAAAATCGCATTTTATGCTACAAGACCCTGAAATTGCACCTTCGAGAAATCCTACTTTGTCTCAGCTATTTCAGGAGGATAAACAGCCTATACTGTAAAATCCCTGAAACATTGTTTGCATATATGACGTTTAGATAGAGAACAAATGTAACCTAGACCGCCGAGGCTACTGTGGGCGAATAGGTAAGCTGTCGGTACAGTCAGTGCTGGGTGCCCGACTCTGAGTGTGTGGGTTCGAATCTCGATAAAAGTACAAGGATTTTACTGTTTCAGATAGCGTGATCATGTAACAGTGGTACATTAATAGTCCAGTCTTTCTAGCTCAAATTTTGATAAACCTACAACAAATTGCAATAAAAGCATTTTTTGTGTATTTAAATCTACGACACTTACTGATAACAAAGAAGTATAGGAAAATATAGTCAACGATATTTTTTTGTGATTGTAGGAATTAGGGTATGTATTTTATCCTTGTTGGATTTTCAGAAACGTTATATCACAGAGATTCTTTTCTAGTTGATAAGACATCGTTATATTTTAGCAGATTACCGTATTTCCTCTAATAGAACCCGGGCCTCCAATACAACCCGGGGGGTAAGGGGTGCTGAGGTAAATACAACCCGGGCCTCCAATAAAACCCGGGTCTCTATTAGAACCCGGGTTTCACGTAACAACTGAATACTCCGTGTTGCAATATAAAATAGTGATACACTCGTTTTGAGGAGAAATATTGGTGTGACCATGTGAGATTCAGCATTACAGGTCCATGATAACAAATATCCGTCTTGTTCAGTTAATTCTCATTTTACAATAGGTCATCCCAAGAAGATTGTAAACGTCAATTCATGTCTGAAAAAATATAACCCGGCCTCCAATACAACCCGGGTCTCTAATAGAACCCGGGGGGTAAGGGGTGCTGAATGAAATAGAACCCCGGGGTTGTATTAGAGGAAATACGGTACTTCCTTAATTTACATAAAATTATAAACTTTCATCATCACTCATATTTTGGAGAAGTATTATGGAGATTATTTAAGGATGTTCGCTCCTCAAATTTATAGTATTAAACTTTTTTTCTAACTTTTATTTTTTAGAAGATCAAAGTATATGATTGGAAAATCAACATTAAAAAATAGGGGGTAGTGTGGAGTTTTTCGAGATATGACGTCTGTAAGATAGTTGGGTGAAGTACAATTTTAACATGGGAGTCTATGGGAAAATGAGAAAAAAAACTGCTAAAAACTTTAAAATACTACATTTCTAGTATTAAACTTTTTAAAAACTTTTTTCGATATGTTACAAAGTTTATGTTACCCTACCGAAATCGATGAAAAAATATATATGGTAGTGTGGTTTTTTTTAAGCTTTTACACAAAATGTACCTGAAACCCCCCATTTTTAGTCAAATTTAGGCCATTTATGCTGTTTAAGCACTTTTTAGAGGTTCTAAAGTCACATTTTCTTTATTTCATTTGTTTTTTAAAAGTATGTAGATGATGTAGAATATCATGAAGTACATAAAGATGAGAATAAATCTTTACTTAATCATATTTCATTTTTGAAGTTCAACAGGAAGGAGCGGACATCCTTAAATAATACGTAATGTGGTTGTCATGGAAACGCCGGAAGACCCCCTAAAATGTTTCGAAAATGTTCACTTCACACATTTAAAAAGCATCCTTCATTCAGTATAAATATACACTAGCATATGTTGAGAATAAAATAAAATACACCAACTTGAAAACAACAGTGAGTTTAATAGAAATTTTAGCATGAAATATGTGATTATTATATGCAAAAACACGCCATTAGCCTTGATATCTACCGCAGCATATATGCACGATCGACCGTTGCTTTAAAGGTACATCCATTGTGTTGTTTGGGGTTACATATGCTAACATATGTTATAAATTATGTTATGTTATCGGGGAGTACTGACTGTAGCCGAAAATTGGCATTTTGATCTTAGTTTACTTAGTATATTGACGATATGAAGGTAAAAGTAGTGATTTCTGATAGAAAACCGGACAATGTACCGCGTGTGGCGTGCGCCAATGAGTCAAACGTAATTTTGGAATCTTATTTATAACAGACAAATTGATAAATTTGGGTTGATCATGTTAAATAGGTCATATACCTACTGTGCATGTAAATGGGACGTGTAATTTCCGTTTCTGCACATGCATAATGATGTTTTTCTATGTTTGTGTTTTTATTGCAATTTGTTGAAGGTGTAGCAGGGGAGGGGAGGTATGGATGGGGGCGGTCACCTTGTAGGTCCATCAAATTCGCATGCAAAAGAAATAAAATGTTAAACTACTCCAGTTCCATTTCCTTCAGGAAAGACTTAGTGTTGACCTATTTCATTTCCATGTACTTTAAGAAGGTGTTTAACTACCCCCATTTCCATGTACTTTAGGACAGGGTTAAACTACCCCCATTTCCATTTACTTTAAGATGATGTTGAACTACCCCCATTTCCATGTATTTTAGGATGGTGGTAAACTACTCCCATTTCCATGTACTTTAGGGTGGTGTTAAACTACCCCCATTTCCATGTACTTTAAGATGGTGTTAAACTACTCTCATTTCCATGTACTTTAGGATGGTGTACGTTAAACTACTCTATTCTCGTGTTCTTTAGGACAGTTTTGAACTACCCCCATTTCCATGTACTTTAGGATGGTGTTAAACTACCCCCATTTTCATGTACTTGAGGGTGGTGTTAAACTACCCCCCCCCCCCTTTCCATGTACTTTAGGATGGTGTTAAACTACCCCCATGTCCATGTAGTCTAAGATGATGTTAAACTACCCCCATTTCCATGTACTTTAGGATGGTGTTTAACTACCCCCATTTCCATTTACTTTAAGATGATGTTGAACTTCCCTAATTTCCATGTAGTTTAAGATGGTGTTGAAGTACCCCCATTTCCATGTACTTCATAATAGGGTTGACTACTCCATTTCTATGGACTTTAGGACAGCGATGAACTACTCCATTCCCATGATGTGTTGAACTACTCTTTGAACACGTAAGGACAGGGTTAAACTTCACACACCCTTTGTGGCTGTGTTTACATTTATAGATGACGTTGTGATGTTTAGTTGACGTTGTTGACAAAACATTGTCACATCAGATGTGTCGGTCCCGGACAAGCAAGACTAATACTTAACGCACGCATGTGTACCTGTTCTGTTGACGTTGGCACAGCTTTCCAAAGCGAAGGAAAGCTTGAGCTAATACTACAGTTTATTTTGGCTTCTAGTGACTTAGTTATTTGTGAAAGTGTAAACGTTCTTTGTTTCCAGATACTGTTACAAAACACGCTTGAAACTGTCATTCATTTTCTTTAGTATCGTAGCAGCCTTCAAGTTATTAATCATTTATTTCGATTTCAGGTATTTTTTTTTTTAAAAATGGAGCCATTGGCTCTGTAGTTCACCTGACCAATACATCATGTAAAGTTATTTCTTCAGAAGTAGTCGCCAGAGGGTTTACAATTTACAATTACGGGTTTAAAGGGGCAGAAGCACGTTTTTTGAAAAATTTATTTTTTCAAATTTCTTATTTATAATGATAGTTTGTGCCATTTAAATTTTCCTTAGAGGGTATAACATCTTATTACACAAAACAATTACCCGTAGTAGTAATAACGGTGTTGCGTATAAGCAAAAATTGCATGGCGGCCATTTTATTGTGAACACATTTTATTATTTCGAATGACAAAAACGATTCCAATGGCTTTACTTACCCATGTACACTCATTATAAACTTGATTTTAAGAAAAGAGAAGGGTTGATGAAATTATTTTTCCAATACATTTCATTGACTTATTTGAGCGAAAAAACGTGCTACTCCCCCTTTAAAATAGGTTTAAAGGGTGGGGTCTCTGTGGCCCTTATCGGGGATACTTAGTGTGTCGTCCAGACTCTAGTCCTAGGCAAGTCTACAGCAAGACAACAGAGCTCAGTTCCTATTTATCATAGTTTTATTTTTTTTTAAATTTGGAATTTTACAAAATATTCATTTAAGAGTCTTGTTAGATAAGAGGCTACTGAGTAATGAATCTATATGATTTTCGATTCAAATATTTGCAGATATACAACATATTTAACATTTCTAGTGCATTTACGGAACACGCGTTTTTGTTTGTAGAATGAGCCACTTGTGACCAGTATTTGGAACTAGCGATTACCGGTAACCAGACTTAGTACGAGTTTAAAGAGCAACCAAGGATGTTGATGAACATATAGACAATTTTCCAAAAATCTATCTCCGTGAAATACATATACTTAATTTTTCCAAATAAGCCGAAAATTGCATTAATTAGTAAAGGTGTTTCCAGTCTAAATATAGATCCAGTCTATTATTTTCAAGCGCAAAGCATTATGGTCTAGCGCATACACAGTAAACAAAGACACGAAAGAATAACAAAAATTATGAGCAATGAAATAAATCGAAATATATAATTTTTTGGCGGTTATTTATTTACCATTTCATTTAATTATGTATTTGCTACAGATATTGGAATAATTGTTTTACCCAACTAGGTATTTTTCTTGAATTTTATAATTAATGAGAGTAAATATTTGTCATAATTTGCTGGTCTTATCTCAATAAAAAGAACATTAAACAGGCAATAATGTGTATATTCTCATGACATTTAGAAACATTGTTTGTAAAGCAATCGTCACATTCAGTAATGTGTGACAAGGGTAACTTGCAAGAGAGAAACGTGCAGCACGTGCAGCACGTGCAGCACATGGGTTGTTATGGCGACTTGCGCCAGAGACGAGCCTTCACGCTTCGGAAGCGCTTGCTGTTTGTGTAGTACGTATTACGCAAAAAGGGGGATTCTGTTTATGTACGTCAGATACCCTTAGCGCGCTACTCGAAGTTGTACTTCTCCATGAAACCAAATTGCATTACATTGTCGTGATATGAAAATTATTTAACATATGCCATGTTGTAGATAAAACATTTCTCTGGCGATTGACGTAATGTATTCACAATATGATTGGATTGGGTACACGTTTTCCAAGGTATAACAATATCTAAGTGGTATTTACAAGGTTGCTCGAGGTATGACAACTTCTCAGTGATATCAACCACCGAAGTTGGCCGAAGTATGGTAACTTCTCAGTGATATTTACCGCCGAAGTTGCCCGAGGTATGACAATATCTAAGTGATAATTACCCTGCCGTAGTTGCCCGAGGTATGACAACTTCTCAGTGATATTAACCACCGAAGTTTGCCGAGGTGTGGTAACTTCTCAGTGATATTTACCGCCGAAGTGGCCCGAGGTATGACAATATCTAAGTGATAATTACCCTGCCGTAGTTGCCCGAGTTATGACAACTTCTCAGTGATATTAACCACCGAAGTTGTCCGAGGTGTGGTAACTTCTCAGTGATATTTACCGCCGAAGTGGCCCGAGGTATGACAATATCTAAGTGATAATTACCCTGCCGTAGTTGCCCGAGTTATGACAACTTCTCAGTGATATTAACCACCGAAGTTGGCCGAAATATGGTAACTTCTCAGTGATATTTACCGCCGAAGTGGCCCGAGGTATGACAATATCTAAGTGATAATTACCCTGCCGTAGTTGCCCGAGTTATGACAACTTCTCAGTGATATTAACCACCGAAGTTGTCCGAGGTGTGGTAACTTCTCAGTGATATTTACCGCCGAAGTGGCCCGAGGTATGACAATATCTAAGTGATAATTACCCTGCCGTAGTTGCCCGAGGTATGACAACTTCTCAGTGATATTAACCACCGAAGTTTGCCGAGGTGTGGTAACTTCTCAGTGATATTTACCGCCGAAGTGGCCCGAGGTATGACAATATCTAAGTGATAATTACCCTGCCGTAGTTGCCCGAGTTATGACAACTTCTCAGTGATATTAACCACCGAAGTTGTCCGAGGTGTGGTAACTTCTCAGTGATATTTACCGCCGAAGTGGCCCGAGGTATGACAATATCTAAGTGATAATTACTCTGCCGTAGTTGCCCGAGTTATGACAACTTCTCAGTGATATTAACCACCGAAGTTGGCCGAGATATGGTAACTTCTCAGTGATATTTACCGCCGAAGTGGCCCGAGGTATGACAATATCTAAGTGATAATTACCCTGCCGTAGTTGCCCGAGGTATGACAACTTCTCAGTGATATTAACCACTGAAGTTGGCCGAGGTATGGTAACTTCTCAGTGATATTTACCACCGAAGTGGCCCGAGGTGTGACAACTTCTCAGTGATATTTACCGTCGACGTTCACCCTCTAGGCATCATGTTTCAAGTGTGCTCTGTTTTAATCATAGACCGTATTCGAAATTCCCCTTATAGGGGCCCGGGCCCTTATTAACAATTAAGGGCTTTTACCCCCAGCGCTTATTGGAGGCCCGGCTCTTATTTTATTTAATTAGGTTTGACCAATACACATGGCAACCAGTTCTAACTGACTAAAATGTCTAAGAATAACACAAATTCCTCGCAATATGGTGTAACCCAGATTTAACGTGGTAGTCTTGGTGAATGGGAACATTTAAATAGAAATACCGTTTTTCCTCTAATAAGGGCCGGGCCTCAAATAGGAGCCGGACCTCTAATAGCAGCCGGGAGTTAAAGGTACCTAAAGGTGAATAAGAGCCGGGCCTACAATAAGGGCCGGTCTCTTATAGGGACCCGTTTTATATAAAATCAATGATCACTCCCTATAGCTACTAGATAATATTCCCCATATATGTCCCCAGGTACTAAGAGGGTTAAACTACCATGCTAGAGTAGGTTTACGTCAAATGGCGAGGAGTTCGTGTTATTCTAAGACATTTTCGTCAGTTATCAGAGATTATCACGTGCATTGGTCAAACCTAATAATGAAATAAGGGCCGCCCCTATATATATACCCAAGACATGTTGTATTATTTGCTAAATTGTATTTTATTGTCTGACATTGTTACATTTGGGATAACACTACCTTCAATAGTACAAATTCTTCTACTTTTTCAGGCCGAGTACCTGGAAGGATTCGAACCCACACCCTCGAACCCACACCCTCAGAGTAAGGCAACTACCGTACCAACAGCTTACCACACGACCAAGGGCGTTTATTTGTATTTTATTGTCCATAAATTGGTTTGATTTTCTTGGCGGGTGGTTTAGGTTAATAATCTACTGACATTAGCTCCCTTTGTTAGCACGTTATTTATCTGTTTGTCTCTGATCAGCTTAAGAAAATTTGCCTCCGACATGGAAATAAACTTGCACTCTTCAACACTTACGCTGAAATACTCATGAAACTGGTTAGCTGGGAACTCTAACTCACTGTGTGAACTATTAGCTGAACAAAATTGAGTATTTTTCTCAATTATTGTCTTGAAATATTCAACTTCTTCAAGAAAACCCAGTCCTTCTTTTTCTATTGTCCTCTTTAATTTTTGAAGGAAGTGTTCATAGAACATATAGTCCAGTTTAAGATATGGCTTCAATCGTTTCGTTACAGTTTCGGAAGAGGATGTGTTCAGCGGGTAAGAGTTTAGTTTGAGATATAGTATATCCTTGAAGGGCCATCTCAACAACCTCCTCATTAGAACCAGTGATTCATCAAAGTGTTCACTGACCATCACCAGATCAAAGGTTTCATCGACATACTGAATCCAGTCCTTGATTCTACTACGGTTTCGAAAAGTGTGAACAGGGAATCCAAAATCAAAAGCCATTTTGTTGTTGGTCAAGGAATCAACTCCCCATTGTGATTCAAAGTACTTGGGTCGTTTCATGTATGATGCAAACGGGTCGCTGGTGTTGATCTTTAAAAGAGCCGCATTCTTCATGTAATTCCTATAGTAATGAAAAGCTGACTTCATTCTATCAAAGGGTTCCCTTACTATAGCAATGTACACAGAATCGGCAGGCAAGAGTGATGAAAAGGTGAAGCTGTCAAATTTGGGAACGTGATTACATAGGATATCATAGTCCGAACCCAACGGCGCGGGCACCTCCGTAATGGGACGTCCCCTACGACGAGGATTAATGTAATTCCCTTTCATAGGGATCACAAAGTTCAGATCTCGTTTCAGTCCAAATCTATATAACATATTCATGACCGTAGTGCTTGCACATTTGTGAACTTTCAGAAATCCAATATGGCGGACTTCCGGTTCATCCTTTTGCTGAAATATTCCGGAGAATACCGATTTGCCTGCTTTAGCTGAAGTTGACATCAAGAAAGGACCTTGTAAACCGATGAACAGAACCATCAGAAATGTGATAACAATAATCACTAGTCTGAAATAGAAGCAAAAAAAGGTTAAGATAGTAGAAAACAGTAATGATATAAAAGTAGATATTAAAATATATATATAGAAGTGATATTACGGGTAGGCGCCATGCATGAGCTACATACAAAAGTACTTAAATTACTAAACCGGAAGAAGAATAACATTGGAATTTTATTTATCTATTTTACTCAAATTCGTATATTTGAAGCTTTGCCAAAGGAATCGCCAAAGACGCGTCTTAAAATGCGTCATTTTCTTTTTTTCATTTTAATGGTTACCTAAAACTGGAAATGTGATGGTAAGAATAGTAATTTAAGAGACTGATACACAGACCGGTACAACTTATCATGGTTATTATATTGATCCATCCACTCACCATATACAACTCTTTATCGATGTACTTAAAGGCAGGTTGTTTTTGTACATATTGTGTTTTGTCAAATTGACCATTAATATAAATCAAAGATGAAAATAAATGTAGCTTCTGTGAGGACGAAAAAGAGACAATAAGTCACCTTTTCTTCGATTGTCCTACTGTCAAAAATATATGGAATAAAGTTAAGGAATGGATAGAGACAAACACACAAGCAAACCCGAACCTCTCTGAAAGGAACATTTGCCTTGGCTATCCTGAATATAGAAATAAAGTATTGAACATGATCATCACAACTGCTAAGTACACATTATTCAAAACAAAGCAAAACGGACTGAAACCAAGCATAAACTATATCAAGATTGACACCAAGAAAGCTTACAATATTGACAAATATAACGCATACTTAACATTAATCTATGCTCAATTCGTGACTTTCACGTCATCCTGCCATTTGCTATTTAAAGATTAACGTTAAACAAATCCATGCTGATATTCCTTTGTTTCACTGGGGGCGAGATAGCGCAGTGGTTAGCGCGTTCGGCTTGGGATCAAGAGGTCCTGAGTTCGAATCCCGCCACCACAACTTTGTCTGCAGTAGAGAACTGTTCTACACGCAGTGCAATGCTACACTGAATTTCAGCGCAGTACCACCCGTTGTTCGCTAGTTCCAGCCGCTGCTCGCAGGTTTCACCGCAATGCATAGCCACATGGCGTTGCGGGCTTTCTCCCTGCCATAATACTAGCAGCCGCGATATAAGTGAAATACTCTTGAAAGCGGCGTTAAACCCCAACTCACTCACTCACTCACTTTAACTGAAAACACTGAAAACACTGAAAACTGTTATCCAATCTGAGGTTTGATTAGAATTAATGATGACGAGTAAATTGTCATACACGCTTATGTTACCAACTTCTGCCAAAGTGTTTTGTATCTTTCTTGTTTAAAAACCAATTTGTATATGCAATGTGCCTGTACATGTACCACAAAAAGAAATAAAAAGCATCTTATTAAAGTTTATGCAATATATTCGTACGTAAAAACATACGTAGGTAAAACATCCCTTTACACGACCGGATTAGTCAGTGCTGTGGAACTCTTCAGTGTGAGAGGTAGATTTGTAGGTCTCATAAACATTGAGAATTCAGACACCAAGATGGTTGACCATTCCATCTATGTACTTTATTTAAAACTCTACTCTGATTGTTTAGGTATCGCTACATCAGTCAGATCACTTGAACTAGCTACGAGCGGCCATTTTAATGTGAATACATATAAACTGAACGCCAAAAGAAATGTTACACCTCTTTGAATTTGAATATCATAAAAAGTTACGAGTTCAGAGGAATTTGCTTTGTTGTGTTGTAACATTCCATCAGTTTAGTGTATTGTGCTACAATAGCAGACCTGTAACTTTAATGGTAAATAAGTTATCGCCAGTTCTTCATGGGTGGGGTCAATTGTCCTATTTCTGATCATGCACAAAAACAACAAAATCATAGAATAACCATTAGTTTAATGACAAATTGTATGTTATCAGTATCTGGTAGGTCCGCCGTTGGCATTCAAACATGCCTGAACTCTTCGTCTCACAGAAAACGTCAGACGTCTGATGAAAGCAGGTGGTATCTGCCTCCATTCGGCCATCAATGCACGAATAAGTTGTTGACGGGTGTGCGGTTGGTGACGACGTTGACGGATCCTTCGATCGATGTAGGCAAGGCAAAACGTGGACGTTGTTGACGTTGAGGTACTGTAACGTCACTCTGGCTACATGATGACGAGCATTGTCCTGTTGAAAAGGGGTGTTTGGAGATGGCGTTGTAAGAATGGGATGACCTCTGGTTGTAGGACCCTGTACCTCTGCGCCGTCAGATTGCCGTCAATGACAATGAGGTCGGTGGTTGCGTTGCCGCGTATCCCACCCCAGACCGTGACGCTGCCGCCACCGAAAGGGATAACTTCTTGTCTGCTACGTGCATCTGGGACCGACTTTCGTCAGAAAATAACACTCTCTGCCAGTTTTGGTTCTGCCAACATCGACCACTGCCCAAGCAACCTTGTTTTGTCGATGTCGGCGCGTCAACAGCATTGCTCGCATCGGCCGGTATGACCTCAGTCCATGTTGTTGGCGCCTTCTTCTCACCGTTTGGGGACTGATTCGGTGTCAAAGTGCAGTAGAAGCTGTCGTTGTGGCGGCTTGAAAGCGGTTCCTGAGATGCAGCTGAAGCAGGTACCGGTCTTCATTTGGGGTTGTCACTGGCGGCCTACCGCTTCTAGATCGGCCTCGAGTCGATCCAGTCTATTGTAGACGTCCACGCAGACTAAGAATGGCGAGACGATGACATCCGAATGCGGCAGCGACTTCTCCATCAGTGGACCCAGTCTGCAGCATTCCAATCGCTCTTTCCCGCTCTTCAGTTGTTAATCTCGGCATTGTAATCGAATTATGGTGTGAAATAATGAATAATAGGGGCCTTTTATACCCGTTCTAAAACTGATTTAACGTGCATTTCATGCGTGGTAAAAATTCTATGACTACGTTTTGGTGACATGATCCTTCTGATGAAAACCAACATGTTTAAGAAGTTCACTATTTAGAAAGATTTAGAAACAAATCTAGTCCGTAAACATGTGCCAAAGCTTTCTAAAACAGTCGAAGCACATTTTTAACAAAAGCGTTTTCTAAAATTTTATGGTTGTGTTTAGTATAGAAAAACAAAAAATCTCAATATTTCGTCATTTTCAGACAAAATAACGAATGAATATTTCCAAAAACATAACTAATTTCATTTTTTATGAATGGGCATTCATTATCAAAGAAGACAAAGTCAGTTTGGTTAATTTTCCAACCATTTTTACAATTTTCCCTTCAATCATTGCATTATCGGATATAGGACAATTGACCCCACCCATGAAGAAACGGCGCAGAGGTACGTTGACAGCATCTTCCCACGGCAAGGAGAAAATGTATCGAGATCTATCCATTTTTACCTTGCCTTCAACCTAGGCAGAAGTGGTGAAACGAATCAACGACACCTATTGTGATCACGAGTTACGTCCCTTACCATCTGCTAGCATACAGCCAATGGAATCGCCGTTTACATTCGGAACCAATTCAAAATAGCGACGATCGACACAGCCACAGAGGCAAAAACCAACTGTCTTCTGATTGGCTTATCCGATTAGCCTGCAGTACGTTAAAATCTTAGCACTGAAAATGCGAGGTTTGAGGTAAAGGGCGGAAGGAGAAGATATGGAAATATTTTCCTTACGCCTGTGACATTGTGAAGATGCATTGACAGGCGTCATTCCATTCTTACAACGCCATCCAAACACCCTTTTTCAACAGGACAATGCTCGTCATCATGTAGCCAGAGTGACGTAACAGTACCTCAACGTCAACAACGTTCACGTTTTGCCTTGGCCTGCCAGATCGCCCGATATGAATCCCATCGAGCAACTCTGGGATAACATCGATCGAAGGATCCGTCAACGTCGATACCATCCGCACACACGTCAACAACTTATTCGTGCATTGATGACCGAATTGAGGCAGATACCACCTGCTTTCATCAGACGACTGGCATTTTCCTAGAGGCAAAGAGTTCAGGCATGTTTGAATGCCAACGGCGGACATACCAGATACTGATCACATACAATTTGTCATTAAACTAATGATAATTCTATGATTTTGTTGTTTTTGTGCATGATCGGAAATAGGACAATTGACCCCACCCATGAAGAACTGGCGATAACTTATTTACCATTAAAGTTACAGGTCTGCTATTTTAGAACAACACACTAAACTGATGGAGTGTTACAACACAAGAAGACACATTCCTCTGAAAACGTAACTTTTTATGATATGCAAATTCAAAGAGGTGCAACATTTCTTTTGTTGTTCAGTTTATTAAAATAGCCGCTCGATGGTAAATGGACTCGCAAGCTTAACCGAACCATGTACATTCGCTTAGAACTCTTTTTATTGATTCAGGAATAGTATTTAACCGTCGGTTTATCTTATTTATATTTATGACAGCACTTTATTTCAGTAAGAAATCGTGCTATAACGCATTTACTATTTTTGTCTAAGACTATCAGTTGGTGGAGTAATAGGTTCTGTCTTTATTGTAGCATTAACGTCAATTATCTGCCCTAACAAATTAATGATGCAGAAACTGATTCACTATCACACTACATGTATCTTCTGTTTAAAGGGGCAGTAGCAGTGAAATGTATTTGAAAAATAATGTCACCAATAGTAAAACACCCTTCTCTCTTCGGAAAATCAAGTTACAAAAATGAGTATACATGGTTCCATAAAGCCATGGGAATCGTTTTTGTCATTCGAATTGATAAAATGTGTTCACAATAAAACGACCCTATGCAATTTTTGCTTTATACGAAACACCGTTTTTACCACTACGGATAATTGGTTTGTGTAATAAAATGTTTTACCCTCTAAAGTAAATATAAATGACATAAAGTATCATTATAAATGGAAAATTAGAAAAAAATGCAAAAAACGTGCTACTGCCCCTTTAAAATCTAAATGAAACCATGTGTAAACTTTCCTTTGAATAGCAGTATATATGACCTGGACCCTGTGGTTAAGTGTCTGGCGGTATGTTTACAGAATAGCGGTGTGAGTAATATTTAAGAGTATTTAATAGTATAGGCCTTCCCGTCACTGATAATGAAGACATTCTATACTACCTTAAATACATTCGTTGTCCAAGAATCATGATTTTCTTGTACGTGCACTGAAAATAAAACATTGAAGAATAGATTTCTTTGTCATGTATACAATTGCGCTATTAAGAAGGCAAATAGTTTATGGATGATCAACTTATACCGTTATCAAGCATGCTTATTAATAATATAAAAAAAATGATCATCCATAAATTCTTTGCCTTCTTCATCACACCAACTTCTAGAATGCCTCTCAAACAGTTGAAATGTGTTATTGTTTCTTTCCAAAAAATGGTAAACATATACTAAATACGACAATTCACATATTAAAGTCTTTGTGTCATTTGGTACGGCACAACGTAATGCATGAGCTGGTAAAGAAACGACTGATTGTGACGCAAAGCACAGTAATATCCTCAGGTAATAACAAATATCGACAGCGAACTTCAAATCGCAGTGACATTGCCAGTGCGAGGAAATAGATAAAACGCCGGTATAGTCAATCATATATGCATCTACCTCGAATTTAGGTAGCACGGTTAAAAGATTCTGAATTGCTATTCTCGTCCACATTCGACCTCCTCCCACAAGTCAGAACTTACTTTAGTCTTAATCATTGGCTAATTCAAGCCTTCCCGCATTTCCCTAACTTTTCTGCGCTTCCGTGCCGCTACACTAGCCCATAATAGTTAAGCAAATGAGGCAAGGCTTAAATTAGCCAGTGATGGACACATGACGCGAGTGAAGTACTGTTAGGGAAAGTTGAGCAACATAATCGCCACTGATTTTCAGTGATTTATTTTTACATTAACATCAACTGTATAAATAATGTGTTAAGAACGTTTTGGGCGAAAACCGCACCCATGCTTTCTTAATTAAAAATTTGATAATGCAACGGAGATATCCTGAATCTGTAATACTTTAACATAGTATTTTCTAGAGAATTTTACTCTTACCTCTGCCAAGCGAGACTAGTGTCTCCCGTACAGTGATAGTCTGAACCAGTTCGCCGTTTCACAAAGGCTTCCTAAATTTAGGAGATCGTAGCTGATACGACATTGTTTACGATCCTCATACTACATGCCTTACGACCAAATTATGTGTGGGGTTCTTATACTTGAGGGGTGAAAGTAAAGATTTGAAGAAACAATCTTAAAGAATTTTGAAAAAAATCTCAAAATACATATCAGGATATGAACTGCAAATGTTTTGTCGAAAGTGCGTCACGAACCCCTATTCACTAACACATGTGGTACGTTCGCTGAAGGCTTTTGCCTACTGTACCACCGAGCCACATGACGGTAATCGACATAAGCAACGAATATAGCAAGGCTGTAAACAGTCGTGTAAACAGTGATTTTATGAGCGGTTCTATTTACCAAGGATCTTCACAATAACACAGACAAAACGTCTAAAGCGACTTTAAATGGTTGATAATATATCGGATATGGTTTGCTTGTAGATCCTGATTGTCAGGGAAAATACCCTTGATGCTTAGGCTGTCAGATAATCGGGTTTTGTAATTGTTTTTTTTAAATAATAAATAAATTGCATAATCCTTTATCATTATTGGCAGTTTTAAAAATGCAAAAACCAAAATAGTACTTCAGTGCCTTAAAAATTCGTACGTGAGGCAATCCATTTTATGACATCGTGTTAAGGTTTTCTCAAGCTGGCATTAACATAGTCATGGAACACGGTGAAGGACGAGTACTCTCGCTCGAGTAGGACATGCTCATAATTCTCGTCAACATTTTCAGTGTTTCATTCTTCACTTTCATAATTGCATTAACTGTTTCATGGCATTTAGAGCATGTTTAAGGAGATACATAATTTCTCACTAATACTCTGGATGTGTTAAAGCAGTAAAAGATGGTAATCGTTGGACAGGACATTCTTGATACTTGACATCTTTGTATGATAGCTGTATCACGAGTCAGTGTTACAGTTCAAGTTTAGCGCAAATATGTTCCGCAACAGAGATGAACGACCAGTTTTTCCCATGTACTTCGTTCGCACATATAATAGGAGCAACTGGTCGTTCATCTCTATTGCGGAACATATTTGCGCTAAACTTAGCCGGTGCATGAGTTTACGCCTTAATGTTAACAATGGGCTTTCTTAACTAAATTTCAATTTGGTTATGTATTTAAAAGAATGTCTATTATTGATAAACATTACAAGTTCAATTCTTTTGAGAATCTCAAAGACAGCTTGTCAAGTATGAAGACTCTCGCGAGGATGCCAAATCAGCCTTCATTGTTTTGTGATAACATTAATATGACCAATAGATATGACTTTTTAATGTTTTAGTGATTTTGTTAAAGCTACACATGCAAATAGGTGAATATATACGTTAAATTTGCATTTTCAGTAAAACATTTATTTTGAAATCCAATTGCAACCTAAGGAAAAATTTCAACATTGGAATAAATGCATCATTTAAGAGCCCTTGGTTAGTTTTAATATAGTATCTTATTGGCTTTCATACGTGCCGACATACCACATGTGCTAATTGAAGTTCAAATACTTTCATTCACCTTGCATATTCATACCATGTCGCCAAATATATCATAATCACTTTATTTCGATAGGAAAACAGCACTATACATGTACAGGAACCGATACTACACCTCTCAGTTACATGGATAGTAGTTATATGCCCTATTAAACATTACCAACCCAAATATGTATTTTTGTCTGTTGTAAATAAGTTTCTTAAATTATGTCTGACGAATTGACGCGTGCTACTCGCGGTACATTGTCCGGTTTTCGATCAAAATCACTTCTTTCACTTATATCGTCATATATGCTAAGTCGAATATCATCAAAACATTATTTTTCGGCAATAGTGACCAATATGTGACCACACATGTCCGCAAATACACTCAAAAGACAATAAGGTCGCTAGGTTGGGCATCAGGAACATTTTACAACGAGAACACAAAGTCACCGCTTAAAATTATACAACTGCAGCGGGTGGCCATATTATAACGTACATTTGACGTTATTCCCATAGACTAACGTGTTACTTAGCTGTTGCGAGTATAATTTTCATGAATGAAATAAAAGTCCCTTTGCTGTCATATTTTGTAAACAGATTGGTAATCATCTCAGCTACATGTACACAATTACCATTCATTAATCAGTTGATTAGTTTTCGAATGACACTTGTTTAATCATCGTATGTACAACCTGTGATTCCAATGTCCCATTGACGGCCATGTTTAATCTAATCGGTATGTTGCATATGTGATCTTTGATAAGAGGTAGGTTTCTTAATAATTGTCAGAAAATATTATGAAAATTATGTATTTGGAGCTGAGATGATTTCCTATGCTTTGGTAAAGATTTCATAATTAACCGACAAACAAGAGATTCATGAAAATTAGCTAATTAACACGTACGTCTATGGAAATCACGTTACGTGCACGTGATAATATGGCCACCCACTGTAAATATACGTAAATATACGAATATTTTGTTGCAACTTTGACTCCAAAATGTTAGCACGAAAACAAGTTGGCATATATTTCAATCATAGGGGAATTTTAGCACGAATGGATAGGGTAACTCAGCTGGTCGCTCATCTCTATTGCGCTAACCCACTTGCGCTAAACTTCGCCCCTGATTCAGTAGGCCTACTCGGTGTTTTACTATACGGACCATACCTCTCAATATGATACCACATTCTGTAAATTTCAGGATAATACCCTTTTTAGGCGAAAACTGGCACATGCAATCTGGATTAATAAATTGAATAATTCAACTGAAATCTCTTGAATACGTATAACATAGAAATACGACTGATTTTCTAGACTAGAGAATGTTACTCTTACCTCTGTCCAGTGACCCAATGCGATTGCTAGGGACTACCATACATGGAGCGTCGTATTGGCAGACCCAGATGTTTCATTTTCACGCTCATACACTTGTCCACGCTATTGTTCAGATAACGCAGTACCTGTCCTATATATCGTTTTGAGTAAAATTCTGTCTGTCAAATATGTTCGATTGAGTGCAAACTTTACAGGGAGGGAGGGAGGGATGAGCGCAATCTCTTAAAAAATGTTGTAAAGTTTCAGTGGTCAATTTCTAAATTTTAAAATAAGGTACATTATGCCGACAACATTATACTAACATAAAAGTTCACCTTAAATACCAACCATTAATAATTTGAAATAGCAATTTCAGCATCCAAGGTGTAAGATAAGGGATTATAGAGAAAACGACCATTAAGAAAGAGAGAAAAGACTAACATTTTGTTTCAGAAATACTAGAGCTAATTAATATAGGCTTGCTATACTTTTCTAGACTGGACTGGTCGTCAATTGAATATTTTGCTCTACAAGAGAAAACGGCCATCGCGACTGGAGAAAACGACCAATGTATATTCTTCTATACTGGGATTATTTCAAGTTTAGACACTTTGGTGGCAAATTCATTTCATTATCTAATGACACATATATACTGAAGTAAATACTCTGATACATTTAATACTTTGATACATTATTACTTTGATACGTTTTGCTCATTCAATATATTGATACATTTAATAAATAAAAATTTTGATGCATTTGATACGTTTAATACTTTGATACATTAACACTTTGATACATTTGATACATTTGATACTGTTGTTATACATTAAATATGTTGATACATTTAATAAGGATCGACAATTTTTATTTTGGAATACAAGCGAGATGCGGCTTGCCTTTGAGTTACGATATGTTTATACAAGGGATTATCAAGAACTTTAAGAGCATTGCTCAGTTTTATTTCTGTTATTTAATTGCTATATACAATATATAAAATAAACCTATGACCATCATAGTGAAATAAAGATTGATTGGCTGAAGAATAAATGAAAAAAACAGGACACAATAACAGATGTTTAAATTTTAGTTTAGTTTATTGCCGTATTCTTCACCTACAATTGCAGTTTCCTCCAGTAGCGATGGCTGTCTTCCCTCATTGGCCATTGGCCGTTTTTCCTTTGGCCGTTTTCTGCAGTTCCTCTTACATGTATATAAATGTAAGAACTTATATAAGCACATATTCTGCGTCCCTTCGCTGTTAACTTATCTAATACAGTTAAATCAAGTTATGCACAATTAAGTGTGGATATCTGAATAACATCACCTATAATAAGTGTATTCCTATAGATAAACATCTTGTAAATATAAACTCACTTCATTTGGTTAAAACATGCCGAAACTATCATCTCAAAAATATGTTCGACATATTACGTGTTCAAGTACCAACGGTTTCCTGCATAGAAGTAAAGATATATTTCATTCAGAGATACGTCAGTGTCCTTCCGTAATATACAATAAGATATTCAAAATCTTGTAAATCTATATCCAGGGAAACTTGAACGGATTATTCCGGTAGTGTTTTATTTGGTCCATTCATCATCATATAACATCAATCATATCAACTTATTTCACTGAAATCTCATTCAGCCTCAAAAAACATTTTAGTTTGGAAATAAATACACGATAAATTAGTCATACAATATGATGAAGTATCGTATTATATTTAGAGATCTGATCACTAATCGTCATGAGGGATGCAATTACTGTACGTAACCGATTCTGATGTAATAAAGGGGAGATGCATATAGGCCCACACTATAATGTTACAGTAGCTTTCTTAGCGGACAAGCGGATGCTTAAACCATAGGGGTTTGGGGATGTATGTAGGTACACATACCTCCAGATTACGTCACGTCGCGTATTCAAAACGGCATTTGTAAATGTATATCTTCCAGACATTATTCGTTAAATTAATCTTTTTCAAAAGACGAGTCAATTAATGAAAACAAGGCGATGAATACAAATGGTGAACAAAGCTAAAAGACTAACTGGAAAAAATTAATCTTTGCAGTTTAGAGATTATGAATCATTCAAACTGAGCAACCGTGAATATTCTGAACTAACAAGTAATTACTGTACTCTGTAAGACAATGAGAACGAAGGAAATGTTATATGTTATTTGATGATGAATTGATAAGACATGAAAATTGTCGCTCAAATATCTATTCAATTTATGCAATTAAGTTTTCTAAAACATTAAACGTCACAGTTAGGCCTTAACGTACATTACTTGCATTGTATGATTATCAAGATAATCTAGCAAATACTGTTGGCTATAAATCTAATGATAATCAGCAATATACCATCTATGCAATCACACATAATTCGAAAATATCTTCAAAAAGTTACCATGTATTTAATTCATTATAATTCATACTTATATGTTTAAATTAACAACTGCTCAATTTATCCAATACAGGCGGACAGGCACACATTACATAAACATATGCAAATTAAGTCAGAAAATAATTTATTTCTATAAAATACCATCTAAATCTATCTGTCAAATATCAAGAGACAAACAATGTCTGAGATGTATAATCTTCAAGTATACTCGGCCGGACAAACAGAACGGACAGACAGAACGGATATGCAGAACGGACATGCAGAACGGACAGACAGAACGGTTTGACAGAAGGACAGACAGAACAGACATGTAGAACGGACATACAGAAAGGACAGACAGAACGGTTTGACAGAAGGACAGACAGAACAGACATGCAGAACGGACATGCAGAGCGGACAGACAGAACGGTTTGACAGAAGGACAGACAGAATAGATATGCAGAACGGACAGACAAAACGGACAGACATGCAGAACGGGAAGACAGAAAGGACAGACAGAACGGTTTGACAGAAGGACAGACAAAACGGACAGACATGCAGAACGGACAGACAAAACGGGCAGACAGAACAGACATGCAGAACGGACAGACAGAATGGACAGACAGACATGCAGAACGGAGAGACACAAAGGACAGCAGAGAAACCAGTGAAGATCGCCTATACAACAAGCAACCCCTGGTTGGAAGAGTACTGAAATGTGGTGGTACAGTGCATCCACATCTTGGCACGTAGAGGGTTACTCAACAACAAAGTTACCAATCCCTTAGTGTTTTTTAGCTGAAGCCGTACATCTAACCTCTTTCTCTATACCTAACAAACTTTTATGTATGTATATGTATTTTTAGAGAAGTTGTTATTTATTTTAAAACTATATATTAACTCGAGGAAGCACCGTCTGTATTTGAAACATATCGGAGAAAGTCATACACGTATTTACACAACCTGATCAGATGTTCCAACAAGAGAGGAGTCCACAAATTTAATGATGCATCCATTCTGTCATGAATTTTAAATGATTTAATAAGTGCCAACATACCATATGTACTGATTTTAGTTAAAATAAATTCACCAAAGTTGCATATTCATCCCCAAATATATCAATAAATACTTGTTTCCAATAGAAATCGGGTAACATCATAATACATGCGCAAAAAACGAGTCGACTATCATTAAATTAGTAATTTTCGGCACCAGTCAGTATTTCTCGACAAAATAACACCATCTATTTCGTTTGACACATGTGACCCCCGACAACAAAAATGGATGCACCTTTAAAGATATGTAATGTATGTATGTGCAAATTGTCTATATTCTGGTACTTTTCACATTTCTTTCCATTTCATTGGAAGAAATACACTTCTATAATATATAATAATGTTAACCAACTTTCTCGACATACATGAAATTAATCAATAGCCCGCCATCTAACACAATTTAAGAATATCTCGTGAAGAAAAATCGTTTTAATTTTTCTCCCCTCACTTATGGAAAATACATTCAAATTAGTAATATGATCATTGTAAATATTTTTAGATTTTCATTAGTTTTTAATGCTTTCAACCATATCGAAGTTATTGAAATTAACAAGAATACAAGAAAATTGTCGATCATACAATATTACTAGATCTACCCCATTGTGAATGAAATCACACGCGGGACACAGCACCCGATATCTCTAGTAATATGCAGATAAGTACATCTATTGAGCGTTACAGCGAATGAATCAACTGTTACATAACGCCGTGCAGATCACGGGACACGCCGAGTCCAGATGTACCCCCTGCAGGGTGCGCGCTCCTCACAGACTAGCAGGAGCGGAGGTGGATAGATAAAAGAGGGCAGGGCTCTGAGACAAATCATTCCAGCTCTCATCTTCACCAGTAACACACTTCAGCTTCAGCAGCAGATTTGAACTTTATTCCTATCGTACTGATTGAGTTGGCTGTTACCAGCGGTAACCTGTTACAAGTCAGTTTAGATCTCCGCACATCTCGTCTACCCTTCAATCAGTCATGGACGCCATCAAGAAGAAGATGCTCGCCATGAAGAGCGACAAGGACAACGCCATGGACAGAGCTGAAACCATGGACCAGCAAGTCAAAGATCTCGAGATCGAGAAAACCAAGGTGGATGAAGATCTTCACGATCTTCAGAAGAAATATTCCAACCTCGAAGTCGACTTTGACAGCACCAACGAACAGCTAGGAGAAACCAATTCCAAGCTTGAAGATTCAACAAAGAAGGTGACTGAACTGGAACAGGATGTGAACAGCCTTTCCTCCAAAGTGACCATGCTGGAGGAGAACCTGGAGCAGTGTGAGGAGAGGATGCAGACGGCGACCAATCAGCTGGAGGAAGCCTCCAAAGCCTCCGACGAAACCGACAGAGCCCGCAAAGTTCTGGAAAACAAGAGCAACGCTGATGATGAACGCATCGACCAACTTGAAACCCAACTCAAAGATGCCAAATTCGTTGCTGAGGAAGCTGAACGCAAATACGACGAGACTGCCCGGAAACTCGCAATGACAGAAGCCGACCTGGAACGTGCCACAAACCGCGCTGAAGCGAACGAGACCAAGATCACCCAGCTAGAAGACGAACTGCGAGTTGTGGGCAACAACATGAAGTCTCTAGAGAACAGCGAGAGGGAGGCAACTTCAAAGGAGGAGACGTATGAGGAGACAATCCGGGATTTGACTGACAAGTTGAAGGATTCCGAGAACCGAGCGGCCGAGGCAGAGAGAACAGTCAACAAGCTGCAGAAGGAGACTGATCGCCTTGACGACGAGCTCCTTACAGAGAAGGACAAGAACAAGAGCATCCACGAGGAGCTCGACCTGACCTTCGCTGAGATGGCCGCGTACTGAGAGACAGGGACCGGAAGACGAGAAGCTAGTGGGAAAAGTTATGGTTACCTCCCTTGTCAAAGGGACGAACAACAGAGGCTGACAGTCATCTGTAAAGAGACTCATATTTGAACAATTAGAACATGTGATGTTTATCATAGTTATTATAATACTATATATGTATTGTTATATTTAATTTGTAAGGACACTGAATACTTCAAATATAAATTATCTGTTTCGATTCGAACCTATGTTTCTCAGAAGACACAATAAAATTCCTCAATACAAACTTCATTCTTGTTTTTATTTATCCTTTCTTAATCTTATCCAATTTGAAACTGAATATTGAAAGTGTGAGACACTTAAAGGCAGTAGGTTAATAGTTTGATTCAATCTACCTAGCTGACTCAGCAGTTTGGGTAATTGAATTTAATATAAAATAAACCAATTTCAGATCAAAGTAACGATATAAGTACATGCAACTGTTAAACATGCAAATACAATTAGATTGAACTAAACATGCTTTCAAGTATATACGATACATATATTGATTTACAAATCCACGTTTATAAATCTGCTTATATACAAAGTGTTGGTCAAAATTAATAACAATATAGTGTAATTAAGCAAAATAAGGTGGGATCGAATTTTTTTGTTTTTCTCTCCAGCTGTTGGGATAGTCTTATTCCGTTAATTACATGGTGTTATTATCTAACGTGTTAAGAATAACTGATCGTTTTTTCCCATATGTTACTCGCTACTTATAACCATTTCTAGTCTTTCATTTGGCTAGTTTATTAAATGTGGTTGAGGATGACACACTTAAACAATCGCACCTATTAGTAAAAGATGCACCCATTGTGTTTCATAATATTTTATTTGACTTCAATACGTGCTAACAGGCTTTATATACTGATTTCAGTTCACATAATTTCACTCAACTTGCAGATTACTTGTTTTTGTAGTTGAGCAACATCATAATACATGTGCAGAAACCGAACTACGCGTCCAATGTACATGCATAGTAGTTATATGACCTAGTAAACGTTACAAACTCAACTTTGTCTTTTTGTCTGTTTTAAATAACTTTACAAAATTATGTTTGAATAATTTACGCGCGTCAAATTCGCATTGTCCGGTTTTCGATCAGAAATCACTACTTTTACCTTCATATCGTCACTATTCTGGGTCGACTATCATCAACATGTTATTCGGCAGGAGTCAGTACTTCTCGATAAAATAACCATTTATAACGTTTGACAAAATGCTTCAACAACAGACTTAATGTCCCTTTAAAGTAAATACGTTTTCTGCAATCTATCTTGAGTTTGATGTTTGCGTGTTGCATGTACTATAATGTCATTAATTAATTAAGTATTTCGGTATTGGCCCAGTTACAGGCCCGAGGTCCGTTGTATTGGCCCGAGACGAAGTCGAGGGCCAATACAACGGACCGAGGACCTGTAACTCGGCCAATACGGAAATACTTAATTAATGACAATTTTATTAATTAACTTCTTTTCATTCTATTTGCACAACACTAAATATCTCATTTATACAGAAATACTACTTATAAACAAGATAAGTGAACAAATAGCAAAGTTGTGAAGCGTTAGCTTCTGGCTTTCACCAAATGTGCAACTGCGCATGCTCAGACTCAGCATTGGAATCAGTCGTAGAGACGCTCAACCACTTGTCAGCATGATTCAAGACTTCTATTCGAGCTCGCTTAGCGGGCGGTGTACTCGTTAGTTGTTAATTAAATCGTCTCAATTAATCGTGTGATTCTAATCAACAAGTGTGATGTTCACCGGCATCATTACCAAGCAGCCAGTAAGGCCCACGCTAATTACCACTCGAGTGTGACTGTTTATTCACGGTCGGATAATCCGACCGGTCAATTTGATTGTCGGATTAACGAGTGCTTTTACAGTGTATTTGCATCAATCGGTTGCTAGATTGGTCTGTCGGAGTCGGAATGCGAGAATGTCGGATTAACGAAAGTAATTATCACTATTTTAAATAGTTCCCTAATCTTTTGTCGGATTAACGTGATTGTCGGATTAACGAGTGTCGGATTAACGAGAGCTGACTGTATTGGCCAAGTTTGTCTCGCATTGGCCCAGTTTCCCCGTATTGGCCCAGTTGTCGAATCATATGGTCTAAGCCGGAAATGCCATATAAATACCGTAACATTGATAGTTAATTAATAACAGGTGTTATTAATTAACTATCAATGTTATGGCACGTATACGGCATTTACGGCCTAGACCATATGATTCGACAACTGGGCCAATACGAGACAAACTGGGCCAATATGAATCTGAGCAACTTTGAGATGTCTAGTGTTGTGCAAATAGAATGAAAAGAAGTTAATTAATAAAATTGTCATTAATTAAGTATTTCCGTATTGGCCGAGTAACAGGTCCTCGGTCCGTTGTATTGGCCCTCGACTTCGTCTTGGGCCAATACAACGGACCTCGGACCTGTAACTGGGCCAATACGGAAATACTTAATTAATAACATTATAATATTTCCATGATCAATCAGATTTAAGGTGCACCCATTACAATATTGTTGCCGTGGATCACATACGCCAAACGTTATAACTGTTGTTATTTTGTCGAGAAGTACTGACTTCAATTTATTGCTAGATCATTCAGTATAGTGGCAATATATAAGTGATTTCTCAAATCTTCGATTTCTCGAAAGTTTTTACTCAAATTCAAAACTGAGTTCCAATGTTATACACAACTGAGTTTCAGACTCAGTTGCATTTCTCGAAACAAACTCAGCAAAAACTCAGTTTCTGAACTCTGTATTCTGAAAAACTTTTTAAAAATCAATCTCAGTTTGTTTGTTTTTCCCGCCATATAAACGAAATTCAACTTCCGTTTCTAGTGTAAACATGGAGTATGAGCATGTTTTCTGTGCTACATAAATAAAAGCCGTATTTTCACTGAGTGAAATAACATGGTATTCTACTACGTGAAATAACACTTTCGATCATATGACGTCATCGTAACAATGACGTCATAAGAAGACCGTGATAAAGCAAGAGGAGCATGGATGCTCTTTTCATTGTAATAACGTCATTTCGAGCTATACATAACTGGCTAAATCTAATAAATAGAACATTTGACATTTCACGTCGAATACCAAGTATATCTCATCTCGTGAAGTAGAAATAGTACATTTATACTCGTGGCTACGCCACTCGTGAACATATGCTTTTCTACTTCACTCGATGAGATATACATGATATTCGACAAGAAATGTCAAATATCCTCTATACATTCTTCAAACTCATAAGAAAATAAATAATACACTCAGGGGCAAAATAAACTATACCAACATTTCTTTGGTGTTATCAAACGGATAAATTAAGTGATATACGTTTGACAGACGATTGTTATAAGGTTTTGTTCCATTTTGCCCTTATTAGGTGCATTACTTGTTTTATGAAAAACGTTCGTCAAAGTCAATATTTGGGGAGATACATGGTTTTTCACTGGGTACATTAAACGTTGTGTTCGAGTGATGTTTTTAATTTATAGAATTCCCCATAGAAACACCTATTTGATATAAATTCATTTGGTATAGTTTCTTTTGCCCGTGAGTTTATTTAGTTTTAGAACAGATAAGAAAATTACAAACTTGCGTGTCTGTCTTTCTGTCTGTCTGTCTGTGTCTGTCTGTCTGTCTGTCTGTCTGTCTGTCTGTCTGTCTGTCTCTGTCTGTCTGTGTCTGTCTGTCTGTCTGTCTGTCTGTCTGTCTGTGTCTGTCTGTGTCTATCTGTCTGTGTCTGCCTGTCTGTGTTTGTCTGTCTGTCTGTCTGTCTGTCTGTGTCTGTCTGTGTCTATCTGTCTGTGTCTGCCTGTCTGTGTCTGCCTGTCTGTGTCTGTCTGTCTGTCTGTCTGTCTGTGTCTGTCTGTCTGTCTGTGTCTGTCTGTGTCTGTTTGTCTGTCTGTCTGTCTGTCTGTCTGTCTCTCTCTCTCTCTCTCTCCTCTCTCTCTCTCTCTCTCTCTCTCTCTCTCTCTTCTCTCTCTTCTCTCTCTCTCTTCTCTCTCTCTCTCTCTCTCTCTCTCTCTCTCTCTCTCTCTCTCTCTCTCTCTCGCTAACGGTATCGCTGATTGCAAAACGTGTTTCAAATGCCTATCAGATTCTCCCTTTTCTGCCGGCGAATTCAGCCAAAATAAGAACAGAGGTTAGGATCGGAAATCTGAAGGAATTACCCCAATTGGAAGTGAATGCTATTTCTATTGCTTATCGCCATAGGAGTTGTGCCGTTTTGCATCTGTCGAATGTAAAAATAGCTTCTGAATGTTGGTCATCCTTTCTGTCGAAGACCTGTGGTCGAGTGGATATGTTGTAGAGGCAATCAGTGCTCGTGATTAACTGTGAGGGTATGGAATCGCACCTTGCAAGCGATTTGTCCCCCAAAATACAAGCCTTGTATTTATGTTATTGCAGTTAATATGAACCCATATATAACAATGCTAAGATTTCTTTTGAGTTAATATGGTTTTACTTTTGATGTAACATGACAGAAGGACCATTATACAAAACAGCAACTTTTATTTTCGTTTATTGATAAGGTCATTTTTTCTAATTTTCAGTAAAGTGGGTAATGGTTTCATCCTAATGGATTTGTCAAGCATAACACATGGCTTACCTTTAATTCTGAAATACTTGTAATTAAAAACAAGGCTAGTTATAAGCTTCTATTAATCTAAACCAATGTCTGATTAGGTTCTGATTTCTTATAAAACATTGATGTCTAATACATATTGTCATTTATATACCTGTGTGCTGCTTTGAGGGTTAGAAACTAATCTTCTAAACAAAGTGATGTAGGTCCAGAGTTGTAAAATATTTTGGCTGAATATCGACTTCTTCATTACACAGTTGTAGCGTACTCAAGGGAAAAGTATGATGATATATACCAAAAATAACTATATTTGTAATAAATAAGTTTGCATAATGCATAAGGTTTAAATATATTATGTTGCTACTAGACTCTCCATCAGTTCATTAGAACATTTCCGTCCCATAAAAAACCTCACTCGTTCAAAATGACCACCTATCGTGGATTTATTACCAGGGCTCTATCAGAAACAGGTAGCTTGATACCGAAATCAGATATGTATTAACTTGGCTTACGACACGCTACTATCGACACGACTGCGAAAAAACAACAGAAGTTAAGGTAGGAAATCTGTAGGGAGTAACCTCTGTAGGAAGAGAATACACACATTACTGCTTCAAACAATGTGTTAGCTTATTGAATGTTTTGACAGTAAGGTATAGTAACGGTCCTTCTTTCGGGGATAATACATCGTACAGAAGAGTTTAGACCTTGCTGAAAACATCCATCCTCGGTTACCCATGGTTTTATATATGCTCCGTTACTCTCCACTATATCACCCATGGGAAACCTTATCAGGAGAATCTCTACTCAAATTACCAGCCCTTGGCCTCGTGAGCCAATCAAACTGCTACGCAGGTTGGACCTGCGAGCCAATGACAATTCATATCACTTCGTTTCAAAGCAAGGGAGGTTATTGTGTTAGCCATCCGTCACCGGTTATCTCCCTTGACCATTTCCGTCTTATCCCATTGAGCATTTTCTTTGGTTACTGACCTCGTCACGCTGGCCAATGGCGAGTAATTTGAGAACATATTTCCTTGATAAGGTTTCCCATGGGTGATATAGTGGAGAGTAACGGATCATATATAAAACCATCGGTAACCGAGGATGGAAGACATCGTGCAAAACTGGTTTTGACATCGTACAGGCATAGAACTAGATATTGGTTATTCTATAACAGATTCTGAAACTATTATGTGCGCTATCTTGATGAAACTTGGTCAATTTCTTCAGGATATGATTTTCTAGAAGTATAAATTGAATTTCTCCAAATTATTTTTACTTCAGTAGGCATTATGATCGATTGTCAAACGAGAACATATAAGTTGTGAAAAGTCATCCTCTAGAGGCCTGGTACGGCGCTATTTAGACGTAACGTTAGCACGTAACAGACTATAGCATGACATGTTCTGTGGAAAAGGACATCCTAAAATATCCTAAATTTAGTGGAATATGTGCGTTTCATGTGTAGAAGACTTACCAAAACTCAAGACACCATACGAAACTTCCGCTCAAGACATTTTACAGTTTAGTCACGTGATGCTACAGTGTTTTCAATAGGGAATATTTTTCTCAGTGCATTAATTTGTTTAGGCATGGATTCGTTGAGATTGCGGCAGGTATTTTTTTTAGACAAAAATACACAAATACTAATTTACCAACTTTCAAAGCTCTTGGCTTTATACTGGAAATACGAACTGTACATCAGCTGTTTTATCAACCATACTTAAGCTGCTGTGTTACATACGGCTGTCAAATTAAACCGTAACTGTTTCCACTGTTACCTGCGCTGAGTCACAGACGGAACTCTGCAGATTGTTGTTGTTCTGGATCCAACTTAGCTTCACAGTCTTTAGCAACATCTCCTGATACAGAAGTGGAAACAGATTCAACTGACAAGTACCAGAAATAAGGACCCAGGCACTCAGTGTATTCATTAACAGCCCCCAATCCTCCCGTGACATAATGAAGGCCATCATGAGATACACCGTACTTCTGGTCCTCTGTGCTCAATTTTTAACTTATGAGTGTGAAATAGGTGACACCAAAAGCAAGATTAATGTAATGAAGAGAGAGGTGGAAGCAGTCCCAGACGCTGCGGAACAGGTAGAGGGAGAACTTGAGGCCCGTGAGAAGAAATATTCTGATGATAAGTTTCCTACGGGTCTAATGGATATAACTCTCTATCAGAAAGCAAACATGAAAGAGACGGCGATCAAACAGGTCAGCGAGAAAGAGGCAGCTTCAAAGGAGGCAACACTCCGAGATCTAACTGACAAACTGACCCGATCAACCGATGCAGAGAGGAATATCATCAAGCTGCAGAAAGAGGTTGATGGCCCTGAGGAGGAACTCCTCACAGAGCAGAACAACAAAAGGATGAAAACATAGACTCAACCTTCTCTGGTTCGACTGGCATCTCAGACACATCTTAAGACTTTACAAGGCAAGCGTGAAACGGAAAGTTTAGTAAATTTCATTATAACTGACACTTGAAAAATTCAAATAACCAACAATTGTATTCATTGAATTTCGATTGGCGATATAATGAGTGGCTCGATTGGCGAAGGTCTCTATGTACAATTAACTAGAAATATTTTTTAGTTTATTTGGGGGGGGGGGGGGGGGGGGGGGGGGGGGGGGGGGGTTAACTGCATTTCATTTGATCTTTAGAATGCCCATTCAACGATAATTTGTTTATCAACTCTTGACCATTTAAATAAAGTGTCATGCTTTCGTTGTGTTGTTAATGTCTATACCATAAGTGATAAAGGAAATACACTCCATGATTTTACATTGAGCGAAGAAGTGCGTAGAGTCGTGAGATATTACCGAAAAGCTTATTTCCATCGAGAAATACACAAGGGCCAACGTACGTTTCCTTCATGCTAACGTGTATCCTGTAGCTTGAACATTACATTATTGTTAACATTGTTTGTGATAATTTATCTTCTAAGGATATACTTCACATATGAATCCTCCTAAAAATGATTCTCTTCCCAAAAGAGGACTTCCTTCATATTTCAGATGGTCTTGTGTGAATGTGTGCCAGCTGAGAGAAAATATTTGATTTGCGAAGGTTGGATGGAAGTACTTCATATACATTTCTGGTCTAATTATTACATTTAATTTCAACCACTCAGCTCTAAAAGAATCACAGAAGAACACTAGGTAATTTAGCATACAAGTTATCTGCAGAATATTACGTTGAAAAAGGGACTCTCTAATTGATATCGAGTCGCTGGTTGTTATCATGACCGATAGGGGATGTCCATGTATTTTAAAGGGGCAGTAAAGCTGAAATAAGCCGATATAATGTATTTAAAAATAATGTCACGAATAATAAAACAGCCTTCCCTCTTTAGGAAACCAAGTTAAATATGAATGTACATGATTCCGTAAAGCCATGGGAATCGTTTTTGTCATTTGAAATAATAAAATGTGTTCAAAATAAAATGGCCGCAATGAGATTTTGCTTTATATGCAACACCGTTATTACCACTGCGGATACTTGGTTTGTGTAATAAGATGTTTAACCCTCTAAAGTAAACATAAATGACATAAACTATCATTATAATGGAAATTTTTAAAAAAAACAATTGCAAAAAAGGTGTTACTGCCCCTTTAAAGAGGTTAAATATCTAAGCATCATTTAACAATCTGGAAGAAGCAACACACTTGGATTTTTTTAACGTCTATTCGCATAGCTTAATTTAACCGAATTTATTCACAACATGCATTTCGCTCCAAAGGAATACATTCTGATAAGTAACCAATCATCCTCGTGTGATTTGTGTTGGTTATTATCCTGCATTGAGTAAACACCATGTATTAAGATAGCAAAATATAGTTCTATTTCCGTTGCATGATACTGATAATCTCAAAACTCACTCGCATCGTGAGGTGAGCCGAGTTGGGGTTTAACGCCGCTTTCAAGAGTATTTCACTTATATCGCGGCTGCTAGCATTATGGCAGGGAGAAAGCCCGTAACGCCATGTGGCTGTGCATTGCGGTGAAACCTGCAAGCATCGGCTGGAACTTGCGAACCATGGGTGGTACTATGCTGAAATTCAGTGTAGCATTGCACCCAAACCTTACTGCGTGTAGAACAGTTCTCTACTGCAGACAAAGTTGCCTGGCGGGATTCGAACCCGGACCTCTTGATCCGAAGCCGAACGCGCTAACCACTGCGCTATCCCGCCCCCACTCGCGTGGCTACCTTTATGTAAATATTCCATGTAGACAATGAGCCGCACATATATACCTTATGATAAAAGTGTTAGCGGGTTTTACATTAGTTAATATCTCGGTTATAGGTTATCTCATTCCACTTAAAAAACTACAATAAATAAGGGCTATATTCATGTAGACGTTTTGTTTTTACACAGAAAGCTGCTTTTTTACGGCTTTTCACTCTGATGATAAATGACATCTTTCGAAATGTTAAAAATCTAAACTGTACATTTCATGTCATGTTTCAAAGATGTAGCCATCGTGAACACTAACTACTAAGAGTATAAACAAGTTAAAAGTGTTAACACCATTCAATGGAAAACATAAAAAAAATTGACTAATCTCAAGACCAACCACGGTTTAAAAACAAATTTATGCTGAGAAAAATGTTGTTCACAACTGCCGACTGCGGCGTAGCATGGGCTTACCCGTTGTGAATATGTTCTCCTGCAGTTCAGATCAATATATTTACTAACGATGTTCAACTGGACTTATTCAGTATGGTTACGTGTTTAAGTATGCATATGTTGCACTTGTGGTATACACGTTAGCAGGCATTATATTGCACAGGGGTTCGAATCACTGTTTTGACAATATTTTCAAAATTCAAAATCTAGATTTTTGCAATCATATACTGTTTATTTACGATATGGTGAGCTTATATTCCAGATTTGAGCGAAATCGGTGAAGAAATAAAGATTTGAGACAAATATCCCTCTATTGATCTTTATCAAAATCTAGATTTTGAATTTTGAAAATATTGTCAAAACAGTGATTCGAACCACTGTGAATGGTGGTGAAATAATGCATAACAAGACAATCGGAATTTATAGGTTTCCTGATGATAAAGTAGTTCGAGATGGATGGCTGCAAATGAATAAGGATTGCAAATCTTAACTTCAAGGTTAAACTGAACAAGAGTCATCAGAAGATGACATATCCCACTGGTCCCACATACTTTGTAAAACACATCTTTGACAGATAATTGTAGATCTACTACTTCATTTAGTGAATTTCAGGTTTGATGATGGACCTCAGAGTTCTTCTCCGGAAGCAGACTCTATCTTTGAACATGGTCCAAATTTAACATGCTTCTGTGGAAACGGAAAAAAATTAAATTTCCAGAAATCTTAAAATATCAAAAGGCACCACTTCAGTTGGTGGGTAATACACATGGAAAGTTTCAGAAATATATTATGAACGGTTTTCGAGTTATGCTCCGGAAACGATACGATTACGGACGGATGGACAGATGGACAGGGCGACGACTATATCCCACGGTATAACATACCGTTGGGATAAAAATGGTTCAATAACGGTATATTTCTTCAACTAAGCTATATTGTTAAGTTACGGAGCCCGCACATCTCCCGGTCACTATGAAATTACGTGCGCTTCTTTATTAGAGAATCTGTTGAGCGCATCACCAAATCTAACAATACTTTCAAATTTTCAAAATATTGTGTCAGGTTCTGTGAAAGGTATTTTAGACAAATCTAAAGATGCTGCGTTTACATATTTTGACCTTTGCCTAGCAGCACTAGATAGGAAAATGAAAGTTGGAAAATGTGAAACGTTATTATAATGATTGGTATATATGATGATGAATGAACAGAAAATTTAAACTAAACAAACCATTGAATAAGCTTAGTTAACGTAAATATAAATTATCATTCGAACAATAGAATTTATCAACAAACAAATACAATGCCTATTGTAAGCAAAAACGGGAAACTTATTAAGTCAAAATATTATTGATTCATCTGTTGATTGTGCGTTAACATATATTAATTCTAGCTTTGACCTTATTGTAGATGCCCTCAGCTGGCAGTTTCAAATAAGAAAAGAAATATTAAATATTTTAATGATTGGTATGATGATGAATGAAGAGAAAACCTAAAACTAAACATACAAACTTTTGTAAACATAAATATAATTCTCACTGGAACACTAGAATTTTTCAAGACACACATACAACGCCCAGTGTAAGCAAACATTCACTGTGTTAAAGAGAAACAGTCTTAAGTAGAACATCACGTTAATGACCACAAAAGATGTTGGTATTTAGTGCAATCTTTATATTGAAAGATTCTAAGAACACTATCTCAACACAAAAGTTGTTCCAACACTTTCATGACTTTAGCAATTTATTTTTAACTGATAATGTAGAATGGGAAAGAAAAAACAAAACTGATGATCATGATTCCATGTTGAATACTAATCCAAACAGTGACGCTACCAAGTGAAAATTTTGATTTGCCAATAAATCTCCTGGAATAGATGATATAATTTAAGATTTTCAAACATTCTGCTGATCTTCTGCTACTCCATCTTAATTTCGTGACGTCACATCACATATAGCCACGCCACCATGACGTCAGGTACATGGCTAGTTGCGTTGTGCATTTTCATTGGCTGATGAACACGTTGTAGGCGGGGCTAATATTTGGTGTCTCCATACGCATAAATAGTACAGCCCTAATTGTTGCAAATTTGTATATTTGGAGCAATGAAAGCTTTTCAAAACATCAGGTACAAGTATATTTATTTATTAACGTGTTCATCAGCCAAAGAAAATTCACAACGCAACTAACTATGAACCTCAAGTCATGGGGGCGTGGCTAAATGTGATGTGACGTCACGAAATTAAGTTTATGCAGTTATGAACTTAATCTCTGTGAAAGACTCACAGACTCTACAATCTAATAGACATTTACCCAGAATATAAAGCCCACATTCAACTAAATGTACAACTCAGTTCAAAAGCAAAATTTTCAAAGGAATGTACACTCTGTAATAAGCACTGCTTTGATCACGACTCCCATATAGTTTTACACTGCGAATCTCTAATATGTCAAAGAAATGAATTCTATTCAACTTTACTTGATGAACTTGATGTAGATTTATATGCACATATTGAATTGTTAGACGATGAAGATGCCCTTTCACTATTTTGTGGTGCACACTTAGACATACCCGGGCTCGATGCAACATCATGGCAAACCATTGTACTTCAATTTTGTAAATATATATATTCCTTAAAGAATTATCTGAGGAATCATTTCTGAAGCACCATTGTTGTTAATATTGTAAAGAATGTATTTTGTGAATTCCTTTTGTACATGTATGTAATTGATTAATGTCTATGTAATCTTCGATTATCATTGGAGGAAATAAGGAAATTCATTCATTCATTCATTCATTTTAAAGTCAATTCTTATAAATAAATATACTTGTACCTGATGGTTTGAAATGTTTCATTGCTCCAAATATACAAATTTGCAACAATTAGAGCTGTACTATTTACGCGTATGAAGACACAAGATGTCAAATCAAGCAGCGTTCGAAATAGCTGCCTGCCCGCCTGCCAATTGCTGGTTGCTTTCCGATCGGGCTTGAAGAAAATATTACAAGCAAGCCCAACTGGCTTGTTGGAATTTTGAGCTTATCTATAAATGATCTCCAAAGACTTGAGTGATACAAACCTTAATTAAAAATGTACAAAATTAATTAAATTTAACTATGGAATCATTCTGTGGAGTTGGAACATTTACTTCCTTGTTCTAAAAATAGATTTTGTCACAATAGCTTCTCAGTAGCACTGCATCGCACTATAACTATTAGAATACCTACAGCAATAATCTGGAAACAATTTTGCAATGAAATCGTGAAATACCTGAAGCTGAAAACTCAACAATTTTTCAATGCAGTATGCTATGAGAAATACAAGAAAGGCCCGTTTGTCCAAGGTTGTAAGAATTAAACATCCTAAATGCACCTAAATGTTTATGTTCTCCAACTTCAGTTATAGGAGTCCCTTGCATTGATATAACTGAGGTTTGGGACTGGCGACCCACTTTGTGATTAAATTGAATAGTTTTCTTTTTTGTGTTGTTATAATTCACCTGCCATTTATTTGCCCACCACGATTTTTAAAAGTAAATCTTAGTTCAGACTGCAGCTGTTTGCTGATAAAACCGGATCTTCAATTATTACATACAATGAAGTGTCATCATCAAAAAGACGTATGTGACAATCAATGTTACCAACAAGGTCATTAATATATCTAAAATAACAAAGGTCCTGAAACTGATCCTTGTGGGACACCGGGAAAAACTGGTTTAAATTTGGAGTTATATCCGTTTATGACTTCTGAAGTATGTCAGTTAGATAACTACGAAAACTCTGTCACAAAACACTGCTCTTACTTCTTCACCCATATCTAAAGCACATGCTAATTGATGCAATAAAATAATACAAATCTTGTAGCAGGTAAGTTGTAGAATAGCCTGGAGGTCCGGCTAATTTTATAGTAGTAAATTTGTATGAACTAAATAATGTGTTCTTTTTAATATCACTTTAAACTTTGAGGGCTTGCTAAGCTTGATGAGGGCTTGTAAGATTTTTAGTTAACAAGCCCTGTTGGCTTGTTACATTTTAAAACTATTTCATACACTGAAATCAAGACGTAATTGGATTACTAGCCCCGTCTACAACGTGTTCATTAGCAAGTGAAAATCCACAACGCAACTAGCTATCAACCTAACATCATGGGGGCGTGGCTAAATGTGATGTGACGTCACGAAATTAAGTTTATGCAGATATGAACTGAATCTCTGTGACAGTGTTCAGCGAATCAGATCCACGCAAAGCAAAGCACTTATTTCAATTTGACAATTTAGAATCAGTATATAACAGATGTGTTCATACGCTTGCCACAAAGATAATTTCAGATAGCAGTCACTTCCTCAACAACGAGTACTCTCTACTACTATCAGGCCGCCGTTATAGACTACCCCTGTACAGAACTGCCCGTGCCCAGAAGTCTTACCTGCCTAGTAGCATCAAACTGATGAACTCCCAACACAAGGACTGGGATAAATACATGTTGTAACAAGAGTCATCAGAAGATGACATATCCCACCGGTTCCAAAAGATTTTTCAAACACATCTTTGACAGATACTTGTGTATCTACTACCGTACTTCAGTAAGTGGGTATTACAGATGCTGAGTTTCAGGTATATGTTAAGGGTTTTAGACTTCTGCTCCAGAAGCAGTCAAAATCAACAACAACCAACATCCCTCTCATGTTTCTATGGAAACAGAAAAACAAAAATTTCAGAAACAAATCTGAAAATATCAGAAGGCACCACTTCAGTTAGTAGGTAATACACATGCAAAGTTTCAGGAAGATATGATGAACGGTTTTGGAGCTGTGCTCCGGAAACGAACATGTCTCTTAACAAAGTCCAAATTCAACAAGTTTCTATGGAAACGGAAAAAAATTAATTTTTCAGAAGTCTGAAAATATCAAAAGGCACCACTTCAGTAAGTGGTTAATACACATGCAAAGTTTCAGAAATATATCATGAACGGTTTTCGAGTTCTGCTCCGGAAACGAAATGATTACGGACGGACAGACGGACAGACGGACGGACAGACGGACGCGGTGATGACTATATCCCACGGTAATACCGGTGGGATAAAAATATGCGATGTTGAAATAAAAGAATTGGTTACATAATTAAAGTGTTTATATTTCTAGTGGTAATAGGCTGGACAAATCAATGAGGTAGAGAGGCATGATTTTATTACTTTTCATTCACTTCAGAAGCACCTTTCCCCAAAGAGGTTCCTCGAGTTTTTCAATCTTATATTATAATATGGTGATTTTCTACCTTTGGAATAATAGTTATCTAACAGAATCAGAGCAATTCAATAGAAATACACTTATTACATAGGAATCACCCTGTTAAGTATATGAGTAACGTTTTCACATCAATTATTAACAAATTATAAGTTAAAGTGAATCTGAATTTATTTCGTTCATAGTCCAACGTAATATTTAAACAATTTCACTTTACAATACATGGAGTCAATTAAATGAAATTGATATGGACTTGATATGGATTTATATGATCATCAGTTAGCTTTGATGAGCATGTGTTTTATTCAAGGAATGATTTATGTGCACATCAGTTATGTATTAAACGGATTTCGTCTGGTAAGAAAAACTTATTATATTTCAATATCTTTCAAATTAAAAACGCATTCAATCACTAATTTCGTAACAAGAACAACATTTAATTAGAAAATCTAATAAACAATAATTATATTTGAAACATAAACTGCACTGCACAGCAGCTGTTGTATTTAATTTGCTTACATTATTAACATAGTTGTAGTGTTATATAAGGCTGCCTTACTGTTTCCACTGCAAACTGTGCTGAGGAACAGACGGATCTCTGCATAAAGTAAGCCACTGATTGTTGTCATTCTGGATCAAAATTAGATTCATAGTGTTCAGCTGATACATAACAGGAAGAGGGACTTCACATTTATAATCACTATCAGTCAGAACCTCCGAGTGATACAATGAAGACCATCTTGAGATACACCGTATTTCTAATTCTGTGTGCTCAAGTTTTAACGAATGAGTGTGATATGGATGACATCAACAGGAAGAAGAATATTATGAAAAATAACGAGAAAAAATCCTTTAAAGCTGCGGAACAGGCAGAGGGGAAACTGGAGACCCTTCAGAATAAATATTCTGATATGAAGTTAAAAATGGAAGAAATGGAAATAATTATCCAAAAACAGGCAGAAAAACTGAAACAAGCAGCGAAAAACATCGAGGACAGGAAGGTGGAGGCAGCTTCAAATGATGTGAAAATCCGGGATCTGACGGATAATCTGACTGAGGCGGAGAGAGTGGTCAAGAAGCTGCAGAAAGAGGAGGAGCAGCTCCAGACAGAGAAGAACAAGAATACCATTTCCAAAGAAGAAGGCTCAGATCTCGATGGGTAATGAGAGAGATCTGAATACTAGTACTTTCCAAGTCAAACATGTCGGAAGCGGCATTTTCTTTATCACTGAAACTCGAAAAGATCAAACTACAGACGAATATATTCATTACTAGATTTTACAAAATTTGGATTGATGTTATTGTCAGTATCTCGATTGGCAATGTTCGCTAAGTACAATTAACTCTTATATTTTATTTATTTATGTATTTTGTTTTATGTGCATGTGCTTTGATCTACAATAATGTATATAATGCACATCCAACGATAATTTCTTTATCGACCTTAACATAACAGATCTATTTAGTAACATGTATGAGAATGTTAAAGCTTGTGTTAGGAATAACACTGTATGCTCTGTTACTCGTGTGATTGCTTTAATTGGTGATATCCTGTTAAAGTGACAATTTGCTGTTCTTTATGATTCGGTCATATGACAGTATAATGGTGTCTAGGTGATCGTCATCAGAACTGAGTTAATGCATGTAAGTTCATCAATAGAATGCACACCCAACGATGTTTATCGACTCTTGAACATTTAAATAGAGTCTCATGCTTTCGTTATGTGGTTATTATGTCCATATCATTAGTGATCAAAGAAATAGGTTAAATGGTTTACATAGAGCGAGGTAATGTGTAGATAAATTTGAGTCCTTGTCAAAAGCGAAACATGAGCTTTTTTCCATATTGAAATACACAGGAGCCCACGTATCTTGCTTAGTTGCCTCAGGAAACATGCTAACAGGTATCCTTCTTATTAAAGCTGGATCATTTCAGAATTGTGAACATTATTTGCCATAATTTATTTTCAAAGGATATACTTCACATACGAATCCGCTCTAAAAGTTGCTTTGGAAATGATTTGTTTCTCAGTGAAGCGAATAGAAAACTATTTTGGTCTTGAAATTTTCTTTCAGTGAAAGTTGAAAGAACATTAATGCGGCTTACTTAACATATTTATACCAGAAAGCATTTACGTTTCAATGTGAAGTACTAAATATACATATTGAACTCCAGTTATTAAATTCAACCAACCAGCTTTTAAAAGTATTCCACAGACACATTAAATAATGTATAAAAGAAGTTGTTATTAGAATATGTCCGGTCAACGTTGAAATCATAAACGTTAATGCAAATAACACCTGTCTTAACACATGTTTTACTCACCCTTTTGAAAATGTCACTATTTAATTAAACTACATGTTATTCATAACACACTGTGCTATAACACTTAACACATAATAACTATTTGCACTTGGTCACATGACGACATGTGACACGCCACAACAACAACATACACAAAAACTTTGGTCCCACTCGGGAACCTGTGTGTGAAATGTGCAACACGATGCACACTACATTGTATGTCAATCGTTACCAAATACAGTTATTTGGTCCTATCTTTATGGGGCCAATAAAAGATTCAGTTATACACATGAATTAACATTCAGCTAAAGTCATATGTATATTTCATAAATATTTCAATGCTTTGACCTTTCTATCTTATATTTAACTATGCTTTTTCGATGCGATTTAGGATAGCGCAATGGTTAGCGTGTTCAACTTCGGACCAAGAGGTCCAGGGTTCGAAACACGCCAGGAGCAAGGCAACTTTGTATGAAGTATAGAACTGTTCTACAAGCAGGTTTGGGTGCAATGTTACACTGAATTTCAGCGTAGTACCACCCATGGTTCGCTAGCCGCAGGCAAAGCTCGCAGGTTTCACTGCAATGCATAGCCACATGGTGTTGCGGGCTTTCTCCCTGCCATAATACTAGCAGCTGTGATGTAAGTGAAATACTCGTGAAAGCGGACTTAAACGCCACCTCACCTCACCTCACCACACCTCACCACACCTCACCACACCTCACCACACCTCACCACAATGTGGTTTGGTGATATCGGTTATATTGGTTATATGGCATATATTTAATGACTCTGTAGATTCATTAAACAGTGATTCCTTGAACGGGCGAGTTATACAAATAAAATATTAAACTCAGTCCCTTTTAATAACATATGTATGAAACTTGTGAATTGTATTGGTATCTGAATTCGATTTTGCTCGATAATGATTTCATGTTAAATAATAATCCAAACAGTAACAATACACAGCAGGCAAAATTCCCCAATATCAAGATAAAATATTTAAGACTGTATCAACAACCTCAAATTTAACTATTCTCCTGGAATAGATGATATAATTCCAGATTTATAAATTGAATATTCTGCTGATTTTCTGTTACCACATGTTTAGCTAGTTTTTCAATCTGTTGGGATAACAGTTCCTCACACAAGCAGGGCAATTTCATTAGTATTGATAACTACAAACTGTACAGTTGAATTCCACTTTTAATTATATTTAGCAGTCCTAACTAAGATTTAGACGGGACTGCTATCAGTTATTGTGCAGTTTCCGTCGCCGCTGTTGCTGTTGCCGCCGTGTTTTGTTTTGGGCTTTACTTTTTTCCATGAAGGTTTTAAGAAATAATATTATACCTAACTTCATACTACAACCCCTGGGAATTTTTTTGACATTTTCACATTCAAAGTCAAAGGTCAAGGTCACGAGTTCAAATAAACACGATAACTTAAACACTTTTATTGCTATCAGGCTCTTTTATTTGGTATACATGTATATTAACTATTGAGAGAGACCAAGATTTGGAAAGGTAGTTACTAAATCCGTCAAAGGTCAAGGTCACAGCGAGGTCACAAATTAAGCAAGCTTTTGCGAATATGCCTTCTTTTCTACACTTTGAATCATTACATGATTGTTTAACACAATGAAATTGATCATTGAGTTTATTACCTTGAAGATCAAAAGTCAAGGTCACGAGATATAGCCAAGGTCACGATTTTTGAAAACATACTCCTATAAAAAAAATCCAAAGGTCAAGGTCACAACGAGGTCACAACTTAAGCATGCTTTTGTGAATTTGCCTTATTTTAGATAATAACACTTTGAATAATTAAATGCACATGATTGTTACTTAGAATAAAAAGTGAGAATTGATTTTGTGACTTAGAAGGTCAAAGGTCAAGGTATGGGTTAAGGCCATGTTAACCCTTTGAAGATATTTTGGAATCAGAAATAGGTTTTAAGAACTCACATTAATAATTTGTTAATTATACCCAATGGGTAATCAAAATCAAACGTTTGCTGACCACCCTGATAAACAAACTTATGTCATTAATGATCGATTGAAACTTTTTAGAAGTGACTGTAAGTAATGACTAATTAATAGTCATGAGATCTCAGTGGTACTAGTTGTATATACAATTTCCTGAATTTAATGTTCAATTGTCTTTTATGGTATATTCAGCCATTTGAGCCATTTTTCTTTGGATGTGGAAAAAGCCATGTCTTTTGCCTGTGTTTTTTTATGGTATATTCATATTTTTTTAGCCATTTTTCTATGGCTGTGGAAAAGGCGGAACAGGGGAAGGCTAGACCCTCATTGTCGGGGCTGCTCTGGTTTCGCAGTGTCCCGGTAACGCTTATCAATTAACAACAAACGATTATTGATTTGGGGGAAACAATGAATTAATTAAAGTGAATCTGAATATATTTAGTCGAACATATTTTAGAAAAAATTGAGCTGTTCTCTACAACCGCAATCAGGAACTTCATAAGGACATGGGACTATTGGAACATTTGGCAAATTTGATGGTCATTTATTTTATTCAAAGAATGAAGGATATGCACATATGGTTTATATTAAACGGATTTTGTCCCACCATATATTGTTAGTTATAACTGCATATCATATTTCAATATCGTTCACAATAAAAACATATTCATAAACTAAATGTAAATTCATAACTAGAAACAAATTTACTTATAATATCTAATAAACATCCACTATATTTGAAACACAAACTGGACAGCAGCTGTTTCATTTGATATACTAAAAATCTGAAACCGTTACTATTTCCATTGCTAATGGAACTTTGCATAGAGTGAACATTGTTGTGATTGTGGATATAGTGTTGAGAAACTTCCTCTGATTTAGAAGCAGAAACAGATTCAACAGTTTAAGCACTCCAAGTCACAACCCCTGACACTGCATTCCATAATGGAGACCATCTTGAGATGCACCGTCCTTCTAGTTCTATGTGTTCAAGTTTTAACTCACGAGAACAGCGAGGGGGAGGCAACTTCAAGGGAGAAGACCTATGAGAAAACCATTGCAGATCTGACCCAGAAACTGAAGGATTCCGAGAACCGAGCGGTAGAAGCAGAGAGGACGGTCACAAAATTGCAGAAGGAAGTTGATCGTCTCGAGGACGAACTCGTCACAGAGTAGAAGAAGTACCAGATTATCAACGATGAGCTCGACCAAACCTTCCTTGAGCTGACTGGATAATGAGAGATCTGAGTATTTGAAAGGCAAGCATGAAACGCGTTTTGCAAGATTAGGAACTTTCATTGTAACTGACAATAAAACACCGGTACCCGTATTCATATCTGGTTGACATTGTAACCAGTGTCTAGAAATTATGTAAAATTAATTAAACTGAAGTACTACCTCAACTGCATTATTTCCCTATTTGGTATTGTGATGTGAAAACATTGTTGCTTCACTTCATGGAATACTACGCCTACCCACGCCATACAAGGTAAAAATGGTACAAAAAAATGTACATATAGAATACTAAACGATGTGAATGGTTTGGTTTTTTAACGAGCGAAAGCGAGTTAAATACCGATGCCATTCACGAGTTTCATAAACATGTTATCAAACGGGACCGAGTTTAGTATTTTATTTACGACTCAACGATGTAAATACCGCTGAATTGCAAGAAAATCGTTTTTAGTGACGCTTACTTGCAAATAGGTCACCCGCTATTACAGTCGTGAGGCTAACATTGTGACGTCAACAAACTATGACGTCACTCGCCGATTATGTAACGGCAGCAGGCGGTGGTATCACACATGTGTGTAACAAACTCAATGTTATCTAATGAGTGATCTCACCACGTTTTAGTAATAAATAGTTATAACACATACATTTCCACGTCCAAAATCATGTTCAGAAATTTGAAAGTACGACTGTGATTGGTAAGATTATAACTTCCTGTGGACACGTACCTCTACAGGATTCCGTCAGTTCATAAATGACTGACATCCTAAATTAGCAATTAAGCCTTGGGAACGAATACATTATTTGATTTTAATGAGATTGACCAAATACCAACGCATCGTGTTAAATGCAGATCTAGATTATATAAGATCGGATCTTTCTCAAATCAATCTAACAATGAAAATGCTTATTTAGGGGATAGTTTGTGCATCAATAGGACAAATCCCGGGTGTTGATGTTCACTCTGGTAAAACTGGTGTATTAGTGTTGGGAATCGACCCTTCAAACTCTCAGAGTTTATAGTCATGAAGCTGGTCACCCATCCATCCGTGACCATGCCTGTTGTTGCTGAACTGAGAGTGATCATCTGAGCAAAACACAGGACCACGTGCCACCACATATTTAAAGTATAGAGTTTGAACATCTGATCGATAACAATTGTTGCTTTAGCAACTTATGGTGGTGAAATAGTGCAGAACAAGACAATAGGCTTTTATGGGTTTCCTGATGATAAAGCAGTTGACCAACAGATGACTGCAGAATTTCCAGTGCAAGTCTTAACTTCAAGTTTAATCTGAAGAAAGGGCGATTTACTTCAATTACTTTTATTTGTTTTCTCCGACGAATCAATATTGTTATGTTGACTTTTGAATTTAATTATTTTCAATTATTCCTTTCGTTAAAATCACGGTTTATCTTGTTAGACACAATATTGTTAGATATTGTTTTGATTTAATTTTTTGTAATGTGAAGTTGATATACGAACGCATTATTTCGGGTATACCTGATGTTGATGGACAGTCAACTCAACTCATGAAACTCTATGAAATTGAGTGCGCTTTATATTAGAGAATATGTTGAGCACAATACCATTTCTGATAATATGTTCAAATGTGTTTGAGACAATTACAAACTCAAAATATTGAGTTAAAATATTATTGACTAATCTGTTGATTATGCGTTTACATATATATATTAATTCTAGCTTTGACCTTATTGTAGATGCCCTCAGCTGGCAGTTTCAGATAAGAAAAGAAACAAATAAATATGTTAATGATTAGTATGATGATGAATGAAGAGAAAACCTAAAACTAAACAATACAAACCATTGAATAAGTTTAGTAAAAATAAATATAATTCTCACTGGAACACTAAAATTTTTCAAGACACACATACAACGCCCAGTGTAAGCAACAATTCACTGTGTTAAAGAGAAACAGACTAAAGTAGAACATCACGTTAATGACCACGAAAGATGTTGGTATTTAGTGCAATCTTTATATTGAAAGATTCTAAGAACACTATCTCAACACAAAAGTTGTTTCAACACTTTCACGACTTAAGCAATTTATTTTTAAGTGATAATGTAGAATGGGAAAGAAAAAACCAAAACTGATGATCATGATTCCATGTTGAATAATAATCCAAACAGTGACGTTACCAAGTGAAATTTTTGATTCGCCAATAAATCTCCTGGAATAGATGATATAATTTAAGATTTTCAAACATTCTGCTGATCTTCTGCTACTCTATCTTAATTTCGTGACGTCACATCACATATAGCCACGGCACCATGACGTCAGGTACATGGCTAGTTGCGTTGTGCATTTTCATTGGCTGATGAATACGTTGTGGGAGGGTCTAATATCTGGTGTCTTCATACGCGTAAATAGTACAGCTCTAATTGTTGCAAATTTGTATATTTGGAGCAATGAAACATTTCACAACATACATAGTATATTTATTCATAAACGTGTTCATCAGCCAATGAAAATTCACAACGCAACTAACTTTGAACCTCAAGTCATGGGGGCGTGGCTAAATGTGATGTGACGTCACGAAATTACGTTTATGCAGGTATGAACTTAATCTCTGTGAAAGTGTTCAGCGAATCAGATCCACGCACAGCAATTGCTATTTATTTATTTAAGAATTTGCTTGACTTGGCGTCAATCCGCTACGAGGATTGACACAGTTTGCAGAGCGTTTTTATGAGTTTATACCTCCATGAACTTAATACATTTTAAAGTCAATTCTTATAAATAAATATACCTGTACCTGATGTTTTGAAATGTTTCATTGCTCCAAATATGGGGGGGCGTTATTAATGTGATGTGACGTCACGAAATTAAGTTTATGCAGGTATGAACTGAATCTCTGTGACAGTGTTCAGCGAATCAGATCCACGCAAAACAACTGCTATTTATTTATTTCAATTTGACAATTTAGAATCAGTATATAACAGATGTGTTCATAGGCTTGCCACAAAGATAATTTCAGATAGCAGTCACTTCCTCCACAACGAGTTCTCTCTACTGCCATCAGGCCGCCGTTATAGACTCCCCCTGTACAGAACTGCCCGTGCCCAAAATTCTTTCCTACCAAGTAGCATCAAACTGATGAACTCCCAACACAAGGACTGGGGTAAATAACTGTTTTAAAAATAGGCGATGTTGAAATCAAAGAATTGGTAACATAATTAAAGTGTTTATATTTCTAATGGTAATAGGCTGGACAAATCAATGAGGTAGAGAGGCATGATTTATTACTTTTCATTCACTTCAGAAGCATCTTTCCCCAAAGAGGTTCCTCGAGTTTTTCAATCTTATATTATAATATGGGGATTTTCTACCTTTGGAATAAAAGTTATTTAACAGAATCAGGGCAATTCAATAGAGTTACACTTACTACATAGGAATCACACTGTTAAGTATATGAGTAACGTTTTCACATCAATTATTAACAAATGATAAGTTAAAGTGAATCTGAATTTATTTCGTTCATAGTCCAACGTAATATTTAAACAATTTCACTTTACAATACATGGAGTCAATTAAATGAAATTGATATGGACTTGATATGGATTTATATGATCATCAGTTAGCTTTGATGATCATGTGTTTTATTCAAGGAATGATTTATGTGCACATCAGTTATGTATTAAACGGATTTCGTCTGGTAAGAAAAACTTATTTTATTTCAATATCTTTCAAATTAAAAACTTATTCAATAGCTAATTTCGTAACAAGAACAACATTTAATTAGAAAATCTAATAAACATTAATTTTATTTGAAACATAAACTGCACTGCACAGCAGCTGTTGTATTTAATTTGCTTTCATTATTAACATAGTTGTAGTGTTATATAAGGCTGCCTTCTAAAACCCTTACTGTTTCCACTGCAAACTGCGCTGAGTAACAGACGGATCTCTGCATAAAGTAAACCACTGATTGTTGTCATTCTGGATCAAAATTAAGATTCACAGTGTTCAGCTGATACAAAACAGGAAGAGGGACATCACATTTATAATCACTATCAGTCAGAACCTCCGAGTGATACAATGAAGACCATCTTGAGATACACCGTATTTCTGGTTCTGTGTGCTCAAGTTTTAACGAATGAGTGTGATATGGATGACATCAACAGGAAGATGAATATTATGAAAAATAACATGACAGAAGCCTTTGATGCTGCGGAACAGGCAGAGGGAAAACTGAAGGCCCTGAAGTTAAATATGGAAGAAATGGAAATAACTATCCAAAAACAAGCAGCGAACAACATCGAGGACAGGAAGGTGGAGGCAGCTACAAATGATGCGAAAATCCGTGATCTGAAGGATAATCTGACTGAGACGGAGAGGATGGTCAACAAGCTGCAGAAAGAGGTTGATCGTCTGGAGGACGAGCTCATGACAGAGAGGAACAAGAATACCATTTCCAAAGAAAAAGGCTCAGAACTCAATTGGTAACGAGAGAGATCTGAATACTTTTACTTTTTTTTATAACTTTATTCATTTTTGTTCATGTTCATACACATTCAAACATGTAAGGCAATAAATCAACAGTACAGTATATTCAATCCAGTGAAATCAATCGAGAAAACAAGAGATATGGACAAAAAACATATGTAATTAAAGAACAATTCTAAATTCTGGTAATAAATATTCTTAGGATGTACATGTACATTACTTGTTTTTATATGATTTCAGAAATGGGTCTTTGGTTTTTTTTTAACTCAATTTGTTGAGAACAATTTGTGGCATGATGACCAGAATGACATGAATTTTGAATAATTACATGAAGTATACGCAGAGAATTTGTCTATGTTATATATGTTGCGAATATCGTTTTTCATGTACAGAAGGTTTGGTAATATGGTTTGTTGTTTTGCTTTAAATATATTATATTTTATGATTATCAAAATCAGGTTTAGAACATTGTTTCTGCTTTCAGGGTATCCGAAAATAACAGTTTCTTTTGACAAATTTAATCTGCATTGTGTCTTTACCTCAATCCAATCAGCTATTTCTAACCAGATACGTTTTGATATTTTGCATTCATACATTAAGTGGAGCAGAGTTTCGGCGCTTTCCCCACAGAAGTCGCATGCATCATTATCTTTGTAGCCCATTTTTGTCAATAACGTATTTGTGGGTAGGATCCTGTGTATCAAACGATACTGGAACCATAAATGGTTACTAGATGTGTGGCATTTGTGAGGAGATTGGTGTATTATTTTCCAGTTATCTTCTGTGAGACTGCAATCTAAATCCTCTTCCCATTTTGTTTGGTAGCTTTGTTTATTGTCATTCTTATTTTCAAGTTGCAGTATATCGTAAAATTCTCTGCATCCCGTTTTATTACCTATTAAATTTTCAAGAAAATAAGGTAATATTGGATTCGATTGTTTGCTGGTTATTACTTTGTTTTGGGATTTTATGTAGTATTTGACTGCTGCAATAATACCTGCATATTCGAGAAAATTTGTCTTCACGTCAAACTGTTTTGTAACAGTATTTATATCAAGATAGTTTCCCTGATTATCAATAATGTCATTAACATAGTGTATGCCGACGTTTGCCAGACTTTTTACATATATTGGTTTCCCGTTTACCGTTATGTTAGCGTTATGCCACAAAGGCTGTGTGAGTATATCATTTGCGTTTTTTATATTATTTCCTTTAATCGTTAAAAATCTACCCCATGCCTTTAGTACATCTCTCCAAAAAGCGTTTGTTCTCACCGTTATTACTTTTTCATTAATATATGACTCACATTTTTGTATTATGTTTGGTAAGTAGGTTGATGTATTTTTATGAAAAATGTTTGTTCTTAAAACGTTTGTAGTGTTATGAAGACGTCTCATCCATGAAAGTTTTTGTGACATAATTATGTGTTTTATATTTGGGGCTCGTATACCCCCCATTTCCAACGTGTTAGTTAGAACATTACGTTTTATCTTATCTGGTTTATTTCTCCATATGAATTTATAACAAAGTTTATTTAATTCATGTACTATGTCTTCGCTGGGGTTTGGTAATGATGAAAAGAGGTGATTAAGTTTGGGAAGCAACAGACTTTTTAACACTGTGTTTCTGCCTAAAGGCGTTAAGTCTCGTGCAAGCCACATATTCATTTCAATTCTTATATTTTTTAGTTTATCCTTATAGTTTCGTTCAACCATTTCTGCCAAATTGTGAGTAAATGTTATTCCTAAGATTTTGAAGGAAGTTTGTGACCAGTCTAGTTTCCAATTGCTACAAAGAGCACGTTTTTCATATCTTTTTGAACCTATCCACATCACTTGTGTTTTAGAAGGGTTTATTTTTAGACCTGAAAATTCTGAATATGATTTAAGGGTTTGAAGGGCGTTTTGAAGACTTTTTTCGGTTCCGTCAAGTATTAAAGTAGTGTCGTCAGCAAACTGCGACGTGAGATATTCTACATCACCAATTGTTATTCCTTTTATGTCAGTGTTGCTTCTTAGCATGATGCTAAGTATTTCTGCACATAGAATGAAAATATAAGGAGAAATAGGATCGCCTTGCCGGCACCCTCTTGATAATTTGAAGAAACTAGAGCCGAAGCCATTGACAAGAACACTTGACTTTATATCATTATAAAAGGTGCTTATCCATTTTTTAATAGATGATCCAAAATTAAAGAATTCCAATACCTTTTGAATAAAGGTCCAATCTACCGAATCGAAAGCCTTTTCAAAGTCAATGAAAACCAGCAAACCTGGCACTTCCATACATTCTGAATAGTCAATAATGTCGTAAATAAGTCTTGTACATTCACCAATGTATCTCTTTGGAATGAATCCCTTTTGGTCTTCATTGATTATATCTGGTAAAACTGATTTAATTCTATGAGCTATAGTTGATGATGCGATTTTATATGAAACATTTAAAAGTGAAATAGGTCTCCAATTCTTCAAAAGATGTTTTGCTTTGTCTGCCTTTGGTATACAAGTTATCAAACCTTGTTTCTGACTTACAGACAGTTCGCCTGTACCGAAGCCATAGTTTAATGATCGTATGAGATATCTATTTAAATCATGCCAGAAAAATTTGTAAAATTCAACAGTGAATCCTGATGGACCAGGACTTTTTTCATTTTTCATTTTTTTCAATGCATTAAGGACTTCGTCATACCTTAACTCGCCTTCCAGTTCCAATTTTTGCAATTCTGTTAGTTTTGGGATGTTCAATTTCTGAAACATGTTTTGCAAATCAACGTCACTACAGTTCTGTTTAGTATATAGATTCATAAAGAAAGATTTGGTCTCAAATAGGATATCTTTAGTTTTCGTTGCATATGTTCCATCCTTTTTTTCCAGTTGACATATTGCTTTATTAAGAAAATTTCTGTTTTCCAAAGATAGAAAATACTTTGTTGGTTTTTCACCTTTCTCCTTCCAATTAGATTTTGCACGAAGCATTATTCCTTCAGTTTTAATCGCGTTAATTGTTTCTAGTTTATCATTGGCTACCTTTAGTTTTTCAGACAACTCCTCTTTAGTCTGGATATTTTCTATTGTATCTATATTTGTTTGTAGTTCTTCAATTTCATCACGTAGCAACTTTTCATTTTTTTCTCTGGATTTCTTCTTTTCAGACGAATATTTTATAGTAGTACCTCTTATCATTAAAAGTAAAGTTTCAAAAAAGAGCTGATCATCAATACTTAATTTTACACTGCCATCTTCAAACTGGCCTATTTGATATTGATCAAGGGTTGATTTTATGATATTTTTAACACTTTTCACATAATGTTCGTCATGTAATAAAGAATTATTAAATTTCCAAAATCCTTTGCCTCTTTCGATATCACTTATTTTTAATGTTAACCAGATTGCGGAATGATCTGACCGATATGCTGGGTCGATACCTACCTTCACAATTGAATTCTCTAAGTTCCTTGATAAAAGAAAGAAATCAAGTCTAGCCTGTTTAATAGGTTTTGATTTTCTCCAGGTATAACGTTTACTGTTTTGGTTAAATTCTCGCCACGGGTCAACCAGGTTTTCTTCCTGTTTAAATTCGAGTACAACCTCTCTTGCGTTTGGATTATTAACATGTTTATAGTTAAACGAGTCTATTTCCGGATTTTGTATTAAATTCCAATCCCCGCAGAGTGAATAGTGATCAGAATCGAATTCTTTTATAGTTTCTATTATATGTTCATAAAATTTCGGCGAATCATCATTTGGTCCATAGACGGTTACAATAGTCAGTGTTTTACCAGAGCTTATTTCAATCTTGAGCGCAAGAAAATTTCCGGTTTCATTATCATGTTTCTTCTTTATGACTTTGAATTCAAAATTATCTTCAAAAAAGATAGCAACGCCTCTAGCATTACTCTTATAAGAACTAAACCAACAGTGCTTTGTTCCCCATTCCATTTTGATTTTATTTTCTAGTTCAGGTATAAAATGTGTATCTTGAAGACAGTAAATATTTGCTTTTTTAGTCTTGAGATTTTGAAAAACATCTACTCTTTTCTTATTATTATTCAGGCCTTGACAGTTAGAAGAATAAATTTTTAGATTGTTATCCATTATCAATTAATTGGCATATTGCATTTAAAGAAAAGGGTTGTGGAATTTAAGCAGGCAAGAAAAACGAATCTTCAGCACCAGTTTTATAGTACAGTCACGTGTTTCCCCCATTAGAAACTGACATTAATGGTGTATGTGCAACAAATTATGGTAGTGAAATGGTGCATGATAGATATTCGACTTGTATAATTTTCCTGATGATCAAGCAGTTCGAGATGGCTGAAAATAATCAGAACTGTAAGTCTTAACTTCAAGCTTAAAGGGGCTGTAGCACGTTTTTTGCAAAATTTATTTCTCAATATAATGATAGTTTGTGTAATTTAAATTCACTTTAGAGGGTAAATCATCTTATTACACAAACCAATTATCCGTAGTTGTAATAACGGTGTTGCCTATAAAGCAAAAATAGCATGGCACCCATTTTATTGTGAACACATTTTATTATTTCGAATTACAAAATCGATTCCTATGGCTTTACTGAGCCATGTACAGTCAGTTTTAACTTGATTTTCCGAAGAGAGAAGAGTGTTTTACTATTGGTGAAATGATTTTTAAAATACATTTCATCGACTTATTTGGGCGAAGCTACTGCCCCCTTAATTTGGAGAATGGGCGATCCGCTTCAATGAAGGTGTATTTGGTGTCTTCCACATACATTGTTATGTTGATTTTCGTTGTTTGTTTTGAATTATTTATATTGACAAATTAAAAATCACTGGCATTAATCATTGTCATTTTTTTATCTGCATCATTTAATAGAAAGTTGATTATTTCCGTGCCGTGTATACTTGTGGTTGGCAGACAGTGACCACAACTGGGTGATTCGTCATCCACTGATAGGAAAGTTAACGATGCAAACCATTGAATAAGTTAATTTGAAAGATGACGATGCAAACCATTGAATAAGTTAAAGGTTAGATGAAATGACATATGGTCACATACGTATTCGTTGAAAAGGGGTTTCAATTTGACAATTGCTCGATTTTAAATTTCTGAAATCGACCCATAAATTACTTATATACGGCTTTTTAAAAAAGTGCCTAATTAAGCCCCGGCGACCAGAATGAAAGTGGGCGTGGGTGGTCGTTGAAGCGTATATCGTGTTGTGACGTACGTAGAGGAGCCTCATCATGGCCGCTAATCATAATTTAACGCGTTTCCCCCACTTTTAAACTGCTCATATAAGACAGAAAACTTCATCAAAACAACCCCAATTTTCGATAAACGGATTACTTAACTATTCAACTAGCGATTTCATATGGTTACAACAACTGGGGCGTGCTTCATTAGAGTGCATTCTGCGCTTTTGTATAGTATGTTTGTAGCAATTAATCGCGGAACCAGAAGGGAAGGTATGACAGTTCAAGTGACACTGAAACAAGGGAAGAAGACTATCGCGGGAATCGGGTGAAGAGAGATGAAGTAGCATCAATTGATCAAATTATGTTGAATAATCGGCATGTTAATTTTGTTTTGTATGTAGTAATAAATAAATATATACGGTAGGTATATTTTCATATACACTGAACGATTGACTGTTCAAACAAGCGAGACAACATTGCAGATTTATAAACAACATTGTGTATTTGATATAAAAGATTACTGTATTGTAAGTGTGTCAATTAAAATATTCTATATATGATGTAATGCAATGTAAACCATTTTCACTTCACTTTCATGAATAAATAAATGAACTGGATTGGTCAACAAGCTCAATGAAATTTACATGAAGATTGCTCTATTGTACACGATAAACATATACATTATGATTACACAGATTGATATAGACAACGAACATTATCGAATAAAAGAATTATGTTACCAGAAGCATTTTAATGCACATCTCGTTAATGATAACGAAATGGTTTAATTAATAGTCTGATTGCTTTTATGTGTCACTTCTGCACATCAACACACAATTCTCAGTTTAGTGGATCATATAGATCAAAGTGGAGTAGTGTTGTTACAGCAAATTAGTTTACGCAATTAAGAAGCTGAGTATGTGAGAAGGAAGGAGTGTAATTATGTTTGTACAGCTAACAAGTTTACTGGACCGATTCAATTATATAACAAATTGCAAGTCGGTGACCAGCATGTCATACATGTTTATTGTCAAACGTCCTGTCTTGGTGACACAAAGGAAATACGAAAAAAACATTAACTCGTCATAACTATTTGGTTTTCTATCTTGCCATTTGCAAAAAGACGCGAAAGAGGGTTATTATTTGACCATCTTCTGTTTCCAAGTACTGTCATTGATGGAATTATAGGTTTACATTTTGTGTCTAATGTACATTTGGATATTCATATTGTCCTTTTGGATACGTTTATAAAGTAAGTTTCTTACATTAATTGACACTCTTTTTGTCAATTATATTTGATTAACCACACATTTTATTGAAAACATTATCTTATTATCTATTAGATTCTGAATGTTTTAATGTGTAATAAGTGATAACTAAATCGTAAAATGTAACATTGGGATGCGGTGTTTTCGTAGGTGGATTCGTAGACGTATTATTATCGTTGCTAATGAACTTCTTTTGATGTTTTAAAATATGTGGTGAGTTACTTTGTTGTAATGTACAGTTAGTAAATTAGGTTGTCGGTTGATTAACGACGTTAAAAAACAGGATGTTGTGAAGTGCTTTTATTGCCGATGGCTTAGAATAGGGCCTACTTCGACGGCGTGCTTATCTAACGTTTGTTGTTTTATTTTAAACACAAACATTCTCTAACACAAAATAACACCGACTATCTGATTTCGTTGTCTCAACTATACTTCGTTCATATTATAATATCTTGGTTTCATTTTGTCATCACGAAGTATATCATTAGCATTGATTTATCTTATGTCTACGAACGTCTATGAATCCACCGTCTCTCACTAGTTATATCAATTATATTTGATATATATAACGATATTTTGGTACATTTGTAAAGTAAAACTTGATAACTAACATTACTCGAACAGTTTACAGCAGAACAGTGATGTGGCATTATTGCAAAGCGTAGATATAACAGATTAACTGACCGATTTCCAAGTGTTTGCCATTGTAAATAGTAAGCGAATGTTTACACCCCGTCCCTTCACGTACGTCACTTCCGGTATCTTCCAACTCTCTAAGCCCCGCCCCATTTTTGGTTTGTTGGTCACGGGTGAAAAGCAGACGATGTTTTTCGGTGTTTTTAAGACGCTCTAGTTTAATATAGAATCAACATATGGATTTTTTTGGGGTCTCGTTTTTCACAAAATAGTCTAATGAATCAATTGCAGTTAAGAATTCAATAGAAAATAATTTATTTCGGCCTTCCTTTAAGAAAACTTAAATATAAATATAGTCACAAGTGAAGATAAAAGCAAACAATTCAGCCACATATATGATTCTGTTCAGTAAATTATATCAGCAATTATTCCTGAAAACTTTCATGCAAATCATGCTCGATAATCCAGCGCTATTGTTCCGATAAATCTACACACAAGCGCTGGAAAACAGTAAGGGTATTTATCCTTAACCTAGTTACCTCCCTTCGCAATGACTCAGCGAAACGCTTGCTTTCTAACAACCAATGAGATCACTTGAAATCAAGGGTGAAATAACAAGCACTCTCGTGTCAGGATCTTGGCTTTCGCAGATGATTGGGAACGCCTGGTAGCACAGGGATTTTAATCATTTACCTCCACCTGTTTTGATGGACATGAATACACCCTTCTCACGTACAGACTTCTTAAAACTTTCTTTTGAGTTTCTGTCAGGTTTTCTACGCTGAATTTGTTACAAACTTTATCGTAATCGAGTGAGTCGCCATGTGAGTCGCCATGTATGTTTCTATAAACAACGGTAGTAATGCGTTTTGATTGGTCGAGTTGTTTACGCAGATAGTGTCTGCGTTTCGTTTCTGATTGGATAACATGGACCCAAGGGAGGTAACTAGGTTAGGGATAAATACCCTTACTGTTTTCCAGCGCTTGTGTGTAGATTTATCGGAACAATAGCGCTGGATTATCGAGGATGCATGCAAATATGTAAAGGCGTTTAGCTCAACAGCCTGTACCAGTCCGTTATGTAACACAACAGAAGGAATTTCCCCCTTTGTTTACACTGCAAAATGAACGTCAAAATTTATCAAGATAAAATGCTTGTATCTCATTGGTTAAGTTAATTATCAAAGTAAAACAAAAATCGTTTATAGTCAATTAAGAAGAAAGATAGAAATTGACCAACTTATAAGTCCCATATCCCATCAGTTATGTGTAAATGTCATAGATGGGGCATTGTTTTGCCTATCTGATGAGATATTTAATACCAATTCAGGTGTTATTTTTATTGAGCTATGCATTTACAAAAACTAATTAAAATCCCGATTATGCATTTTACCCACCCTTTTCTTGTCTTACTCTCCTGAAACAATCTTTAAATTCGATGGGTAGGTATTTGAGTTATCTCCCCCAGAAGTTTGCACATTTTGAAAAATCACCAGATTTCAAGTACACACATTCTATTCCCACAGAGGTTACTCCCTTCAGTTTTCCTATCCTCACCTCTGTTTTTAGTGTCTGGTTGTGGTAAATGGTAACCCCAATGATCAACGCTATTTCGATGAGGTTTTAACACCTGTCGTAGTGCCATTTCTTCAACGTAATGCAGGCACTGTATTTCAACAGGACAATGCCACGCCACATTATGCACGTCTAACCAGGACTTTCTAAACAACCACAATGTCAACGTTCTCCCATGGCCAGCACGATCACCTGTTCTGTCCCCTATAGAGCAAATGTGGGACCACCTGGGAAGTCAAATTCGAAACTGTCAACAGCCTCCACAAACCTTGAGCTGATTTTTGTGTTCAAGAAGAATGACGAAGAGCTCCCGTGCATGTCATACGTCGACTTACCTCATCAGCATGGCGTCGTGTCCAAGCCTGCATTCGAGCCCGTGGAGGACACACCCGCTATGAACTATTAACTAGACACTTTGGTGGATGTTTTTGTGATTTTGTGTGTTGATCGAATACCGAACAATAATACATGTGGGACCAAGTTGCTTAGGATGGATTTCCTGAATTCGATTTGATAATCCATTTGAACACATGCTGACCAATTGATCTGTTTTCGAAATAAAGTAATCAGTTTATTTGTTATTGTGAAAAGAAATGATGTGACGTTTCTTTTGTGTTTCAGTTTAGGTTGCAAGTCTCTAGGTACATTTATACAATCATAGTGGATTTAGTCCTTTGTCAAAATTGCTGTAATGAAAATGGAGGCTACACCATGTGTCCTACGAATTCGTCATGATTTACTTTCTTATAATATCAATGTCCATCGTTCAAAATAAATTGGAAGTCTGTAATTTTGCACATATATTAAACAATATAATTTTGAAGAATGTATTTCTTTGCAGACTTGGGAATACCTGTTTTCCAGTGAATTTGTTATTGATTCATAGAGTAAACAGCTGCATTATGTGAAGATAATGCAGGTGTCTTCACAAGAGAAGATTTTAAAAGTTACATAGGGCCGAGAAATTTTAAAAAGTGTCTAAAATCGGCGGCCGAACAGCAATAGTCGAATTTTGCTCTCGTAATTGCGCACCTTTTTTTAATAAAAAAAAGTTGCATGTCTCTAAATGCATTTTGAAAATGTGTTTCCCTCTTACGAAACGAAATTTAGATTCGAACTTGACCTTGAATGGCTGGCCCGATTTGACTCAAAAGTTTTGTGTTTTGTGCCGCTATTAATACCTTCCAGTCTGTGGAGTTTGGTAGAGTCAGCTGCATTGGTTTTGGCTGAAACGTGCTTAAAAGGTCGGCGTCAATAATAATAATAAAAAGGCCAATGACAATAGGATTCAGCAAAAAAGTAGTTATCACTGGAGTAATTTATCAAGAAACAAATACAATGCATAGTGTATGCAAATAAAAAAAAGAAAATTACATTTATGACCCCAAAAGATTTTGATATGTATTGCAATCTTAAAATTTAACATTTCAAAGAATAACATTCGAACACTACTTTCATGACTTTAGCATATGGTTATAAAGTAGAAAACAAAGGAAATACTCAAATGGATGATCCTTATTCCATGTTGAACTATAATCCAAACAGTGAACATACAAGAAAAATTCCCGATTCCAGAGAAGAGATCTTAGACAGCATCAACAACCTTGAATTTAATAAATCTTCTGGAATAGATTATACTTCCAGATTTTCAAATATGTTGCTTATCTTCTGCTACCATATATTGAGTTAGGTTTTCACTCTGATTAGAACGTAGACATTTCCTACCTCCTGGTCCGTTTTGATAATAGTTTCCTTACACAAGCAGAGCAATCTCTATAATGTTGATAAATGATAATCATCCTGTAAGTATATTTGGTAAAGTGTAGAAAGCGCAGACGTCTCCACGAATGTGTGCGTTCCAGGAAAGAACATTTTGGATGAAACTTATTCTTTTAAAAACATAAATTCGCTTTGTTGTGTTCCGCCATTTATTTTCAACGTTAGGTACGTCAGTCATTATTTCCAACAACCCAACATAAATGATGTCATCAAAAATTATGCACAGGTGCTTTTCCAAGTGAAACTTATTATAGTTTACTTCTAATACATTGAAATTGTCTATTCACACACAAAATATAATGTTATAGTATTACACAATCCAAAGACAATTATCATCAAAAGATTATCCATAAATGTTGCAATAAACAAATAGATTAATATAAGTGATTGTCCAAAAAAATGATATTAAAATATTTAATGAAGCACTCATAAAAGTTTTAGCTTTTGTCTACACCTACAGTCAATTTTAGGAAATTAATAAGGACTTAATTTGGATTACTATGAACATCTGTTAGTTAATGGTAATGTGTTTTATTAACAAAATGATTGATGTGCACATATGTTTTGTATTAAACGGATTTTGTCCATGTATATTGCTGGTAAGAATTACTTATAATATTTCAATATCTTTCAAAATAAAAAAACATATGCAATCACTCATTTCGTAACAAGAACAACACGTAATTATACAATCTAATAAACATTCATTATATTTGAAACACAAACTGCACAGCAGTTGTTTTATTTAATATCCTTAAATCATTAACATACTTCTAGTATTATATAAGGGCGCCTTCTAAAACCCTTACTGTGTCCACTGTTAAAGGCCCTGAGTCAGACAGAACTCTGCATAAAGTGAACTAGTGAATTAGTTTCATTGTGTAGAGCAACATCTCCTGATTAAGAAGTGAAAACAGATTCAACTGATAAGTAACGGGAAGTAACGGGAAGTAACGGGAAGTAACGGGAAGAGGGACTCCACATTTACACAGTTTTATCAATATCAGAATCCCTGAGTGACATAATGAAAACCATCTTGAGATACGTCGTATTTCTGGTTCTGTGTGCTCAGGTTTTAACGATTGAGTGTGATATGGATGACATCAACAGGAAGATGAATATTATGAAAAATAACATGACAGAAGCCTTTGATGCTGCGGAACAGGCAGAGGAAAAACTGGAGGCCCTTCAAAAGAAATATTCTATATATATACAATATACAATATACAATGAAGATCATATTGAGATACACCGTATTTCTAATTCTATGTGTTCAAGTTTTAACTAATGAGTGTGATATGGATGACGTCGACAGGAAGATGAATGGTATGAAGAAAAAGATGACAGAAGCCTTTGATGCTGCTGAACAGGCAGAGGGAAAACTGGAGGCCCTTCAGAAGAAATATTCTGATAAGAAGTTAAATATGGAAGAAATGGAAATAACTATCCAAAAACAGGCAGAAAAACTGAAACAAGCAGCGAACAACATCGAGGACAGGAAGGTGGAGGCAGCTACAAATGATGCGAAAATCCGTGATCTGAAGGATAATCTGACTGAGACGGAGAGGATGGTCAACAAGCTGCAGAAAGAGGTTGATCGTCTGGAGGACGAGCTCATGACAGAGAGGAACAAGAATACCATTTCCAAAGAAAAAGGCTCAGAACTCAATTGGTAACGAGAGAGATCTGAATATTAGTACTTTCCAAGGCAAGCATGAAACGCCATTTTAGCAAATTTCATTATAACTGACACTCTAAAAGATCAAATAACACAAAAACTATATTCATTTCTTCACTTCAGTGTCTCGATTGTCGACGGTCGTTTAGTACAATTAACTCAAATGTTCTTTTGAGTTTTTTTTCTCTTTGATTGTTGTGCATGCACTTTGATCTACAATAATGTATAGGATGCACATCGAACGCTCATGTGTTTATCGACTCTTGAATATTCAAATACAATCTCCTGCCTTCGTTATGTTGTTTTAGCGACTTAGGAAATATATTCAGTGATTTTACATAGAGCAATGTTTTGTCGGTTAGATGGAGTTCTGGTCATTTTTTCCATCGAGAAAAACAAACAAGTCTACTTATCGTGCGCACTTTCTCCAGGAAGTATGCTTACATATGTCCTTATATATATATATATATATATATATATATATATATATATATATATATATATATATATATATATATATATATATATATATATAGCTGACTGATTTCAATTTAGCCTATTTCAACTGTTTTATTATCAATGACCTATTATAACTGACATATAACTATTGAGTTATTATAACTGACTTATTATACAAGGAATAGGGCTCTGACGGGTAGAGAAAATAGGACTCGAGTACCCGTTGCAGTGTACCCGACCCGGACTCGAGTACCCGAAAACAAAGTTTACTCTGTGAGCACACATTCTTCATCAAAGTTACTTATGTTTCTTCTAAATATTTAGTTTCTGTCGTGATAATATCGAAACACTACAATGAACGTGAATGAAAGTGTGTTTTGAAAGAGTTGTTGCGAACTATAGCTGAATTAAATAAATAAACTAAATGCAATCATCAAACCTGTTTTGTTGTATCTATGTTTTCTCTTGACGTTGATGAGGAAATTGATACGTAAACTTTGTAATTTGCAAACATTGAAATTTTGAAACATCACAGACTAAAAGCCACAACCATCGAGAGAGTCGACTTAACATTGTGTAAAGACGCTACGCATGCGTGAACACGTTCTTTGTGAAGTGAAGGAGTGTTTCGTACCCAAAATAAAGTCGCAATAGATTTACTTTCATTTTCTGAATAAAGCTTCACCTCTGTGATATTATGTCATTGTCATCTACTATAATAACAGGCCATAAGGGTAATATGACTTGATAAAAACGCTTTAATCATATTTTAGAAATATTGTTGATGAAGAAGAAATTAGAAAAACATACGTACTGCAATGCGGGCGTTTTGATTATAACATGCAAGCATGTTTTGAAGTAACTATGTCAGATATGACTTAAAGCTTTAGAGATTGATTGAAAACATATTTCTGTATCGTTTCTCAATGAATACTCACTGAAGGACTGCTTAAGTAATTTATTTGTCAATCAGTAACTGAATTTGCTAAACATTATGACTGTGTCATATCAATTCGCCGCGATGTGTTTGTTTGACAATAAAAGGTTTTGAGAAATACAATCATTACAATGAATAACACGAACAAATATTGAAGAACAAGTATTTGTTGGAAAGAACTTTTAATGAGGAACAACACATTTCAATAGAATTAAAATGCTAGTTATTCTAGGTTTGTAGCAAAAGATTACGTTCCATATCCATCGTAAAAGTTTGTTAGAAATTGTGTCATGTAAATGTTACATGTATCGAACTCATTTTACAAATGCAAATGATCAATATAGTCGCAAGCGACGATAAAGGAATTCAGCAAATGAATGATTCAATTATTTTAATATAAATGAATTGAGACATCTTTAAAATGTTATTGCGCATCTTTTAAAACAAGTTTCTAACATGTCCATAGAACTATCTATACCAAATATGAACATGACAACATCAAATAATTGTAGAGAAAATCAACACGCCGACTAAACCACGTAAGCTACAACTTCGTCATGATTTACTTAATTGATCGTATTGTTATTGCGCATCTTTAGAAAAAAGTTTCAAGTCTCAATGTTGATTTTTAAAATTTTCCCCATGTTAAAGTTTTTCTCTTATATGACCGGAAATGACTGTTCGCGAGCGATTTTATTATTGATTCATAAGGACCATAGTCCGATATTACTCTCATAAAAAATCATCAAATTCGATTATTATTCGAGGTATTTGAGTTTTGTCCCCTTGAAGTTTGCATTTTAAAAAAATTGCCAGATTTCGAATGAACACTGTGAAAAAAGTATTAGTAATTGGCGGTTGCAATTAGCAAATTATAATACACAATGCATCAGCTTTATTATGTGTAAATATTAGCTTTCTAATGCTGGTATCTTCAGAGGAGAAGATTGTCAAAGTTGCATGGGGTCGGACAATTGTAAAAAGTGTCTAAATTCAAAATGGCGGCTAAACCACGTGACCTACGAATTCGCCATGTTAACCTCATTACTCGTATTATTATTGTGCATCTTTCAGAAAAAGTTTCAAGTCTCTAGGTGCATTTTGAAACTTTCCCAATGTTAAAAATGGGAATTTGTATTCAAACTGGACCTTTAATAGCTGGGCTGATATTGCCCAAAAGCTTCGCAGTTCTATTCCACATTAAGGGCTATTTGTATGTCTAATTTTTATAACGGAATATCAAACAGATTGATTATCATATCAGAAAATGACCATGTACAGTATTGTACACAACAGATTGAAAATTAATGATCATCTGATTTTAACAAACAATGAAAAGGCTTGAATATCGATTCGACAACCGAAACAGTCACATTGTGTACTACATGTATCAATTAAACACTGTATGAGTGTATGTAATGATTTAATTGTCAATCATATCGTCAGGCAGAACTGGAAGATTGGGTTCTGTAACTTCTGTTGTCTGGGTTCTGTCGACTGGATTCCGAATATGGTGAATCGGGCCTGGCTCAGTTTTCACAATTACAGTCTTGTCAGAAACCGTGTTTCTTGTGTTACGAAAGTTGAACGCATATTCTTATTCAGAAATATGATGGCATCAGCAGTGTCGGGTTGAAGATACGCTCTTTGTTGAGTGATCGTGAGACCAGCAGCCGAAAACGCTCTTTCAGAAGGAACACTTGTTCCTGGGAAAGACAGGAACCGTTTGGCAAGACATGCAACTCTTGGATAACATGGATTATGTTCTTTCCACCAACTTAGACTGAACGACTTCCCTGGTTGCATGTTGGAGACTTTAGCGGCAGCAGTGAGAAAAGAGTCATACTCCTCCTGAACAGACTTCAAAGATAGGTCCGAGTTGTCATCTTCGATTTCGATAATATCCCTAAACAGAAACTCCATGGCCTTTTCTGTTTCGCAGTATTTTTACTTTTTCTTAGGGGACATTAGTTCTTGCTTGACCTTGACTTCCTGTGATTCTTCGAATTCAGGTTGTTCTGTGGGTTTTCAGGGAGATCCTTTTCTTCATGTGATATCTCTCTCATAAGCATGAGAACTTGTTCCCGCGTTGCACTTTTCTGGCCCTCTTCAAGAAAACGGAGGTTTTTGAAGCAAGGATCTAGGACTGTGGCTATCATGGTGTGTTGTGCTGAAGTTTTCTGTCATTAGACGAGATTTGAGTCCATTTGCAATTGTAGTTTTCACTTCGGAAACGACACGGGTATCCTCCAAATCAGATGGAATGAGGTATTTTGTGACCAGTGCAAACGCTAGGGGGTAAACACCAGCAGCAGTAGGGAATTCCTCACTGCACACAACCTCTGTTGCTGAAACAAGTGGTTTGAGAACGTTAACCAACTGATCAATGAGCTTCCAGTGGTTGTCTTTGAGATCAAGATGCTTCTGTTTCCTGAATTTGTCATCATGGAGAATTGCTACGATTGACGTGTGCAATTCATGGAGCCTTTCAAACATGAAGTACATGTAGACGGAGTTCCATCTGGTTGGGACGTCAGTGATCACATACTTCACCTTTTTACCAAGACGTTTCGGAACATCTTCAAGCTCCAGTGTAGCTAGGACTGACTTTGAGAAGTAACTCGCAAGTTTACGTGCATGTATGATCACTTGGTCAATAGGATGAATTTTCAGTGCATCATGGACAGCTAACTGCAAGGTGTGTGCAAAGCATCGCATGTGTGGGTAACAGGCTGCTCTCGCAGCTACAGTCATGTTACTAGCATTGTCAGTTGTCAGACCACTGACACTTTTAATTTCATGCTGTATCGATACCAAGGCATTGGCGATGTTTTCGCATGTGTGGCGATCCTCTACGCGTCTTGTGGCAAGTATGCACGATTTTAGATCCCATTCGTTTGTTATGTAATGGCCTGTTACCGTTATGTAACCGTGGGTAGCACAACTTGTCCACATATCGGTTGTTAATGATACGGCTGAGGAAAGCTTTAGGATATCGTTTAGTTTTGATGTCGGCATACTCTTTCATGAGATAGTTATGAAGTGTTTTGGGACATGGTACAACGTAGCTCGGATTCAGTGAATGACCAAAATCACGAAAGTCATCACCTTTTACAATATTCAGAGGCCTAAAAAACCCTACACACATCATCATCGCCATTCTCTTCCCACAGAGGTTAGTCCCTACAGTTTTCCGGTTCTACCCTCTGTTACATTACGCTTGAAATCGAGAGCAGAACCAAAGTCCCCTAGCGGTGGAAAGAGAACTCTCATACCGTATCCCTGGTTCTTAAAGGTACATCCATTGTGTTGTTGGGGGTCAAATATGACAAACGTTATAAATGGTCTTATTTTATCGAGAAGTACCAACTGTTACTGAAAACAACCATTTTAATGATACTCGACTTAGTATATTGACGATATGAAGGTAAAAGTAGTGATTTCTGATCGAAAACCGGACAATGCACTGAGTGTGGCGCGCGCCAATGAGTCAAACGTAATTTTGGAATCTTATTTACACCAGAAAAAATAACAAATTTGGGTTAATAATGTTCAATAGGTCATATAACTACTGTGCATGTAAATAGTACGTTAACTTTCGGTTTCTACACATGCATAATGATGTTACTCGATTTTAATTGGAAAATGGTAATTATGATATGTTTGGCGATTGGGGATGAATATGCAAGCTAAGTGAATTTATTTGTATTCTAAACAGCACATATGGTGTGTTGGAACGTATTAAAGCCAAATGAAATTTTATGAAACACAATGGATGCACCTTTAACCAATGAAAACTCATCTTGAATTGGCCATGTCGACAGGGTAACTTAATAGATCGAAGCATTTTACTCTGAAGGGTCTTGCTCATTAGCATATGTCATTCGAATATGTCTGATGTAAATAACGCAAATGAAATGAATTTGGTATTTGTCTCTGATTTGGTCTTCTTTATTTATAATTATGTTTATGATCAATAGTTTTCACAAAATCAAATAGCATAGTTCGAGGAAAACACAGAAAACACAGAAAAACGAGAAAACGTTGGCCTTACGTTTATTTTATCATTATGACGTGTCATTGGCAAATGCCACTTTTACAACGGCGCCGCTGATTGCACAACTAGATTCAATTGCAACCAATCAGGACATTCCCTTTTCGCTCCCAATTTCAAGCGTAATGTAACAGAGGGTAGAACCGGAAAACTGTAGGGACTAACCTCTGTGGGAAGAGAATGCATCATCGCTTGGCGTGTAATTTTTTGATACGATTGAGAGTCAAGTTTTTTGGGTTTGAAACCACCAAAAGTCCCCTGCAATAATGTAGCTTGCCTTTTTACAGAATACGTAGAGGTCGTCTCTATGGTCACGGACTTGTGATTCATTGTGAGATGTTTTCTTATTGAACTCGTCGAGCTCCCTGCATACCTGAGGAGAATTCTTCATAGCCGACACTTAGTTTTATGCTTCGTGTCATCAAGATCGAAATGCGACCACAATTTTGACTTTGAACGTTTATCCTCCATGACTCACGTCACTCGAGTCACAACTAACTTAGAGTTATCTCCCTTAGTCGGGTACTCGAGTCCTCGATACTGTACAATCTTTGATCCTCTTGGTGCAAGGTATCTCCCAACAGAAGTTCATATCTGGGAGTGTAGCCATTTTGGAGGAGAGGGTAAAATGTCAAATGTGTCCGGATCTTGGACGGTAACCCATACAATATGCCCATCTGGCCTTATTGACCTGATTGGCTAAAAGTACAGTTCCTTATAGTTCAAATATTGACATTGGAATTCATGTTCATATAAATATTTAATATATATTAAATGTATGTAAGTGGTAAGATATTTGCAAAAATCAAGTTATTTTCAAATGTTTCAAAACTTTCAATAGGTTTCGTATATTATGTGTATCATATTTATAACTGCCTCATTGAGATTGGCTATTATGTTCATACTCATCTTTTGTCATCTACTGTTTCACCTGCATAAAAAAGTTCAATATGTAGGTCAAACGGTACAGAAGTTTAGCAGTAGATTTTCTGGACCTGCAGACCTAAACACCCCATGTAGCACCCAACTTCAATCAAGCCCCATCACGACTACTCCTGTGTGATATTAGAAAAAAATCCAGAACAGCAGCCAAGCAAAACTTGACCTTGCCGAATCTATTTGGATATATAGACTGAAAACTGTCTATCCTAATGGACTGAATGAATACAATCCAACTGGCTGATCAAGCCAAGGCCACTCATCACCTCCTCTCTGATTCAAGCTTGTAGCTTTATTCTTGAGGAAGCTTGCATCTAGCAAGCGAAACGTTTAATCAAGTGGTGGTTTTAGATTTGGACACATCTATGTTATACATAATTTATTCATTCATATGTTTTCAAGTTGATTGATCCCGCCAGGGGCACGGCAACTTTGTCTGCAGTAGAGAACTGTTCTACACGCAGTAAGGTTTAGGTGCAATGCTACACTGAATTTCAGCGTAGTACCACCCATGGTTCGCTAGTTCCAGCCGCTGCTCGCAAGATTCACCGCAGTGCATAGCCACATGGCGTTGCGGGCTTTCTCCCTGCCATAATACTAGCAGCCGCGATATAAGTGAAATACTCTTGAAAGCGGCGTTAAAGCCCAACTCACTCACTCACTCAAGTTGATTGACCCTCCCTTTGTGACTGTATATTTTTTCCATGACCCTCCCCTGAACAACCCCCCGCCCCCTGTAATAAGTGACCTTTGACGGACTGTAACGAAAACCTATTCAAATCTTGGAAAATCTCCTCAGTTGATTTTTGCCGAATAAGAGCCTCCTAGCATAGAAACTTGTAACGGCAAATTTTAAGAGTGTTTATTTAGATATAAAACATCTTTTGGACCGTCTTTTGTCATTCATTAATAGCTGCTTAATATTTATTCTTTAATATTTATTCTTTATAACCTTCTGACCATTTCTGTGTGACAATCAAGCGAATGCTCGTTTTTTAAAATATTGCTTAATATTTGACCTCATGGAATCAAACCAGTAAATGATGGGCCAGAAATAACACAATTCCATTCATTTCAATTAAATGTGTTAAAGGTCTTTCAAACTATAACATTTCGCCAACAAGAAAAAACTGTCTCTGTATGAAATGTTTCACACGTAAACTGAAATGCTCAGAACTCAGAACGTGATCAAATACTTTCTCTTTTGTGATTGTTTCTACCTTTTCAATTTTCTAATACAAGACTAATACATAACAGTACACCACTGATTAAAATGTGAATAGTTAGGCTTAACAGTTCAATACAACCAATAGCATATTGTTTTTACAAAAAGTAGCCAATAAAAGGGGTGGGACTAACTTTACAAAAAGCAGTATATAACTGGTATGGGGCAAACATTAACAAAGCAGTCAACAATATGCAAATTGCTGTTGATAATGAAATTTGGGACAAATGTTTACAAAAAGCTGTCAATAAAAGTGATAGGACCAACGTTTACAAATTGGCAATCAATAAAAAGAACTGTCAATAATAGGAAAGAATAAACATTCACCAAAAACAACTGTCAATAACAAATGTTGGACCACCCTTTACATAAGACTGTCAATACAAGTCATTGGATCAACCTGTTCAACTATCTGTCATTAATTTTCGCTCTGGAAAAGACAAATTTGAGGTTTTAGGTCGAGGCACGTTTGACCCTTATTTGTGACAATTTATGTGTTAACTTATGTCATTTATTTGGGGTCACAGGGACACCACATCTACAATTAATAAATCCAGTTGAGCAAGGAGTCTGTACACAACATTTCAGTTTTAAGGCCTTTTTGTTCTCGAGAAAAAGACAACAATAAGTTTTGAGGTTATTGTTCTTGTTGCCCTATTCGGGGCCAAAAGTCACGAAGACCTAGGAGCGTACATGTTTTATTCCCCAATGGCTGAGGAGTCTGTATGAACACTTCAGTTTTCTATGAGTTTTCGTTCTGGAAAAAACGCACGAATGGGTTTTTTGGTTATGGCCCTAGTGACCCGTAATTTGGGGCCATAAATCACCAAATCTACAATTTATAGTATCCATTATACCCATATATACATATACATATTTGGGGTCATGAGTAACCAAATCTACAAGTTAAAGTTTTCATTGGTTTCATTGGCTGAAATATGTTATACCGTCTTAGCTCTAGGATTTTTCGCGCTTGACAAAAGGGGGAAATAGCACAGGCCCTCGAGTCATTGTCAAAAAAAAAAAGGAAAAAAAAGAGAAAAAAAAAGAATAAAAAAGTTTGAGATGACCCCCCGATTTTTTAGCCCTCAGAATGTATAATTCTAGACTTATACATTCTGAGGGCGTAAAAATCGGGAGGTCATCTTAAAGCGTGAAAAGTAATGACCCGAGGGCCTGTGGGAAAACGGGCTTTAGGACGTTTTGTTTAAGAGAACAAGTTGAATTAGGGTTTAGATCATGAGCCATGAGGTCATTATTTTGGGCCACAGTGTCATAAATTATTAAATCTACATTAGATAAAGCTCCATTGGCCAAATAGTCTGTACACAACTTATAGGGCTTTCCGTAGAGGTTTTAAGCAGTCAAAAAGTGATGGGAGTGATGAGTCAAGGCTAATGTGTCCAGTGGAGTCCAGAACGGGGTCAAGAATAGATGCAAAGACAAACTGAAACTATTGACAATTTAATTCATAAGTTTGTATTGATTTAAATATTTCAGGTATAGCAATTTCTTAGTAACATATAGTATATGTTAATTCACACAACTGTTACCATCAACATGTACACATGCACATCCATTTGTACATACAGATATATATAGAGATTATTACCCGAGGAATATGACTTTTACGAAACGAGTGTGGATGTTTGTATTGCCCGAGCGAGAACGAGAGTTATACACAAATTCGCACGAGTTTCGTAAAAGTCATATGGCAGACTTTCGAGTGTAATAATTTCTTTATTACCCAATTATTCCATTTGATTCGCGTTAAAATAGTCAGGAACAGGCCCACTTCCCTTGCGACGGCAAACTATAGTGACGTCACGAACAATCGTTTTATGACGTCACAGGCGACAATACGGGAAGCCGCGGTGAAACAACCGTTGCTCGGCAAACGTGATATGTGCACATGTGCTCATATAAAAAATATTAACTCGGTTATTTTCAACCATATGGGTAATTAAGGACTTTATTGTTATGTTAGAATGGTATACACAGATGTTTAATTAACTAGTGTTCCAATATCCAACTCTACTGTGCAGGAAATGTTTCCATTACGGTAACGAGCCTTGTCGACCAGTTCGGGCTTCCCTCAGTGCTGTTGTGGTGAGACAGTCGACAGTTGGGATCCTAAAGGAAACTGTAGCTGAACGCCAGGCGGAATGCACGTATAGTACACATCAGACCGCAGTGAATGTAACTCCTTGCAAGACCGCTCCACGCTTGAATGCTTAAATTGTACCAGGGGGCTTCGGTCAAACATGCATTTTGAAATAATTACCTTACAAAAATATGTGTTCACAGAGATAGACGATGTATCCCATAGGCATACAACTGTTCATAAACAATAGTTTGTGCTCTGTTTATTAAGTAAGTTTATACAGGAAACATCTCATACAGTGCAGAGATGGTTCAAGAAACGAGGATCTCCGATAATAAGCGAGCCTTAGTTAAGGCATCGTTCTACAGTTTTAAGGTTATCAACGGGGGCCAAAGAGTTCCCACTTTAGGGAGCAAGTGGAGGTCAGATAGTGTTTTACCCCAAACTTAAAGGTGATAAGGGCCATGAGGATAAGTCTTTCTGTTTTAATTAGCCCATATACTTGGCAGTCAGTCTTTAAAACTCATGTATCCCTACGCAGGGTGCAGAAGGTGGAGTGATCAATTTAAGAGAGGCTGTTCGGTCACTTCCGGGTCCAAGATAGCAATGTTTTCCATGTGTGAATTTCATGAGGTATTATTTCGATCGGCTGTAGCTCGTTTAAAACATGGTGAAGGTGTAGTATTTCAGTTATCTTTTGGTCAGGAATATGATTGTCAAGCTGTAAGTAGTAGTGTAATGTGCCAACAAATTCTCGTTTAAGTTTGACAGGCCGGACACGGTTGGCTGTTTAACATTGGAGTCAATGGGGAAAAAAACTGTATCACGAGACCTTAAGGCGGATGCCATAAAATGTCATTTTCTGTCTTTTTTGGACATTAATAGATCTTGTGCCACTAAGTATTGGGTGGTAAGAACTACTGATCAAGTACATGTCGAAGAAGAGATATTTTGATGCCAAATGTTTCCCCCGTTGCCATGGAAACATGCATATGAAGCCGATATGTTTAAAAAATGGTGAAAATGTCCTTTTTGGACTACTTTTTGGCAAATATCTGATTTGTTTATTGTCATAATACAGATGGAAATGAACATTTATATGTTTTAATGATTTAGCTGTAAATATTGACTACATTTATGTATGTATTTTTAGAAAAATTGCCCAAATTTAACTTTTTGGCTTCGCTCTAGCAAAATTGACCAAATTTGATGATTTTCAGGCATTTTTCAAGTCACGATTGTTTGAAAAAATAAAGACTCTATGTGTATATGTATCATTTTTCTAATTCAACAGACCCAAATGAAAGAGAAAAGTTCAAATATGTGATTGTATCAGGCTTTTCTTGGATGTAATGGGTGTTTGTTTTTGGGCCGAGAACTCGTTAATCAGATGTTGGCAACTGTCAGCAAAGCTTTTTGGTGGATACCATCAGAACGCTCAAACCGGGCAATTTTTTCCATATTAAACCATATATCATACACCATTTTGTTCGTAAAACATTTACGGACAAGAAAAATATTGAAAAGTAAGTTGTCGTGAAAATTGGTTTCGCCTTAAGGCATCGTTCTACAGTTTTAAGGTTATCAACGGGGGCCAAAGAGTTCCCACTTTAGGGAGCAAGTGGAGGTCAGATAGTGTTTTACCCCAAACTTAAAGGTGATAAGGGCCATGAGGATAAGTCTTTCTGTTTTAATTAGCCCATATACTTGGCAGTCAGTCTTTAAAACTCATGTATCCCTACGCAGGGTGCAGAAGGTGGAGTGATCAATTTAAGAGAGGCTGTTCGGTCACTTCCGGGTCCAAGATAGCAATGTTTTCCATGTGTGAATTTCATGAGGTATTATTTCGATCGGCTGTAGCTCGTTTAAAACATGGTGAAGGTGTAGTATTTCAGTTATCTTTTGGTCAGGAATATGATTGTCAAGCTGTAAGTAGTAGTGTAATGTGCCAACAAATTCTCGTTTAAGTTTGACAGGCCGGACACGGTTGGCTGTTTAACATTGGAGTCAATGGGGAAAAAAACTGTATCACGAGACCTTAAGGCGGATGCCATAAAATGTCATTTTCTGTCTTTTTTGGACATTAATAGATCTTGTGCCACTAAGTATTGGGTGGTAAGAACTACTGATCAAGTACATGTCGAAGAAGAGATATTTTGATGCCAAATGTTTCCCCCGTTGCCATGGAAACATGCATATGAAGCCGATATGTTTAAAAAATGGTGAAAATGTCCTTTTTGGACTACTTTTTGGCAAATATCTGATTTGTTTATTGTCATAATACAGATGGAAATGAACATTTATATGTTTTAATGATTTAGCTGTAAATATTGACTACATTTATGTATGTATTTTTAGAAAAATTGCCCAAATTTAACTTTTTGGCCTCGCTCTAGCAAAATTGACCAAATTTGATGATTTTCAGGCATTTTTCAAGTCACGATTGTTTGAAAAAATAAAGACTCTATGTGTATATGTATCATTTTTCTAATTCAACAGACCCAAATGAAAGAGAAAAGTTCAAATATGTGATTGTATCAGGCTTTTCTTGGATGTAATGGGTGTTTGTTTTTGGGCCGAGAACTCGTTAATCAGATGTTGGCAACTGTCAGCAAAGCTTTTTGGTGGATACCATCAGAACGCTCAAACCGGGCAATTTTTTCCATATTAAACCATATATCATACACCATTTTGTTCGTAAAACATTTACGGACAAGAAAAATATTGAAAAGTAAGTTGTCGTGAAAATTGGTTTCGCCTTAAGGCATCGTTCTACAGTTTTAAGGTTATCAACGGGGGCCAAAGAGTTCCCACTTTAGGGAGCAAGTGGAGGTCAGATAGTGTTTTACCCCAAACTTAAAGGTGATAAGGGCCATGAGGATAAGTCTTTCTGTTTTAATTAGCCCATATACTTGGCAGTCAGTCTTTAAAACTCATGTATCCCTACGCAGGGTGCAGAAGGTGGAGTGATCAATTTAAGAGAGGCTGTTCGGTCACTTCCGGGTCCAAGATAGCAATGTTTTCCATGTGTGAATTTCATGAGGTATTATTTCGATCGGCTGTAGCTCGTTTAAAACATGGTGAAGGTGTAGTATTTCAGTTATCTTTTGGTCAGGAATATGATTGTCAAGCTGTAAGTAGTAGTGTAATGTGCCAACAAATTCTCGTTTAAGTTTGACAGGCCGGACACGGTTGGCTGTTTAACATTGGAGTCAATGGGGAAAAAAACTGTATCACGAGACCTTAAGGCGGATGCCATAAAATGTCATTTTCTGTCTTTTTTGGACATTAATAGATCTTGTGCCACTAAGTATTGGGTGGTAAGAACTACTGATCAAGTACATGTCGAAGAAGAGATATTTTGATGCCAAATGTTTCCCCCGTTGCCATGGAAACATGCATATGAAGCCGATATGTTTAAAAAATGGTGAAAATGTCCTTTTTGGACTACTTTTTGGCAAATATCTGATTTGTTTATTGTCATAATACAGATGGAAATGAACATTTATATGTTTTAATGATTTAGCTGTAAATATTGACTACATTTATGTATGTATTTTTAGAAAAATTGCCCAAATTTAACTTTTTGGCCTCGCTCTAGCAAAATTGACCAAATTTGATGATTTTCAGGCATTTTTCAAGTCACGATTGTTTGAAAAAATAAAGACTCTATGTGTATATGTATCATTTTTCTAATTCAACAGACCCAAATGAAAGAGAAAAGTTCAAATATGTGATTGTATCAGGCTTTTCTTGGATGTAATGGGTGTTTGTTTTTGGGCCGAGAACTCGTTAATCAGATGTTGGCAACTGTCAGCAAAGCTTTTTGGTGGATACCATCAGAACGCTCAAACCGGGCAATTTTTTCCATATTAAACCATATATCATACACCATTTTGTTCGTAAAACATTTACGGACAAGAAAAATATTGAAAAGTAAGTTGTCGTGAAAATTGGTTTCGCCTTAAGGCATCGTTCTACAGTTTTAAGGTTATCAACGGGGGCCAAAGAGTTCCCACTTTAGGGAGCAAGTGGAGGTCAGATAGTGTTTTACCCCAAACTTAAAGGTGATAAGGGCCATGAGGATAAGTCTTTCTGTTTTAATTAGCCCATATACTTGGCAGTCAGTCTTTAAAACTCATGTATCCCTACGCAGGGTGCAGAAGGTGGAGTGATCAATTTAAGAGAGGCTGTTCGGTCACTTCCGGGTCCAAGATAGCAATGTTTTCCATGTGTGAATTTCATGAGGTATTATTTCGATCGGCTGTAGCTCGTTTAAAACATGGTGAAGGTGTAGTATTTCAGTTATCTTTTGGTCAGGAATATGATTGTCAAGCTGTAAGTAGTAGTGTAATGTGCCAACAAATTCTCGTTTAAGTTTGACAGGCCGGACACGGTTGGCTGTTTAACATTGGAGTCAATGGGGAAAAAAACTGTATCACGAGACCTTAAGGCGGATGCCATAAAATGTCATTTTCTGTCTTTTTTGGACATTAATAGATCTTGTGCCACTAAGTATTGGGTGGTAAGAACTACTGATCAAGTACATGTCGAAGAAGAGATATTTTGATGCCAAATGTTTCCCCCGTTGCCATGGAAACATGCATATGAAGCCGATATGTTTAAAAAATGGTGAAAATGTCCTTTTTGGACTACTTTTTGGCAAATATCTGATTTGTTTATTGTCATAATACAGATGGAAATGAACATTTATATGTTTTAATGATTTAGCTGTAAATATTGACTACATTTATGTATGTATTTTTAGAAAAATTGCCCAAATTTAACTTTTTGGCTTCGCTCTAGCAAAATTGACCAAATTTGATGATTTTCAGGCATTTTTCAAGTCACGATTGTTTGAAAAAATAAAGACTCTATGTGTATATGTATCATTTTTCTAATTCAACAGACCCAAATGAAAGAGAAAAGTTCAAATATGTGATTGTATCAGGCTTTTCTTGGATGTAATGGGTGTTTGTTTTTGGGCCGAGAACTCGTTAATCAGATGTTGGCAACTGTCAGCAAAGCTTTTTGGTGGATACCATCAGAACGCTCAAACCGGGCAATTTTTTCCATATTAAACTATATATCATACACCATTTTGTTCGTAAAACATTTACGGACAAGAAAAATATTGAAAAGTAAGTTGTCGTGAAAATTGGTTTCGCCTTAAGGCATCGTTCTACAGTTTTAAGGTTATCAACGGGGGCCAAAGAGTTCCCACTTTAGGGAGCAAGTGGAGGTCAGATAGTGTTTTACCCCAAACTTAAAGGTGATAAGGGCCATGAGGATAAGTCTTTCTGTTTTAATTAGCCCATATACTTGGCAGTCAGTCTTTAAAACTCATGTATCCCTACGCAGGGTGCAGAAGGTGGAGTGATCAATTTAAGAGAGGCTTTTCGGTCACTTCCGGGTCCAAGATAGCAATGTTTTCCATGTGTGAATTTCATGAGGTATTATTTCGATCGGCTGTAGCTCGTTTAAAACATGGTGAAGGTGTAGTATTTCAGTTATCTTTTGGTCAGGAATATGATTGTCAAGCTGTAAGTAGTAGTGTAATGTGCCAACAAATTCTCGTTTAAGTTTGACAGGCCGGACACGGTTGGCTGTTTAACATTGGAGTCAATGGGGAAAAAAACTGTATCACGAGACCTTAAGGCGGATGCCATAAAATGTCATTTTCTGTCTTTTTTGGACATTAATAGATCTTGTGCCACTAAGTATTGGGTGGTAAGAACTACTGATCAAGTACATGTCGAAGAAGAGATATTTTGATGCCAAATGTTTCCCCCGTTGCCATGGAAACATGCATATGAAGCCGATATGTTTAAAAAATGGTGAAAATGTCCTTTTTGGACTACTTTTTGGCAAATATCTGATTTGTTTATTGTCATAATACAGATGGAAATGAACATTTATATGTTTTAATGATTTAGCTGTAAATATTGACTACATTTATGTATGTATTTTTAGAAAAATTGCCCAAATTTAACTTTTTGGCCTCGCTCTAGCAAAATTGACCAAATTTGATGATTTTCAGGCATTTTTCAAGTCACGATTGTTTGAAAAAATAAAGACTCTATGTGTATATGTATCATTTTTCTAATTCAACAGACCCAAATGAAAGAGAAAAGTTCAAATATGTGATTGTATCAGGCTTTTCTTGGATGTAATGGGTGTTTGTTTTTGGGCCGAGAACTCGTTAATCAGATGTTGGCAACTGTCAGCAAAGCTTTTTGGTGGATACCATCAGAACGCTCAAACCGGGCAATTTTTTCCATATTAAACCATATATCATACACCATTTTGTTCGTAAAACATTTACGGACAAGAAAAATATTGAAAAGTAAGTTGTCGTGAAAATTGGTTTCGCCTTAAGGCATCGTTCTACAGTTTTAAGGTTATCAACGGGGGCCAAAGAGTTCCCACTTTAGGGAGCAAGTGGAGGTCAGATAGTGTTTTACCCCAAACTTAAAGGTGATAAGGGCCATGAGGATAAGTCTTTCTGTTTTAATTAGCCCATATACTTGGCAGTCAGTCTTTAAAACTCATGTATCCCTACGCAGGGTGCAGAAGGTGGAGTGATCAATTTAAGAGAGGCTGTTCGGTCACTTCCGGGTCCAAGATAGCAATGTTTTCCATGTGTGAATTTCATGAGGTATTATTTCGATCGGCTGTAGCTCGTTTAAAACATGGTGAAGGTGTAGTATTTCAGTTATCTTTTGGTCAGGAATATGATTGTCAAGCTGTAAGTAGTAGTGTAATGTGCCAACAAATTCTCGTTTAAGTTTGACAGGCCGGACACGGTTGGCTGTTTAACATTGGAGTCAATGGGGAAAAAAACTGTATCACGAGACCTTAAGGCGGATGCCATAAAATGTCATTTTCTGTCTTTTTTGGACATTAATAGATCTTGTGCCACTAAGTATTGGGTGGTAAGAACTACTGATCAAGTACATGTCGAAGAAGAGATATTTTGATGCCAAATGTTTCCCCCGTTGCCATGGAAACATGCATATGAAGCCGATATGTTTAAAAAATGGTGAAAATGTCCTTTTTGGACTACTTTTTGGCAAATATCTGATTTGTTTATTGTCATAATACAGATGGAAATGAACATTTATATGTTTTAATGATTTAGCTGTAAATATTGACTACATTTATGTATGTATTTTTAGAAAAATTGCCCAAATTTAACTTTTTGGCCTCGCTCTAGCAAAATTGACCAAATTTGATGATTTTCAGGCATTTTTCAAGTCACGATTGTTTGAAAAAATAAAGACTCTATGTGTATATGTATCATTTTTCTAATTCAACAGACCCAAATGAAAGAGAAAAGTTCAAATATGTGATTGTATCAGGCTTTTCTTGGATGTAATGGGTGTTTGTTTTTGGGCCGAGAACTCGTTAATCAGATGTTGGCAACTGTCAGCAAAGCTTTTTGGTGGATACCATCAGAACGCTCAAACCGGGCAATTTTTTCCATATTAAACCATATATCATACACCATTTTGTTCGTAAAACATTTACGGACAAGAAAAATATTGAAAAGTAAGTTGTCGTGAAAATTGGTTTCGCCTTAAGGCATCGTTCTACAGTTTTAAGGTTATCAACGGGGGCCAAAGAGTTCCCACTTTAGGGAGCAAGTGGAGGTCAGATAGTGTTTTACCCCAAACTTAAAGGTGATAAGGGCCATGAGGATAAGTCTTTCTGTTTTAATTAGCCCATATACTTGGCAGTCAGTCTTTAAAACTCATGTATCCCTACGCAGGGTGCAGAAGGTGGAGTGATCAATTTAAGAGAGGCTGTTCGGTCACTTCCGGGTCCAAGATAGCAATGTTTTCCATGTGTGAATTTCATGAGGTATTATTTCGATCGGCTGTAGCTCGTTTAAAACATGGTGAAGGTGTAGTATTTCAGTTATCTTTTGGTCAGGAATATGATTGTCAAGCTGTAAGTAGTAGTGTAATGTGCCAACAAATTCTCGTTTAAGTTTGACAGGCCGGACACGGTTGGCTGTTTAACATTGGAGTCAATGGGGAAAAAAACTGTATCACGAGACCTTAAGGCGGATGCCATAAAATGTCATTTTCTGTCTTTTTTGGACATTAATAGATCTTGTGCCACTAAGTATTGGGTGGTAAGAACTACTGATCAAGTACATGTCGAAGAAGAGATATTTTGATGCCAAATGTTTCCCCCGTTGCCATGGAAACATGCATATGAAGCCGATATGTTTAAAAAATGGTGAAAATGTCCTTTTTGGACTACTTTTTGGCAAATATCTGATTTGTTTATTGTCATAATACAGATGGAAATGAACATTTATATGTTTTAATGATTTAGCTGTAAATATTGACTACATTTATGTATGTATTTTTAGAAAAATTGCCCAAATTTAACTTTTTGGCCTCGCTCTAGCAAAATTGACCAAATTTGATGATTTTCAGGCATTTTTCAAGTCACGATTGTTTGAAAAAATAAAGACTCTATGTGTATATGTATCATTTTTCTAATTCAACAGACCCAAATGAAAGAGAAAAGTTCAAATATGTGATTGTATCAGGCTTTTCTTGGATGTAATGGGTGTTTGTTTTTGGGCCGAGAACTCGTTAATCAGATGTTGGCAACTGTCAGCAAAGCTTTTTGGTGGATACCATCAGAACGCTCAAACCGGGCAATTTTTTCCATATTAAACCATATATCATACACCATTTTGTTCGTAAAACATTTACGGACAAGAAAAATATTGAAAAGTAAGTTGTCGTGAAAATTGGTTTCGCCTTAAGGCATCGTTCTACAGTTTTAAGGTTATCAACGGGGGCCAAAGAGTTCCCACTTTAGGGAGCAAGTGGAGGTCAGATAGTGTTTTACCCCAAACTTAAAGGTGATAAGGGCCATGAGGATAAGTCTTTCTGTTTTAATTAGCCCATATACTTGGCAGTCAGTCTTTAAAACTCATGTATCCCTACGCAGGGTGCAGAAGGTGGAGTGATCAATTTAAGAGAGGCTGTTCGGTCACTTCCGGGTCCAAGATAGCAATGTTTTCCATGTGTGAATTTCATGAGGTATTATTTCGATCGGCTGTAGCTCGTTTAAAACATGGTGAAGGTGTAGTATTTCAGTTATCTTTTGGTCAGGAATATGATTGTCAAGCTGTAAGTAGTAGTGTAATGTGCCAACAAATTCTCGTTTAAGTTTGACAGGCCGGACACGGTTGGCTGTTTAACATTGGAGTCAATGGGGAAAAAAACTGTATCACGAGACCTTAAGGCGGATGCCATAAAATGTCATTTTCTGTCTTTTTTGGACATTAATAGATCTTGTGCCACTAAGTATTGGGTGGTAAGAACTACTGATCAAGTACATGTCGAAGAAGAGATATTTTGATGCCAAATGTTTCCCCCGTTGCCATGGAAACATGCATATGAAGCCGATATGTTTAAAAAATGGTGAAAATGTCCTTTTTGGACTACTTTTTGGCAAATATCTGATTTGTTTATTGTCATAATACAGATGGAAATGAACATTTATATGTTTTAATGATTTAGCTGTAAATATTGACTACATTTATGTATGTATTTTTAGAAAAATTGCCCAAATTTAACTTTTTGGCCTCGCTCTAGCAAAATTGACCAAATTTGATGATTTTCAGGCATTTTTCAAGTCACGATTGTTTGAAAAAATAAAGACTCTATGTGTATATGTATCATTTTTCTAATTCAACAGACCCAAATGAAAGAGAAAAGTTCAAATATGTGATTGTATCAGGCTTTTCTTGGATGTAATGGGTGTTTGTTTTTGGGCCGAGAACTCGTTAATCAGATGTTGGCAACTGTCAGCAAAGCTTTTTGGTGGATACCATCAGAACGCTCAAACCGGGCAATTTTTTCCATATTAAACCATATATCATACACCATTTTGTTCGTAAAACATTTACGGACAAGAAAAATATTGAAAAGTAAGTTGTCGTGAAAATTGGTTTCGCCTTAAGGCATCGTTCTACAGTTTTAAGGTTATCAACGGGGGCCAAAGAGTTCCCACTTTAGGGAGCAAGTGGAGGTCAGATAGTGTTTTACCCCAAACTTAAAGGTGATAAGGGCCATGAGGATAAGTCTTTCTGTTTTAATTAGCCCATATACTTGGCAGTCAGTCTTTAAAACTCATGTATCCCTACGCAGGGTGCAGAAGGTGGAGTGATCAATTTAAGAGAGGCTGTTCGGTCACTTCCGGGTCCAAGATAGCAATGTTTTCCATGTGTGAATTTCATGAGGTATTATTTCGATCGGCTGTAGCTCGTTTAAAACATGGTGAAGGTGTAGTATTTCAGTTATCTTTTGGTCAGGAATATGATTGTCAAGCTGTAAGTAGTAGTGTAATGTGCCAACAAATTCTCGTTTAAGTTTGACAGGCCGGACACGGTTGGCTGTTTAACATTGGAGTCAATGGGGAAAAAAACTGTATCACGAGACCTTAAGGCGGATGCCATAAAATGTCATTTTCTGTCTTTTTTGGACATTAATAGATCTTGTGCCACTAAGTATTGGGTGGTAAGAACTACTGATCAAGTACATGTCGAAGAAGAGATATTTTGATGCCAAATGTTTCCCCCGTTGCCATGGAAACATGCATATGAAGCCGATATGTTTAAAAAATGGTGAAAATGTCCTTTTTGGACTACTTTTTGGCAAATATCTGATTTGTTTATTGTCATAATACAGATGGAAATGAACATTTATATGTTTTAATGATTTAGCTGTAAATATTGACTACATTTATGTATGTATTTTTAGAAAAATTGCCCAAATTTAACTTTTTGGCCTCGCTCTAGCAAAATTGACCAAATTTGATGATTTTCAGGCATTTTTCAAGTCACGATTGTTTGAAAAAATAAAGACTCTATGTGTATATGTATCATTTTTCTAATTCAACAGACCCAAATGAAAGAGAAAAGTTCAAATATGTGATTGTATCAGGCTTTTCTTGGATGTAATGGGTGTTTGTTTTTGGGCCGAGAACTCGTTAATCAGATGTTGGCAACTGTCAGCAAAGCTTTTTGGTGGATACCATCAGAACGCTCAAACCGGGCAATTTTTTCCATATTAAACCATATATCATACACCATTTTGTTCGTAAAACATTTACGGACAAGAAAAATATTGAAAAGTAAGTTGTCGTGAAAATTGGTTTCGCCTTAAGGCATCGTTCTACAGTTTTAAGGTTATCAACGGGGGCCAAAGAGTTCCCACTTTAGGGAGCAAGTGGAGGTCAGATAGTGTTTTACCCCAAACTTAAAGGTGATAAGGGCCATGAGGATAAGTCTTTCTGTTTTAATTAGCCCATATACTTGGCAGTCAGTCTTTAAAACTCATGTATCCCTACGCAGGGTGCAGAAGGTGGAGTGATCAATTTAAGAGAGGCTGTTCGGTCACTTCCGGGTCCAAGATAGCAATGTTTTCCATGTGTGAATTTCATGAGGTATTATTTCGATCGGCTGTAGCTCGTTTAAAACATGGTGAAGGTGTAGTATTTCAGTTATCTTTTGGTCAGGAATATGATTGTCAAGCTGTAAGTAGTAGTGTAATGTGCCAACAAATTCTCGTTTAAGTTTGACAGGCCGGACACGGTTGGCTGTTTAACATTGGAGTCAATGGGGAAAAAAACTGTATCACGAGACCTTAAGGCGGATGCCATAAAATGTCATTTTCTGTCTTTTTTGGACATTAATAGATCTTGTGCCACTAAGTATTGGGTGGTAAGAACTACTGATCAAGTACATGTCGAAGAAGAGATATTTTGATGCCAAATGTTTCCCCCGTTGCCATGGAAACATGCATATGAAGCCGATATGTTTAAAAAATGGTGAAAATGTCCTTTTTGGACTACTTTTTGGCAAATATCTGATTTGTTTATTGTCATAATACAGATGGAAATGAACATTTATATGTTTTAATGATTTAGCTGTAAATATTGACTACATTTATGTATGTATTTTTAGAAAAATTGCCCAAATTTAACTTTTTGGCCTCGCTCTAGCAAAATTGACCAAATTTGATGATTTTCAGGCATTTTTCAAGTCACGATTGTTTGAAAAAATAAAGACTCTATGTGTATATGTATCATTTTTCTAATTCAACAGACCCAAATGAAAGAGAAAAGTTCAAATATGTGATTGTATCAGGCTTTTCTTGGATGTAATGGGTGTTTGTTTTTGGGCCGAGAACTCGTTAATCAGATGTTGGCAACTGTCAGCAAAGCTTTTTGGTGGATACCATCAGAACGCTCAAACCGGGCAATTTTTTCCATATTAAACCATATATCATACACCATTTTGTTCGTAAAACATTTACGGACAAGAAAAATATTGAAAAGTAAGTTGTCGTGAAAATTGGTTTCGCCTTAAGGCATCGTTCTACAGTTTTAAGGTTATCAACGGGGGCCAAAGAGTTCCCACTTTAGGGAGCAAGTGGAGGTCAGATAGTGTTTTACCCCAAACTTAAAGGTGATAAGGGCCATGAGGATAAGTCTTTCTGTTTTAATTAGCCCATATACTTGGCAGTCAGTCTTTAAAACTCATGTATCCCTACGCAGGGTGCAGAAGGTGGAGTGATCAATTTAAGAGAGGCTGTTCGGTCACTTCCGGGTCCAAGATAGCAATGTTTTCCATGTGTGAATTTCATGAGGTATTATTTCGATCGGCTGTAGCTCGTTTAAAACATGGTGAAGGTGTAGTATTTCAGTTATCTTTTGGTCAGGAATATGATTGTCAAGCTGTAAGTAGTAGTGTAATGTGCCAACAAATTCTCGTTTAAGTTTGACAGGCCGGACACGGTTGGCTGTTTAACATTGGAGTCAATGGGGAAAAAAACTGTATCACGAGACCTTAAGGCGGATGCCATAAAATGTCATTTTCTGTCTTTTTTGGACATTAATAGATCTTGTGCCACTAAGTATTGGGTGGTAAGAACTACTGATCAAGTACATGTCGAAGAAGAGATATTTTGATGCCAAATGTTTCCCCCGTTGCCATGGAAACATGCATATGAAGCCGATATGTTTAAAAAATGGTGAAAATGTCCTTTTTGGACTACTTTTTGGCAAATATCTGATTTGTTTATTGTCATAATACAGATGGAAATGAACATTTATATGTTTTAATGATTTAGCTGTAAATATTGACTACATTTATGTATGTATTTTTAGAAAAATTGCCCAAATTTAACTTTTTGGCCTCGCTCTAGCAAAATTGACCAAATTTGATGATTTTCAGGCATTTTTCAAGTCACGATTGTTTGAAAAAAAAAAGACTCTATGTGTAAATGTATCATTTTTCTAATTCAACAGACCCAAATGAAAGAGAAAAGTTCAAATATGTGATTGTATCAGGCTTTTCTTGGATGTAATGGGTGTTTGTTTTTGGGCCGAGAACTCGTTAATCAGATGTTGGCAACTGTCAGCAAAGCTTTTTGGTGGATACCATCAGAACGCTCAAACCGGGCAATTTTTTCCATATTAAACCATATATCATACACCATTTTGTTCGTAAAACATTTACGGACAAGAAAAATATTGAAAAGTAAGTTGTCGTGAAAATTGGTTTCGCCTTAAGGCATCGTTCTACAGTTTTAAGGTTATCAACGGGGGCCAAAGAGTTCCCACTTTAGGGAGCAAGTGGAGGTCAGATAGTGTTTTACCCCAAACTTAAAGGTGATAAGGGCCATGAGGATAAGTCTTTCTGTTTTAATTAGCCCATATACTTGGCAGTCAGTCTTTAAAACTCATGTATCCCTACGCAGGGTGCAGAAGGTGGAGTGATCAATTTAAGAGAGGCTGTTCGGTCACTTCCGGGTCCAAGATAGCAATGTTTTCCATGTGTGAATTTCATGAGGTATTATTTCGATCGGCTGTAGCTCGTTTAAAACATGGTGAAGGTGTAGTATTTCAGTTATCTTTTGGTCAGGAATATGATTGTCAAGCTGTAAGTAGTAGTGTAATGTGCCAACAAATTCTCGTTTAAGTTTGACAGGCCGGACACGGTTGGCTGTTTAACATTGGAGTCAATGGGGAAAAAAACTGTATCACGAGACCTTAAGGCAGATGCCATAAAATGTCATTTTCTGTCTTTTTTGGACATTAATAGATCTTGTGCCACTAAGTATTGGGTGGTAAGAACTACTGATCAAGTACATGTCGAAGAAGAGATATTTTGATGCCAAATGTTTCCCCCGTTGCCATGGAAACATGCATATGAAGCCGATATGTTTAAAAAATGGTGAAAATGTCCTTTTTGGACTACTTTTTGGCAAATATCTGATTTGTTTATTGTCATAATACAGATGGAAATGAACATTTATATGTTTTAATGATTTAGCTGTAAATATTGACTACATTTATGTATGTATTTTTAGAAAAATTGCCCAAATTTAACTTTTTGGCCTCGCTCTAGCAAAATTGACCAAATTTGATGATTTTCAGGCATTTTTCAAGTCACGATTGTTTGAAAAAATAAAGACTCTATGTGTAAATGTATCATTTTTCTAATTCAACAGACCCAAATGAAAGAGAAAAGTTCAAATATGTGATTGTATCAGGCTTTTCTTGGATGTAATGGGTGTTTGTTTTTGGGCCGAGAACTCGTTAATCAGATGTTGGCAACTGTCAGCAAAGCTTTTTGGTGGATACCATCAGAACGCTCAAACCGGGCAATTTTTTCCATATTAAACCATATATCATACACCATTTTGTTCGTAAAACATTTACGGACAAGAAAAATATTGAAAAGTAAGTTGTCGTGAAAATTGGTTTCGCCTTAAGGCATCGTTCTACAGTTTTAAGGTTATCAACGGGGGCCAAAGAGTTCCCACTTTAGGGAGCAAGTGGAGGTCAGATAGTGTTTTACCCCAAACTTAAAGGTGATAAGGGCCATGAGGATAAGTCTTTCTGTTTTAATTAGCCCATATACTTGGCAGTCAGTCTTTAAAACTCATGTATCCCTACGCAGGGTGCAGAAGGTGGAGTGATCAATTTAAGAGAGGCTGTTCGGTCACTTCCGGGTCCAAGATAGCAATGTTTTCCATGTGTGAATTTCATGAGGTATTATTTCGATCGGCTGTAGCTCGTTTAAAACATGGTGAAGGTGTAGTATTTCAGTTATCTTTTGGTCAGGAATATGACTGTCAAGCTGTAAGTAGTAGTGTAATGTGCCAACAAATTCTCGTTTAAGTTTGACAGGCCGGACACGGTTGGCTGTTTAACATTGGAGTCAATGGGGAAAAAAACTGTATCACGAGACCTTAAGGCGGATGCCATAAAATGTCATTTTCTGTCTTTTTTGGACATTAATAGATCTTGTGCCACTAAGTATTGGGTGGTAAGAACTACTGATCAAGTACATGTCGAAGAAGAGATATTTTGATGCCAAATGTTTCCCCCGTTGCCATGGAAACATGCATATGAAGCCGATATGTTTAAAAAATGGTGAAAATGTCCTTTTTGGACTACTTTTTGGCAAATATCTGATTTGTTTATTGTCATAATACAGATGGAAATGAACATTTATATGTTTTAATGATTTAGCTGTAAATATTGACTACATTTATGTATGTATTTTTAGAAAAATTGCCCAAATTTAACTTTTTGGCCTCGCTCTAGCAAAATTGACCAAATTTGATGATTTTCAGGCATTTTTCAAGTCACGATTGTTTGAAAAAATAAAGACTCTATGTGTATATGTATCATTTTTCTAATTCAACAGACCCAAATGAAAGAGAAAAGTTCAAATATGTGATTGTATCAGGCTTTTCTTGGATGTAATGGGTGTTTGTTTTTGGGCCGAGAACTCGTTAATCAGATGTTGGCAACTGTCAGCAAAGCTTTTTGGTGGATACCATCAGAACGCTCAAACCGGGCAATTTTTTCCATATTAAACCATATATCATACACCATTTTGTTCGTAAAACATTTACGGACAAGAAAAATATTGAAAAGTAAGTTGTCGTGAAAATTGGTTTCGCCTTAAGGCATCGTTCTACAGTTTTAAGGTTATCAACGGGGGCCAAAGAGTTCCCACTTTAGGGAGCAAGTGGAGGTCAGATAGTGTTTTACCCCAAACTTAAAGGTGATAAGGGCCATGAGGATAAGTCTTTCTGTTTTAATTAGCCCATATACTTGGCAGTCAGTCTTTAAAACTCATGTATCCCTACGCAGGGTGCAGAAGGTGGAGTGATCAATTTAAGAGAGGCTGTTCGGTCACTTCCGGGTCCAAGATAGCAATGTTTTCCATGTGTGAATTTCATGAGGTATTATTTCGATCGGCTGTAGCTCGTTTAAAACATGGTGAAGGTGTAGTATTTCAGTTATCTTTTGGTCAGGAATATGATTGTCAAGCTGTAAGTAGTAGTGTAATGTGCCAACAAATTCTCGTTTAAGTTTGACAGGCCGGACACGGTTGGCTGTTTAACATTGGAGTCAATGGGGAAAAAAACTGTATCACGAGACCTTAAGGCGGATGCCATAAAATGTCATTTTCTGTCTTTTTTGGACATTAATAGATCTTGTGCCACTAAGTATTGGGTGGTAAGAACTACTGATCAAGTACATGTCGAAGGAGAGATATTTTGATGCCAAATGTTTCCCCCGTTGCCATGGAAACATGCATATGAAGCCGATATGTTTAAAAAATGGTGAAAATGTCCTTTTTGGACTACTTTTTTGGCAAATATCTGATTTGTTTATTGTCATAATACAGATGGAAATGAACATTTATATGTTTTAATGATTTAGCTGTAAATATTGACTACATTTATGTATGTATTTTTAGAAAAATTGCCCAAATTTAACTTTTTGGCCTCGCTCTAGCAAAATTGACCAAATTTGATGATTTTCAGGCATTTTTCAAGTCACGATTGTTTGAAAAAATAAAGACTCTATGTGTATATGTATCATTTTTCTAATTCAACAGACCCAAATGAAAGAGAAAAGTTCAAATATGTGATTGTATCAGGCTTTTCTTGGATGTAATGGGTGTTTGTTTTTGGGCCGAGAACTCGTTAATCAGATGTTGGCAACTGTCAGCAAAGCTTTTTGGTGGATACCATCAGAACGCTCAAACCGGGCAATTTTTTCCATATTAAACCATATATCATACACCATTTTGTTCGTAAAACATTTACGGACAAGAAAAATATTGAAAAGTAAGTTGTCGTGAAAATTGGTTTCGCCTTAAGGCATCGTTCTACAGTTTTAAGGTTATCAACGGGGGCCAAAGAGTTCCCACTTTAGGGAGCAAGTGGAGGTCAGATAGTGTTTTACCCCAAACTTAAAGGTGATAAGGGCCATGAGGATAAGTCTTTCTGTTTTAATTAGCCCATATACTTGGCAGTCAGTCTTTAAAACTCATGTATCCCTACGCAGGGTGCAGAAGGTGGAGTGATCAATTTAAGAGAGGCTGTTCGGTCACTTCCGGGTCCAAGATAGCAATGTTTTCCATGTGTGAATTTCATGAGGTATTATTTCGATCGGCTGTAGCTCGTTTAAAACATGGTGAAGGTGTAGTATTTCAGTTATCTTTTGGTCAGGAATATGATTGTCAAGCTGTAAGTAGTAGTGTAATGTGCCAACAAATTCTCGTTTAAGTTTGACAGGCCGGACACGGTTGGCTGTTTAACATTGGAGTCAATGGGGAAAAAAACTGTATCACGAGACCTTAAGGCGGATGCCATAAAATGTCATTTTCTGTCTTTTTTGGACATTAATAGATCTTGTGCCACTAAGTATTGGGTGGTAAGAACTACTGATCAAGTACATGTCGAAGAAGAGATATTTTGATGCCAAATGTTTCCCCCGTTGCCATGGAAACATGCATATGAAGCCGATATGTTTAAAAAATGGTGAAAATGTCCTTTTTGGACTACTTTTTGGCAAATATCTGATTTGTTTATTGTCATAATACAGATGGAAATGAACATTTATATGTTTTAATGATTTAGCTGTAAATATTGACTACATTTATGTATGTATTTTTAGAAAAATTGCCCAAATTTAACTTTTTGGCCTCGCTCTAGCAAAATTGACCAAATTTGATGATTTTCAGGCATTTTTCAAGTCACGATTGTTTGAAAAAATAAAGACTCTATGTGTATATGTATCATTTTTCTAATTCAACAGACCCAAATGAAAGAGAAAAGTTCAAATATGTGATTGTATCAGGCTTTTCTTGGATGTAATGGGTGTTTGTTTTTGGGCCGAGAACTCGTTAATCAGATGTTGGCAACTGTCAGCAAAGCTTTTTGGTGGATACCATCAGAACGCTCAAACCGGGCAATTTTTTCCATATTAAACCATATATCATACACCATTTTGTTCGTAAAACATTTACGGACAAGAAAAATATTGAAAAGTAAGTTGTCGTGAAAATTGGTTTCGCCTTAAGGCATCGTTCTACAGTTTTAAGGTTATCAACGGGGGCCAAAGAGTTCCCACTTTAGGGAGCAAGTGGAGGTCAGATAGTGTTTTACCCCAAACTTAAAGGTGATAAGGGCCATGAGGATAAGTCTTTCTGTTTTAATTAGCCCATATACTTGGCAGTCAGTCTTTAAAACTCATGTATCCCTACGCAGGGTGCAGAAGGTGGAGTGATCAATTTAAGAGAGGCTGTTCGGTCACTTCCGGGTCCAAGATAGCAATGTTTTCCATGTGTGAATTTCATGAGGTATTATTTCGATCGGCTGTAGCTCGTTTAAAACATGGTGAAGGTGTAGTATTTCAGTTATCTTTTGGTCAGGAATATGATTGTCAAGCTGTAAGTAGTAGTGTAATGTGCCAACAAATTCTCGTTTAAGTTTGACAGGCCGGACACGGTTGGCTGTTTAACATTGGAGTCAATGGGGAAAAAAACTGTATCACGAGACCTTAAGGCGGATGCCATAAAATGTCATTTTCTGTCTTTTTTGGACATTAATAGATCTTGTGCCACTAAGTATTGGGTGGTAAGAACTACTGATCAAGTACATGTCGAAGAAGAGATATTTTGATGCCAAATGTTTCCCCCGTTGCCATGGAAACATGCATATGAAGCCGATATGTTTAAAAAATGGTGAAAATGTCCTTTTTGGACTACTTTTTGGCAAATATCTGATTTGTTTATTGTCATAATACAGATGGAAATGAACATTTATATGTTTTAATGATTTAGCTGTAAATATTGACTACATTTATGTATGTATTTTTAGAAAAATTGCCCAAATTTAACTTTTTGGCCTCGCTCTAGCAAAATTGACCAAATTTGATGATTTTCAGGCATTTTTCAAGTCACGATTGTTTGAAAAAATAAAGACTCTATGTGTATATGTATCATTTTTCTAATTCAACAGACCCAAATGAAAGAGAAAAGTTCAAATATGTGATTGTATCAGGCTTTTCTTGGATGTAATGGGTGTTTGTTTTTGGGCCGAGAACTCGTTAATCAGATGTTGGCAACTGTCAGCAAAGCTTTTTGGTGGATACCATCAGAACGCTCAAACCGGGCAATTTTTTCCATATTAAACCATATATCATACACCATTTTGTTCGTAAAACATTTACGGACAAGAAAAATATTGAAAAGTAAGTTGTCGTGAAAATTGGTTTCGCCTTAAGGCATCGTTCTACAGTTTTAAGGTTATCAACGGGGGCCAAAGAGTTCCCACTTTAGGGAGCAAGTGGAGGTCAGATAGTGTTTTACCCCAAACTTAAAGGTGATAAGGGCCATGAGGATAAGTCTTTCTGTTTTAATTAGCCCATATACTTGGCAGTCAGTCTTTAAAACTCATGTATCCCTACGCAGGGTGCAGAAGGTGGAGTGATCAATTTAAGAGAGGCTGTTCGGTCACTTCCGGGTCCAAGATAGCAATGTTTTCCATGTGTGAATTTCATGAGGTATTATTTCGATCGGCTGTAGCTCGTTTAAAACATGGTGAAGGTGTAGTATTTCAGTTATCTTTTGGTCAGGAATATGATTGTCAAGCTGTAAGTAGTAGTGTAATGTGCCAACAAATTCTCGTTTAAGTTTGACAGGCCGGACACGGTTGGCTGTTTAACATTGGAGTCAATGGGGGAAAAAACTGCATCACGAGACCTTAAGGCGGATGCCATAAAATGTCATTTTCTGTCTTTTTTGGACATTAATAGATCTTGTGCCACTAAGTATTGGGTGGTAAGAACTACTGATCAAGTACATGTCGAAGAAGAGATATTTTGATGCCAAATGTTTCCCCCGTTGCCATGGAAACATGCATATGAAGCCGATATGTTTAAAAAATGGTGAAAATGTCCTTTTTGGACTACTTTTTGGCAAATATCTGATTTGTTTATTGTCATAATACAGATGGAAATGAACATTTATATGTTTTAATGATTTAGCTGTAAATATTGACTACATTTATGTATGTATTTTTAGAAAAATTGCCCAAATTTAACTTTTTGGCCTCGCTCTAGCAAAATTGACCAAATTTGATGATTTTCAGGCATTTTTCAAGTCACGATTGTTTGAAAAAATAAAGACTCTATGTGTATATGTATCATTTTTCTAATTCAACAGACCCAAATGAAAGAGAAAAGTTCAAATATGTGATTGTATCAGGCTTTTCTTGGATGTAATGGGTGTTTGTTTTTGGGCCGAGAACTCGTTAATCAGATGTTGGCAACTGTCAGCAAAGCTTTTTGGTGGATACCATCAGAACGCTCAAACCGGGCAATTTTTTCCATATTAAACCATATATCATACACCATTTTGTTCGTAAAACATTTACGGACAAGAAAAATATTGAAAAGTAAGTTGTCGTGAAAATTGGTTTCGCCTTAAGGCATCGTTCTACAGTTTTAAGGTTATCAACGGGGGCCAAAGAGTTCCCACTTTAGGGAGCAAGTGGAGGTCAGATAGTGTTTTACCCCAAACTTAAAGGTGATAAGGGCCATGAGGATAAGTCTTTCTGTTTTAATTAGCCCATATACTTGGCAGTCAGTCTTTAAAACTCATGTATCCCTACGCAGGGTGCAGAAGGTGGAGTGATCAATTTAAGAGAGGCTGTTCGGTCACTTCCGGGTCCAAGATAGCAATGTTTTCCATGTGTGAATTTCATGAGGTATTATTTCGATCGGCTGTAGCTCGTTTAAAACATGGTGAAGGTGTAGTATTTCAGTTATCTTTTGGTCAGGAATATGATTGTCAAGCTGTAAGTAGTAGTGTAATGTGCCAACAAATTCTCGTTTAAGTTTGACAGGCCGGACACGGTTGGCTGTTTAACATTGGAGTCAATGGGGAAAAAAACTGTATCACGAGACCTTAAGGCGGATGCCATAAAATGTCATTTTCTGTCTTTTTTGGACATTAATAGATCTTGTGCCACTAAGTATTGGGTGGTAAGAACTACTGATCAAGTACATGTCGAAGAAGAGATATTTTGATGCCAAATGTTTCCCCCGTTGCCATGGAAACATGCATATGAAGCCGATATGTTTAAAAAATGGTGAAAATGTCCTTTTTGGACTACTTTTTGGCAAATATCTGATTTGTTTATTGTCATAATACAGATGGAAATGAACATTTATATGTTTTAATGATTTAGCTGTAAATATTGACTACATTTATGTATGTATTTTTAGAAAAATTGCCCAAATTTAACTTTTTGGCCTCGCTCTAGCAAAATTGACCAAATTTGATGATTTTCAGGCATTTTTCAAGTCACGATTGTTTGAAAAAATAAAGACTCTATGTGTATATGTATCATTTTTCTAATTCAACAGACCCAAATGAAAGAGAAAAGTTCAAATATGTGATTGTATCAGGCTTTTCTTGGATGTAATGGGTGTTTGTTTTTGGGCCGAGAACTCGTTAATCAGATGTTGGCAACTGTCAGCAAAGCTTTTTGGTGGATACCATCAGAACGCTCAAACCGGGCAATTTTTTCCATATTAAACCATATATCATACACCATTTTGTTCGTAAAACATTTACGGACAAGAAAAATATTGAAAAGTAAGTTGTCGTGAAAATTGGTTTCGCCTTAAGGCATCGTTCTACAGTTTTAAGGTTATCAACGGGGGCCAAAGAGTTCCCACTTTAGGGAGCAAGTGGAGGTCAGATAGTGTTTTACCCCAAACTTAAAGGTGATAAGGGCCATGAGGATAAGTCTTTCTGTTTTAATTAGCCCATATACTTGGCAGTCAGTCTTTAAAACTCATGTATCCCTACGCAGGGTGCAGAAGGTGGAGTGATCAATTTAAGAGAGGCTGTTCGGTCACTTCCGGGTCCAAGATAGCAATGTTTTCCATGTGTGAATTTCATGAGGTATTATTTCGATCGGCTGTAGCTCGTTTAAAACATGGTGAAGGTGTAGTATTTCAGTTATCTTTTGGTCAGGAATATGATTGTCAAGCTGTAAGTAGTAGTGTAATGTGCCAACAAATTCTCGTTTAAGTTTGACAGGCCGGACACGGTTGGCTGTTTAACATTGGAGTCAATGGGGAAAAAAACTGTATCACGAGACCTTAAGGCGGATGCCATAAAATGTCATTTTCTGTCTTTTTTGGACATTAATAGATCTTGTGCCACTAAGTATTGGGTGGTAAGAACTACTGATCAAGTACATGTCGAAGAAGAGATATTTTGATGCCAAATGTTTCCCCCGTTGCCATGGAAACATGCATATGAAGCCGATATGTTTAAAAAATGGTGAAAATGTCCTTTTTGGACTACTTTTTGGCAAATATCTGATTTGTTTATTGTCATAATACAGATGGAAATGAACATTTATATGTTTTAATGATTTAGCTGTAAATATTGACTACATTTATGTATGTATTTTTAGAAAAATTGCCCAAATTTAACTTTTTGGCCTCGCTCTAGCAAAATTGACCAAATTTGATGATTTTCAGGCATTTTTCAAGTCACGATTGTTTGAAAAAATAAAGACTCTATGTGTATATGTATCATTTTTCTAATTCAACAGACCCAAATGAAAGAGAAAAGTTCAAATATGTGATTGTATCAGGCTTTTCTTGGATGTAATGGGTGTTTGTTTTTGGGCCGAGAACTCGTTAATCAGATGTTGGCAACTGTCAGCAAAGCTTTTTGGTGGATACCATCAGAACGCTCAAACCGGGCAATTTTTTCCATATTAAACCATATATCATACACCATTTTGTTCGTAAAACATTTACGGACAAGAAAAATATTGAAAAGTAAGTTGTCGTGAAAATTGGTTTCGCCTTAAGGCATCGTTCTACAGTTTTAAGGTTATCAACGGGGGCCAAAGAGTTCCCACTTTAGGGAGCAAGTGGAGGTCAGATAGTGTTTTACCCCAAACTTAAAGGTGATAAGGGCCATGAGGATAAGTCTTTCTGTTTTAATTAGCCCATATACTTGGCAGTCAGTCTTTAAAACTCATGTATCCCTACGCAGGGTGCAGAAGGTGGAGTGATCAATTTAAGAGAGGCTGTTCGGTCACTTCCGGGTCCAAGATAGCAATGTTTTCCATGTGTGAATTTCATGAGGTATTATTTCGATCGGCTGTAGCTCGTTTAAAACATGGTGAAGGTGTAGTATTTCAGTTATCTTTTGGTCAGGAATATGATTGTCAAGCTGTAAGTAGTAGTGTAATGTGCCAACAAATTCTCGTTTAAGTTTGACAGGCCGGACACGGTTGGCTGTTTAACATTGGAGTCAATGGGGAAAAAAACTGTATCACGAGACCTTAAGGCGGATGCCATAAAATGTCATTTTCTGTCTTTTTTGGACATTAATAGATCTTGTGCCACTAAGTATTGGGTGGTAAGAACTACTGATCAAGTACATGTCGAAGAAGAGATATTTTGATGCCAAATGTTTCCCCCGTTGCCATGGAAACATGCATATGAAGCCGATATGTTTAAAAAATGGTGAAAATGTCCTTTTTGGACTACTTTTTGGCAAATATCTGATTTGTTTATTGTCATAATACAGATGGAAATGAACATTTATATGTTTTAATGATTTAGCTGTAAATATTGACTACATTTATGTATGTATTTTTAGAAAAATTGCCCAAATTTAACTTTTTGGCCTCGCTCTAGCAAAATTGACCAAATTTGATGATTTTCAGGCATTTTTCAAGTCACGATTGTTTGAAAAAATAAAGACTCTATGTGTATATGTATCATTTTTCTAATTCAACAGACCCAAATGAAAGAGAAAAGTTCAAATATGTGATTGTATCAGGCTTTTCTTGGATGTAATGGGTGTTTGTTTTTGGGCCGAGAACTCGTTAATCAGATGTTGGCAACTGTCAGCAAAGCTTTTTGGTGGATACCATCAGAACGCTCAAACCGGGCAATTTTTTCCATATTAAACCATATATCATACACCATTTTGTTCGTAAAACATTTACGGACAAGAAAAATATTGAAAAGTAAGTTGTCGTGAAAATTGGTTTCGCCTTAAGGCATCGTTCTACAGTTTTAAGGTTATCAACGGGGGCCAAAGAGTTCCCACTTTAGGGAGCAAGTGGAGGTCAGATAGTGTTTTACCCCAAACTTAAAGGTGATAAGGGCCATGAGGATAAGTCTTTCTGTTTTAATTAGCCCATATACTTGGCAGTCAGTCTTTAAAACTCATGTATCCCTACGCAGGGTGCAGAAGGTGGAGTGATCAATTTAAGAGAGGCTGTTCGGTCACTTCCGGGTCCAAGATAGCAATGTTTTCCATGTGTGAATTTCATGAGGTATTATTTCGATCGGCTGTAGCTCGTTTAAAACATGGTGAAGGTGTAGTATTTCAGTTATCTTTTGGTCAGGAATATGATTGTCAAGCTGTAAGTAGTAGTGTAATGTGCCAACAAATTCTCGTTTAAGTTTGACAGGCCGGACACGGTTGGCTGTTTAACATTGGAGTCAATGGGGAAAAAAACTGTATCACGAGACCTTAAGGCGGATGCCATAAAATGTCATTTTCTGTCTTTTTTGGACATTAATAGATCTTGTGCCACTAAGTATTGGGTGGTAAGAACTACTGATCAAGTACATGTCGAAGAAGAGATATTTTGATGCCAAATGTTTCCCCCGTTGCCATGGAAACATGCATATGAAGCCGATATGTTTAAAAAATGGTGAAAATGTCCTTTTTGGACTACTTTTTGGCAAATATCTGATTTGTTTATTGTCATAATACAGATGGAAATGAACATTTATATGTTTTAATGATTTAGCTGTAAATATTGACTACATTTATGTATGTATTTTTAGAAAAATTGCCCAAATTTAACTTTTTGGCCTCGCTCTAGCAAAATTGACCAAATTTGATGATTTTCAGGCATTTTTCAAGTCACGATTGTTTGAAAAAATAAAGACTCTATGTGTATATGTATCATTTTTCTAATTCAACAGACCCAAATGAAAGAGAAAAGTTCAAATATGTGATTGTATCAGGCTTTTCTTGGATGTAATGGGTGTTTGTTTTTGGGCCGAGAACTCGTTAATCAGATGTTGGCAACTGTCAGCAAAGCTTTTTGGTGGATACCATCAGAACGCTCAAACCGGGCAATTTTTTCCATATTAAACCATATATCATACACCATTTTGTTCGTAAAACATTTACGGACAAGAAAAATATTGAAAAGTAAGTTGTCGTGAAAATTGGTTTCGCCTTAAGGCATCGTTCTACAGTTTTAAGGTTATCAACGGGGGCCAAAGAGTTCCCACTTTAGGGAGCAAGTGGAGGTCAGATAGTGTTTTACCCCAAACTTAAAGGTGATAAGGGCCATGAGGATAAGTCTTTCTGTTTTAATTAGCCCATATACTTGGCAGTCAGTCTTTAAAACTCATGTATCCCTACGCAGGGTGCAGAAGGTGGAGTGATCAATTTAAGAGAGGCTGTTCGGTCACTTCCGGGTCCAAGATAGCAATGTTTTCCATGTGTGAATTTCATGAGGTATTATTTCGATCGGCTGTAGCTCGTTTAAAACATGGTGAAGGTGTAGTATTTCAGTTATCTTTTGGTCAGGAATATGATTGTCAAGCTGTAAGTAGTAGTGTAATGTGCCAACAAATTCTCGTTTAAGTTTGACAGGCCGGACACGGTTGGCTGTTTAACATTGGAGTCAATGGGGAAAAAAACTGTATCACGAGACCTTAAGGCGGATGCCATAAAATGTCATTTTCTGTCTTTTTTGGACATTAATAGATCTTGTGCCACTAAGTATTGGGTGGTAAGAACTACTGATCAAGTACATGTCGAAGAAGAGATATTTTGATGCCAAATGTTTCCCCCGTTGCCATGGAAACATGCATATGAAGCCGATATGTTTAAAAAATGGTGAAAATGTCCTTTTTGGACTACTTTTTGGCAAATATCTGATTTGTTTATTGTCATAATACAGATGGAAATGAACATTTATATGTTTTAATGATTTAGCTGTAAATATTGACTACATTTATGTATGTATTTTTAGAAAAATTGCCCAAATTTAACTTTTTGGCCTCGCTCTAGCAAAATTGACCAAATTTGATGATTTTCAGGCATTTTTCAAGTCACGATTGTTTGAAAAAATAAAGACTCTATGTGTATATGTATCATTTTTCTAATTCAACAGACCCAAATGAAAGAGAAAAGTTCAAATATGTGATTGTATCAGGCTTTTCTTGGATGTAATGGGTGTTTGTTTTTGGGCCGAGAACTCGTTAATCAGATGTTGGCAACTGTCAGCAAAGCTTTTTGGTGGATACCATCAGAACGCTCAAACCGGGCAATTTTTTCCATATTAAACCATATATCATACACCATTTTGTTCGTAAAACATTTACAGACAAGAAAAATATTGAAAAGTAAGTTGTCGTGAAAATTGGTTTCGCCTTAAGGCATCGTTCTACAGTTTTAAGGTTATCAACGGGGGCCAAAGAGTTCCCACTTTAGGGAGCAAGTGGAGGTCAGATAGTGTTTTACCCCAAACTTAAAGGTGATAAGGGCCATGAGGATAAGTCTTTCTGTTTTAATTAGCCCATATACTTGGCAGTCAGTCTTTAAAACTCATGTATCCCTACGCAGGGTGCAGAAGGTGGAGTGATCAATTTAAGAGAGGCTGTTCGGTCACTTCCGGGTCCAAGATAGCAATGTTTTCCATGTGTGAATTTCATGAGGTATTATTTCGATCGGCTGTAGCTCGTTTAAAACATGGTGAAGGTGTAGTATTTCAGTTATCTTTTGGTCAGGAATATGATTGTCAAGCTGTAAGTAGTAGTGTAATGTGCCAACAAATTCTCGTTTAAGTTTGACAGGCCGGACACGGTTGGCTGTTTAACATTGGAGTCAATGGGGAAAAAAACTGTATCACGAGACCTTAAGGCGGATGCCATAAAATGTCATTTTCTGTCTTTTTTGGACATTAATAGATCTTGTGCCACTAAGTATTGGGTGGTAAGAACTACTGATCAAGTACATGTCGAAGAAGAAATATTTTGATGCCAAATGTTTCCCCCGTTGCCATGGAAACATGCATATGAAGCCGATATGTTTAAAAAATGGTGAAAATGTCCTTTTTGGACTACTTTTTGGCAAATATCTGATTTGTTTATTGTCATAATACAGATGGAAATGAACATTTATATGTTTTAATGATTTAGCTGTAAATATTGACTACATTTATGTATGTATTTTTAGAAAAATTGCCCAAATTTAACTTTTTGGCCTCGCTCTAGCAAAATTGACCAAATTTGATGATTTTCAGGCATTTTTCAAGTCACGATTGTTTGAAAAAATAAAGACTCTATGTGTATATGTATCATTTTTCTAATTCAACAGACCCAAATGAAAGAGAAAAGTTCAAATATGTGATTGTATCAGGCTTTTCTTGGATGTAATGGGTGTTTGTTTTTGGGCCGAGAACTCGTTAATCAGATGTTGGCAACTGTCAGCAAAGCTTTTTGGTGGATACCATCAGAACGCTCAAACCGGGCAATTTTTTCCATATTAAACCATATATCATACACCATTTTGTTCGTAAAACATTTACGGACAAGAAAAATATTGAAAAGTAAGTTGTCGTGAAAATTGGTTTCGCCTTAAGGCATCGTTCTACAGTTTTAAGGTTATCAACGGGGGCCAAAGAGTTCCCACTTTAGGGAGCAAGTGGAGGTCAGATAGTGTTTTACCCCAAACTTAAAGGTGATAAGGGCCATGAGGATAAGTCTTTCTGTTTTATTTAGCCCATATACTTGGCAGTCAGTCTTTAAAACTCATGTATCCCTACGCAGGGTGCAGAAGGTGGAGTGATCAATTTAAGAGAGGCTGTTCGGTCACTTCCGGGTCCAAGATAGCAATGTTTTCCATGTGTGAATTTCATGAGGTATTATTTCGATCGGCTGTAGCTCGTTTAAAACATGGTGAAGGTGTAGTATTTCAGTTATCTTTTGGTCAGGAATATGATTGTCAAGCTGTAAGTAGTAGTGTAATGTGCCAACAAATTCTCGTTTAAGTTTGACAGGCCGGACACGGTTGGCTGTTTAACATTGGAGTCAATGGGGAAAAAAACTGTATCACGAGACCTTAAGGCGGATGCCATAAAATGTCATTTTCTGTCTTTTTTGGACATTAATAGATCTTGTGCCACTAAGTATTGGGTGGTAAGAACTACTGATCAAGTACATGTCGAAGAAGAGATATTTTGATGCCAAATGTTTCCCCCGTTGCCATGGAAACATGCATATGAAGCCGATATGTTTAAAAAATGGTGAAAATGTCCTTTTTGGACTACTTTTTGGCAAATATCTGATTTGTTTATTGTCATAATACAGATGGAAATGAACATTTATATGTTTTAATGATTTAGCTGTAAATATTGACTACATTTATGTATGTATTTTTAGAAAAATTGCCCAAATTTAACTTTTTGGCCTCGCTCTAGCAAAATTGACCAAATTTGATGATTTTCAGGCATTTTTCAAGTCACGATTGTTTGAAAAAATAAAGACTCTATGTGTATATGTATCATTTTTCTAATTCAACAGACCCAAATGAAAGAGAAAAGTTCAAATATGTGATTGTATCAGGCTTTTCTTGGATGTAATGGGTGTTTGTTTTTGGGCCGAGAACTCGTTAATCAGATGTTGGCAACTGTCAGCAAAGCTTTTTGGTGGATACCATCAGAACGCTCAAACCGGGCAATTTTTTCCATATTAAACCATATATCATACACCATTTTGTTCGTAAAACATTTACGGACAAGAAAAATATTGAAAAGTAAGTTGTCGTGAAAATTGGTTTCGCCTTAAGGCATCGTTCTACAGTTTTAAGGTTATCAACGGGGGCCAAAGAGTTCCCACTTTAGGGAGCAAGTGGAGGTCAGATAGTGTTTTACCCCAAACTTAAAGGTGATAAGGGCCATGAGGATAAGTCTTTCTGTTTTAATTAGCCCATATACTTGGCAGTCAGTCTTTAAAACTCATGTATCCCTACGCAGGGTGCAGAAGGTGGAGTGATCAATTTAAGAGAGGCTGTTCGGTCACTTCCGGGTCCAAGATAGCAATGTTTTCCATGTGTGAATTTCATGAGGTATTATTTCGATCGGCTGTAGCTCGTTTAAAACATGGTGAAGGTGTAGTATTTCAGTTATCTTTTGGTCAGGAATATGATTGTCAAGCTGTAAGTAGTAGTGTAATGTGCCAACAAATTCTCGTTTAAGTTTGACAGGCCGGACACGGTTGGCTGTTTAACATTGGAGTCAATGGGGAAAAAAACTGTATCACGAGACCTTAAGGCGGATGCCATAAAATGTCATTTTCTGTCTTTTTTGGACATTAATAGATCTTGTGCCACTAAGTATTGGGTGGTAAGAACTACTGATCAAGTACATGTCGAAGAAGAGATATTTTGATGCCAAATGTTTCCCCCGTTGCCATGGAAACATGCATATGAAGCCGATATGTTTAAAAAATGGTGAAAATGTCCTTTTTGGACTACTTTTTGGCAAATATCTGATTTGTTTATTGTCATAATACAGATGGAAATGAACATTTATATGTTTTAATGATTTAGCTGTAAATATTGACTACATTTATGTATGTATTTTTAGAAAAATTGCCCAAATTTAACTTTTTGGCCTCGCTCTAGCAAAATTGACCAAATTTGATGATTTTCAGGCATTTTTCAAGTCACGATTGTTTGAAAAAATAAAGACTCTATGTGTATATGTATCATTTTTCTAATTCAACAGACCCAAATGAAAGAGAAAAGTTCAAATATGTGATTGTATCAGGCTTTTCTTGGATGTAATGGGTGTTTGTTTTTGGGCCGAGAACTCGTTAATCAGATGTTGGCAACTGTCAGCAAAGCTTTTTGGTGGATACCATCAGAACGCTCAAACCGGGCAATTTTTTCCATATTAAACCATATATCATACACCATTTTGTTCGTAAAACATTTACGGACAAGAAAAATATTGAAAAGTAAGTTGTCGTGAAAATTGGTTTCGCCTTCAGGCATCGTTCTACAGTTTTAAGGTTATCAACGGGGGCCAAAGAGTTCCCACTTTAGGGAGCAAGTGGAGGTCAGATAGTGTTTTACCCCAAACTTAAAGGTGATAAGGGCCATGAGGATAAGTCTTTCTGTTTTAATTAGCCCATATACTTGGCAGTCAGTCTTTAAAACTCATGTATCCCTACGCAGGGTGCAGAAGGTGGAGTGATCAATTTAAGAGAGGCTGTTCGGTCACTTCCGGGTCCAAGATAGCAATGTTTTCCATGTGTGAATTTCATGAGGTATTATTTCGATCGGCTGTAGCTCGTTTAAAACATGGTGAAGGTGTAGTATTTCAGTTATCTTTTGGTCAGGAATATGATTGTCAAGCTGTAAGTAGTAGTGTAATGTGCCAACAAATTCTCGTTTAAGTTTGACAGGCCGGACACGGTTGGCTGTTTAACATTGGAGTCAATGGGGAAAAAAACTGTATCACGAGACCTTAAGGCGGATGCCATAAAATGTCATTTTCTGTCTTTTTTGGACATTAATAGATCTTGTGCCACTAAGTATTGGGTGGTAAGAACTACTGATCAAGTACATGTCGAAGAAGAGATATTTTGATGCCAAATGTTTCCCCCGTTGCCATGGAAACATGCATATGAAGCCGATATGTTTAAAAAATGGTGAAAATGTCCTTTTTGGACTACTTTTTGGCAAATATCTGATTTGTTTATTGTCATAATACAGATGGAAATGAACATTTATATGTTTTAATGATTTAGCTGTAAATATTGACTACATTTATGTATGTATTTTTAGAAAAATTGCCCAAATTTAACTTTTTGGCCTCGCTCTAGCAAAATTGACCAAATTTGATGATTTTCAGGCATTTTTCAAGTCACGATTGTTTGAAAAAATAAAGACTCTATGTGTATATGTATCATTTTTCTAATTCAACAGACCCAAATGAAAGAGAAAAGTTCAAATATGTGATTGTATCAGGCTTTTCTTGGATGTAATGGGTGTTTGTTTTTGGGCCGAGAACTCGTTAATCAGATGTTGGCAACTGTCAGCAAAGCTTTTTGGTGGATACCATCAGAACGCTCAAACCGGGCAATTTTTTCCATATTAAACCATATATCATACACCATTTTGTTCGTAAAACATTTACGGACAAGAAAAATATTGAAAAGTAAGTTGTCGTGAAAATTGGTTTCGCCTTAAGGCATCGTTCTACAGTTTTAAGGTTATCAACGGGGGCCAAAGAGTTCCCACTTTAGGGAGCAAGTGGAGGTCAGATAGTGTTTTACCCCAAACTTAAAGGTGATAAGGGCCATGAGGATAAGTCTTTCTGTTTTAATTAGCCCATATACTTGGCAGTCAGTCTTTAAAACTCATGTATCCCTACGCAGGGTGCAGAAGGTGGAGTGATCAATTTAAGAGAGGCTGTTCGGTCACTTCCGGGTCCAAGATAGCAATGTTTTCCATGTGTGAATTTCATGAGGTATTATTTCGATCGGCTGTAGCTCGTTTAAAACATGGTGAAGGTGTAGTATTTCAGTTATCTTTTGGTCAGGAATATGATTGTCAAGCTGTAAGTAGTAGTGTAATGTGCCAACAAATTCTCGTTTAAGTTTGACAGGCCGGACACGGTTGGCTGTTTAACATTGGAGTCAATGGGGAAAAAAACTGTATCACGAGACCTTAAGGCGGATGCCATAAAATGTCATTTTCTGTCTTTTTTGGACATTAATAGATCTTGTGCCACTAAGTATTGGGTGGTAAGAACTACTGATCAAGTACATGTCGAAGAAGAGATATTTTGATGCCAAATGTTTCCCCCGTTGCCATGGAAACATGTATATGAAGCCGATATGTTTAAAAAATGGTGAAAATGTCCTTTTTGGACTACTTTTTGGCAAATATCTGATTTGTTTATTGTCATAATACAGATGGAAATGAACATTTATATGTTTTAATGATTTAGCTGTAAATATTGACTACATTTATGTATGTATTTTTAGAAAAATTGCCCAAATTTAACTTTTTGGCCTCGCTCTAGCAAAATTGACCAAATTTGATGATTTTCAGGCATTTTTCAAGTCACGATTGTTTGAAAAAATAAAGACTCTATGTGTATATGTATCATTTTTCTAATTCAACAGACCCAAATGAAAGAGAAAAGTTCAAATATGTGATTGTATCAGGCTTTTCTTGGATGTAATGGGTGTTTGTTTTTGGGCCGAGAACTCGTTAATCAGATGTTGGCAACTGTCAGCAAAGCTTTTTGGTGGATACCATCAGAACGCTCAAACCGGGCAATTTTTTCCATATTAAACCATATATCATACACCATTTTGTTCGTAAAACATTTACGGACAAGAAAAATATTGAAAAGTAAGTTGTCGTGAAAATTGGTTTCGCCTTAAGGCATCGTTCTACAGTTTTAAGGTTATCAACGGGGGCCAAAGAGTTCCCACTTTAGGGAGCAAGTGGAGGTCAGATAGTGTTTTACCCCAAACTTAAAGGTGATAAGGGTCATGAGGATAAGTCTTTCTGTTTTAATTAGCCCATATACTTGGCAGTCAGTCTTTAAAACTCATGTATCCCTACGCAGGGTGCAGAAGGTGGAGTGATCAATTTAAGAGAGGCTGTTCGGTCACTTCCGGGTCCAAGATAGCAATGTTTTCCATGTGTGAATTTCATGAGGTATTATTTCGATCGGCTGTAGCTCGTTTAAAACATGGTGAAGGTGTAGTATTTCAGTTATCTTTTGGTCAGGAATATGATTGTCAAGCTGTAAGTAGTAGTGTAATGTGCCAACAAATTCTCGTTTAAGTTTGACAGGCCGGACACGGTTGGCTGTTTAACATTGGAGTCAATGGGGAAAAAAACTGTATCACGAGACCTTAAGGCGGATGCCATAAAATGTCATTTTCTGTCTTTTTTGGACATTAATAGATCTTGTGCCACTAAGTATTGGGTGGTAAGAACTACTGATCAAGTACATGTCGAAGAAGAGATATTTTGATGCCAAATGTTTCCCCCGTTGCCATGGAAACATGCATATGAAGCCGATATGTTTAAAAAATGGTGAAAATGTCCTTTTTGGACTACTTTTTGGCAAATATCTGATTTGTTTATTGTCATAATACAGATGGAAATGAACATTTATATGTTTTAATGATTTAGCTGTAAATATTGACTACATTTATGTATGTATTTTTAGAAAAATTGCCCAAATTTAACTTTTTGGCCTCGCTCTAGCAAAATTGACCAAATTTGATGATTTTCAGGCATTTTTCAAGTCACGATTGTTTGAAAAAATAAAGACTCTATGTGTATATGTATCATTTTTCTAATTCAACAGACCCAAATGAAAGAGAAAAGTTCAAATATGTGATTGTATCAGGCTTTTCTTGGATGTAATGGGTGTTTGTTTTTGGGCCGAGAACTCGTTAATCAGATGTTGGCAACTGTCAGCAAAGCTTTTTGGTGGATACCATCAGAACGCTCAAACCGGGCAATTTTTTCCATATTAAACCATATATCATACACCATTTTGTTTGTAAAACATTTACGGACAAGAAAAATATTGAAAAGTAAGTTGTCGTGAAAATTGGTTTCGCCTTAAGGCATCGTTCTACAGTTTTAAGGTTATCAAGGGGGGCCAAAGAGTTCCCACTTTAGGGAGCAAGTGGAGGTCAGATAGTGTTTTACCCCAAACTTAAAGGTGATAAGGGCCATGAGGATAAGTCTTTCTGTTTTAATTAGCCCATATACTTGGCAGTCAGTCTTTAAAACTCATGTATCCCTACGCAGGGTGCAGAAGGTGGAGTGATCAATTTAAGAGAGGCTGTTCGGTCACTTCCGGGTCCAAGATAGCAATGTTTTCCATGTGTGAATTTCATGAGGTATTATTTCGATCGGCTGTAGCTCGTTTAAAACATGGTGAAGGTGTAGTATTTCAGTTATCTTTTGGTCAGGAATATGATTGTCAAGCTGTAAGTAGTAGTGTAATGTGCCAACAAATTCTCGTTTAAGTTTGACAGGCCGGACACGGTTGGCTGTTTAACATTGGAGTCAATGGGGAAAAAAACTGTATCACGAGACCTTAAGGCGGATGCCATAAAATGTCATTTTCTGTCTTTTTTGGACATTAATAGATCTTGTGCCACTAAGTATTGGGTGGTAAGAACTACTGATCAAGTACATGTCGAAGAAGAGATATTTTGATGCCAAATGTTTCCCCCGTTGCCATGGAAACATGCATATGAAGCCGATATGTTTAAAAAATGGTGAAAATGTCCTTTTTGGACTACTTTTTGGCAAATATCTGATTTGTTTATTGTCATAATACAGATGGAAATGAACATTTATATGTTTTAATGATTTAGCTGTAAATATTGACTACATTTATGTATGTATTTTTAGAAAAATTGATCAAATTTAACTTTTTGGCCTCGCTCTAGCAAAATTGACCAAATTTGATGATTTTCAGGCATTTTTCAAGTCACGATTGTTTGAAAAAATAAAGACTCTATGTGTATATGTATCATTTTTCTAATTCAACAGACCCAAATGAAAGAGAAAAGTTCAAATATGTGATTGTATCAGGCTTTTCTTGGATGTAATGGGTGTTTGTTTTTGGGCCGAGAACTCGTTAATCAGATGTTGGCAACTGTCAGCAAAGCTTTTTGGTGGATACCATCAGAACGCTCAAACCGGGCAATTTTTTCCATATTAAACCATATATCATACACCATTTTGTTCGTAAAACATTTACGGACAAGAAAAATATTGAAAAGTAAGTTGTCGTGAAAATTGGTTTCGCCTTAAGGCATCGTTCTACAGTTTTAAGGTTATCAACGGGGGCCAAAGAGTTCCCACTTTAGGGAGCAAGTGGAGGTCAGATAGTGTTTTACCCCAAACTTAAAGGTGATAAGGGCCATGAGGATAAGTCTTTCTGTTTTAATTAGCCCATATACTTGGCAGTCAGTCTTTAAAACTCATGTATCCCTACGCAGGGTGCAGAAGGTGGAGTGATCAATTTAAGAGAGGCTGTTCGGTCACTTCCGGGTCCAAGATAGCAATGTTTTCCATGTGTGAATTTCATGAGGTATTATTTCGATCGGCTGTAGCTCGTTTAAAACATGGTGAAGGTGTAGTATTTCAGTTATCTTTTGGTCAGGAATATGATTGTCAAGCTGTAAGTAGTAGTGTAATGTGCCAACAAATTCTCGTTTAAGTTTGACAGGCCGGACACGGTTGGCTGTTTAACATTGGAGTCAATGGGGAAAAAAACTGTATCACGAGACCTTAAGGCGGATGCCATAAAATGTCATTTTCTGTCTTTTTTGGACATTAATAGATCTTGTGCCACTAAGTATTGGGTGGTAAGAACTACTGATCAAGTACATGTCGAAGAAGAGATATTTTGATGCCAAATGTTTCCCCCGTTGCCATGGAAACATGCATATGAAGCCGATATGTTTAAAAAATGGTGAAAATGTCCTTTTTGGACTACTTTTTGGCAAATATCTGATTTGTTTATTGTCATAATACAGATGGAAATGAACATTTATATGTTTTAATGATTTAGCTGTAAATATTGACTACATTTATGTATGTATTTTTAGAAAAATTGCCCAAATTTAACTTTTTGGCCTCGCTCTAGCAAAATTGACCAAATTTGATGATTTTCAGGCATTTTTCAAGTCACGATTGTTTGAAAAAATAAAGACTCTATGTGTATATGTATCATTTTTCTAATTCAACAGACCCAAATGAAAGAGAAAAGTTCAAATATGTGATTGTATCAGGCTTTTCTTGGATGTAATGGGTGTTTGTTTTTGGGCCGAGAACTCGTTAATCAGATGTTGGCAACTGTCAGCAAAGCTTTTTGGTGGATACCATCAGAACGCTCAAACCGGGCAATTTTTTCCATATTAAACCATATATCATACACCATTTTGTTCGTAAAACATTTACGGACAAGAAAAATATTGAAAAGTAAGTTGTCGTGAAAATTGGTTTCGCCTTAAGGCATCGTTCTACAGTTTTAAGGTTATCAACGGGGGCCAAAGAGTTCCCACTTTAGGGAGCAAGTGGAGGTCAGATAGTGTTTTACCCCAAACTTAAAGGTGATAAGGGCCATGAGGATAAGTCTTTCTGTTTTAATTAGCCCATATACTTGGCAGTCAGTCTTTAAAACTCATGTATCCCTACGCAGGGTGCAGAAGGTGGAGTGATCAATTTAAGAGAGGCTGTTCGGTCACTTCCGGGTCCAAGATAGCAATGTTTTCCATGTGTGAATTTCATGAGGTATTATTTCGATCGGCTGTAGCTCGTTTAAAACATGGTGAAGGTGTAGTATTTCAGTTATCTTTTGGTCAGGAATATGATTGTCAAGCTGTAAGTAGTAGTGTAATGTGCCAACAAATTCTCGTTTAAGTTTGACAGGCCGGACACGGTTGGCTGTTTAACATTGGAGTCAATGGGGAAAAAAACTGTATCACAAGACCTTAAGGCGGATGCCATAAAATGTCATTTTCTGTCTTTTTTGGACATTAATAGATCTTGTGCCACTAAGTATTGGGTGGTAAGAACTACTGATCAAGTACATGTCGAAGAAGAGATATTTTGATGCCAAATGTTTCCCCCGTTGCCATGGAAACATGCATATGAAGCCGATATGTTTAAAAAATGGTGAAAATGTCCTTTTTGGACTACTTTTTGGCAAATATCTGATTTGTTTATTGTCATAATACAGATGGAAATGAACATTTATATGTTTTAATGATTTAGCTGTAAATATTGACTACATTTATGTATGTATTTTTAGAAAAATTGCCCAAATTTAACTTTTTGGCCTCGCTCTAGCAAAATTGACCAAATTTGATGATTTTCAGGCATTTTTCAAGTCACGATTGTTTGAAAAAATAAAGACTCTATGTGTATATGTATCATTTTTCTAATTCAACAGACCCAAATGAAAGAGAAAAGTTCAAATATGTGATTGTATCAGGCTTTTCTTGGATGTAATGGGTGTTTGTTTTTGGGCCGAGAACTCGTTAATCAGATGTTGGCAACTGTCAGCAAAGCTTTTTGGTGGATACCATCAGAACGCTCAAACCGGGCAATTTTTTCCATATTAAACCATATATCATACACCATTTTGTTCGTAAAACATTTACGGACAAGAAAAATATTGAAAAGTAAGTTGTCGTGAAAATTGGTTTCGCCTTAAGGCATCGTTCTACAGTTTTAAGGTTATCAACGGGGGCCAAAGAGTTCCCACTTTAGGGAGCAAGTGGAGGTCAGATAGTGTTTTACCCCAAACTTAAAGGTGATAAGGGCCATGAGGATAAGTCTTTCTGTTTTAATTAGCCCATATACTTGGCAGTCAGTCTTTAAAACTCATGTATCCCTACGCAGGGTGCAGAAGGTGGAGTGATCAATTTAAGAGAGGCTGTTCGGTCACTTCCGGGTCCAAGATAGCAATGTTTTCCATGTGTGAATTTCATGAGGTATTATTTCGATCGGCTGTAGCTCGTTTAAAACATGGTGAAGGTGTAGTATTTCAGTTATCTTTTGGTCAGGAATATGATTGTCAAGCTGTAAGTAGTAGTGTAATGTGCCAACAAATTCTCGTTTAAGTTTGACAGGCCGGACACGGTTGGCTGTTTAACATTGGAGTCAATGGGGAAAAAAACTGTATCACGAGACCTTAAGGCGGATGCCATAAAATGTCATTTTCTGTCTTTTTTGGACATTAATAGATCTTGTGCCACTAAGTATTGGGTGGTAAGAACTACTGATCAAGTACATGTCGAAGAAGAGATATTTTGATGCCAAATGTTTCCCCCGTTGCCATGGAAACATGCATATGAAGCCGATATGTTTAAAAAATGGTGAAAATGTCCTTTTTGGACTACTTTTTGGCAAATATCTGATTTGTTTATTGTCATAATACAGATGGAAATGAACATTTATATGTTTTAATGATTTAGCTGTAAATATTGACTACATTTATGTATGTATTTTTAGAAAAATTGCCCAAATTTAACTTTTTGGCCTCGCTCTAGCAAAATTGACCAAATTTGATGATTTTCAGGCATTTTTCAAGTCACGATTGTTTGAAAAAATAAAGACTCTATGTGTATATGTATCATTTTTCTAATTCAACAGACCCAAATGAAAGAGAAAAGTTCAAATATGTGATTGTATCAGGCTTTTCTTGGATGTAATGGGTGTTTGTTTTTGGGCCGAGAACTCGTTAATCAGATGTTGGCAACTGTCAGCAAAGCTTTTTGGTGGATACCATCAGAACGCTCAAACCGGGCAATTTTTTCCATATTAAACCATATATCATACACCATTTTGTTCGTAAAACATTTACGGACAAGAAAAATATTGAAAAGTAAGTTGTCGTGAAAATTGGTTTCGCCTTAAGGCATCGTTCTACAGTTTTAAGGTTATCAACGGGGGCCAAAGAGTTCCCACTTTAGGGAGCAAGTGGAGGTCAGATAGTGTTTTACCCCAAACTTAAAGGTGATAAGGGCCATGAGGATAAGTCTTTCTGTTTTAATTAGCCCATATACTTGGCAGTCAGTCTTTAAAACTCATGTATCCCTACGCAGGGTGCAGAAGGTGGAGTGATCAATTTAAGAGAGGCTGTTCGGTCACTTCCGGGTCCAAGATAGCAATGTTTTCCATGTGTGAATTTCATGAGGTATTATTTCGATCGGCTGTAGCTCGTTTAAAACATGGTGAAGGTGTAGTATTTCAGTTATCTTTTGGTCAGGAATATGATTGTCAAGCTGTAAGTAGTAGTGTAATGTGCCAACAAATTCTCGTTTAAGTTTGACAGGCCGGACACGGTTGGCTGTTTAACATTGGAGTCAATGGGGAAAAAAACTGTATCACGAGACCTTAAGGCGGATGCCATAAAATGTCATTTTCTGTCTTTTTTGGACATTAATAGATCTTGTGCCACTAAGTATTGGGTGGTAAGAACTACTGATCAAGTACATGTCGAAGAAGAGATATTTTGATGCCAAATGTTTCCCCCGTTGCCATGGAAACATGCATATGAAGCCGATATGTTTAAAAAATGGTGAAAATGTCCTTTTTGGACTACTTTTTGGCAAATATCTGATTTGTTTATTGTCATAATACAGATGAAAATGAACATTTATATGTTTTAATGATTTAGCTGTAAATATTGACTACATTTATGTATGTATTTTTAGAAAAATTGCCCAAATTTAACTTTTTGGCCTCGCTCTAGCAAAATTGACCAAATTTGATGATTTTCAGGCATTTTTCAAGTCACGATTGTTTGAAAAAATAAAGACTCTATGTGTATATGTATCATTTTTCTAATTCAACAGACCCAAATGAAAGAGAAAAGTTCAAATATGTGATTGTATCAGGCTTTTCTTGGATGTAATGGGTGTTTGTTTTTGGGCCGAGAACTCGTTAATCAGATGTTGGCAACTGTCAGCAAAGCTTTTTGGTGGATACCATCAGAACGCTCAAACCGGGCAATTTTTTCCATATTAAACCATATATCATACACCATTTTGTTCGTAAAACATTTACGGACAAGAAAAATATTGAAAAGTAAGTTGTCGTGAAAATTGGTTTCGCCTTAAGGCATCGTTCTACAGTTTTAAGGTTATCAACGGGGGCCAAAGAGTTCCCACTTTAGGGAGCAAGTGGAGGTCAGATAGTGTTTTACCCCAAACTTAAAGGTGATAAGGGCCATGAGGATAAGTCTTTCTGTTTTAATTAGCCCATATACTTGGCAGTCAGTCTTTAAAACTCATGTATCCCTACGCAGGGTGCAGAAGGTGGAGTGATCAATTTAAGAGAGGCTGTTCGGTCACTTCCGGGTCCAAGATAGCAATGTTTTCCATGTGTGAATTTCATGAGGTATTATTTCGATCGGCTGTAGCTCGTTTAAAACATGGTGAAGGTGTAGTATTTCAGTTATCTTTTGGTCAGGAATATGATTGTCAAGCTGTAAGTAGTAGTGTAATGTGCCAACAAATTCTCGTTTAAGTTTGACAGGCCGGACACGGTTGGCTGTTTAACATTGGAGTCAATGGGGAAAAAAACTGTATCACGAGACCTTAAGGCGGATGCCATAAAATGTCATTTTCTGTCTTTTTTGGACATTAATAGATCTTGTGCCACTAAGTATTGGGTGGTAAGAACTACTGATCAAGTACATGTCGAAGAAGAGATATTTTGATGCCAAATGTTTCCCCCGTTGCCATGGAAACATGCATATGAAGCCGATATGTTTAAAAAATGGTGAAAATGTCCTTTTTGGACTACTTTTTGGCAAATATCTGATTTGTTTATTGTCATAATACAGATGGAAATGAACATTTATATGTTTTAATGATTTAGCTGTAAATATTGACTACATTTATGTATGTATTTTTAGAAAAATTGCCCAAATTTAACTTTTTGGCCTCGCTCTAGCAAAATTGACCAAATTTGATGATTTTCAGGCATTTTTCAAGTCACGATTGTTTGAAAAAATAAAGACTCTATGTGTATATGTATCATTTTTCTAATTCAACAGACCCAAATGAAAGAGAAAAGTTCAAATATGTGATTGTATCAGGCTTTTCTTGGATGTAATGGGTGTTTGTTTTTGGGCCGAGAACTCGTTAATCAGATGTTGGCAACTGTCAGCAAAGCTTTTTGGTGGATACCATCAGAACGCTCAAACCGGGCAATTTTTTCCATATTAAACCATATATCATACACCATTTTGTTCGTAAAACATTTACGGACAAGAAAAATATTGAAAAGTAAGTTGTCGTGAAAATTGGTTTCGCCTTAAGGCGGATGCCATAAAATGTCATTTTCTGTCTTTTTTGGACATTAATAGATCTTGTGCCACTAAGTATTGGGTGGTAAGAACTACTGATCAAGTACATGTCGAAGAAGAGATATTTTGATGCCAAATGTTTCCCCCGTTGCCATGGAAACATGCATATGAAGCCGATATGTTTAAAAAATGGTGAAAATGTCCTTTTTGGACTACTTTTTGGCAAATATCTGATTTGTTTATTGTCATAATACAGATGGAAATGAACATTTATATGTTTTAATGATTTAGCTGTAAATATTGACTACATTTATGTATGTATTTTTAGAAAAATTGCCCAAATTTAACTTTTTGGCCTCGCTCTAGCAAAATTGACCAAATTTGATGATTTTCAGGCATTTTTCAAGTCACGATTGTTTGAAAAAATAAAGACTCTATGTGTATATGTATCATTTTTCTAATTCAACAGACCCAAATGAAAGAGAAAAGTTCAAATATGTGATTGTATCAGGCTTTTCTTGGATGTAATGGGTGTTTGTTTTTGGGCCGAGAACTCGTTAATCAGATGTTGGCAACTGTCAGCAAAGCTTTTTGGTGGATACCATCAGAACGCTCAAACCGGGCAATTTTTTCCATATTAAACCATATATCATACACCATTTTGTTCGTAAAACATTTACGGACAAGAAAAATATTGAAAAGTAAGTTGTCGTGAAAATTGGTTTCGCCTTAAGGCGGATGCCATAAAATGTCATTTTCTGTCTTTTTTGGACATTAATAGATCTTGTGCCACTAAGTATTGGGTGGTAAGAACTACTGATCAAGTACATGTCGAAGAAGAGATATTTTGATGCCAAATGTTTCCCCCGTTGCCATGGAAACATGCATATGAAGCCGATATGTTTAAAAAATGGTGAAAATGTCCTTTTTGGACTACTTTTTGGCAAATATCTGATTTGTTTATTGTCATAATACAGATGGAAATGAACATTTATATGTTTTAATGATTTAGCTGTAAATATTGACTACATTTATGTATGTATTTTTAGAAAAATTGCCCAAATTTAACTTTTTGGCCTCGCTCTAGCAAAATTGACCAAATTTGATGATTTTCAGGCATTTTTCAAGTCACGATTGTTTGAAAAAATAAAGACTCTATGTGTATATGTATCATTTTTCTAATTCAACAGACCCAAATGAAAGAGAAAAGTTCAAATATGTGATTGTATCAGGCTTTTCTTGGATGTAATGGGTGTTTGTTTTTGGGCCGAGAACTCGTTAATCAGATGTTGGCAACTGTCAGCAAAGCTTTTTGGTGGATACCATCAGAACGCTCAAACCGGGCAATTTTTTCCATATTAAACCATATATCATACACCATTTTGTTCGTAAAACATTTACGGACAAGAAAAATATTGAAAAGTAAGTTGTCGTGAAAATTGGTTTCGCCTTAAGGCATCGTTCTACAGTTTTAAGGTTATCAACGGGGGCCAAAGAGTTCCCACTTTAGGGAGCAAGTGGAGGTCAGATAGTGTTTTACCCCAAACTTAAAGGTGATAAGGGCCATGAGGATAAGTCTTTCTGTTTTAATTAGCCCATATACTTGGCAGTCAGTCTTTAAAACTCATGTATCCCTACGCAGGGTGCAGAAGGTGGAGTGATCAATTTAAGAGAGGCTGTTCGGTCACTTCCGGGTCCAAGATAGCAATGTTTTCCATGTGTGAATTTCATGAGGTATTATTTCGATCGGCTGTAGCTCGTTTAAAACATGGTGAAGGTGTAGTATTTCAGTTATCTTTTGGTCAGGAATATGATTGTCAAGCTGTAAGTAGTAGTGTAATGTGCCAACAAATTCTCGTTTAAGTTTGACAGGCCGGACACGGTTGGCTGTTTAACATTGGAGTCAATGGGGAAAAAAACTGTATCACGAGACCTTAAGGCGGATGCCATAAAATGTCATTTTCTGTCTTTTTTGGACATTAATAGATCTTGTGCCACTAAGTATTGGGTGGTAAGAACTACTGATCAAGTACATGTCGAAGAAGAGATATTTTGATGCCAAATGTTTCCCCCGTTGCCATGGAAACATGCATATGAAGCCGATATGTTTAAAAAATGGTGAAAATGTCCTTTTTGGACTACTTTTTGGCAAATATCTGATTTGTTTATTGTCATAATACAGATGGAAATGAACATTTATATGTTTTAATGATTTAGCTGTAAATATTGACTACATTTATGTATGTATTTTTAGAAAAATTGCCCAAATTTAACTTTTTGGCCTCGCTCTAGCAAAATTGACCAAATTTGATGATTTTCAGGCATTTTTCAAGTCACGATTGTTTGAAAAAATAAAGACTCTATGTGTATATGTATCATTTTTCTAATTCAACAGACCCAAATGAAAGAGAAAAGTTCAAATATGTGATTGTATCAGGCTTTTCTTGGATGTAATGGGTGTTTGTTTTTGGGCCGAGAACTCGTTAATCAGATGTTGGCAACTGTCAGCAAAGCTTTTTGGTGGATACCATCAGAACGCTCAAACCGGGCAATTTTTTCCATATTAAACCATATATCATACACCATTTTGTTCGTAAAACATTTACGGACAAGAAAAATATTGAAAAGTAAGTTGTCGTGAAAATTGGTTTCGCCTTAAGGCGGATGCCATAAAATGTCATTTTCTGTCTTTTTTGGACATTAATAGATCTTGTGCCACTAAGTATTGGGTGGTAAAAACTACTGATCAAGTACATGTCGAAGAAGAGATATTTTGATGCTAAATGTTTCCCCCGTTGCCATGGAAACATGCATATGAAGCCGATATGTTTAAAAAATGGTGAAAATGTCCTTTTTGGACTACTTTTTGGCAAATATCTGATTTGTTTATTGTCATAATACAGATGGAAATGAACATTTATATGTTTTAATGATTTAGCTGTAAATATTGACTACATTTATGTATGTATTTTTAGAAAAATTGCCCAAATTTAACTTTTTGGCCTCGCTCTAGCAAAATTGACCAAATTTGATGATTTTCAGGCATTTTTCAAGTCACGATTGTTTGAAAAAATAAAGACTCTATGTGTATATGTATCATTTTTCTAATTCAACAGACCCAAATGAAAGAGAAAAGTTCAAATATGTGATTGTATCAGGCTTTTCTTGGATGTAATGGGTGTTTGTTTTTGGGCCGAGAACTCGTTAATCAGATGTTGGCAACTGTCAGCAAAGCTTTTTGGTGGATACCATCAGAACGCTCAAACCGGGCAATTTTTTCCATATTAAACCATATATCATACACCATTTTGTTCGTAAAACATTTACGGACAAGAAAAATATTGAAAAGTAAGTTGTCGTGAAAATTGGTTTCGCCTTAAGGCATCGTTCTACAGTTTTAAGGTTATCAACGGGGGCCAAAGAGTTCCCACTTTAGGGAGCAAGTGGAGGTCAGATAGTGTTTTACCCCAAACTTAAAGGTGATAAGGGCCATGAGGATAAGTCTTTCTGTTTTAATTAGCCCATATACTTGGCAGTCAGTCTTTAAAACTCATGTATCCCTACGCAGGGTGCAGAAGGTGGAGTGATCAATTTAAGAGAGGCTGTTCGGTCACTTCCGGGTCCAAGATAGCAATGTTTTCCATGTGTGAATTTCATGAGGTATTATTTCGATCGGCTGTAGCTCGTTTAAAACATGGTGAAGGTGTAGTATTTCAGTTATCTTTTGGTCAGGAATATGATTGTCAAGCTGTAAGTAGTAGTGTAATGTGCCAACAAATTCTCGTTTAAGTTTGACAGGCCGGACACGGTTGGCTGTTTAACATTGGAGTCAATGGGGAAAAAAACTGTATCACGAGACCTTAAGCAGATGCCATAAAATGTCATTTTCTGTCTTTTTTGGACATTAATAGATCTTGTGCCACTAAGTATTGGGTGGTAAGAACTACTGATCAAGTACATGTCGAAGAAGAGATATTTTGATGCCAAATGTTTCCCCCGTTGCCATGGAAACATGCATATGAAGCCGATATGTTTAAAAAATGGTGAAAATGTCCTTTTTGGACTACTTTTTGGCAAATATCTGATTTGTTTATTGTCATAATACAGATGGAAATGAACATTTATATGTTTTAATGATTTAGCTGTAAATATTGACTACATTTATGTATGTATTTTTAGAAAAATTGCCCAAATTTAACTTTTTGGCCTCGCTCTAGCAAAATTGACCAAATTTGATGATTTTCAGGCATTTTTCAAGTCACGATTGTTTGAAAAAATAAAGACTCTATGTGTATATGTATCATTTTTCTAATTCAACAGACCCAAATGAAAGAGAAAAGTTCAAATATGTGATTGTATCAGGCTTTTCTTGGATGTAATGGGTGTTTGTTTTTGGGCCGAGAACTCGTTAATCAGATGTTGGCAACTGTCAGCAAAGCTTTTTGGTGGATACCATCAGAACGCTCAAACCGGGCAATTTTTTCCATATTAAACCATATATCATACACCATTTTGTTCGTAAAACATTTACGGACAAGAAAAATATTGAAAAGTAAGTTGTCGTGAAAATTGGTTTCGCCTTAAGGCATCGTTCTACAGTTTTAAGGTTATCAACGGGGGCCAAAGAGTTCCCACTTTAGGGAGCAAGTGGAGGTCAGATAGTGTTTTACCCCAAACTTAAAGGTGATAAGGGCCATGAGGATAAGTCTTTCTGTTTTAATTAGCCCATATACTTGGCAGTCAGTCTTTAAAACTCATGTATCCCTACGCAGGGTGCAGAAGGTGGAGTGATCAATTTAAGAGAGGCTGTTCGGTCACTTCCGGGTCCAAGATAGCAATGTTTTCCATGTGTGAATTTCATGAGGTATTATTTCGATCGGCTGTAGCTCGTTTAAAACATGGTGAAGGTGTAGTATTTCAGTTATCTTTTGGTCAGGAATATGATTGTCAAGCTGTAAGTAGTAGTGTAATGTGCCAACAAATTCTCGTTTAAGTTTGACAGGCCGGACACGGTTGGCTGTTTAACATTGGAGTCAATGGGGAAAAAAACTGTATCACGAGACCTTAAGGCGGATGCCATAAAATGTCATTTTCTGTCTTTTTTGGACATTAATAGATCTTGTGCCACTAAGTATTGGGTGGTAAGAACTACTGATCAAGTACATGTCGAAGAAGAGATATTTTGATGCCAAATGTTTCCCCCGTTGCCATGGAAACATGCATATGAAGCCGATATGTTTAAAAAATGGTGAAAATGTCCTTTTTGGACTACTTTTTGGCAAATATCTGATTTGTTTATTGTCATAATACAGATGGAAATGAACATTTATATGTTTTAATGATTTAGCTGTAAATATTGACTACATTTATGTATGTATTTTTAGAAAAATTGCCCAAATTTAACTTTTTGGCCTCGCTCTAGCAAAATTGACCAAATTTGATGATTTTCAGGCATTTTTCAAGTCACGATTGTTTGAAAAAATAAAGACTCTATGTGTATATGTATCATTTTTCTAATTCAACAGACCCAAATGAAAGAGAAAAGTTCAAATATGTGATTGTATCAGGCTTTTCTTGGATGTAATGGGTGTTTGTTTTTGGGCCGAGAACTCGTTAATCAGATGTTGGCAACTGTCAGCAAAGCTTTTTGGTGGATACCATCAGAACGCTCAAACCGGGCAATTTTTTCCATATTAAACCATATATCATACACCATTTTGTTCGTAAAACATTTACGGACAAGAAAAATATTGAAAAGTAAGTTGTCGTGAAAATTGGTTTCGCCTTAAGGCATCGTTCTACAGTTTTAAGGTTATCAACGGGGGCCAAAGAGTTCCCACTTTAGGGAGCAAGTGGAGGTCAGATAGTGTTTTACCCCAAACTTAAAGGTGATAAGGGCCATGAGGATAAGTCTTTCTGTTTTAATTAGCCCATATACTTGGCAGTCAGTCTTTAAAACTCATGTATCCCTACGCAGGGTGCAGAAGGTGGAGTGATCAATTTAAGAGAGGCTGTTCGGTCACTTCCGGGTCCAAGATAGCAATGTTTTCCATGTGTGAATTTCATGAGGTATTATTTCGATCGGCTGTAGCTCGTTTAAAACATGGTGAAGGTGTAGTATTTCAGTTATCTTTTGGTCAGGAATATGATTGTCAAGCTGTAAGTAGTAGTGTAATGTGCCAACAAATTCTCGTTTAAGTTTGACAGGCCGGACACGGTTGGCTGTTTAACATTGGAGTCAATGGGGAAAAAAACTGTATCACGAGACCTTAAGGCGGATGCCATAAAATGTCATTTTCTGTCTTTTTTGGACATTAATAGATCTTGTGCCACTAAGTATTGGGTGGTAAGAACTACTGATCAAGTACATGTCGAAGAAGAGATATTTTGATGCCAAATGTTTCCCCCGTTGCCATGGAAACATGCATATGAAGCCGATATGTTTAAAAAATGGTGAAAATGTCCTTTTTGGACTACTTTTTGGCAAATATCTGATTTGTTTATTGTCATAATACAGATGGAAATGAACATTTATATGTTTTAATGATTTAGCTGTAAATATTGACTACATTTATGTATGTATTTTTAGAAAAATTGCCCAAATTTAACTTTTTGGCCTCGCTCTAGCAAAATTGACCAAATTTGATGATTTTCAGGCATTTTTCAAGTCACGATTGTTTGAAAAAATAAAGACTCTATGTGTATATGTATCATTTTTCTAATTCAACAGACCCAAATGAAAGAGAAAAGTTCAAATATGTGATTGTATCAGGCTTTTCTTGGATGTAATGGGTGTTTGTTTTTGGGCCGAGAACTCGTTAATCAGATGTTGGCAACTGTCAGCAAAGCTTTTTGGTGGATACCATCAGAACGCTCAAACCGGGCAATTTTTTCCATATTAAACCATATATCATACACCATTTTGTTCGTAAAACATTTACGGACAAGAAAAATATTGAAAAGTAAGTTGTCGTGAAAATTGGTTTCGCCTTAAGGCATCGTTCTACAGTTTTAAGGTTATCAACGGGGGCCAAAGAGTTCCCACTTTAGGGAGCAAGTGGAGGTCAGATAGTGTTTTACCCCAAACTTAAAGGTGATAAGGGCCATGAGGATAAGTCTTTCTGTTTTAATTAGCCCATATACTTGGCAGTCAGTCTTTAAAACTCATGTATCCCTACGCAGGGTGCAGAAGGTGGAGTGATCAATTTAAGAGAGGCTGTTCGGTCACTTCCGGGTCCAAGATAGCAATGTTTTCCATGTGTGAATTTCATGAGGTATTATTTCGATCGGCTGTAGCTCGTTTAAAACATGGTGAAGGTGTAGTATTTCAGTTATCTTTTGGTCAGGAATATGATTGTCAAGCTGTAAGTAGTAGTGTAATGTGCCAACAAATTCTCGTTTAAGTTTGACAGGCCGGACACGGTTGGCTGTTTAACATTGGAGTCAATGGGGAAAAAAACTGTATCACGAGACCTTAAGGCGGATGCCATAAAATGTCATTTTCTGTCTTTTTTGGACATTAATAGATCTTGTGCCACTAAGTATTGGGTGGTAAGAACTACTGATCAAGTACATGTCGAAGAAGAGATATTTTGATGCCAAATGTTTCCCCCGTTGCCATGGAAACATGCATATGAAGCCGATATGTTTAAAAAATGGTGAAAATGTCCTTTTTGGACTACTTTTTGGCAAATATCTGATTTGTTTATTGTCATAATACAGATGGAAATGAACATTTATATGTTTTAATGATTTAGCTGTAAATATTGACTACATTTATGTATGTATTTTTAGAAAAATTGCCCAAATTTAACTTTTTGGCCTCGCTCTAGCAAAATTGACCAAATTTGATGATTTTCAGGCATTTTTCAAGTCACGATTGTTTGAAAAAATAAAGACTCTATGTGTATATGTATCATTTTTCTAATTCAACAGACCCAAATGAAAGAGAAAAGTTCAAATATGTGATTGTATCAGGCTTTTCTTGGATGTAATGGGTGTTTGTTTTTGGGCCGAGAACTCGTTAATCAGATGTTGGCAACTGTCAGCAAAGCTTTTTGGTGGATACCATCAGAACGCTCAAACCGGGCAATTTTTTCCATATTAAACCATATATCATACACCATTTTGTTCGTAAAACATTTACGGACAAGAAAAATATTGAAAAGTAAGTTGTCGTGAAAATTGGTTTCGCCTTAAGGCATCGTTCTACAGTTTTAAGGTTATCAACGGGGGCCAAAGAGTTCCCACTTTAGGGAGCAAGTGGAGGTCAGATAGTGTTTTACCCCAAACTTAAAGGTGATAAGGGCCATGAGGATAAGTCTTTCTGTTTTAATTAGCCCATATACTTGGCAGTCAGTCTTTAAAACTCATGTATCCCTACGCAGGGTGCAGAAGGTGGAGTGATCAATTTAAGAGAGGCTGTTCGGTCACTTCCGGGTCCAAGATAGCAATGTTTTCCATGTGTGAATTTCATGAGGTATTATTTCGATCGGCTGTAGCTCGTTTAAAACATGGTGAAGGTGTAGTATTTCAGTTATCTTTTGGTCAGGAATATGATTGTCAAGCTGTAAGTAGTAGTGTAATGTGCCAACAAATTCTCGTTTAAGTTTGACAGGCCGGACACGGTTGGCTGTTTAACATTGGAGTCAATGGGGAAAAAAACTGTATCACGAGACCTTAAGGCGGATGCCATAAAATGTCATTTTCTGTCTTTTTTGGACATTAATAGATCTTGTGCCACTAAGTATTGGGTGGTAAGAACTACTGATCAAGTACATGTCGAAGAAGAGATATTTTGATGCCAAATGTTTCCCCCGTTGCCATGGAAACATGCATATGAAGCCGATATGTTTAAAAAATGGTGAAAATGTCCTTTTTGGACTACTTTTTGGCAAATATCTGATTTGTTTATTGTCATAATACAGATGGAAATGAACATTTATATGTTTTAATGATTTAGCTGTAAATATTGACTACATTTATGTATGTATTTTTAGAAAAATTGCCCAAATTTAACTTTTTGGCCTCGCTCTAGCAAAATTGACCAAATTTGATGATTTTCAGGCATTTTTCAAGTCACGATTGTTTGAAAAAATAAAGACTCTATGTGTATATGTATCATTTTTCTAATTCAACAGACCCAAATGAAAGAGAAAAGTTCAAATATGTGATTGTATCAGGCTTTTCTTGGATGTAATGGGTGTTTGTTTTTGGGCCGAGAACTCGTTAATCAGATGTTGGCAACTGTCAGCAAAGCTTTTTGGTGGATACCATCAGAACGCTCAAACCGGGCAATTTTTTCCATATTAAACCATATATCATACACCATTTTGTTCGTAAAACATTTACGGACAAGAAAAATATTGAAAAGTAAGTTGTCGTGAAAATTGGTTTCGCCTTCAGGCATCGTTCTACAGTTTTAAGGTTATCAACGGGGGCCAAAGAGTTCCCACTTTAGGGAGCAAGTGGAGGTCAGATAGTGTTTTACCCCAAACTTAAAGGTGATAAGGGCCATGAGGATAAGTCTTTCTGTTTTAATTAGCCCATATACTTGGCAGTCAGTCTTTAAAACTCATGTATCCCTACGCAGGGTGCAGAAGGTGGAGTGATCAATTTAAGAGAGGCTGTTCGGTCACTTCCGGGTCCAAGATAGCAATGTTTTCCATGTGTGAATTTCATGAGGTATTATTTCGATCGGCTGTAGCTCGTTTAAAACATGGTGAAGGTGTAGTATTTCAGTTATCTTTTGGTCAGGAATATGATTGTCAAGCTGTAAGTAGTAGTGTAATGTGCCAACAAATTCTCGTTTAAGTTTGACAGGCCGGACACGGTTGGCTGTTTAACATTGGAGTCAATGGGGAAAAAAACTGTATCACGAGACCTTAAGGCGGATGCCATAAAATGTCATTTTCTGTCTTTTTTGGACATTAATAGATCTTGTGCCACTAAGTATTGGGTGGTAAGAACTACTGATCAAGTACATGTCGAAGAAGAGATATTTTGATGCCAAATGTTTCCCCCGTTGCCATGGAAACATGCATATGAAGCCGATATGTTTAAAAAATGGTGAAAATGTCCTTTTTGGACTACTTTTTGGCAAATATCTGATTTGTTTATTGTCATAATACAGATGGAAATGAACATTTATATGTTTTAATGATTTAGCTGTAAATATTGACTACATTTATGTATGTATTTTTAGAAAAATTGCCCAAATTTAACTTTTTGGCCTCGCTCTAGCAAAATTGACCAAATTTGATGATTTTCAGGCATTTTTCAAGTCACGATTGTTTGAAAAAATAAAGACTCTATGTGTATATGTATCATTTTTCTAATTCAACAGACCCAAATGAAAGAGAAAAGTTCAAATATGTGATTGTATCAGGCTTTTCTTGGATGTAATGGGTGTTTGTTTTTGGGCCGAGAACTCGTTAATCAGATGTTGGCAACTGTCAGCAAAGCTTTTTGGTGGATATCATCAGAACGCTCAAACCGGGCAATTTTTTCCATATTAAACCATATATCATACACCATTTTGTTCGTAAAACATTTACGGACAAGAAAAATATTGAAAAGTAAGTTGTCGTGAAAATTGGTTTCGCCTTAAGGCGGATGCCATAAAATGTCATTTTCTGTCTTTTTTGGACATTAATAGATCTTGTGCCAGTAAGTATTGGGTGGTAAGAACTACTGATCAAGTACATGTCGAAGAAGAGATATTTTGATGCCAAATGTTTCCCCCGTTGCCATGGAAACATGCATATGAAGCCGATATGTTTAAAAAATGGTGAAAATGTCCTTTTTGGACTACTTTTTGGCAAATATCTGATTTGTTTATTGTCATAATACAGATGGAAATGAACATTTATATGTTTTAATGATTTAGCTGTAAATATTGACTACATTTATGTATGTATTTTTAGAAAAATTGCCCAAATTTAACTTTTTGGCCTCGCTCTAGCAAAATTGACCAAATTTGATGATTTTCAGGCATTTTTCAAGTCACGATTGTTTGAAAAAATAAAGACTCTATGTGTATATGTATCATTTTTCTAATTCAACAGACCCAAATGAAAGAGAAAAGTTCAAATATGTGATTGTATCAGGCTTTTCTTGGATGTAATGGGTGTTTGTTTTTGGGCCGAGAACTCGTTAATCAGATGTTGGCAACTGTCAGCAAAGCTTTTTGGTGGATACCATCAGAACGCTCAAACCGGGCAATTTTTTCCATATTAAACCATATATCATACACCATTTTGTTCGTAAAACATTTACGGACAAGAACAATATTGAAAAGTAAGTTGTCGTGAAAATTGGTTTCGCCTTAAGGCATCGTTCTACAGTTTTAAGGTTATCAACGGGGGCCAAAGAGTTCCCACTTTAGGGAGCAAGTGGAGGTCAGATAGTGTTTTACCCCAAACTTAAAGGTGATAAGGGCCATGAGGATAAGTCTTTCTGTTTTAATTAGCCCATATACTTGGCAGTCAGTCTTTAAAACTCATGTATCCCTACGCAGGGTGCAGAAGGTGGAGTGATCAATTTAAGAGAGGCTGTTCGGTCACTTCCGGGTCCAAGATAGCAATGTTTTCCATGTGTGAATTTCATGAGGTATTATTTCGATCGGCTGTAGCTCGTTTAAAACATGGTGAAGGTGTAGTATTTCAGTTATCTTTTGGTCAGGAATATGATTGTCAAGCTGTAAGTAGTAGTGTAATGTGCCAACAAATTCTCGTTTAAGTTTGACAGGCCGGACACGGTTGGCTGTTTAACATTGGAGTCAATGGGGAAAAAAACTGTATCACGAGACCTTAAGGCGGATGCCATAAAATGTCATTTTCTGTCTTTTTTGGACATTAATAGATCTTGTGCCACTAAGTATTGGGTGGTAAGAACTACTGATCAAGTACATGTCGAAGAAGAGATATTTTGATGCCAAATGTTTCCCCCGTTGCCATGGAAACATGCATATGAAGCCGATATGTTTAAAAAATGGTGAAAATGTCCTTTTTGGACTACTTTTTGGCAAATATCTGATTTGTTTATTGTCATAATACAGATGGAAATGAACATTTATATGTTTTAATGATTTAGCTGTAAATATTGACTACATTTATGTATGTATTTTTAGAAAAATTGCCCAAATTTAACTTTTTGGCCTCGCTCTAGCAAAATTGACCAAATTTGATGATTTTCAGGCATTTTTCAAGTCACGATTGTTTGAAAAAATAAAGACTCTATGTGTATATGTATCATTTTTCTAATTCAACAGACCCAAATGAAAGAGAAAAGTTCAAATATGTGATTGTATCAGGCTTTTCTTGGATGTAATGGGTGTTTGTTTTTGGGCCGAGAACTCGTTAATCAGATGTTGGCAACTGTCAGCAAAGCTTTTTGGTGGATACCATCAGAACGCTCAAACCGGGCAATTTTTTCCATATTAAACCATATATCATACACCATTTTGTTCGTAAAACATTTACGGACAAGAAAAATATTGAAAAGTAAGTTGTCGTGAAAATTGGTTTCGCCTTAAGGCATCGTTCTACAGTTTTAAGGTTATCAACGGGGGCCAAAGAGTTCCCACTTTAGGGAGCAAGTGGAGGTCAGATAGTGTTTTACCCCAAACTTAAAGGTGATAAGGGCCATGAGGATAAGTCTTTCTGTTTTAATTAGCCCATATACTTGGCAGTCAGTCTTTAAAACTCATGTATCCCTACGCAGGGTGCAGAAGGTGGAGTGATCAATTTAAGAGAGGCAGTTCGGTCACTTCCGGGTCCAAGATAGCAATGTTTTCCATGTGTGAATTTCATGAGGTATTATTTCGATCGGCTGTAGCTCGTTTAAAACATGGTGAAGGTGTAGTATTTCAGTTATCTTTTGGTCAGGAATATGATTGTCAAGCTGTAAGTAGTAGTGTAATGTGCCAACAAATTCTCGTTTAAGTTTGACAGGCCGGACACGGTTGGCTGTTTAACATTGGAGTCAATGGGGAAAAAAACTGTATCACGAGACCTTAAGGCGGATGCCATAAAATGTCATTTTCTGTCTTTTTTGGACATTAATAGATCTTGTGCCACTAAGTATTGGGTGGTAAGAACTACTGATCAAGTACATGTCGAAGAAGAGATATTTTGATGCCAAATGTTTCCCCCGTTGCCATGGAAACATGCATATGAAGCCGATATGTTTAAAAAATGGTGAAAATGTCCTTTTTGGACTACTTTTTGGCAAATATCTGATTTGTTTATTGTCATAATACAGATGGAAATGAACATTTATATGTTTTAATGATTTAGCTGTAAATATTGACTACATTTATGTATGTATTTTTAGAAAAATTGCCCAAATTTAACTTTTTGGCCTCGCTCTAGCAAAATTGACCAAATTTGATGATTTTCAGGCATTTTTCAAGTCACGATTGTTTGAAAAAATAAAGACTCTATGTGTATATGTATCATTTTTCTAATTCAACAGACCCAAATGAAAGAGAAAAGTTCAAATATGTGATTGTATCAGGCTTTTCTTGGATGTAATGGGTGTTTGTTTTTGGGCCGAGAACTCGTTAATCAGATGTTGGCAACTGTCAGCAAAGCTTTTTGGTGGATACCATCAGAACGCTCAAACCGGGCAATTTTTTCCATATTAAACCATATATCATACACCATTTTGTTCGTAAAACATTTACGGACAAGAAAAATATTGAAAAGTAAGTTGTCGTGAAAATTGGTTTCGCCTTAAGGCATCGTTCTACAGTTTTAAGGTTATCAACGGGGGCCAAAGAGTTCCCACTTTAGGGAGCAAGTGGAGGTCAGATAGTGTTTTACCCCAAACTTAAAGGTGATAAGGGCCATGAGGATAAGTCTTTCTGTTTTAATTAGCCCATATACTTGGCAGTCAGTCTTTAAAACTCATGTATCCCTACGCAGGGTGCAGAAGGTGGAGTGATCAATTTAAGAGAGGCTGTTCGGTCACTTCCGGGTCCAAGATAGCAATGTTTTCCATGTGTGAATTTCATGAGGTATTATTTCGATCGGCTGTAGCTCGTTTAAAACATGGTGAAGGTGTAGTATTTCAGTTATCTTTTGGTCAGGAATATGATTGTCAAGCTGTAAGTAGTAGTGTAATGTGCCAACAAATTCTCGTTTAAGTTTGACAGGCCGGACACGGTTGGCTGTTTAACATTGGAGTCAATGGGGAAAAAAACTGTATCACGAGACCTTAAGGCGGATGCCATAAAATGTCATTTTCTGTCTTTTTTGGACATTAATAGATCTTGTGCCACTAAGTATTGGGTGGTAAGAACTACTGATCAAGTACATGTCGAAGAAGAGATATTTTGATGCCAAATGTTTCCCCCGTTGCCATGGAAACATGCATATGAAGCCGATATGTTTAAAAAATGGTGAAAATGTCCTTTTTGGACTACTTTTTGGCAAATATCTGATTTGTTTATTGTCATAATACAGATGGAAATGAACATTTATATGTTTTAATGATTTAGCTGTAAATATTGACTACATTTATGTATGTATTTTTAGAAAAATTGCCCAAATTTAACTTTTTGGCCTCGCTCTAGCAAAATTGACCAAATTTGATGATTTTCAGGCATTTTTCAAGTCACGATTGTTTGAAAAAATAAAGACTCTATGTGTATATGTATCATTTTTCTAATTCAACAGACCCAAATGAAAGAGAAAAGTTCAAATATGTGATTGTATCAGGCTTTTCTTGGATGTAATGGGTGTTTGTTTTTGGGCCGAGAACTCGTTAATCAGATGTTGGCAACTGTCAGCAAAGCTTTTTGGTGGATACCATCAGAACGCTCAAACCGGGCAATTTTTTCCATATTAAACCATATATCATACACCATTTTGTTCGTAAAACATTTACGGACAAGAAAAATATTGAAAAGTAAGTTGTCGTGAAAATTGGTTTCGCCTTAAGGCATCGTTCTACAGTTTTAAGGTTATCAACGGGGGCCAAAGAGTTCCCACTTTAGGGAGCAAGTGGAGGTCAGATAGTGTTTTACCCCAAACTTAAAGGTGATAAGGGCCATGAGGATAAGTCTTTCTGTTTTAATTAGCCCATATACTTGGCAGTCAGTCTTTAAAACTCATGTATCCCTACGCAGGGTGCAGAAGGTGGAGTGATCAATTTAAGAGAGGCTGTTCGGTCACTTCCGGGTCCAAGATAGCAATGTTTTCCATGTGTGAATTTCATGAGGTATTATTTCGATCGGCTGTAGCTCGTTTAAAACATGGTGAAGGTGTAGTATTTCAGTTATCTTTTGGTCAGGAATATGATTGTCAAGCTGTAAGTAGTAGTGTAATGTCCCAACAAATTCTCGTTTAAGTTTGACAGGCCGGACACGGTTGGCTGTTTAACATTGGAGTCAATGGGGAAAAAAACTGTATCACGAGACCTTAAGGCGGATGCCATAAAATGTCATTTTCTGTCTTTTTTGGACATTAATAGATCTTGTGCCACTAAGTATTGGGTGGTAAGAACTACTGATCAAGTACATGTCGAAGAAGAGATATTTTGATGCCAAATGTTTCCCCCGTTGCCATGGAAACATGCATATGAAGCCGATATGTTTAAAAAATGGTGAAAATGTCCTTTTTGGACTACTTTTTGGCAAATATCTGATTTGTTTATTGTCATAATACAGATGGAAATGAACATTTATATGTTTTAATGATTTAGCTGTAAATATTGACTACATTTATGTATGTATTTTTAGAAAAATTGCCCAAATTTAACTTTTTGGCCTCGCTCTAGCAAAATTGACCAAATTTGATGATTTTCAGGCATTTTTCAAGTCACGATTGTTTGAAAAAATAAAGACTCTATGTGTATATGTATCATTTTTCTAATTCAACAGACCCAAATGAAAGAGAAAAGTTCAAATATGTGATTGTATCAGGCTTTTCTTGGATGTAATGGGTGTTTGTTTTTGGGCCGAGAACTCGTTAATCAGATGTTGGCAACTGTCAGCAAAGCTTTTTGGTGGATACCATCAGAACGCTCAAACCGGGCAATTTTTTCCATATTAAACCATATATCATACACCATTTTGTTCGTAAAACATTTACGGACAAGAAAAATATTGAAAAGTAAGTTGTCGTGAAAATTGGTTTCGCCTTAAGGCATCGTTCTACAGTTTTAAGGTTATCAACGGGGGCCAAAGAGTTCCCACTTTAGGGAGCAAGTGGAGGTCAGATAGTGTTTTACCCCAAACTTAAAGGTGATAAGGGCCATGAGGATAAGTCTTTCTGTTTTAATTAGCCCATATACTTGGCAGTCAGTCTTTAAAACTCATGTATCCCTACGCAGGGTGCAGAAGGTGGAGTGATCAATTTAAGAGAGGCTGTTCGGTCACTTCCGGGTCCAAGATAGCAATGTTTTCCATGTGTGAATTTCATGAGGTATTATTTCGATCGGCTGTAGCTCGTTTAAAACATGGTGAAGGTGTAGTATTTCAGTTATCTTTTGGTCAGGAATATGATTGTCAAGCTGTAAGTAGTAGTGTAATGTGCCAACAAATTCTCGTTTAAGTTTGACAGGCCGGACACGGTTGGCTGTTTAACATTGGAGTCAATGGGGAAAAAAACTGTATCACGAGACCTTAAGGCGGATGCCATAAAATGTCATTTTCTGTCTTTTTTGGACATTAATAGATCTTGTGCCACTAAGTATTGGGTGGTAAGAACTACTGATCAAGTACATGTCGAAGAAGAGATATTTTGATGCCAAATGTTTCCCCCGTTGCCATGGAAACATGCATATGAAGCCGATATGTTTAAAAAATGGTGAAAATGTCCTTTTTGGACTACTTTTTGGCAAATATCTGATTTGTTTATTGTCATAATACAGATGGAAATGAACATTTATATGTTTTAATGATTTAGCTGTAAATATTGACTACATTTATGTATGTATTTTTAGAAAAATTGCCCAAATTTAACTTTTTGGCCTCGCTCTAGCAAAATTGACCAAATTTGATGATTTTCAGGCATTTTTCAAGTCACGATTGTTTGAAAAAATAAAGACTCTATGTGTATATGTATCATTTTTCTAATTCAACAGACCCAAATGAAAGAGAAAAGTTCAAATATGTGATTGTATCAGGCTTTTCTTGGATGTAATGGGTGTTTGTTTTTGGGCCGAGAACTCGTTAATCAGATGTTGGCAACTGTCAGCAAAGCTTTTTGGTGGATACCATCAGAACGCTCAAACCGGGCAATTTTTTCCATATTAAACCATATATCATACACCATTTTGTTCGTAAAACATTTACGGACAAGAAAAATATTGAAAAGTAAGTTGTCGTGAAAATTGGTTTCGCCTTAAGGCATCGTTCTACAGTTTTAAGGTTATCAACGGGGGCCAAAGAGTTCCCACTTTAGGGAGCAAGTGGAGGTCAGATAGTGTTTTACCCCAAACTTAAAGGTGATAAGGGCCATGAGGATAAGTCTTTCTGTTTTAATTAGCCCATATACTTGGCAGTCAGTCTTTAAAACTCATGTATCCCTACGCAGGGTGCAGAAGGTGGAGTGATCAATTTAAGAGAGGCTGTTCGGTCACTTCCGGGTCCAAGATAGCAATGTTTTCCATGTGTGAATTTCATGAGGTATTATTTCGATCGGCTGTAGCTCGTTTAAAACATGGTGAAGGTGTAGTATTTCAGTTATCTTTTGGTCAGGAATATGATTGTCAAGCTGTAAGTAGTAGTGTAATGTGCCAACAAATTCTCGTTTAAGTTTGACAGGCCGGACACGGTTGGCTGTTTAACATTGGAGTCAATGGGGAAAAAAACTGTATCACGAGACCTTAAGGCGGATGCCATAAAATGTCATTTTCTGTCTTTTTTGGACATTAATAGATCTTGTGCCACTAAGTATTGGGTGGTAAGAACTACTGATCAAGTACATGTCGAAGAAGAGATATTTTGATGCCAAATGTTTCCCCCGTTGCCATGGAAACATGCATATGAAGCCGATATGTTTAAAAAATGGTGAAAATGTCCTTTTTGGACTACTTTTTGGCAAATATCTGATTTGTTTATTGTCATAATACAGATGGAAATGAACATTTATATGTTTTAATGATTTAGCTGTAAATATTGACTACATTTATGTATGTATTTTTAGAAAAATTGCCCAAATTTAACTTTTTGGCCTCGCTCTAGCAAAATTGACCAAATTTGATGATTTTCAGGCATTTTTCAAGTCACGATTGTTTGAAAAAATAAAGACTCTATGTGTATATGTATCATTTTTCTAATTCAACAGACCCAAATGAAAGAGAAAAGTTCAAATATGTGATTGTATCAGGCTTTTCTTGGATGTAATGGGTGTTTGTTTTTGGGCCGAGAACTCGTTAATCAGATGTTGGCAACTGTCAGCAAAGCTTTTTGGTGGATACCATCAGAACGCTCAAACCGGGCAATTTTTTCCATATTAAACCATATATCATACACCATTTTGTTCGTAAAACATTTACGGACAAGAAAAATATTGAAAAGTAAGTTGTCGTGAAAATTGGTTTCGCCTTAAGGCATCGTTCTACAGTTTTAAGGTTATCAACGGGGGCCAAAGAGTTCCCACTTTAGGGAGCAAGTGGAGGTCAGATAGTGTTTTACCCCAAACTTAAAGGTGATAAGGGCCATGAGGATAAGTCTTTCTGTTTTAATTAGCCCATATACTTGGCAGTCAGTCTTTAAAACTCATGTATCCCTACGCAGGGTGCAGAAGGTGGAGTGATCAATTTAAGAGAGGCTGTTCGGTCACTTCCGGGTCCAAGATAGCAATGTTTTCCATGTGTGAATTTCATGAGGTATTATTTCGATCGGCTGTAGCTCGTTTAAAACATGGTGAAGGTGTAGTATTTCAGTTATCTTTTGGTCAGGAATATGATTGTCAAGCTGTAAGTAGTAGTGTAATGTGCCAACAAATTCTCGTTTAAGTTTGACAGGCCGGACACGGTTGGCTGTTTAACATTGGAGTCAATGGGGAAAAAAACTGTATCACGAGACCTTAAGGCGGATGCCATAAAATGTCATTTTCTGTCTTTTTTGGACATTAATAGATCTTGTGCCACTAAGTATTGGGTGGTAAGAACTACTGATCAAGTACATGTCGAAGAAGAGATATTTTGATGCCAAATGTTTCCCCCGTTGCCATGGAAACATGCATATGAAGCCGATATGTTTAAAAAATGGTGAAAATGTCCTTTTTGGACTACTTTTTGGCAAATATCTGATTTGTTTATTGTCATAATACAGATGGAAATGAACATTTATATGTTTTAATGATTTAGCTGTAAATATTGACTACATTTATGTATGTATTTTTAGAAAAATTGCCCAAATTTAACTTTTTGGCCTCGCTCTAGCAAAATTGACCAAATTTGATGATTTTCAGGCATTTTTCAAGTCACGATTGTTTGAAAAAATAAAGACTCTATGTGTATATGTATCATTTTTCTAATTCAACAGACCCAAATGAAAGAGAAAAGTTCAAATATGTGATTGTATCAGGCTTTTCTTGGATGTAATGGGTGTTTGTTTTTGGGCCGAGAACTCGTTAATCAGATGTTGGCAACTGTCAGCAAAGCTTTTTGGTGGATACCATCAGAACGCTCAAACCGGGCAATTTTTTCCATATTAAACCATATATCATACACCATTTTGTTCGTAAAACATTTACGGACAAGAAAAATATTGAAAAGTGAGTTGTCGTGAAAATTGGTTTCGCCTTAAGGCATCGTTCTACAGTTTTAAGGTTATCAACGGGGGCCAAAGAGTTCCCACTTTAGGGAGCAAGTGGAGGTCAGATAGTGTTTTACCCCAAACTTAAAGGTGATAAGGGCCATGAGGATAAGTCTTTCTGTTTTAATTAGCCCATATACTTGGCAGTCAGTCTTTAAAACTCATGTATCCCTACGCAGGGTGCAGAAGGTGGAGTGATCAATTTAAGAGAGGCTGTTCGGTCACTTCCGGGTCCAAGATAGCAATGTTTTCCATGTGTGAATTTCATGAGGTATTATTTCGATCGGCTGTAGCTCGTTTAAAACATGGTGAAGGTGTAGTATTTCAGTTATCTTTTGGTCAGGAATATGATTGTCAAGCTGTAAGTAGTAGTGTAATGTGCCAACAAATTCTCGTTTAAGTTTGACAGGCCGGACACGGTTGGCTGTTTAACATTGGAGTCAATGGGGAAAAAAACTGTATCACGAGACCTTAAGGCGGATGCCATAAAATGTCATTTTCTGTCTTTTTTGGACATTAATAGATCTTGTGCCACTAAGTATTGGGTGGTAAGAACTACTGATCAAGTACATGTCGAAGAAGAGATATTTTGATGCCAAATGTTTCCCCCGTTGCCATGGAAACATGCATATGAAGCCGATATGTTTAAAAAATGGTGAAAATGTCCTTTTTGGACTACTTTTTGGCAAATATCTGATTTGTTTATTGTCATAATACAGATGGAAATGAACATTTATATGTTTTAATGATTTAGCTGTAAATATTGACTACATTTATGTATGTATTTTTAGAAAAATTGCCCAAATTTAACTTTTTGGCCTCGCTCTAGCAAAATTGACCAAATTTGATGATTTTCAGGCATTTTTCAAGTCACGATTGTTTGAAAAAATAAAGACTCTATGTGTATATGTATCATTTTTCTAATTCAACAGACCCAAATGAAAGAGAAAAGTTCAAATATGTGATTGTATCAGGCTTTTCTTGGATGTAATGGGTGTTTGTTTTTGGGCCGAGAACTCGTTAATCAGATGTTGGCAACTGTCAGCAAAGCTTTTTGGTGGATACCATCAGAACGCTCAAACCGGGCAATTTTTTCCATATTAAACCATATATCATACACCATTTTGTTCGTAAAACATTTACGGACAAGAAAAATATTGAAAAGTAAGTTGTCGTGAAAATTGGTTTCGCCTTAAGGCATCGTTCTACAGTTTTAAGGTTATCAACGGGGGCCAAAGAGTTCCCACTTTAGGGAGCAAGTGGAGGTCAGATAGTGTTTTACCCCAAACTTAAAGGTGATAAGGGCCATGAGGATAAGTCTTTCTGTTTTAATTAGCCCATATACTTGGCAGTCAGTCTTTAAAACTCATGTATCCCTACGCAGGGTGCAGAAGGTGGAGTGATCAATTTAAGAGAGGCTGTTCGGTCACTTCCGGGTCCAAGATAGCAATGTTTTCCATGTGTGAATTTCATGAGGTATTATTTCGATCGGCTGTAGCTCGTTTAAAACATGGTGAAGGTGTAGTATTTCAGTTATCTTTTGGTCAGGAATATGATTGTCAAGCTGTAAGTAGTAGTGTAATGTGCCAACAAATTCTCGTTTAAGTTTGACAGGCCGGACACGGTTGGCTGTTTAACATTGGAGTCAATGGGGAAAAAAACTGTATCACGAGACCTTAAGGCGGATGCCATAAAATGTCATTTTCTGTCTTTTTTGGACATTAATAGATCTTGTGCCACTAAGTATTGGGTGGTAAGAACTACTGATCAAGTACATGTCGAAGAAGAGATATTTTGATGCCAAATGTTTCCCCCGTTGCCATGGAAACATGCATATGAAGCCGATATGTTTAAAAAATGGTGAAAATGTCCTTTTTGGACTACTTTTTGGCAAATATCTGATTTGTTTATTGTCATAATACAGATGGAAATGAACATTTATATGTTTTAATGATTTAGCTGTAAATATTGACTACATTTATGTATGTATTTTTAGAAAAATTGCCCAAATTTAACTTTTTGGCCTCGCTCTAGCAAAATTGACCAAATTTGATGATTTTCAGGCATTTTTCAAGTCACGATTGTTTGAAAAAATAAAGACTCTATGTGTATATGTATCATTTTTCTAATTCAACAGACCCAAATGAAAGAGAAAAGTTCAAATATGTGATTGTATCAGGCTTTTCTTGGATGTAATGGGTGTTTGTTTTTGGGCCGAGAACTCGTTAATCAGATGTTGGCAACTGTCAGCAAAGCTTTTTGGTGGATACCATCAGAACGCTCAAACCGGGCAATTTTTTCCATATTAAACCATATATCATACACCATTTTGTTCGTAAAACATTTACGGACAAGAAAAATATTGAAAAGTAAGTTGTCGTGAAAATTGGTTTCGCCTTAAGGCATCGTTCTACAGTTTTAAGGTTATCAACGGGGGCCAAAGAGTTCCCACTTTAGGGAGCAAGTGGAGGTCAGATAGTGTTTTACCCCAAACTTAAAGGTGATAAGGGCCATGAGGATAAGTCTTTCTGTTTTAATTAGCCCATATACTTGGCAGTCAGTCTTTAAAACTCATGTATCCCTACGCAGGGTGCAGAAGGTGGAGTGATCAATTTAAGAGAGGCTGTTCGGTCACTTCCGGGTCCAAGATAGCAATGTTTTCCATGTGTGAATTTCATGAGGTATTATTTCGATCGGCTGTAGCTCGTTTAAAACATGGTGAAGGTGTAGTATTTCAGTTATCTTTTGGTCAGGAATATGATTGTCAAGCTGTAAGTAGTAGTGTAATGTGCCAACAAATTCTCGTTTAAGTTTGACAGGCCGGACACGGTTGGCTGTTTAACATTGGAGTCAATGGGGAAAAAAACTGTATCACGAGACCTTAAGGCGGATGCCATAAAATGTCATTTTCTGTCTTTTTTGGACATTAATAGATCTTGTGCCACTAAGTATTGGGTGGTAAGAACTACTGATCAAGTACATGTCGAAGAAGAGATATTTTGATGCCAAATGTTTCCCCCGTTGCCATGGAAACATGCATATGAAGCCGATATGTTTAAAAAATGGTGAAAATGTCCTTTTTGGACTACTTTTTGGCAAATATCTGATTTGTTTATTGTCATAATACAGATGGAAATGAACATTTATATGTTTTAATGATTTAGCTGTAAATATTGACTACATTTATGTATGTATTTTTAGAAAAATTGCCCAAATTTAACTTTTTGGCCTCGCTCTAGCAAAATTGACCAAATTTGATGATTTTCAGGCATTTTTCAAGTCACGATTGTTTGAAAAAATAAAGACTCTATGTGTATATGTATCATTTTTCTAATTCAACAGACCCAAATGAAAGAGAAAAGTTCAAATATGTGATTGTATCAGGCTTTTCTTGGATGTAATGGGTGTTTGTTTTTGGGCCGAGAACTCGTTAATCAGATGTTGGCAACTGTCAGCAAAGCTTTTTGGTGGATACCATCAGAACGCTCAAACCGGGCAATTTTTTCCATATTAAACCATATATCATACACCATTTTGTTCGTAAAACATTTACGGACAAGAAAAATATTGAAAAGTGAGTTGTCGTGAAAATTGGTTTCGCCTTAAGGCATCGTTCTACAGTTTTAAGGTTATCAACGGGGGCCAAAGAGTTCCCACTTTAGGGAGCAAGTGGAGGTCAGATAGTGTTTTACCCCAAACTTAAAGGTGATAAGGGCCATGAGGATAAGTCTTTCTGTTTTAATTAGCCCATATACTTGGCAGTCAGTCTTTAAAACTCATGTATCCCTACGCAGGGTGCAGAAGGTGGAGTGATCAATTTAAGAGAGGCTGTTCGGTCACTTCCGGGTCCAAGATAGCAATGTTTTCCATGTGTGAATTTCATGAGGTATTATTTCGATCGGCTGTAGCTCGTTTAAAACATGGTGAAGGTGTAGTATTTCAGTTATCTTTTGGTCAGGAATATGATTGTCAAGCTGTAAGTAGTAGTGTAATGTGCCAACAAATTCTCGTTTAAGTTTGACAGGCCGGACACGGTTGGCTGTTTAACATTGGAGTCAATGGGGAAAAAAACTGTATCACGAGACCTTAAGGCGGATGCCATAAAATGTCATTTTCTGTCTTTTTTGGACATTAATAGATCTTGTGCCACTAAGTATTGGGTGGTAAGAACTACTGATCAAGTACATGTCGAAGAAGAGATATTTTGATGCCAAATGTTTCCCCCGTTGCCATGGAAACATGCATATGAAGCCGATATGTTTAAAAAATGGTGAAAATGTCCTTTTTGGACTACTTTTTGGCAAATATCTGATTTGTTTATTGTCATAATACAGATGGAAATGAACATTTATATGTTTTAATGATTTAGCTGTAAATATTGACTACATTTATGTATGTATTTTTAGAAAAATTGCCCAAATTTAACTTTTTGGCCTCGCTCTAGCAAAATTGACCAAATTTGATGATTTTCAGGCATTTTTCAAGTCACGATTGTTTGAAAAAATAAAGACTCTATGTGTATATGTATCATTTTTCTAATTCAACAGACCCAAATGAAAGAGAAAAGTTCAAATATGTGATTGTATCAGGCTTTTCTTGGATGTAATGGGTGTTTGTTTTTGGGCCGAGAACTCGTTAATCAGATGTTGGCAACTGTCAGCAAAGCTTTTTGGTGGATACCATCAGAACGCTCAAACCGGGCAATTTTTTCCATATTAAACCATATATCATACACCATTTTGTTCGTAAAACATTTACGGACAAGAAAAATATTGAAAAGTAAGTTGTCGTGAAAATTGGTTTCGCCTTAAGGCATCGTTCTACAGTTTTAAGGTTATCAACGGGGGCCAAAGAGTTCCCACTTTAGGGAGCAAGTGGAGGTCAGATAGTGTTTTACCCCAAACTTAAAGGTGATAAGGGCCATGAGGATAAGTCTTTCTGTTTTAATTAGCCCATATACTTGGCAGTCAGTCTTTAAAACTCATGTATCCCTACGCAGGGTGCAGAAGGTGGAGTGATCAATTTAAGAGAGGCTGTTCGGTCACTTCCGGGTCCAAGATAGCAATGTTTTCCATGTGTGAATTTCATGAGGTATTATTTCGATCGGCTGTAGCTCGTTTAAAACATGGTGAAGGTGTAGTATTTCAGTTATCTTTTGGTCAGGAATATGATTGTCAAGCTGTAAGTAGTAGTGTAATGTGCCAACAAATTCTCGTTTAAGTTTGACAGGCCGGACACGGTTGGCTGTTTAATATTGGAGTCAATGGGGAAAAAAACTGTATCACGAGACCTTAAGGCGGATGCCATAAAATGTCATTTTCTGTCTTTTTTGGACATTAATAGATCTTGTGCCACTAAGTATTGGGTGGTAAGAACTACTGATCAAGTACATGTCGAAGAAGAGATATTTTGATGCCAAATGTTTCCCCCGTTGCCATGGAAACATGCATATGAAGCCGATATGTTTAAAAAATGGTGAAAATGTCCTTTTTGGACTACTTTTTGGCAAATATCTGATTTGTTTATTGTCATAATACAGATGGAAATGAACATTTATATGTTTTAATGATTTAGCTGTAAATATTGACTACATTTATGTATGTATTTTTAGAAAAATTGCCCAAATTTAACTTTTTGGCCTCGCTCTAGCAAAATTGACCAAATTTGATGATTTTCAGGCATTTTTCAAGTCACGATTGTTTGAAAAAATAAAGACTCTATGTGTATATGTATCATTTTTCTAATTCAACAGACCCAAATGAAAGAGAAAAGTTCAAATATGTGATTGTATCAGGCTTTTCTTGGATGTAATGGGTGTTTGTTTTTGGGCCGAGAACTCGTTAATCAGATGTTGGCAACTGTCAGCAAAGCTTTTTGGTGGATACCATCAGAACGCTCAAACCGGGCAATTTTTTCCATATTAAACCATATATCATACACCATTTTGTTCGTAAAACATTTACGGACAAGAAAAATATTGAAAAGTAAGTTGTCGTGAAAATTGGTTTCGCCTTAAGGCATCGTTCTACAGTTTTAAGGTTATCAACGGGGGCCAAAGAGTTCCCACTTTAGGGAGCAAGTGGAGGTCAGATAGTGTTTTACCCCAAACTTAAAGGTGATAAGGGCCATGAGGATAAGTCTTTCTGTTTTAATTAGCCCATATACTTGGCAGTCAGTCTTTAAAACTCATGTATCCCTACGCAGGGTGCAGAAGGTGGAGTGATCAATTTAAGAGAGGCTGTTCAGTCACTTCCGGGTCCAAGATAGCAATGTTTTCCATGTGTGAATTTCATGAGGTATTATTTCGATCGGCTGTAGCTCGTTTAAAACATGGTGAAGGTGTAGTATTTCAGTTATCTTTTGGTCAGGAATATGATTGTCAAGCTGTAAGTAGTAGTGTAATGTGCCAACAAATTCTCGTTTAAGTTTGACAGGCCGGACACGGTTGGCTGTTTAACATTGGAGTCAATGGGGAAAAAAACTGTATCACGAGACCTTAAGGCGGATGCCATAAAATGTCATTTTCTGTCTTTTTTGGACATTAATAGATCTTGTGCCACTAAGTATTGGGTGGTAAGAACTACTGATCAAGTACATGTCGAAGAAGAGATATTTTGATGCCAAATGTTTCCCCCGTTGCCATGGAAACATGCATATGAAGCCGATATGTTTAAAAAATGGTGAAAATGTCCTTTTTGGACTACTTTTTGGCAAATATCTGATTTGTTTATTGTCATAATACAGATGGAAATGAACATTTATATGTTTTAATGATTTAGCTGTAAATATTGACTACATTTATGTATGTATTTTTAGAAAAATTGCCCAAATTTAACTTTTTGGCCTCGCTCTAGCAAAATTGACCAAATTTGATGATTTTCAGGCATTTTTCAAGTCACGATTGTTTGAAAAAATAAAGACTCTATGTGTATATGTATCATTTTTCTAATTCAACAGACCCAAATGAAAGAGAAAAGTTCAAATATGTGATTGTATCAGGCTTTTCTTGGATGTAATGGGTGTTTGTTTTTGGGCCGAGAACTCGTTAATCAGATGTTGGCAACTGTCAGCAAAGCTTTTTGGTGGATACCATCAGAACGCTCAAACCGGGCAATTTTTTCCATATTAAACCATATATCATACACCATTTTGTTCGTAAAACATTTACGGACAAGAAAAATATTGAAAAGTAAGTTGTCGTGAAAATTGGTTTCGCCTTAAGGCATCGTTCTACAGTTTTAAGGTTATCAACGGGGGCCAAAGAGTTCCCACTTTAGGGAGCAAGTGGAGGTCAGATAGTGTTTTACCCCAAACTTAAAGGTGATAAGGGCCATGAGGATAAGTCTTTCTGTTTTAATTAGCCCATATACTTGGCAGTCAGTCTTTAAAACTCATGTATCCCTACGCAGGGTGCAGAAGGTGGAGTGATCAATTTAAGAGAGGCTGTTCGGTCACTTCCGGGTCCAAGATAGCAATGTTTTCCATGTGTGAATTTCATGAGGTATTATTTCGATCGGCTGTAGCTCGTTTAAAACATGGTGAAGGTGTAGTATTTCAGTTATCTTTTGGTCAGGAATATGATTGTCAAGCTGTAAGTAGTAGTGTAATGTGCCAACAAATTCTCGTTTAAGTTTGACAGGCCGGACACGGTTGGCTGTTTAACATTGGAGTCAATGGGGAAAAAAACTGTATCACGAGACCTTAAGGCGGATGCCATAAAATGTCATTTTCTGTCTTTTTTGGACATTAATAGATCTTGTGCCACTAAGTATTGGGTGGTAAGAACTACTGATCAAGTACATGTCGAAGAAGAGATATTTTGATGCCAAATGTTTCCCCCGTTGCCATGGAAACATGCATATGAAGCCGATATGTTTAAAAAATGGTGAAAATGTCCTTTTTGGACTACTTTTTGGCAAATATCTGATTTGTTTATTGTCATAATACAGATGGAAATGAACATTTATATGTTTTAATGATTTAGCTGTAAATATTGACTACATTTATGTATGTATTTTTAGAAAAATTGCCCAAATTTAACTTTTTGGCCTCGCTCTAGCAAAATTGACCAAATTTGATGATTTTCAGGCATTTTTCAAGTCACGATTGTTTGAAAAAATAAAGACTCTATGTGTATATGTATCATTTTTCTAATTCAACAGACCCAAATGAAAGAGAAAAGTTCAAATATGTGATTGTATCAGGCTTTTCTTGGATGTAATGGGTGTTTGTTTTTGGGCCGAGAACTCGTTAATCAGATGTTGGCAACTGTCAGCAAAGCTTTTTGGTGGATACCATCAGAACGCTCAAACCGGGCAATTTTTTCCATATTAAACCATATATCATACACCATTTTGTTCGTAAAACATTTACGGACAAGAAAAATATTGAAAAGTAAGTTGTCGTGAAAATTGGTTTCGCCTTAAGGCGGATGCCATAAAATGTCATTTTCTGTCTTTTTTGGACATTAATAGATCTTGTGCCACTAAGTATTGGGTGGTAAGAACTACTGATCAAGTACATGTCGAAGAAGAGATATTTTGATGCCAAATGTTTCCCCCGTTGCCATGGAAACATGCATATGAAGCCGATATGTTTAAAAAATGGTGAAAATGTCCTTTTTGGACTACTTTTTGGCAAATATCTGATTTATTTATTGTCATAATACAGATGGAAATGAACATTTATATGTTTTAATGATTTAGCTGTAAATATTGACTACATTTATGTATGTATTTTTAGAAAAATTGCCCAAATTTAACTTTTTGGCCTCGCTCTAGCAAAATTGACCAAATTTGATGATTTTCAGGCATTTTTCAAGTCACGATTGTTTGAAAAAATAAAGACTCTATGTGTATATGTATCATTTTTCTAATTCAACAGACCCAAATGAAAGAGAAAAGTTCAAATATGTGATTGTATCAGGCTTTTCTTGGATGTAATGGGTGTTTGTTTTTGGGCCGAGAACTCGTTAATCAGATGTTGGCAACTGTCAGCAAAGCTTTTTGGTGGATACCATCAGAACGCTCAAACCGGGCAATTTTTTCCATATTAAACCATATATCATACACCATTTTGTTCGTAAAACATTTACGGACAAGAAAAATATTGAAAAGTAAGTTGTCGTGAAAATTGGTTTCGCCTTAAGGCATCGTTCTACAGTTTTAAGGTTATCAACGGGGGCCAAAGAGTTCCCACTTTAGGGAGCAAGTGGAGGTCAGATAGTGTTTTACCCCAAACTTAAAGGTGATAAGGGCCATGAGGATAAGTCTTTCTGTTTTAATTAGCCCATATACTTGGCAGTCAGTCTTTAAAACTCATGTATCCCTACGCAGGGTGCAGAAGGTGGAGTGATCAATTTAAGAGAGGCTGTTCGGTCACTTCCGGGTCCAAGATAGCAATGTTTTCCATGTGTGAATTTCATGAGGTATTATTTCGATCGGCTGTAGCTCGTTTAAAACATGGTGAAGGTGTAGTATTTCAGTTATCTTTTGGTCAGGAATATGATTGTCAAGCTGTAAGTAGTAGTGTAATGTGCCAACAAATTCTCGTTTAAGTTTGACAGGCCGGACACGGTTGGCTGTTTAACATTGGAGTCAATGGGGAAAAAAACTGTATCACGAGACCTTAAGGCGGATGCCATAAAATGTCATTTTCTGTCTTTTTTGGACATTAATAGATCTTGTGCCACTAAGTATTGGGTGGTAAGAACTACTGATCAAGTACATGTCGAAGAAGAGATATTTTGATGCCAAATGTTTCCCCCGTTGCCATGGAAACATGCATATGAAGCCGATATGTTTAAAAAATGGTGAAAATGTCCTTTTTGGACTACTTTTTGGCAAATATCTGATTTGTTTATTGTCATAATACAGATGGAAATGAACATTTATATGTTTTAATGATTTAGCTGTAAATATTGACTACATTTATGTATGTATTTTTAGAAAAATTGCCCAAATTTAACTTTTTGGCCTCGCTCTAGCAAAATTGACCAAATTTGATGATTTTCAGGCATTTTTCAAGTCACGATTGTTTGAAAAAATAAAGACTCTATGTGTATATGTATCATTTTTCTAATTCAACAGACCCAAATGAAAGAGAAAAGTTCAAATATGTGATTGTATCAGGCTTTTCTTGGATGTAATGGGTGTTTGTTTTTGGGCCGAGAACTCGTTAATCAGATGTTGGCAACTGTCAGCAAAGCTTTTTGGTGGATACCATCAGAACGCTCAAACCGGGCAATTTTTTCCATATTAAACCATATATCATACACCATTTTGTTCGTAAAACATTTACGGACAAGAAAAATATTGAAAAGTAAGTTGTCGTGAAAATTGGTTTCGCCTTAAGGCATCGTTCTACAGTTTTAAGGTTATCAACGGGGGCCAAAGAGTTCCCACTTTAGGGAGCAAGTGGAGGTCAGATAGTGTTTTACCCCAAACTTAAAGGTGATAAGGGCCATGAGGATAAGTCTTTCTGTTTTAATTAGCCCATATACTTGGCAGTCAGTCTTTAAAACTCATGTATCCCTACGCAGGGTGCAGAAGGTGGAGTGATCAATTTAAGAGAGGCTGTTCGGTCACTTCCGGGTCCAAGATAGCAATGTTTTCCATGTGTGAATTTCATGAGGTATTATTTCGATCGGCTGTAGCTCGTTTAAAACATGGTGAAGGTGTAGTATTTCAGTTATCTTTTGGTCAGGAATATGATTGTCAAGCTGTAAGTAGTAGTGTAATGTGCCAACAAATTCTCGTTTAAGTTTGACAGGCCGGACACGGTTGGCTGTTTAACATTGGAGTCAATGGGGAAAAAAACTGTATCACGAGACCTTAAGGCGGATGCCATAAAATGTCATTTTCTGTCTTTTTTGGACATTAATAGATCTTGTGCCACTAAGTATTGGGTGGTAAGAACTACTGATCAAGTACATGTCGAAGAAGAGATATTTTGATGCCAAATGTTTCCCCCGTTGCCATGGAAACATGCATATGAAGCCGATATGTTTAAAAAATGGTGAAAATGTCCTTTTTGGACTACTTTTTGGCAAATATCTGATTTGTTTATTGTCATAATACAGATGGAAATGAACATTTATATGTTTTAATGATTTAGCTGTAAATATTGACTACATTTATGTATGTATTTTTAGAAAAATTGCCCAAATTTAACTTTTTGGCCTCGCTCTAGCAAAATTGACCAAATTTGATGATTTTCAGGCATTTTTCAAGTCACGATTGTTTGAAAAAATAAAGACTCTATGTGTATATGTATCATTTTTCTAATTCAACAGACCCAAATGAAAGAGAAAAGTTCAAATATGTGATTGTATCAGGCTTTTCTTGGATGTAATGGGTGTTTGTTTTTGGGCCGAGAACTCGTTAATCAGATGTTGGCAACTGTCAGCAAAGCTTTTTGGTGGATACCATCAGAACGCTCAAACCGGGCAATTTTTTCCATATTAAACCATATATCATACACCATTTTGTTCGTAAAACATTTACGGACAAGAAAAATATTGAAAAGTAAGTTGTCGTGAAAATTGGTTTCGCCTTAAGGCATCGTTCTACAGTTTTAAGGTTATCAACGGGGGCCAAAGAGTTCCCACTTTAGGGAGCAAGTGGAGGTCAGATAGTGTTTTACCCCAAACTTAAAGGTGATAAGGGCCATGAGGATAAGTCTTTCTGTTTTAATTAGCCCATATACTTGGCAGTCAGTCTTTAAAACTCATGTATCCCTACGCAGGGTGCAGAAGGTGGAGTGATCAATTTAAGAGAGGCTGTTCGGTCACTTCCGGGTCCAAGATAGCAATGTTTTCCATGTGTGAATTTCATGAGGTATTATTTCGATCGGCTGTAGCTCGTTTAAAACATGGTGAAGGTGTAGTATTTCAGTTATCTTTTGGTCAGGAATATGATTGTCAAGCTGTAAGTAGTAGTGTAATGTGCCAACAAATTCTCGTTTAAGTTTGACAGGCCGGACACGGTTGGCTGTTTAACATTGGAGTCAATGGGGAAAAAAACTGTATCACGAGACCTTAAGGCGGATGCCATAAAATGTCATTTTCTGTCTTTTTTGGACATTAATAGATCTTGTGCCACTAAGTATTGGGTGGTAAGAACTACTGATCAAGTACATGTCGAAGAAGAGATATTTTGATGCCAAATGTTTCCCCCGTTGCCATGGAAACATGCATATGAAGCCGATATGTTTAAAAAATGGTGAAAATGTCCTTTTTGGACTACTTTTTGGCAAATATCTGATTTGTTTATTGTCATAATACAGATGGAAATGAACATTTATATGTTTTAATGATTTAGCTGTAAATATTGACTACATTTATGTATGTATTTTTAGAAAAATTGCCCAAATTTAACTTTTTGGCCTCGCTCTCGCAAAATTGACCAAATTTGATGATTTTCAGGCATTTTTCAAGTCACGATTGTTTGAAAAAATAAAGACTCTATGTGTATATGTATCATTTTTCTAATTCAACAGACCCAAATGAAAGAGAAAAGTTCAAATATGTGATTGTATCAGGCTTTTCTTGGATGTAATGGGTGTTTGTTTTTGGGCCGAGAACTCGTTAATCAGATGTTGGCAACTGTCAGCAAAGCTTTTTGGTGGATACCATCAGAACGCTCAAACCGGGCAATTTTTTCCATATTAAACCATATATCATACACCATTTTGTTCGTAAAACATTTACGGACAAGAAAAATATTGAAAAGTAAGTTGTCGTGAAAATTGGTTTCGCCTTAAGGCATCGTTCTACAGTTTTAAGGTTATCAACGGGGGCCAAAGAGTTCCCACTTTAGGGAGCAAGTGGAGGTCAGATAGTGTTTTACCCCAAACTTAAAGGTGATAAGGGCCATGAGGATAAGTCTTTCTGTTTTAATTAGCCCATATACTTGGCAGTCAGTCTTTAAAACTCATGTATCCCTACGCAGGGTGCAGAAGGTGGAGTGATCAATTTAAGAGAGGCTGTTCGGTCACTTCCGGGTCCAAGATAGCAATGTTTTCCATGTGTGAATTTCATGAGGTATTATTTCGATCGGCTGTAGCTCGTTTAAAACATGGTGAAGGTGTAGTATTTCAGTTATCTTTTGGTCAGGAATATGATTGTCAAGCTGTAAGTAGTAGTGTAATGTGCCAACAAATTCTCGTTTAAGTTTGACAGGCCGGACACGGTTGGCTGTTTAACATTGGAGTCAATGGGGAAAAAAACTGTATCACGAGACCTTAAGGCGGATGCCATAAAATGTCATTTTCTGTCTTTTTTGGACATTAATAGATCTTGTGCCACTAAGTATTGGGTGGTAAGAACTACTGATCAAGTACATGTCGAAGAAGAGATATTTTGATGCCAAATGTTTCCCCCGTTGCCATGGAAACATGCATATGAAGCCGATATGTTTAAAAAATGGTGAAAATGTCCTTTTTGGACTACTTTTTGGCAAATATCTGATTTGTTTATTGTCATAATACAGATGGAAATGAACATTTATATGTTTTAATGATTTAGCTGTAAATATTGACTACATTTATGTATGTATTTTTAGAAAAATTGCCCAAATTTAACTTTTTGGCCTCGCTCTCGCAAAATTGACCAAATTTGATGATTTTCAGGCATTTTTCAAGTCACGATTGTTTGAAAAAATAAAGACTCTATGTGTATATGTATCATTTTTCTAATTCAACAGACCCAAATGAAAGAGAAAAGTTCAAATATGTGATTGTATCAGGCTTTTCTTGGATGTAATGGGTGTTTGTTTTTGGGCCGAGAACTCGTTAATCAGATGTTGGCAACTGTCAGCAAAGCTTTTTGGTGGATACCATCAGAACGCTCAAACCGGGCAATTTTTTCCATATTAAACCATATATCATACACCATTTTGTTCGTAAAACATTTACGGACAAGAAAAATATTGAAAAGTAAGTTGTCGTGAAAATTGGTTTCGCCTTAAGGCATCGTTCTACAGTTTTAAGGTTATCAACGGGGGCCAAAGAGTTCCCACTTTAGGGAGCAAGTGGAGGTCAGATAGTGTTTTACCCCAAACTTAAAGGTGATAAGGGCCATGAGGATAAGTCTTTCTGTTTTAATTAGCCCATATACTTGGCAGTCAGTCTTTAAAACTCATGTATCCCTACGCAGGGTGCAGAAGGTGGAGTGATCAATTTAAGAGAGGCTGTTCGGTCACTTCCGGGTCCAAGATAGCAATGTTTTCCATGTGTGAATTTCATGAGGTATTATTTCGATCGGCTGTAGCTCGTTTAAAACATGGTGAAGGTGTAGTATTTCAGTTATCTTTTGGTCAGGAATATGATTGTCAAGCTGTAAGTAGTAGTGTAATGTGCCAACAAATTCTCGTTTAAGTTTGACAGGCCGGACACGGTTGGCTGTTTAACATTGGAGTCAATGGGGAAAAAAACTGTATCACGAGACCTTAAGGCGGATGCCATAAAATGTCATTTTCTGTCTTTTTTGGACATTAATAGATCTTGTGCCACTAAGTATTGGGTGGTAAGAACTACTGATCAAGTACATGTCGAAGAAGAGATATTTTGATGCCAAATGTTTCCCCCGTTGCCATGGAAACATGCATATGAAGCCGATATGTTTAAAAAATGGTGAAAATGTCCTTTTTGGACTACTTTTTGGCAAATATCTGATTTGTTTATTGTCATAATACAGATGGAAATGAACATTTATATGTTTTAATGATTTAGCTGTAAATATTGACTACATTTATGTATGTATTTTTAGAAAAATTGCCCAAATTTAACTTTTTGGCCTCGCTCTAGCAAAATTGACCAAATTTGATGATTTTCAGGCATTTTTCAAGTCACGATTGTTTGAAAAAATAAAGACTCTATGTGTATATGTATCATTTTTCTAATTCAACAGACCCAAATGAAAGAGAAAAGTTCAAATATGTGATTGTATCAGGCTTTTCTTGGATGTAATTGGTGTTTGTTTTTGGGCCGAGAACTCGTTAATCAGATGTTGGCAACTGTCAGCAAAGCTTTTTGGTGGATACCATCAGAACGCTCAAACCGGGCAATTTTTTCCATATTAAACCATATATCATACACCATTTTGTTCGTAAAACATTTACGGACAAGAAAAATATTGAAAAGTAAGTTGTCGTGAAAATTGGTTTCGCCTTAAGGCATCGTTCTACAGTTTTAAGGTTATCAACGGGGGCCAAAGAGTTCCCACTTTAGGGAGCAAGTGGAGGTCAGATAGTGTTTTACCCCAAACTTAAAGGTGATAAGGGCCATGAGGATAAGTCTTTCTGTTTTAATTAGCCCATATACTTGGCAGTCAGTCTTTAAAACTCATGTATCCCTACGCAGGGTGCAGAAGGTGGAGTGATCAATTTAAGAGAGGCTGTTCGGTCACTTCCGGGTCCAAGATAGCAATGTTTTCCATGTGTGAATTTCATGAGGTATTATTTCGATCGGCTGTAGCTCGTTTAAAACATGGTGAAGGTGTAGTATTTCAGTTATCTTTTGGTCAGGAATATGATTGTCAAGCTGTAAGTAGTAGTGTAATGTGCCAACAAATTCTCGTTTAAGTTTGACAGGCCGGACACGGTTGGCTGTTTAACATTGGAGTCAATGGGGAAAAAAACTGTATCACGAGACCTTAAGGCGGATGCCATAAAATGTCATTTTCTGTCTTTTTTGGACATTAATAGATCTTGTGCCACTAAGTATTGGGTGGTAAGAACTACTGATCAAGTACATGTCGAAGAAGAGATATTTTGATGCCAAATGTTTCCCCCGTTGCCATGGAAACATGCATATGAAGCCGATATGTTTAAAAAATGGTGAAAATGTCCTTTTTGGACTACTTTTTGGCAAATATCTGATTTGTTTATTGTCATAATACAGATGGAAATGAACATTTATATGTTTTAATGATTTAGCTGTAAATATTGACTACATTTATGTATGTATTTTTAGAAAAATTGCCCAAATTTAACTTTTTGGCCTCGCTCTAGCAAAATTGACCAAATTTGATGATTTTCAGGCATTTTTCAAGTCACGATTGTTTGAAAAAATAAAGACTCTATGTGTATATGTATCATTTTTCTAATTCAACAGACCCAAATGAAAGAGAAAAGTTCAAATATGTGATTGTATCAGGCTTTTCTTGGATGTAATGGGTGTTTGTTTTTGGGCCGAGAACTCGTTAATCAGATGTTGGCAACTGTCAGCAAAGCTTTTTGGTGGATACCATCAGAACGCTCAAACCGGGCAATTTTTTCCATATTAAACCATATATCATACACCATTTTGTTCGTAAAACATTTACGGACAAGAAAAATATTGAAAAGTAAGTTGTCGTGAAAATTGGTTTCGCCTTAAGGCGGATGCCATAAAATGTCATTTTCTGTCTTTTTTGGACATTAATAGATCTTGTGCCACTAAGTATTGGGTGGTAAGAACTACTGATCAAGTACATGTCGAAGAAGAGATATTTTGATGCCAAATGTTTCCCCCGTTGCCATGGAAACATGCATATGAAGCCGATATGTTTAAAAAATGGTGAAAATGTCCTTTTTGGACTACTTTTTGGCAAATATCTGATTTATTTATTGTCATAATACAGATGGAAATGAACATTTATATGTTTTAATGATTTAGCTGTAAATATTGACTACATTTATGTATGTATTTTTAGAAAAATTGCCCAAATTTAACTTTTTGGCCTCGCTCTAGCAAAATTGACCAAATTTGATGATTTTCAGGCATTTTTCAAGTCACGATTGTTTGAAAAAATAAAGACTCTATGTGTATATGTATCATTTTTCTAATTCAACAGACCCAAATGAAAGAGAAAAGTTCAAATATGTGATTGTATCAGGCTTTTCTTGGATGTAATGGGTGTTTGTTTTTGGGCCGAGAACTCGTTAATCAGATGTTGGCAACTGTCAGCAAAGCTTTTTGGTGGATACCATCAGAACGCTCAAACCGGGCAATTTTTTCCATATTAAACCATATATCATACACCATTTTGTTCGTAAAACATTTACGGACAAGAAAAATATTGAAAAGTAAGTTGTCGTGAAAATTGGTTTCGCCTTAAGGCATCGTTCTACAGTTTTAAGGTTATCAACGGGGGCCAAAGAGTTCCCACTTTAGGGAGCAAGTGGAGGTCAGATAGTGTTTTACCCCAAACTTAAAGGTGATAAGGGCCATGAGGATAAGTCTTTCTGTTTTAATTAGCCCATATACTTGGCAGTCAGTCTTTAAAACTCATGTATCCCTACGCAGGGTGCAGAAGGTGGAGTGATCAATTTAAGAGAGGCTGTTCGGTCACTTCCGGGTCCAAGATAGCAATGTTTTCCATGTGTGAATTTCATGAGGTATTATTTCGATCGGCTGTAGCTCGTTTAAAACATGGTGAAGGTGTAGTATTTCAGTTATCTTTTGGTCAGGAATATGATTGTCAAGCTGTAAGTAGTAGTGTAATGTGCCAACAAATTCTCGTTTAAGTTTGACAGGCCGGACACGGTTGGCTGTTTAACATTGGAGTCAATGGGGAAAAAAACTGTATCACGAGACCTTAAGGCGGATGCCATAAAATGTCATTTTCTGTCTTTTTTGGACATTAATAGATCTTGTGCCACTAAGTATTGGGTGGTAAGAACTACTGATCAAGTACATGTCGAAGAAGAGATATTTTGATGCCAAATGTTTCCCCCGTTGCCATGGAAACATGCATATGAAGCCGATATGTTTAAAAAATGGTGAAAATGTCCTTTTTGGACTACTTTTTGGCAAATATCTGATTTGTTTATTGTCATAATACAGATGGAAATGAACATTTATATGTTTTAATGATTTAGCTGTAAATATTGACTACATTTATGTATGTATTTTTAGAAAAATTGCCCAAATTTAACTTTTTGGCCTCACTCTAGCAAAATTGACCAAATTTGATGATTTTCAGGCATTTTTCAAGTCACGATTGTTTGAAAAAATAAAGACTCTATGTGTATATGTATCATTTTTCTAATTCAACAGACCCAAATGAAAGAGAAAAGTTCAAATATGTGATTGTATCAGGCTTTTCTTGGATGTAATGGGTGTTTGTTTTTGGGCCGAGAACTCGTTAATCAGATGTTGGCAACTGTCAGCAAAGCTTTTTGGTGGATACCATCAGAACGCTCAAACCGGGCAATTTTTTCCATATTAAACCATATATCATACACCATTTTGTTCGTAAAACATTTACGGACAAGAAAAATATTGAAAAGTAAGTTGTCGTGAAAATTGGTTTCGCCTTAAGGCATCGTTCTACAGTTTTAAGGTTATCAACGGGGGCCAAAGAGTTCCCACTTTAGGGAGCAAGTGGAGGTCAGATAGTGTTTTACCCCAAACTTAAAGGTGATAAGGGCCATGAGGATAAGTCTTTCTGTTTTAATTAGCCCATATACTTGGCAGTCAGTCTTTAAAACTCATGTATCCCTACGCAGGGTGCAGAAGGTGGAGTGATCACTTTAAGAGAGGCTGTTCGGTCACTTCCGGGTCCAAGATAGCAATGTTTTCCATGTGTGAATTTCATGAGGTATTATTTCGATCGGCTGTAGCTCGTTTAAAACATGGTGAAGGTGTAGTATTTCAGTTATCTTTTGGTCAGGAATATGATTGTCAAGCTGTAAGTAGTAGTGTAATGTGCCAACAAATTCTCGTTTAAGTTTGACAGGCCGGACACGGTTGGCTGTTTAACATTGGAGTCAATGGGGAAAAAAACTGTATCACGAGACCTTAAGGCGGATGCCATAAAATGTCATTTTCTGTCTTTTTTGGACATTAATAGATCTTGTGCCATTAGTATTGGGTGGTAAGAACTACTGATCAAGTACATGTCGAAGAAGAGATATTTTGATGCCAAATGTTTCCCCCGTTGCCATGGAAACATGCATATGAAGCCGATATGTTTAAAAAATGGTGAAAATGTCCTTTTTGGACTACTTTTTGGCAAATATCTGATTTGTTTATTGTCATAATACAGATGGAAATGAACATTTATATGTTTTAATGATTTAGCTGTAAATATTGACTACATTTATGTATGTATTTTTAGAAAAATTGCCCAAATTTAACTTTTTGGCCTCGCTCTAGCAAAATTGACCAAATTTGATGATTTTCAGGCATTTTTCAAGTCACGATTGTTTGAAAAAATAAAGACTCTATGTGTATATGTATCATTTTTCTAATTCAACAGACCCAAATGAAAGAGAAAAGTTCAAATATGTGATTGTATCAGGCTTTTCTTGGATGTAATGGGTGTTTGTTTTTGGGCCGAGAACTCGTTAATCAGATGTTGGCAACTGTCAGCAAAGCTTTTTGGTGGATACCATCAGAACGCTCAAACCGGGCAATTTTTTCCATATTAAACCATATATCATACACCATTTTGTTCGTAAAACATTTACGGACAAGAAAAATATTGAAAAGTAAGTTGTCGTGAAAATTGGTTTCGCCTTAAGGCATCGTTCTACAGTTTTAAGGTTATCAACGGGGGCCAAAGAGTTCCCACTTTAGGGAGCAAGTGGAGGTCAGATAGTGTTTTACCCCAAACTTAAAGGTGATAAGGGCCATGAGGATAAGTCTTTCTGTTTTAATTAGCCCATATACTTGGCAGTCAGTCTTTAAAACTCATGTATCCCTACGCAGGGTGCAGAAGGTGGAGTGATCAATTTAAGAGAGGCTGTTCGGTCACTTCCGGGTCCAAGATAGCAATGTTTTCCATGTGTGAATTTCATGAGGTATTATTTCGATCGGCTGTAGCTCGTTTAAAACATGGTGAAGGTGTAGTATTTCAGTTATCTTTTGGTCAGGAATATGATTGTCAAGCTGTAAGTAGTAGTGTAATGTGCCAACAAATTCTCGTTTAAGTTTGACAGGCCGGACACGGTTGGCTGTTTAACATTGGAGTCAATGGGGAAAAAAACTGTATCACGAGACCTTAAGGCGGATGCCATAAAATGTCATTTTCTGTCTTTTTTGGACATTAATAGATCTTGTGCCACTAAGTATTGGGTGGTAAGAACTACTGATCAAGTACATGTCGAAGAAGAGATATTTTGATGCCAAATGTTTCCCCCGTTGCCATGGAAACATGCATATGAAGCCGATATGTTTAAAAAATGGTGAAAATGTCCTTTTTGGACTACTTTTTGGCAAATATCTGATTTGTTTATTGTCATAATACAGATGGAAATGAACATTTATATGTTTTAATGATTTAGCTGTAAATATTGACTACATTTATGTATGTATTTTTAGAAAAATTGCCCAAATTTAACTTTTTGGCCTCGCTCTAGCAAAATTGACCAAATTTGATGATTTTCAGGCATTTTTCAAGTCACGATTGTTTGAAAAAATAAAGACTCTATTTGTATATGTATCATTTTTCTAATTCAACAGACCCAAATGAAAGAGAAAAGTTCAAATATGTGATTGTATCAGGCTTTTCTTGGATGTAATGGGTGTTTGTTTTTGGGCCGAGAACTCGTTAATCAGATGTTGGCAACTGTCAGCAAAGCTTTTTGGTGGATACCATCAGAACGCTCAAACCGGGCAATTTTTTCCATATTAAACCATATATCATACACCATTTTGTTCGTAAAACATTTACGGACAAGAAAAATATTGAAAAGTAAGTTGTCGTGAAAATTGGTTTCGCCTTAAGGCATCGTTCTACAGTTTTAAGGTTATCAACGGGGGCCAAAGAGTTCCCACTTTAGGGAGCAAGTGGAGGTCAGATAGTGTTTTACCCCAAACTTAAAGGTGATAAGGGCCATGAGGATAAGTCTTTCTGTTTTAATTAGCCCATATACTTGGCAGTCAGTCTTTAAAACTCATGTATCCCTACGCAGGGTGCAGAAGGTGGAGTGATCAATTTAAGAGAGGCTGTTCGGTCACTTCCGGGTCCAAGATAGCAATGTTTTCCATGTGTGAATTTCATGAGGTATTATTTCGATCGGCTGTAGCTCGTTTAAAACATGGTGAAGGTGTAGTATTTCAGTTATCTTTTGGTCAGGAATATGATTGTCAAGCTGTAAGTAGTAGTGTAATGTGCCAACAAATTCTCGTTTAAGTTTGACAGGCCGGACACGGTTGGCTGTTTAACATTGGAGTCAATGGGGAAAAAAACTGTATCACGAGACCTTAAGGCGGATGCCATAAAATGTCATTTTCTGTCTTTTTTGGACATTAATAGATCTTGTGCCACTAAGTATTGGGTGGTAAGAACTACTGATCAAGTACATGTCGAAGAAGAGATATTTTGATGCCAAATGTTTCCCCCGTTGCCATGGAAACATGCATATGAAGCCGATATGTTTAAAAAATGGTGAAAATGTCCTTTTTGGACTACTTTTTGGCAAATATCTGATTTGTTTATTGTCATAATACAGATGGAAATGAGCATTTATATGTTTTAATGATTTAGCTGTAAATATTGACTACATTTATGTATGTATTTTTAGAAAAATTGCCCAAATTTAACTTTTTGGCCTCGCTCTAGCAAAATTGACCAAATTTGATGATTTTCAGGCATTTTTCAAGTCACGATTGTTTGAAAAAATAAAGACTCTATGTGTATATGTATCATTTTTCTAATTCAACAGACCCAAATGAAAGAGAAAAGTTCAAATATGTGATTGTATCAGGCTTTTCTTGGATGTAATGGGTGTTTGTTTTTGGGCCGAGAACTCGTTAATCAGATGTTGGCAACTGTCAGCAAAGCTTTTTGGTGGATACCATCAGAACGCTCAAACCGGGCAATTTTTTCCATATTAAACCATATATCATACACCATTTTGTTCGTAAAACATTTACGGACAAGAAAAATATTGAAAAGTAAGTTGTCGTGAAAATTGGTTTCGCCTTAAGGCATCGTTCTACAGTTTTAAGGTTATCAACGGGGGCCAAAGAGTTCCCACTTTAGGGAGCAAGTGGAGGTCAGATAGTGTTTTACCCCAAACTTAAAGGTGATAAGGGCCATGAGGATAAGTCTTTCTGTTTTAATTAGCCCATATACTTGGCAGTCAGTCTTTAAAACTCATGTATCCCTACGCAGGGTGCAGAAGGTGGAGTGATCAATTTAAGAGAGGCTGTTCGGTCACTTCCGGGTCCAAGATAGCAATGTTTTCCATGTGTGAATTTCATGAGGTATTATTTCGATCGGCTGTAGCTCGTTTAAAACATGGTGAAGGTGTAGTATTTCAGTTATCTTTTGGTCAGGAATATGATTGTCAAGCTGTAAGTAGTAGTGTAATGTGCCAACAAATTCTCGTTTAAGTTTGACAGGCCGGACACGGTTGGCTGTTTAACATTGGAGTCAATGGGGAAAAAAACTGTATCATGACCCCTTAAGGCGGATGCCATAAAATGTCATTTTCTGTCTTTTTTGGACATTAATAGATCTTGTGCCACTAAGTATTGGGTGGTAAGAACTACTGATCAAGTACATGTCGAAGAAGAGATATTTTGATGCCAAATGTTTCCCCCGTTGCCATGGAAACATGCATATGAAGCCGATATGTTTAAAAAATGGTGAAAATGTCCTTTTTGGACTACTTTTTGGCAAATATCTGATTTGTTTATTGTCATAATACAGATGGAAATGAACATTTATATGTTTTAATGATTTAGCTGTAAATATTGACTACATTTATGTATGTATTTTTAGAAAAATTGCCCAAATTTAACTTTTTGGCCTCGCTCTAGCAAAATTGACCAAATTTGATGATTTTCAGGCATTTTTCAAGTCACGATTGTTTGAAAAAATAAAGACTCTATGTGTATATGTATCATTTTTCTAATTCAACAGACCCAAATGAAAGAGAAAAGTTCAAATATGTGATTGTATCAGGCTTTTCTTGGATGTAATGGGTGTTTGTTTTTGGGCCGAGAACTCGTTAATCAGATGTTGGCAACTGTCAGCAAAGCTTTTTGGTGGATACCATCAGAACGCTCAAACCGGGCAATTTTTTCCATATTAAACCATATATCATACACCATTTTGTTCGTAAAACATTTACGGACAAGAAAAATATTGAAAAGTAAGTTGTCGTGAAAATTGGTTTCGCCTTAAGGCATCGTTCTACAGTTTTAAGGTTATCAACGGGGGCCAAAGAGTTCCCACTTTAGGGAGCAAGTGGAGGTCAGATAGTGTTTTACCCCAAACTTAAAGGTGATAAGGGCCATGAGGATAAGTCTTTCTGTTTTAATTAGCCCATATACTTGGCAGTCAGTCTTTAAAACTCATGTATCCCTACGCAGGGTGCAGAAGGTGGAGTGATCAATTTAAGAGAGGCTGTTCGGTCACTTCCGGGTCCAAGATAGCAATGTTTTCCATGTGTGAATTTCATGAGGTATTATTTCGATCGGCTGTAGCTCGTTTAAAACATGGTGAAGGTGTAGTATTTCAGTTATCTTTTGGTCAGGAATATGATTGTCAAGCTGTAAGTAGTAGTGTAATGTGCCAACAAATTCTCGTTTAAGTTTGACAGGCCGGACACGGTTGGCTGTTTAACATTGGAGTCAATGGGGAAAAAAACTGTATCACGAGACCTTAAGGCGGATGCCATAAAATGTCATTTTCTGTCTTTTTTGGACATTAATAGATCTTGTGCCACTAAGTATTGGGTGGTAAGAACTACTGATCAAGTACATGTCGAAGAAGAGATATTTTGATGCCAAATGTTTCCCCCGTTGCCATGGAAACATGCATATGAAGCCGATATGTTTAAAAAATGGTGAAAATGTCCTTTTTGGACTACTTTTTGGCAAATATCTGATTTGTTTATTGTCATAATACAGATGGAAATGAACATTTATATGTTTTAATGATTTAGCTGTAAATATTGACTACATTTATGTATGTATTTTTAGAAAAATTGCCCAAATTTAACTTTTTGGCCTCGCTCTAGCAAAATTGACCAAATTTGATGATTTTCAGGCATTTTTCAAGTCACGATTGTTTGAAAAAATAAAGACTCTATGTGTATATGTATCATTTTTCTAATTCAACAGACCCAAATGAAAGAGAAAAGTTCAAATATGTGATTGTATCAGGCTTTTCTTGGATGTAATGGGTGTTTGTTTTTGGGCCGAGAACTCGTTAATCAGATGTTGGCAACTGTCAGCAAAGCTTTTTGGTGGATACCATCAGAACGCTCAAACCGGGCAATTTTTTCCATATTAAACCATATATCATACACCATTTTGTTCGTAAAACATTTACGGACAAGAAAAATATTGAAAAGTAAGTTGTCGTGAAAATTGGTTTCGCCTTAAGGCATCGTTCTACAGTTTTAAGGTTATCAACGGGGGCCAAAGAGTTCCCACTTTAGGGAGCAAGTGGAGGTCAGATAGTGTTTTACCCCAAACTTAAAGGTGATAAGGGCCATGAGGATAAGTCTTTCTGTTTTAATTAGCCCATATACTTGGCAGTCAGTCTTTAAAACTCATGTATCCCTACGCAGGGTGCAGAAGGTGGAGTGATCAATTTAAGAGAGGCTGTTCGGTCACTTCCGGGTCCAAGATAGCAATGTTTTCCATGTGTGAATTTCATGAGGTATTATTTCGATCGGCTGTAGCTCGTTTAAAACATGGTGAAGGTGTAGTATTTCAGTTATCTTTTGGTCAGGAATATGATTGTCAAGCTGTAAGTAGTAGTGTAATGTGCCAACAAATTCTCGTTTAAGTTTGACAGGCCGGACACGGTTGGCTGTTTAACATTGGAGTCAATGGGGAAAAAAACTGTATCACGAGACCTTAAGGCGGATGCCATAAAATGTCATTTTCTGTCTTTTTTGGACATTAATAGATCTTGTGCCACTAAGTATTGGGTGGTAAGAACTACTGATCAAGTACATGTCGAAGAAGAGATATTTTGATGCCAAATGTTTCCCCCGTTGCCATGGAAACATGCATATGAAGCCGATATGTTTAAAAAATGGTGAAAATGTCCTTTTTGGACTACTTTTTGGCAAATATCTGATTTGTTTATTGTCATAATACAGATGGAAATGAACATTTATATGTTTTAATGATTTAGCTGTAAATATTGACTACATTTATGTATGTATTTTTAGAAAAATTGCCCAAATTTAACTTTTTGGCCTCGCTCTAGCAAAATTGACCAAATTTGATGATTTTCAGGCATTTTTCAAGTCACGATTGTTTGAAAAAATAAAGACTCTATGTGTATATGTATCATTTTTCTAATTCAACAGACCCAAATGAAAGAGAAAAGTTCAAATATGTGATTGTATCAGGCTTTTCTTGGATGTAATGGGTGTTTGTTTTTGGGCCGAGAACTCGTTAATCAGATGTTGGCAACTGTCAGCAAAGCTTTTTGGTGGATACCATCAGAACGCTCAAACCGGGCAATTTTTTCCATATTAAACCATATATCATACACCATTTTGTTCGTAAAACATTTACGGACAAGAAAAATATTGAAAAGTAAGTTGTCGTGAAAATTGGTTTCGCCTTAAGGCATCGTTCTACAGTTTTAAGGTTATCAACGGGGGCCAAAGAGTTCCCACTTTAGGGAGCAAGTGGAGGTCAGATAGTGTTTTACCCCAAACTTAAAGGTGATAAGGGCCATGAGGATAAGTCTTTCTGTTTTAATTAGCCCATATACTTGGCAGTCAGTCTTTAAAACTCATGTATCCCTACGCAGGGTGCAGAAGGTGGAGTGATCAATTTAAGAGAGGCTGTTCGGTCACTTCCGGGTCCAAGATAGCAATGTTTTCCATGTGTGAATTTCATGAGGTATTATTTCGATCGGCTGTAGCTCGTTTAAAACATGGTGAAGGTGTAGTATTTCAGTTATCTTTTGGTCAGGAATATGATTGTCAAGCTGTAAGTAGTAGTGTAATGTGCCAACAAATTCTCGTTTAAGTTTGACAGGCCGGACACGGTTGGCTGTTTAACATTGGAGTCAATGGGGAAAAAAACTGTATCACGAGACCTTAAGGCGGATGCCATAAAATGTCATTTTCTGTCTTTTTTGGACATTAATAGATCTTGTGCCACTAAGTATTGGGTGGTAAGAACTACTGATCAAGTACATGTCGAAGAAGAGATATTTTGATGCCAAATGTTTCCCCCGTTGCCATGGAAACATGCATATGAAGCCGATATGTTTAAAAAATGGTGAAAATGTCCTTTTTGGACTACTTTTTGGCAAATATCTGATTTGTTTATTGTCATAATACAGATGGAAATGAACATTTATATGTTTTAATGATTTAGCTGTAAATATTGACTACATTTATGTATGTATTTTTAGAAAAATTGCCCAAATTTAACTTTTTGGCCTCGCTCTAGCAAAATTGACCAAATTTGATGATTTTCAGGCATTTTTCAAGTCACGATTGTTTGAAAAAATAAAGACTCTATGTGTATATGTATCATTTTTCTAATTCAACAGACCCAAATGAAAGAGAAAAGTTCAAATATGTGATTGTATCAGGCTTTTCTTGGATGTAATGGGTGTTTGTTTTTGGGCCGAGAACTCGTTAATCAGATGTTGGCAACTGTCAGCAAAGCTTTTTGGTGGATACCATCAGAACGCTCAAACCGGGCAATTTTTTCCATATTAAACCATATATCATACACCATTTTGTTCGTAAAACATTTACGGACAAGAAAAATATTGAAAAGTAAGTTGTCGTGAAAATTGGTTTCGCCTTAAGGCATCGTTCTACAGTTTTAAGGTTATCAACGGGGGCCAAAGAGTTCCCACTTTAGGGAGCAAGTGGAGGTCAGATAGTGTTTTACCCCAAACTTAAAGGTGATAAGGGCCATGAGGATAAGTCTTTCTGTTTTAATTAGCCCATATACTTGGCAGTCAGTCTTTAAAACTCATGTATCCCTACGCAGGGTGCAGAAGGTGGAGTGATCAATTTAAGAGAGGCTGTTCGGTCACTTCCGGGTCCAAGATAGCAATGTTTTCCATGTGTGAATTTCATGAGGTATTATTTCGATCGGCTGTAGCTCGTTTAAAACATGGTGAAGGTGTAGTATTTCAGTTATCTTTTGGTCAGGAATATGATTGTCAAGCTGTAAGTAGTAGTGTAATGTGCCAACAAATTCTCGTTTAAGTTTGACAGGCCGGACACGGTTGGCTGTTTAACATTGGAGTCAATGGGGAAAAAAACTGTATCACGAGACCTTAAGGCGGATGCCATAAAATGTCATTTTCTGTCTTTTTTGGACATTAATAGATCTTGTGCCACTAAGTATTGGGTGGTAAGAACTACTGATCAAGTACATGTCGAAGAAGAGATATTTTGATGCCAAATGTTTCCCCCGTTGCCATGGAAACATGCATATGAAGCCGATATGTTTAAAAAATGGTGAAAATGTCCTTTTTGGACTACTTTTTGGCAAATATCTGATTTGTTTATTGTCATAATACAGATGGAAATGAACATTTATATGTTTTAATGATTTAGCTGTAAATATTGACTACATTTATGTATGTATTTTTAGAAAAATTGCCCAAATTTAACTTTTTGGCCTCGCTCTAGCAAAATTGACCAAATTTGATGATTTTCAGGCATTTTTCAAGTCACGATTGTTTGAAAAAATAAAGACTCTATGTGTATATGTATCATTTTTCTAATTCAACAGACCCAAATGAAAGAGAAAAGTTCAAATATGTGATTGTATCAGGCTTTTCTTGGATGTAATGGGTGTTTGTTTTTGGGCCGAGAACTCGTTAATCAGATGTTGGCAACTGTCAGCAAAGCTTTTTGGTGGATACCATCAGAACGCTCAAACCGGGCAATTTTTTCCATATTAAACCATATATCATACACCATTTTGTTCGTAAAACATTTACGGACAAGAAAAATATTGAAAAGTAAGTTGTCGTGAAAATTGGTTTCGCCTTAAGGCATCGTTCTACAGTTTTAAGGTTATCAACGGGGGCCAAAGAGTTCCCACTTTAGGGAGCAAGTGGAGGTCAGATAGTGTTTTACCCCAAACTTAAAGGTGATAAGGGCCATGAGGATAAGTCTTTCTGTTTTAATTAGCCCATATACTTGGCAGTCAGTCTTTAAAACTCATGTATCCCTACGCAGGGTGCAGAAGGTGGAGTGATCAATTTAAGAGAGGCTGTTCGGTCACTTCCGGGTCCAAGATAGCAATGTTTTCCATGTGTGAATTTCATGAGGTATTATTTCGATCGGCTGTAGCTCGTTTAAAACATGGTGAAGGTGTAGTATTTCAGTTATCTTTTGGTCAGGAATATGATTGTCAAGCTGTAAGTAGTAGTGTAATGTGCCAACAAATTCTCGTTTAAGTTTGACAGGCCGGACACGGTTGGCTGTTTAACATTGGAGTCAATGGGGAAAAAAACTGTATCACGAGACCTTAAGGCGGATGCCATAAAATGTCATTTTCTGTCTTTTTTGGACATTAATAGATCTTGTGCCACTAAGTATTGGGTGGTAAGAACTACTGATCAAGTACATGTCGAAGAAGAGATATTTTGATGCCAAATGTTTCCCCCGTTGCCATGGAAACATGCATATGAAGCCGATATGTTTAAAAAATGGTGAAAATGTCCTTTTTGGACTACTTTTTGGCAAATATCTGATTTGTTTATTGTCATAATACAGATGGAAATGAACATTTATATGTTTTAATGATTTAGCTGTAAATATTGACTACATTTATGTATGTATTTTTAGAAAAATTGCCCAAATTTAACTTTTTGGCCTCGCTCTAGCAAAATTGACCAAATTTGATGATTTTCAGGCATTTTTCAAGTCACGATTGTTTGAAAAAATAAAGACTCTATGTGTATATGTATCATTTTTCTAATTCAACAGACCCAAATGAAAGAGAAAAGTTCAAATATGTGATTGTATCAGGCTTTTCTTGGATGTAATGGGTGTTTGTTTTTGGGCCGAGAACTCGTTAATCAGATGTTGGCAACTGTCAGCAAAGCTTTTTGGTGGATACCATCAGAACGCTCAAACCGGGCAATTTTTTCCATATTAAACCATATATCATACACCATTTTGTTCGTAAAACATTTACGGACAAGAAAAATATTGAAAAGTAAGTTGTCGTGAAAATTGGTTTCGCCTTAAGGCATCGTTCTACAGTTTTAAGGTTATCAACGGGGGCCAAAGAGTTCCCACTTTAGGGAGCAAGTGGAGGTCAGATAGTGTTTTACCCCAAACTTAAAGGTGATAAGGGCCATGAGGATAAGTCTTTCTGTTTTAATTAGCCCATATACTTGGCAGTCAGTCTTTAAAACTCATGTATCCCTACGCAGGGTGCAGAAGGTGGAGTGATCAATTTAAGAGAGGCTGTTCGGTCACTTCCGGGTCCAAGATAGCAATGTTTTCCATGTGTGAATTTCATGAGGTATTATTTCGATCGGCTGTAGCTCGTTTAAAACATGGTGAAGGTGTAGTATTTCAGTTATCTTTTGGTCAGGAATATGATTGTCAAGCTGTAAGTAGTAGTGTAATGTGCCAACAAATTCTCGTTTAAGTTTGACAGGCCGGACACGGTTGGCTGTTTAACATTGGAGTCAATGGGGAAAAAAACTGTATCACGAGACCTTAAGGCGGATGCCATAAAATGTCATTTTCTGTCTTTTTTGGACATTAATAGATCTTGTGCCACTAAGTATTGGGTGGTAAGAACTACTGATCAAGTACATGTCGAAGAAGAGATATTTTGATGCCAAATGTTTCCCCCGTTGCCATGGAAACATGCATATGAAGCCGATATGTTTAAAAAATGGTGAAAATGTCCTTTTTGGACTACTTTTTGGCAAATATCTGATTTGTTTATTGTCATAATACAGATGGAAATGAACATTTATATGTTTTAATGATTTAGCTGTAAATATTGACTACATTTATGTATGTATTTTTAGAAAAATTGCCCAAATTTAACTTTTTGGCCTCGCTCTAGCAAAATTGACCAAATTTGATGATTTTCAGGCATTTTTCAAGTCACGATTGTTTGAAAAAATAAAGACTCTATGTGTATATGTATCATTTTTCTAATTCAACAGACCCAAATGAAAGAGAAAAGTTCAAATATGTGATTGTATCAGGCTTTTCTTGGATGTAATGGGTGTTTGTTTTTGGGCCGAGAACTCGTTAATCAGATGTTGGCAACTGTCAGCAAAGCTTTTTGGTGGATACCATCAGAACGCTCAAACCGGGCAATTTTTTCCATATTAAACCATATATCATACACCATTTTGTTCGTAAAACATTTACGGACAAGAAAAATATTGAAAAGTAAGTTGTCGTGAAAATTGGTTTCGCCTTAAGGCATCGTTCTACAGTTTTAAGGTTATCAACGGGGGCCAAAGAGTTCCCACTTTAGGGAGCAAGTGGAGGTCAGATAGTGTTTTACCCCAAACTTAAAGGTGATAAGGGCAATGAGGATAAGTCTTTCTGTTTTAATTAGCCCATATACTTGGCAGTCAGTCTTTAAAACTCATGTATCCCTACGCAGGGTGCAGAAGGTGGAGTGATCAATTTAAGAGAGGCTGTTCGGTCACTTCCGGGTCCAAGATAGCAATGTTTTCCATGTGTGAATTTCATGAGGTATTATTTCGATCGGCTGTAGCTCGTTTAAAACATGGTGAAGGTGTAGTATTTCAGTTATCTTTTGGTCAGGAATATGATTGTCAAGCTGTAAGTAGTAGTGTAATGTGCCAACAAATTCTCGTTTAAGTTTGACAGGCCGGACACGGTTGGCTGTTTAACATTGGAGTCAATGGGGAAAAAAACTGTATCACGAGACCTTAAGGCGGATGCCATAAAATGTCATTTTCTGTCTTTTTTGGACATTAATAGATCTTGTGCCACTAAGTATTGGGTGGTAAGAACTACTGATCAAGTACATGTCGAAGAAGAGATATTTTGATGCCAAATGTTTCCCCCGTTGCCATGGAAACATGCATATGAAGCCGATATGTTTAAAAAATGGTGAAAATGTCCTTTTTGGACTACTTTTTGGCAAATATCTGATTTGTTTATTGTCATAATACAGATGGAAATGAACATTTATATGTTTTAATGATTTAGCTGTAAATATTGACTACATTTATGTATGTATTTTTAGAAAAATTGCCCAAATTTAACTTTTTGGCCTCGCTCTAGCAAAATTGACCAAATTTGATGATTTTCAGGCATTTTTCAAGTCACGATTGTTTGAAAAAATAAAGACTCTATGTGTATATGTATCATTTTTCTAATTCAACAGACCCAAATGAAAGAGAAAAGTTCAAATATGTGATTGTATCAGGCTTTTCTTGGATGTAATGGGTGTTTGTTTTTGGGCCGAGAACTCGTTAATCAGATGTTGGCAACTGTCAGCAAAGCTTTTTGGTGGATACCATCAGAACGCTCAAACCGGGCAATTTTTTCCATATTAAACCATATATCATACACCATTTTGTTCGTAAAACATTTACGGACAAGAAAAATATTGAAAAGTAAGTTGTCGTGAAAATTGGTTTCGCCTTAAGGCATCGTTCTACAGTTTTAAGGTTATCAACGGGGGCCAAAGAGTTCCCACTTTAGGGAGCAAGTGGAGGTCAGATAGTGTTTTACCCCAAACTTAAAGGTGATAAGGGCCATGAGGATAAGTCTTTCTGTTTTAATTAGCCCATATACTTGGCAGTCAGTCTTTAAAACTCATGTATCCCTACGCAGGGTGCAGAAGGTGGAGTGATCAATTTAAGAGAGGCTGTTCGGTCACTTCCGGGTCCAAGATAGCAATGTTTTCCATGTGTGAATTTCATGAGGTATTATTTCGATCGGCTGTAGCTCGTTTAAAACATGGTGAAGGTGTAGTATTTCAGTTATCTTTTGGTCAGGAATATGATTGTCAAGCTGTAAGTAGTAGTGTAATGTGCCAACAAATTCTCGTTTAAGTTTGACAGGCCGGACACGGTTGGCTGTTTAACATTGGAGTCAATGGGGAAAAAAACTGTATCACGAGACCTTAAGGCGGATGCCATAAAATGTCATTTTCTGTCTTTTTTGGACATTAATAGATCTTGTGCCACTAAGTATTGGGTGGTAAGAACTACTGATCAAGTACATGTCGAAGAAGAGATATTTTGATGCCAAATGTTTCCCCCGTTGCCATGGAAACATGCATATGAAGACGATATGTTTAAAAAATGGTGAAAATGTCCTTTTTGGACTACTTTTTGGCAAATATCTGATTTGTTTATTGTCATAATACAGATGGAAATGAACATTTATATGTTTTAATGATTTAGCTGTAAATATTGACTACATTTATGTATGTATTTTTAGAAAAATTGCCCAAATTTAACTTTTTGGCCTCGCTCTAGCAAAATTGACCAAATTTGATGATTTTCAGGCATTTTTCAAGTCACGATTGTTTGAAAAAATAAAGACTCTATGTGTATATGTATCATTTTTCTAATTCAACAGACCCAAATGAAAGAGAAAAGTTCAAATATGTGATTGTATCAGGCTTTTCTTGGATGTAATGGGTGTTTGTTTTTGGGCCGAGAACTCGTTAATCAGATGTTGGCAACTGTCAGCAAAGCTTTTTGGTGGATACCATCAGAACGCTCAAACCGGGCAATTTTTTCCATATTAAACCATATATCATACACCATTTTGTTCGTAAAACATTTACGGACAAGAAAAATATTGAAAAGTAAGTTGTCGTGAAAATTGGTTTCGCCTTAAGGCATCGTTCTACAGTTTTAAGGTTATCAACGGGGGCCAAAGAGTTCCCACTTTAGGGAGCAAGTGGAGGTCAGATAGTGTTTTACCCCAAACTTAAAGGTGATAAGGGCCATGAGGATAAGTCTTTCTGTTTTAATTAGCCCATATACTTGGCAGTCAGTCTTTAAAACTCATGTATCCCTACGCAGGGTGCAGAAGGTGGAGTGATCAATTTAAGAGAGGCTGTTCGGTCACTTCCGGGTCCAAGATAGCAATGTTTTCCATGTGTGAATTTCATGAGGTATTATTTCGATCGGCTGTAGCTCGTTTAAAACATGGTGAAGGTGTAGTATTTCAGTTATCTTTTGGTCAGGAATATGATTGTCAAGCTGTAAGTAGTAGTGTAATGTGCCAACAAATTCTCGTTTAAGTTTGACAGGCCGGACACGGTTGGCTGTTTAACATTGGAGTCAATGGGGAAAAAAACTGTATCACGAGACCTTAAGGCGGATGCCATAAAATGTCATTTTCTGTCTTTTTTGGACATTAATAGATCTTGTGCCACTAAGTATTGGGTGGTAAGAACTACTGATCAAGTACATGTCGAAGAAGAGATATTTTGATGCCAAATGTTTCCCCCGTTGCCATGGAAACATGCATATGAAGACGATATGTTTAAAAAATGGTGAAAATGTCCTTTTTGGACTACTTTTTGGCAAATATCTGATTTGTTTATTGTCATAATACAGATGGAAATGAACATTTATATGTTTTAATGATTTAGCTGTAAATATTGACTACATTTATGTATGTATTTTTAGAAAAATTGCCCAAATTTAACTTTTTGGCCTCGCTCTAGCAAAATTGACCAAATTTGATGATTTTCAGGCATTTTTCAAGTCACGATTGTTTGAAAAAATAAAGACTCTATGTGTATATGTATCATTTTTCTAATTCAACAGACCCAAATGAAAGAGAAAAGTTCAAATATGTGATTGTATCAGGCTTTTCTTGGATGTAATGGGTGTTTGTTTTTGGGCCGAGAACTCGTTAATCAGATGTTGGCAACTGTCAGCAAAGCTTTTTGGTGGATACCATCAGAACGCTCAAACCGGGCAATTTTTTCCATATTAAACCATATATCATACACCATTTTGTTCGTAAAACATTTACGGACAAGAAAAATATTGAAAAGTAAGTTGTCGTGAAAATTGGTTTCGCCTTAAGGCATCGTTCTACAGTTTTAAGGTTATCAACGGGGGCCAAAGAGTTCCCACTTTAGGGAGCAAGTGGAGGTCAGATAGTGTTTTACCCCAAACTTAAAGGTGATAAGGGCCATGAGGATAAGTCTTTCTGTTTTAATTAGCCCATATACTTGGCAGTCAGTCTTTAAAACTCATGTATCCCTACGCAGGGTGCAGAAGGTGGAGTGATCAATTTAAGAGAGGCTGTTCGGTCACTTCCGGGTCCAAGATAGCAATGTTTTCCATGTGTGAATTTCATGAGGTATTATTTCGATCGGCTGTAGCTCGTTTAAAACATGGTGAAGGTGTAGTATTTCAGTTATCTTTTGGTCAGGAATATGATTGTCAAGCTGTAAGTAGTAGTGTAATGTGCCAACAAATTCTCGTTTAAGTTTGACAGGCCGGACACGGTTGGCTGTTTAACATTGGAGTCAATGGGGAAAAAAACTGTATCACGAGACCTTAAGGCGGATGCCATAAAATGTCATTTTCTGTCTTTTTTGGACATTAATAGATCTTGTGCCACTAAGTATTGGGTGGTAAGAACTACTGATCAAGTACATGTCGAAGAAGAGATATTTTGATGCCAAATGTTTCCCCCGTTGCCATGGAAACATGCATATGAAGACGATATGTTTAAAAAATGGTGAAAATGTCCTTTTTGGACTACTTTTTGGCAAATATCTGATTTGTTTATTGTCATAATACAGATGGAAATGAACATTTATATGTTTTAATGATTTAGCTGTAAATATTGACTACATTTATGTATGTATTTTTAGAAAAATTGCCCAAATTTAACTTTTTGGCCTCGCTCTAGCAAAATTGACCAAATTTGATGATTTTCAGGCATTTTTCAAGTCACGATTGTTTGAAAAAATAAAGACTCTATGTGTATATGTATCATTTTTCTAATTCAACAGACCCAAATGAAAGAGAAAAGTTCAAATATGTGATTGTATCAGGCTTTTCTTGGATGTAATGGGTGTTTGTTTTTGGGCCGAGAACTCGTTAATCAGATGTTGGCAACTGTCAGCAAAGCTTTTTGGTGGATACCATCAGAACGCTCAAACCGGGCAATTTTTTCCATATTAAACCATATATCATACACCATTTTGTTCGTAAAACATTTACGGACAAGAAAAATATTGAAAAGTAAGTTGTCGTGAAAATTGGTTTCGCCTTAAGGCATCGTTCTACAGTTTTAAGGTTATCAACGGGGGCCAAAGAGTTCCCACTTTAGGGAGCAAGTGGAGGTCAGATAGTGTTTTACCCCAAACTTAAAGGTGATAAGGGCCATGAGGATAAGTCTTTCTGTTTTAATTAGCCCATATACTTGGCAGTCAGTCTTTAAAACTCATGTATCCCTACGCAGGGTGCAGAAGGTGGAGTGATCAATTTAAGAGAGGCTGTTCGGTCACTTCCGGGTCCAAGATAGCAATGTTTTCCATGTGTGAATTTCATGAGGTATTATTTCGATCGGCTGTAGCTCGTTTAAAACATGGTGAAGGTGTAGTATTTCAGTTATCTTTTGGTCAGGAATATGATTGTCAAGCTGTAAGTAGTAGTGTAATGTGCCAACAAATTCTCGTTTAAGTTTGACAGGCCGGACACGGTTGGCTGTTTAACATTGGAGTCAATGGGGAAAAAAACTGTATCACGAGACCTTAAGGCGGATGCCATAAAATGTCATTTTCTGTCTTTTTTGGACATTAATAGATCTTGTGCCACTAAGTATTGGGTGGTAAGAACTACTGATCAAGTACATGTCGAAGAAGAGATATTTTGATGCCAAATGTTTCCCCCGTTGCCATGGAAACATGCATATGAAGCCGATATGTTTAAAAAATGGTGAAAATGTCCTTTTTGGACTACTTTTTGGCAAATATCTGATTTGTTTATTGTCATAATACAGATGGAAATGAACATTTATATGTTTTAATGATTTAGCTGTAAATATTGACTACATTTATGTATGTATTTTTAGAAAAATTGCCCAAATTTAACTTTTTGGCCTCGCTCTAGCAAAATTGACCAAATTTGATGATTTTCAGGCATTTTTCAAGTCACGATTGTTTGAAAAAATAAAGACTCTATGTGTATATGTATCATTTTTCTAATTCAACAGACCCAAATGAAAGAGAAAAGTTCAAATATGTGATTGTATCAGGCTTTTCTTGGATGTAATGGGTGTTTGTTTTTGGGCCGAGAACTCGTTAATCAGATGTTGGCAACTGTCAGCAAAGCTTTTTGGTGGATACCATCAGAACGCTCAAACCGGGCAATTTTTTCCATATTAAACCATATATCATACACCATTTTGTTCGTAAAACATTTACGGACAAGAAAAATATTGAAAAGTAAGTTGTCGTGAAAATTGGTTTCGCCTTAAGGCATCGTTCTACAGTTTTAAGGTTATCAACGGGGGCCAAAGAGTTCCCACTTTAGGGAGCAAGTGGAGGTCAGATAGTGTTTTACCCCAAACTTAAAGGTGATAAGGGCCATGAGGATAAGTCTTTCTGTTTTAATTAGCCCATATACTTGGCAGTCAGTCTTTAAAACTCATGTATCCCTACGCAGGGTGCAGAAGGTGGAGTGATCAATTTAAGAGAGGCTGTTCGGTCACTTCCGGGTCCAAGATAGCAATGTTTTCCATGTGTGAATTTCATGAGGTATTATTTCGATCGGCTGTAGCTCGTTTAAAACATGGTGAAGGTGTAGTATTTCAGTTATCTTTTGGTCAGGAATATGATTGTCAAGCTGTAAGTAGTAGTGTAATGTGCCAACAAATTCTCGTTTAAGTTTGACAGGCCGGACACGGTTGGCTGTTTAACATTGGAGTCAATGGGGAAAAAAACTGTATCACGAGACCTTAAGGCGGATGCCATAAAATGTCATTTTCTGTCTTTTTTGGACATTAATAGATCTTGTGCCATTAGTATTGGGTGGTAAGAACTACTGATCAAGTACATGTCGAAGAAGAGATATTTTGATGCCAAATGTTTCCCCCGTTGCCATGGAAACATGCATATGAAGCCGATATGTTTAAAAAATGGTGAAAATGTCCTTTTTGGACTACTTTTTGGCAAATATCTGATTTGTTTATTGTCATAATACAGATGGAAATGAACATTTATATGTTTTAATGATTTAGCTGTAAATATTGACTACATTTATGTATGTATTTTTAGAAAAATTGCCCAAATTTAACTTTTTGGCCTCGCTCTAGCAAAATTGACCAAATTTGATGATTTTCAGGCATTTTTCAAGTCACGATTGTTTGAAAAAATAAAGACTCTATGTGTATATGTATCATTTTTCTAATTCAACAGACCCAAATGAAAGAGAAAAGTTCAAATATGTGATTGTATCAGGCTTTTCTTGGATGTAATGGGTGTTTGTTTTTGGGCCGAGAACTCGTTAATCAGATGTTGGCAACTGTCAGCAAAGCTTTTTGGTGGATACCATCAGAACGCTCAAACCGGGCAATTTTTTCCATATTAAACCATATATCATACACCATTTTGTTCGTAAAACATTTACGGACAAGAAAAATATTGAAAAGTAAGTTGTCGTGAAAATTGGTTTCGCCTTAAGGCATCGTTCTACAGTTTTAAGGTTATCAACGGGGGCCAAAGAGTTCCCACTTTAGGGAGCAAGTGGAGGTCAGATAGTGTTTTACCCCAAACTTAAAGGTGATAAGGGCCATGAGGATAAGTCTTTCTGTTTTAATTAGCCCATATACTTGGCAGTCAGTCTTTAAAACTCATGTATCCCTACGCAGGGTGCAGAAGGTGGAGTGATCAATTTAAGAGAGGCTGTTCGGTCACTTCCGGGTCCAAGATAGCAATGTTTTCCATGTGTGAATTTCATGAGGTATTATTTCGATCGGCTGTAGCTCGTTTAAAACATGGTGAAGGTGTAGTATTTCAGTTATCTTTTGGTCAGGAATATGATTGTCAAGCTGTAAGTAGTAGTGTAATGTGCCAACAAATTCTCGTTTAAGTTTGACAGGCCGGACACGGTTGGCTGTTTAACATTGGAGTCAATGGGGAAAAAAACTGTATCACGAGACCTTAAGGCGGATGCCATAAAATGTCATTTTCTGTCTTTTTTGGACATTAATAGATCTTGTGCCACTAAGTATTGGGTGGTAAGAACTACTGATCAAGTACATGTCGAAGAAGAGATATTTTGATGCCAAATGTTTCCCCCGTTGCCATGGAAACATGCATATGAAGCCGATATGTTTAAAAAATGGTGAAAATGTCCTTTTTGGACTACTTTTTGGCAAATATCTGATTTGTTTATTGTCATAATACAGATGGAAATGAACATTTATATGTTTTAATGATTTAGCTGTAAATATTGACTACATTTATGTATGTATTTTTAGAAAAATTGCCCAAATTTAACTTTTTGGCCTCGCTCTAGCAAAATTGACCAAATTTGATGATTTTCAGGCATTTTTCAAGTCACGATTGTTTGAAAAAATAAAGACTCTATGTGTATATGTATCATTTTTCTAATTCAACAGACCCAAATGAAAGAGAAAAGTTCAAATATGTGATTGTATCAGGCTTTTCTTGGATGTAATGGGTGTTTGTTTTTGGGCCGAGAACTCGTTAATCAGATGTTGGCAACTGTCAGCAAAGCTTTTTGGTGGATACCATCAGAACGCTCAAACCGGGCAATTTTTTCCATATTAAACCATATATCATACACCATTTTGTTCGTAAAACATTTACGGACAAGAAAAATATTGAAAAGTAAGTTGTCGTGAAAATTGGTTTCGCCTTAAGGCGGATGCCATAAAATGTCATTTTCTGTCTTTTTTGGACATTAATAGATCTTGTGCCACTAAGTATTGGGTGGTAAGAACTACTGATCAAGTACATGTCGAAGAAGAGATATTTTGATGCCAAATGTTTCCCCCGTTGCCATGGAAACATGCATATGAAGCCGATATGTTTAAAAAATGGTGAAAATGTCCTTTTTGGACTACTTTTTGGCAAATATCTGATTTGTTTATTGTCATAATACAGATGGAAATGAACATTTATATGTTTTAATGATTTAGCTGTAAATATTGACTACATTTATGTATGTATTTTTAGAAAAATTGCCCAAATTTAACTTTTTGGCCTCGCTCTAGCAAAATTGACCAAATTTGATGATTTTCAGGCATTTTTCAAGTCACGATTGTTTGAAAAAATAAAGACTCTATGTGTATATGTATCATTTTTCTAATTCAACAGACCCAAATGAAAGAGAAAAGTTCAAATATGTGATTGTATCAGGCTTTTCTTGGATGAAATGGGTGTTTGTTTTTGGGCCGAGAACTCGTTAATCAGATGTTGGCAACTGTCAGCAAAGCTTTTTGGTGGATACCATCAGAACGCTCAAACCGGGCAATTTTTTCCATATTAAACCATATATCATACACCATTTTGTTCGTAAAACATTTACGGACAAGAAAAATATTGAAAAGTAAGTTGTCGTGAAAATTGGTTTCGCCTTAAGGCATCGTTCTACAGTTTTAAGGTTATCAACGGGGGCCAAAGAGTTCCCACTTTAGGGAGCAAGTGGAGGTCAGATAGTGTTTTACCCCAAACTTAAAGGTGATAAGGGCCATGAGGATAAGTCTTTCTGTTTTAATTAGCCCATATACTTGGCAGTCAGTCTTTAAAACTCATGTATCCCTACGCAGGGTGCAGAAGGTGGAGTGATCAATTTAAGAGAGGCTGTTCGGTCACTTCCGGGTCCAAGATAGCAATGTTTTCCATGTGTGAATTTCATGAGGTATTATTTCGATCGGCTGTAGCTCGTTTAAAACATGGTGAAGGTGTAGTATTTCAGTTATCTTTTGGTCAGGAATATGATTGTCAAGCTGTAAGTAGTAGTGTATTGTGCCAACAAATTCTCGTTTAAGTTTGACAGGCCGGACACGGTTGGCTGTTTAACATTGGAGTCAATGGGGAAAAAAACTGTATCACGAGACCTTAAGGCGGATGCCATAAAATGTCATTTTCTGTCTTTTTTGGACATTAATAGATCTTGTGCCACTAAGTATTGGGTGGTAAGAACTACTGATCAAGTACATGTCGAAGAAGAGATATTTTGATGCCAAATGTTTCCCCCGTTGCCATGGAAACATGCATATGAAGCCGATATGTTTAAAAAATGGTGAAAATGTCCTTTTTGGACTACTTTTTGGCAAATATCTGATTTGTTTATTGTCATAATACAGATGGAAATGAACATTTATATGTTTTAATGATTTAGCTGTAAATATTGACTACATTTATGTATGTATTTTTAGAAAAATTGCCCAAATTTAACTTTTTGGCCTCGCTCTAGCAAAATTGACCAAATTTGATGATTTTCAGGCATTTTTCAAGTCACGATTGTTTGAAAAAATAAAGACTCTATGTGTATATGTATCATTTTTCTAATTCAACAGACCCAAATGAAAGAGAAAAGTTCAAATATGTGATTGTATCAGGCTTTTCTTGGATGTAATGGGTGTTTGTTTTTGGGCCGAGAACTCGTTAATCAGATGTTGGCAACTGTCAGCAAAGCTTTTTGGTGGATACCATCAGAACGCTCAAACCGGGCAATTTTTTCCATATTAAACCATATATCATACACCATTTTGTTCGTAAAACATTTACGGACAAGAAAAATATTGAAAAGTAAGTTGTCGTGAAAATTGGTTTCGCCTTAAGGCATCGTTCTACAGTTTTAAGGTTATCAACGGGGGCCAAAGAGTTCCCACTTTAGGGAGCAAGTGGAGGTCAGATAGTGTTTTACCCCAAACTTAAAGGTGATAAGGGCCATGAGGATAAGTCTTTCTGTTTTAATTAGCCCATATACTTGGCAGTCAGTCTTTAAAACTCATGTATCCCTACGCAGGGTGCAGAAGGTGGAGTGATCAATTTAAGAGAGGCTGTTCGGTCACTTCCGGGTCCAAGATAGCAATGTTTTCCATGTGTGAATTTCATGAGGTATTATTTCGATCGGCTGTAGCTCGTTTAAAACATGGTGAAGGTGTAGTATTTCAGTTATCTTTTGGTCAGGAATATGATTGTCAAGCTGTAAGTAGTAGTGTAATGTGCCAACAAATTCTCGTTTAAGTTTGACAGGCCGGACACGGTTGGCTGTTTAACATTGGAGTCAATGGGGAAAAAAACTGTATCACGAGACCTTAAGGCGGATGCCATAAAATGTCATTTTCTGTCTTTTTTGGACATTAATAGATCTTGTGCCACTAAGTATTGGGTGGTAAGAACTACTGATCAAGTACATGTCGAAGAAGAGATATTTTGATGCCAAATGTTTCCCCCGTTGCCATGGAAACATGCATATGAAGCCGATATGTTTAAAAAATGGTGAAAATGTCCTTTTTGGACTACTTTTTGGCAAATATCTGATTTGTTTATTGTCATAATACAGATGGAAATGAACATTTATATGTTTTAATGATTTAGCTGTAAATATTGACTACATTTATGTATGTATTTTTAGAAAAATTGCCCAAATTTAACTTTTTGGCCTCGCTCTAGCAAAATTGACCAAATTTGATGATTTTCAGGCATTTTTCAAGTCACGATTGTTTGAAAAAATAAAGACTCTATGTGTATATGTATCATTTTTCTAATTCAACAGACCCAAATGAAAGAGAAAAGTTCAAATATGTGATTGTATCAGGCTTTTCTTGGATGTAATGGGTGTTTGTTTTTGGGCCGAGAACTCGTTAATCAGATGTTGGCAACTGTCAGCAAAGCTTTTTGGTGGATACCATCAGAACGCTCAAACCGGGCAATTTTTTCCATATTAAACCATATATCATACACCATTTTGTTCGTAAAACATTTACGGACAAGAAAAATATTGAAAAGTAAGTTGTCGTGAAAATTGGTTTCGCCTTAAGGCATCGTTCTACAGTTTTAAGGTTATCAACGGGGGCCAAAGAGTTCCCACTTTAGGGAGCAAGTGGAGGTCAGATAGTGTTTTACCCCAAACTTAAAGGTGATAAGGGCCATGAGGATAAGTCTTTCTGTTTTAATTAGCCCATATACTTGGCAGTCAGTCTTTAAAACTCATGTATCCCTACGCAGGGTGCAGAAGGTGGAGTGATCAATTTAAGAGAGGCTGTTCGGTCACTTCCGGGTCCAAGATAGCAATGTTTTCCATGTGTGAATTTCATGAGGTATTATTTCGATCGGCTGTAGCTCGTTTAAAACATGGTGAAGGTGTAGTATTTCAGTTATCTTTTGGTCAGGAATATGATTGTCAAGCTGTAAGTAGTAGTGTAATGTGCCAACAAATTCTCGTTTAAGTTTGACAGGCCGGACACGGTTGGCTGTTTAACATTGGAGTCAATGGGGAAAAAAACTGTATCACGAGACCTTAAGGCGGATGCCATAAAATGTCATTTTCTGTCTTTTTTGGACATTAATAGATCTTGTGCCACTAAGTATTGGGTGGTAAGAACTACTGATCAAGTACATGTCGAAGAAGAGATATTTTGATGCCAAATGTTTCCCCCGTTGCCATGGAAACATGCATATGAAGCCGATATGTTTAAAAAATGGTGAAAATGTCCTTTTTGGACTACTTTTTGGCAAATATCTGATTTGTTTATTGTCATAATACAGATGGAAATGAACATTTATATGTTTTAATGATTTAGCTGTAAATATTGACTACATTTATGTATGTATTTTTAGAAAAATTGCCCAAATTTAACTTTTTGGCCTCGCTCTAGCAAAATTGACCAAATTTGATGATTTTCAGGCATTTTTCAAGTCACGATTGTTTGAAAAAATAAAGACTCTATGTGTATATGTATCATTTTTCTAATTCAACAGACCCAAATGAAAGAGAAAAGTTCAAATATGTGATTGTATCAGGCTTTTCTTGGATGTAATGGGTGTTTGTTTTTGGGCCGAGAACTCGTTAATCAGATGTTGGCAACTGTCAGCAAAGCTTTTTGGTGGATACCATCAGAACGCTCAAACCGGGCAATTTTTTCCATATTAAACCATATATCATACACCATTTTGTTCGTAAAACATTTACGGACAAGAAAAATATTGAAAAGTAAGTTGTCGTGAAAATTGGTTTCGCCTTAAGGCATCGTTCTACAGTTTTAAGGTTATCAACGGGGGCCAAAGAGTTCCCACTTTAGGGAGCAAGTGGAGGTCAGATAGTGTTTTACCCCAAACTTAAAGGTGATAAGGGCCATGAGGATAAGTCTTTCTGTTTTAATTAGCCCATATACTTGGCAGTCAGTCTTTAAAACTCATGTATCCCTACGCAGGGTGCAGAAGGTGGAGTGATCAATTTAAGAGAGGCTGTTCGGTCACTTCCGGGTCCAAGATAGCAATGTTTTCCATGTGTGAATTTCATGAGGTATTATTTCGATCGGCTGTAGCTCGTTTAAAACATGGTGAAGGTGTAGTATTTCAGTTATCTTTTGGTCAGGAATATGATTGTCAAGCTGTAAGTAGTAGTGTAATGTGCCAACAAATTCTCGTTTAAGTTTGACAGGCCGGACACGGTTGGCTGTTTAACATTGGAGTCAATGGGGAAAAAAACTGTATCACGAGACCTTAAGGCGGATGCCATAAAATGTCATTTTCTGTCTTTTTTGGACATTAATAGATCTTGTGCCACTAAGTATTGGGTGGTAAGAACTACTGATCAAGTACATGTCGAAGAAGAGATATTTTGATGCCAAATGTTTCCCCCGTTGCCATGGAAACATGCATATGAAGCCGATATGTTTAAAAAATGGTGAAAATGTCCTTTTTGGACTACTTTTTGGCAAATATCTGATTTGTTTATTGTCATAATACAGATGGAAATGAACATTTATATGTTTTAATGATTTAGCTGTAAATATTGACTACATTTATGTATGTATTTTTAGAAAAATTGCCCAAATTTAACTTTTTGGCCTCGCTCTAGCAAAATTGACCAAATTTGATGATTTTCAGGCATTTTTCAAGTCACGATTGTTTGAAAAAATAAAGACTCTATGTGTATATGTATCATTTTTCTAATTCAACAGACCCAAATGAAAGAGAAAAGTTCAAATATGTGATTGTATCAGGCTTTTCTTGGATGTAATGGGTGTTTGTTTTTGGGCCGAGAACTCGTTAATCAGATGTTGGCAACTGTCAGCAAAGCTTTTTGGTGGATACCATCAGAACGCTCAAACCGGGCAATTTTTTCCATATTAAACCATATATCATACACCATTTTGTTCGTAAAACATTTACGGACAAGAAAAATATTGAAAAGTAAGTTGTCGTGAAAATTGGTTTCGCCTTAAGGCATCGTTCTACAGTTTTAAGGTTATCAACGGGGGCCAAAGAGTTCCCACTTTAGGGAGCAAGTGGAGGTCAGATAGTGTTTTACCCCAAACTTAAAGGTGATAAGGGCCATGAGGATAAGTCTTTCTGTTTTAATTAGCCCATATACTTGGCAGTCAGTCTTTAAAACTCATGTATCCCTACGCAGGGTGCAGAAGGTGGAGTGATCAATTTAAGAGAGGCTGTTCGGTCACTTCCGGGTCCAAGATAGCAATGTTTTCCATGTGTGAATTTCATGAGGTATTATTTCGATCGGCTGTAGCTCGTTTAAAACATGGTGAAGGTGTAGTATTTCAGTTATCTTTTGGTCAGGAATATGATTGTCAAGCTGTAAGTAGTAGTGTAATGTGCCAACAAATTCTCGTTTAAGTTTGACAGGCCGGACACGGTTGGCTGTTTAACATTGGAGTCAATGGGGAAAAAAACTGTATCACGAGACCTTAAGGCGGATGCCATAAAATGTCATTTTCTGTCTTTTTTGGACATTAATAGATCTTGTGCCACTAAGTATTGGGTGGTAAGAACTACTGATCAAGTACATGTCGAAGAAGAGATATTTTGATGCCAAATGTTTCCCCCGTTGCCATGGAAACATGCATATGAAGCCGATATGTTTAAAAAATGGTGAAAATGTCCTTTTTGGACTACTTTTTGGCAAATATCTGATTTGTTTATTGTCATAATACAGATGGAAATGAACATTTATATGTTTTAATGATTTAGCTGTAAATATTGACTACATTTATGTATGTATTTTTAGAAAAATTGCCCAAATTTAACTTTTTGGCCTCGCTCTCGCAAAATTGACCAAATTTGATGATTTTCAGGCATTTTTCAAGTCACGATTGTTTGAAAAAATAAAGACTCTATGTGTATATGTATCATTTTTCTAATTCAACAGACCCAAATGAAAGAGAAAAGTTCAAATATGTGATTGTATCAGGCTTTTCTTGGATGTAATGGGTGTTTGTTTTTGGGCCGAGAACTCGTTAATCAGATGTTGGCAACTGTCAGCAAAGCTTTTTGGTGGATACCATCAGAACGCTCAAACCGGGCAATTTTTTCCATATTAAACCATATATCATACACCATTTTGTTCGTAAAACATTTACGGACAAGAAAAATATTGAAAAGTAAGTTGTCGTGAAAATTGGTTTCGCCTTAAGGCATCGTTCTACAGTTTTAAGGTTATCAACGGGGGCCAAAGAGTTCCCACTTTAGGGAGCAAGTGGAGGTCAGATAGTGTTTTACCCCAAACTTAAAGGTGATAAGGGCCATGAGGATAAGTCTTTCTGTTTTAATTAGCCCATATACTTGGCAGTCAGTCTTTAAAACTCATGTATCCCTACGCAGGGTGCAGAAGGTGGAGTGATCAATTTAAGAGAGGCTGTTCGGTCACTTCCGGGTCCAAGATAGCAATGTTTTCCATGTGTGAATTTCATGAGGTATTATTTCGATCGGCTGTAGCTCGTTTAAAACATGGTGAAGGTGTAGTATTTCAGTTATCTTTTGGTCAGGAATATGATTGTCAAGCTGTAAGTAGTAGTGTAATGTGCCAACAAATTCTCGTTTAAGTTTGACAGGCCGGACACGGTTGGCTGTTTAACATTGGAGTCAATGGGGAAAAAAACTGTATCACGAGACCTTAAGGCGGATGCCATAAAATGTCATTTTCTGTCTTTTTTGGACATTAATAGATCTTGTGCCACTAAGTATTGGGTGGTAAGAACTACTGATCAAGTACATGTCGAAGAAGAGATATTTTGATGCCAAATGTTTCCCCCGTTGCCATGGAAACATGCATATGAAGCCGATATGTTTAAAAAATGGTGAAAATGTCCTTTTTGGACTACTTTTTGGCAAATATCTGATTTGTTTATTGTCATAATACAGATGGAAATGAACATTTATATGTTTTAATGATTTAGCTGTAAATATTGACTACATTTATGTATGTATTTTTAGAAAAATTGCCCAAATTTAACTTTTTGGCCTCGCTCTCGCAAAATTGACCAAATTTGATGATTTTCAGGCATTTTTCAAGTCACGATTGTTTGAAAAAATAAAGACTCTATGTGTATATGTATCATTTTTCTAATTCAACAGACCCAAATGAAAGAGAAAAGTTCAAATATGTGATTGTATCAGGCTTTTCTTGGATGTAATGGGTGTTTGTTTTTGGGCCGAGAACTCGTTAATCAGATGTTGGCAACTGTCAGCAAAGCTTTTTGGTGGATACCATCAGAACGCTCAAACCGGGCAATTTTTTCCATATTAAACCATATATCATACACCATTTTGTTCGTAAAACATTTACGGACAAGAAAAATATTGAAAAGTAAGTTGTCGTGAAAATTGGTTTCGCCTTAAGGCATCGTTCTACAGTTTTAAGGTTATCAACGGGGGCCAAAGAGTTCCCACTTTAGGGAGCAAGTGGAGGTCAGATAGTGTTTTACCCCAAACTTAAAGGTGATAAGGGCCATGAGGATAAGTCTTTCTGTTTTAATTAGCCCATATACTTGGCAGTCAGTCTTTAAAACTCATGTATCCCTACGCAGGGTGCAGAAGGTGGAGTGATCAATTTAAGAGAGGCTGTTCGGTCACTTCCGGGTCCAAGATAGCAATGTTTTCCATGTGTGAATTTCATGAGGTATTATTTCGATCGGCTGTAGCTCGTTTAAAACATGGTGAAGGTGTAGTATTTCAGTTATCTTTTGGTCAGGAATATGATTGTCAAGCTGTAAGTAGTAGTGTAATGTGCCAACAAATTCTCGTTTAAGTTTGACAGGCCGGACACGGTTGGCTGTTTAACATTGGAGTCAATGGGGAAAAAAACTGTATCACGAGACCTTAAGGCGGATGCCATAAAATGTCATTTTCTGTCTTTTTTGGACATTAATAGATCTTGTGCCACTAAGTATTGGGTGGTAAGAACTACTGATCAAGTACATGTCGAAGAAGAGATATTTTGATGCCAAATGTTTCCCCCGTTGCCATGGAAACATGCATATGAAGCCGATATGTTTAAAAAATGGTGAAAATGTCCTTTTTGGACTACTTTTTGGCAAATATCTGATTTGTTTATTGTCATAATACAGATGGAAATGAACATTTATATGTTTTAATGATTTAGCTGTAAATATTGACTACATTTATGTATGTATTTTTAGAAAAATTGCCCAAATTTAACTTTTTGGCCTCGCTCTAGCAAAATTGACCAAATTTGATGATTTTCAGGCATTTTTCAAGTCACGATTGTTTGAAAAAATAAAGACTCTATGTGTATATGTATCATTTTTCTAATTCAACAGACCCAAATGAAAGAGAAAAGTTCAAATATGTGATTGTATCAGGCTTTTCTTGGATGTAATGGGTGTTTGTTTTTGGGCCGAGAACTCGTTAATCAGATGTTGGCAACTGTCAGCAAAGCTTTTTGGTGGATACCATCAGAACGCTCAAACCGGGCAATTTTTTCCATATTAAACCATATATCATACACCATTTTGTTCGTAAAACATTTACGGACAAGAAAAATATTGAAAAGTAAGTTGTCGTGAAAATTGGTTTCGCCTTAAGGCATCGTTCTACAGTTTTAAGGTTATCAACGGGGGCCAAAGAGTTCCCACTTTAGGGAGCAAGTGGAGGTCAGATAGTGTTTTACCCCAAACTTAAAGGTGATAAGGGCCATGAGGATAAGTCTTTCTGTTTTAATTAGCCCATATACTTGGCAGTCAGTCTTTAAAACTCATGTATCCCTACGCAGGGTGCAGAAGGTGGAGTGATCAATTTAAGAGAGGCTGTTCGGTCACTTCCGGGTCCAAGATAGCAATGTTTTCCATGTGTGAATTTCATGAGGTATTATTTCGATCGGCTGTAGCTCGTTTAAAACATGGTGAAGGTGTAGTATTTCAGTTATCTTTTGGTCAGGAATATGATTGTCAAGCTGTAAGTAGTAGTGTAATGTGCCAACAAATTCTCGTTTAAGTTTGACAGGCCGGACACGGTTGGCTGTTTAACATTGGAGTCAATGGGGAAAAAAACTGTATCACGAGACCTTAAGGCGGATGCCATAAAATGTCATTTTCTGTCTTTTTTGGACATTAATAGATCTTGTGCCACTAAGTATTGGGTGGTAAGAACTACTGATCAAGTACATGTCGAAGAAGAGATATTTTGATGCCAAATGTTTCCCCCGTTGCCATGGAAACATGCATATGAAGCCGATATGTTTAAAAAATGGTGAAAATGTCCTTTTTGGACTACTTTTTGGCAAATATCTGATTTGTTTATTGTCATAATACAGATGGAAATGAACATTTATATGTTTTAATGATTTAGCTGTAAATATTGACTACATTTATGTATGTATTTTTAGAAAAATTGCCCAAATTTAACTTTTTGGCCTCGCTCTAGCAAAATTGACCAAATTTGATGATTTTCAGGCATTTTTCAAGTCACGATTGTTTGAAAAAATAAAGACTCTATGTGTATATGTATCATTTTTCTAATTCAACAGACCCAAATGAAAGAGAAAAGTTCAAATATGTGATTGTATCAGGCTTTTCTTGGATGTAATGGGTGTTTGTTTTTGGGCCGAGAACTCGTTAATCAGATGTTGGCAACTGTCAGCAAAGCTTTTTGGTGGATACCATCAGAACGCTCAAACCGGGCAATTTTTTCCATATTAAACCATATATCATACACCATTTTGTTCGTAAAACATTTACGGACAAGAAAAATATTGAAAAGTAAGTTGTCGTGAAAATTGGTTTCGCCTTAAGGCATCGTTCTACAGTTTTAAGGTTATCAACGGGGGCCAAAGAGTTCCCACTTTAGGGAGCAAGTGGAGGTCAGATAGTGTTTTACCCCAAACTTAAAGGTGATAAGGGCCATGAGGATAAGTCTTTCTGTTTTAATTAGCCCATATACTTGGCAGTCAGTCTTTAAAACTCATGTATCCCTACGCAGGGTGCAGAAGGTGGAGTGATCAATTTAAGAGAGGCTGTTCGGTCACTTCCGGGTCCAAGATAGCAATGTTTTCCATGTGTGAATTTCATGAGGTATTATTTCGATCGGCTGTAGCTCGTTTAAAACATGGTGAAGGTGTAGTATTTCAGTTATCTTTTGGTCAGGAATATGATTGTCAAGCTGTAAGTAGTAGTGTAATGTGCCAACAAATTCTCGTTTAAGTTTGACAGGCCGGACACGGTTGGCTGTTTAACATTGGAGTCAATGGGGAAAAAAACTGTATCACGAGACCTTAAGGCGGATGCCATAAAATGTCATTTTCTGTCTTTTTTGGACATTAATAGATCTTGTGCCACTAAGTATTGGGTGGTAAGAACTACTGATCAAGTACATGTCGAAGAAGAGATATTTTGATGCCAAATGTTTCCCCCGTTGCCATGGAAACATGCATATGAAGACGATATGTTTAAAAAATGGTGAAAATGTCCTTTTTGGACTACTTTTTGGCAAATATCTGATTTGTTTATTGTCATAATACAGATGGAAATGAACATTTATATGTTTTAATGATTTAGCTGTAAATATTGACTACATTTATGTATGTATTTTTAGAAAAATTGCCCAAATTTAACTTTTTGGCCTCGCTCTAGCAAAATTGACCAAATTTGATGATTTTCAGGCATTTTTCAAGTCACGATTGTTTGAAAAAATAAAGACTCTATGTGTATATGTATCATTTTTCTAATTCAACAGACCCAAATGAAAGAGAAAAGTTCAAATATGTGATTGTATCAGGCTTTTCTTGGATGTAATGGGTGTTTGTTTTTGGGCCGAGAACTCGTTAATCAGATGTTGGCAACTGTCAGCAAAGCTTTTTGGTGGATACCATCAGAACGCTCAAACCGGGCAATTTTTTCCATATTAAACCATATATCATACACCATTTTGTTCGTAAAACATTTACGGACAAGAAAAATATTGAAAAGTAAGTTGTCGTGAAAATTGGTTTCGCCTTAAGGCATCGTTCTACAGTTTTAAGGTTATCAACGGGGGCCAAAGAGTTCCCACTTTAGGGAGCAAGTGGAGGTCAGATAGTGTTTTACCCCAAACTTAAAGGTGATAAGGGCCATGAGGATAAGTCTTTCTGTTTTAATTAGCCCATATACTTGGCAGTCAGTCTTTAAAACTCATGTATCCCTACGCAGGGTGCAGAAGGTGGAGTGATCAATTTAAGAGAGGCTGTTCGGTCACTTCCGGGTCCAAGATAGCAATGTTTTCCATGTGTGAATTTCATGAGGTATTATTTCGATCGGCTGTAGCTCGTTTAAAACATGGTGAAGGTGTAGTATTTCAGTTATCTTTTGGTCAGGAATATGATTGTCAAGCTGTAAGTAGTAGTGTAATGTGCCAACAAATTCTCGTTTAAGTTTGACAGGCCGGACACGGTTGGCTGTTTAACATTGGAGTCAATGGGGAAAAAAACTGTATCACGAGACCTTAAGGCGGATGCCATAAAATGTCATTTTCTGTCTTTTTTGGACATTAATAGATCTTGTGCCACTAAGTATTGGGTGGTAAGAACTACTGATCAAGTACATGTCGAAGAAGAGATATTTTGATGCCAAATGTTTCCCCCGTTGCCATGGAAACATGCATATGAAGCCGATATGTTTAAAAAATGGTGAAAATGTCCTTTTTGGACTACTTTTTGGCAAATATCTGATTTGTTTATTGTCATAATACAGATGGAAATGAACATTTATATGTTTTAATGATTTAGCTGTAAATATTGACTACATTTATGTATGTATTTTTAGAAAAATTGCCCAAATTTAACTTTTTGGCCTCGCTCTAGCAAAATTGACCAAATTTGATGATTTTCAGGCATTTTTCAAGTCACGATTGTTTGAAAAAATAAAGACTCTATGTGTATATGTATCATTTTTCTAATTCAACAGACCCAAATGAAAGAGAAAAGTTCAAATATGTGATTGTATCAGGCTTTTCTTGGATGTAATGGGTGTTTGTTTTTGGGCCGAGAACTCGTTAATCAGATGTTGGCAACTGTCAGCAAAGCTTTTTGGTGGATACCATCAGAACGCTCAAACCGGGCAATTTTTTCCATATTAAACCATATATCATACACCATTTTGTTCGTAAAACATTTACGGACAAGAAAAATATTGAAAAGTAAGTTGTTGTGAAAATTGGTTTCGCCTTAAGGCATCGTTCTACAGTTTTAAGGTTATCAACGGGGGCCAAAGAGTTCCCACTTTAGGGAGCAAGTGGAGGTCAGATAGTGTTTTACCCCAAACTTAAAGGTGATAAGGGCCATGAGGATAAGTCTTTCTGTTTTAATTAGCCCATATACTTGGCAGTCAGTCTTTAAAACTCATGTATCCCTACGCAGGGTGCAGAAGGTGGAGTGATCAATTTAAGAGAGGCTGTTCGGTCACTTCCGGGTCCAAGATAGCAATGTTTTCCATGTGTGAATTTCATGAGGTATTATTTCGATCGGCTGTAGCTCGTTTAAAACATGGTGAAGGTGTAGTATTTCAGTTATCTTTTGGTCAGGAATATGATTGTCAAGCTGTAAGTAGTAGTGTAATGTGCCAACAAATTCTCGTTTAAGTTTGACAGGCCGGACACGGTTGGCTGTTTAACATTGGAGTCAATGGGGAAAAAAACTGTATCACGAGACCTTAAGGCGGATGCCATAAAATGTCATTTTCTGTCTTTTTTGGACATTAATAGATCTTGTGCCACTAAGTATTGGGTGGTAAGAACTACTGATCAAGTACATGTCGAAGAAGAGATATTTTGATGCCAAATGTTTCCCCCGTTGCCATGGAAACATGCATATGAAGCCGATATGTTTAAAAAATGGGGAAAATGTCCTTTTTGGACTACTTTTTGGCAAATATCTGATTTGTTTATTGTCATAATACAGATGGAAAAGAACATTTATATGTTTTAATGATTTAGCTGTAAATATTGACTACATTTATGTATGTATTTTTAGAAAAATTGCCCAAATTTAACTTTTTGGCCTCGCTCTAGCAAAATTGACCAAATTTGATGATTTTCAGGCATTTTTCAAGTCACGATTGTTTGAAAAAATAAAGACTCTATGTGTATATGTATCATTTTTCTAATTCAACAGACCCAAATGAAAGAGAAAAGTTCAAATATGTGATTGTATCAGGCTTTTCTTGGATGTAATGGGTGTTTGTTTTTGGGCCGAGAACTCGTTAATCAGATGTTGGCAACTGTCAGCAAAGCTTTTTGGTGGATACCATCAGAACGCTCAAACCGGGCAATTTTTTCCATATTAAACCATATATCATACACCATTTTGTTCGTAAAACATTTACGGACAAGAAAAATATTGAAAAGTAAGTTGTCGTGAAAATTGGTTTCGCCTTAAGGCATCGTTCTACAGTTTTAAGGTTATCAACGGGGGCCAAAGAGTTCCCACTTTAGGGAGCAAGTGGAGGTCAGATAGTGTTTTACCCCAAACTTAAAGGTGATAAGGGCCATGAGGATAAGTCTTTCTGTTTTAATTAGCCCATATACTTGGCAGTCAGTCTTTAAAACTCATGTATCCCTACGCAGGGTGCAGAAGGTGGAGTGATCAATTTAAGAGAGGCTGTTCGGTCACTTCCGGGTCCAAGATAGCAATGTTTTCCATGTGTGAATTTCATGAGGTATTATTTCGATCGGCTGTAGCTCGTTTAAAACATGGTGAAGGTGTAGTATTTCAGTTATCTTTTGGTCAGGAATATGATTGTCAAGCTGTAAGTAGTAGTGTAATGTGCCAACAAATTCTCGTTTAAGTTTGACAGGCCGGACACGGTTGGCTGTTTAACATTGGAGTCAATGGGGAAAAAAACTGTATCACGAGACCTTAAGGCGGATGCCATAAAATGTCATTTTCTGTCTTTTTTGGACATTAATAGATCTTGTGCCACTAAGTATTGGGTGGTAAGAACTACTGATCAAGTACATGTCGAAGAAGAGATATTTTGATGCCAAATGTTTCCCCCGTTGCCATGGAAACATGCATATGAAGCCGATATGTTTAAAAAATGGTGAAAATGTCCTTTTTGGACTACTTTTTGGCAAATATCTGATTTGTTTATTGTCATAATACAGATGGAAATGAACATTTATATGTTTTAATGATTTAGCTGTAAATATTGACTACATTTATGTATGTATTTTTAGAAAAATTGCCCAAATTTAACTTTTTGGCCTCGCTCTAGCAAAATTGACCAAATTTGATGATTTTCAGGCATTTTTCAAGTCACGATTGTTTGAAAAAATAAAGACTCTATGTGTATATGTATCATTTTTCTAATTCAACAGACCCAAATGAAAGAGAAAAGTTCAAATATGTGATTGTATCAGGCTTTTCTTGGATGTAATGGGTGTTTGTTTTTGGGCCGAGAACTCGTTAATCAGATGTTGGCAACTGTCAGCAAAGCTTTTTGGTGGATACCATCAGAACGCTCAAACCGGGCAATTTTTTCCATATTAAACCATATATCATACACCATTTTGTTCGTAAAACATTTACGGACAAGAAAAATATTGAAAAGTAAGTTGTCGTGAAAATTGGTTTCGCCTTAAGGCATCGTTCTACAGTTTTAAGGTTATCAACGGGGGCCAAAGAGTTCCCACTTTAGGGAGCAAGTGGAGGTCAGATAGTGTTTTACCCCAAACTTAAAGGTGATAAGGGCCATGAGGATAAGTCTTTCTGTTTTAATTAGCCCATATACTTGGCAGTCAGTCTTTAAAACTCATGTATCCCTACGCAGGGTGCAGAAGGTGGAGTGATCAATTTAAGAGAGGCTGTTCGGTCACTTCCGGGTCCAAGATAGCAATGTTTTCCATGTGTGAATTTCATGAGGTATTATTTCGATCGGCTGTAGCTCGTTTAAAACATGGTGAAGGTGTAGTATTTCAGTTATCTTTTGGTCAGGAATATGATTGTCAAGCTGTAAGTAGTAGTGTAATGTGCCAACAAATTCTCGTTTAAGTTTGACAGGCCGGACACGGTTGGCTGTTTAACATTGGAGTCAATGGGGAAAAAAACTGTATCACGAGACCTTAAGGCGGATGCCATAAAATGTCATTTTCTGTCTTTTTTGGACATTAATAGATCTTGTGCCACTAAGTATTGGGTGGTAAGAACTACTGATCAAGTACATGTCGAAGAAGAGATATTTTGATGCCAAATGTTTCCCCCGTTGCCATGGAAACATGCATATGAAGCCGATATGTTTAAAAAATGGTGAAAATGTCCTTTTTGGACTACTTTTTGGCAAATATCTGATTTGTTTATTGTCATAATACAGATGGAAATGAACATTTATATGTTTTAATGATTTAGCTGTAAATATTGACTACATTTATGTATGTATTTTTAGAAAAATTGCCCAAATTTAACTTTTTGGCCTCGCTCTAGCAAAATTGACCAAATTTGATGATTTTCAGGCATTTTTCAAGTCACGATTGTTTGAAAAAATAAAGACTCTATGTGTATATGTATCATTTTTCTAATTCAACAGACCCAAATGAAAGAGAAAAGTTCAAATATGTGATTGTATCAGGCTTTTCTTGGATGTAATGGGTGTTTGTTTTTGGGCCGAGAACTCGTTAATCAGATGTTGGCAACTGTCAGCAAAGCTTTTTGGTGGATACCATCAGAACGCTCAAACCGGGCAATTTTTTCCATATTAAACCATATATCATACACCATTTTGTTCGTAAAACATTTACGGACAAGAAAAATATTGAAAAGTAAGTTGTCGTGAAAATTGGTTTCGCCTTAAGGCATCGTTCTACAGTTTTAAGGTTATCAACGGGGGCCAAAGAGTTCCCACTTTAGGGAGCAAGTGGAGGTCAGATAGTGTTTTACCCCAAACTTAAAGGTGATAAGGGCCATGAGGATAAGTCTTTCTGTTTTAATTAGCCCATATACTTGGCAGTCAGTCTTTAAAACTCATGTATCCCTACGCAGGGTGCAGAAGGTGGAGTGATCAATTTAAGAGAGGCTGTTCGGTCACTTCCGGGTCCAAGATAGCAATGTTTTCCATGTGTGAATTTCATGAGGTATTATTTCGATCGGCTGTAGCTCGTTTAAAACATGGTGAAGGTGTAGTATTTCAGTTATCTTTTGGTCAGGAATATGATTGTCAAGCTGTAAGTAGTAGTGTAATGTGCCAACAAATTCTCGTTTAAGTTTGACAGGCCGGACACGGTTGGCTGTTTAACATTGGAGTCAATGGGGAAAAAAACTGTATCACGAGACCTTAAGGCGGATGCCATAAAATGTCATTTTCTGTCTTTTTTGGACATTAATAGATCTTGTGCCACTAAGTATTGGGTGGTAAGAACTACTGATCAAGTACATGTCGAAGAAGAGATATTTTGATGCCAAATGTTTCCCCCGTTGCCATGGAAACATGCATATGAAGCCGATATGTTTAAAAAATGGTGAAAATGTCCTTTTTGGACTACTTTTTGGCAAATATCTGATTTGTTTATTGTCATAATACAGATGGAAATGAACATTTATATGTTTTAATGATTTAGCTGTAAATATTGACTACATTTATGTATGTATTTTTAGAAAAATTGCCCAAATTTAACTTTTTGGCCTCGCTCTAGCAAAATTGACCAAATTTGATGATTTTCAGGCATTTTTCAAGTCACGATTGTTTGAAAAAATAAAGACTCTATGTGTATATGTATCATTTTTCTAATTCAACAGACCCAAATGAAAGAGAAAAGTTCAAATATGTGATTGTATCAGGCTTTTCTTGGATGTAATGGGTGTTTGTTTTTGGGCCGAGAACTCGTTAATCAGATGTTGGCAACTGTCAGCAAAGCTTTTTGGTGGATACCATCAGAACGCTCAAACCGGGCAATTTTTTCCATATTAAACCATATATCATACACCATTTTGTTCGTAAAACATTTACGGACAAGAAAAATATTGAAAAGTAAGTTGTCGTGAAAATTGGTTTCGCCTTAAGGCATCGTTCTACAGTTTTAAGGTTATCAACGGGGGCCAAAGAGTTCCCACTTTAGGGAGCAAGTGGAGGTCAGATAGTGTTTTACCCCAAACTTAAAGGTGATAAGGGCCATGAGGATAAGTCTTTCTGTTTTAATTAGCCCATATACTTGGCAGTCAGTCTTTAAAACTCATGTATCCCTACGCAGGGTGCAGAAGGTGGAGTGATCAATTTAAGAGAGGCTGTTCGGTCACTTCCGGGTCCAAGATAGCAATGTTTTCCATGTGTGAATTTCATGAGGTATTATTTCGATCGGCTGTAGCTCGTTTAAAACATGGTGAAGGTGTAGTATTTCAGTTATCTTTTGGTCAGGAATATGATTGTCAAGCTGTAAGTAGTAGTGTAATGTGCCAACAAATTCTCGTTTAAGTTTGACAGGCCGGACACGGTTGGCTGTTTAACATTGGAGTCAATGGGGAAAAAAACTGTATCACGAGACCTTAAGGCGGATGCCATAAAATGTCATTTTCTGTCTTTTTTGGACATTAATAGATCTTGTGCCACTAAGTATTGGGTGGTAAGAACTACTGATCAAGTACATGTCGAAGAAGAGATATTTTGATGCCAAATGTTTCCCCCGTTGCCATGGAAACATGCATATGAAGCCGATATGTTTAAAAAATGGTGAAAATGTCCTTTTTGGACTACTTTTTGGCAAATATCTGATTTGTTTATTGTCATAATACAGATGGAAATGAACATTTATATGTTTTAATGATTTAGCTGTAAATATTGACTACATTTATGTATGTATTTTTAGAAAAATTGCCCAAATTTAACTTTTTGGCCTCGCTCTAGCAAAATTGACCAAATTTGATGATTTTCAGGCATTTTTCAAGTCACGATTGTTTGAAAAAATAAAGACTCTATGTGTATATGTATCATTTTTCTAATTCAACAGACCCAAATGAAAGAGAAAAGTTCAAATATGTGATTGTATCAGGCTTTTCTTGGATGTAATGGGTGTTTGTTTTTGGGCCGAGAACTCGTTAATCAGATGTTGGCAACTGTCAGCAAAGCTTTTTGGTGGATACCATCAGAACGCTCAAACCGGGCAATTTTTTCCATATTAAACCATATATCATACACCATTTTGTTCGTAAAACATTTACGGACAAGAAAAATATTGAAAAGTAAGTTGTCGTGAAAATTGGTTTCGCCTTAAGGCATCGTTCTACAGTTTTAAGGTTATCAACGGGGGCCAAAGAGTTCCCACTTTAGGGAGCAAGTGGAGGTCAGATAGTGTTTTACCCCAAACTTAAAGGTGATAAGGGCCATGAGGATAAGTCTTTCTGTTTTAATTAGCCCATATACTTGGCAGTCAGTCTTTAAAACTCATGTATCCCTACGCAGGGTGCAGAAGGTGGAGTGATCAATTTAAGAGAGGCTGTTCGGTCACTTCCGGGTCCAAGATAGCAATGTTTTCCATGTGTGAATTTCATGAGGTATTATTTCGATCGGCTGTAGCTCGTTTAAAACATGGTGAAGGTGTAGTATTTCAGTTATCTTTTGGTCAGGAATATGATTGTCAAGCTGTAAGTAGTAGTGTAATGTGCCAACAAATTCTCGTTTAAGTTTGACAGGCCGGACACGGTTGGCTGTTTAACATTGGAGTCAATGGGGAAAAAAACTGTATCACGAGACCTTAAGGCGGATGCCATAAAATGTCATTTTCTGTCTTTTTTGGACATTAATAGATCTTGTGCCACTAAGTATTGGGTGGTAAGAACTACTGATCAAGTACATGTCGAAGAAGAGATATTTTGATGCCAAATGTTTCCCCCGTTGCCATGGAAACATGCATATGAAGCCGATATGTTTAAAAAATGGTGAAAATGTCCTTTTTGGACTACTTTTTGGCAAATATCTGATTTGTTTATTGTCATAATACAGATGGAAATGAACATTTATATGTTTTAATGATTTAGCTGTAAATATTGACTACATTTATGTATGTATTTTTAGAAAAATTGCCCAAATTTAACTTTTTGGCCTCGCTCTAGCAAAATTGACCAAATTTGATGATTTTCAGGCATTTTTCAAGTCACGATTGTTTGAAAAAATAAAGACTCTATGTGTATATGTATCATTTTTCTAATTCAACAGACCCAAATGAAAGAGAAAAGTTCAAATATGTGATTGTATCAGGCTTTTCTTGGATGTAATGGGTGTTTGTTTTTGGGCCGAGAACTCGTTAATCAGATGTTGGCAACTGTCAGCAAAGCTTTTTGGTGGATACCATCAGAACGCTCAAACCGGGCAATTTTTTCCATATTAAACCATATATCATACACCATTTTGTTCGTAAAACATTTACGGACAAGAAAAATATTGAAAAGTAAGTTGTCGTGAAAATTGGTTTCGCCTTAAGGCATCGTTCTACAGTTTTAAGGTTATCAACGGGGGCCAAAGAGTTCCCACTTTAGGGAGCAAGTGGAGGTCAGATAGTGTTTTACCCCAAACTTAAAGGTGATAAGGGCCATGAGGATAAGTCTTTCTGTTTTAATTAGCCCATATACTTGGCAGTCAGTCTTTAAAACTCATGTATCCCTACGCAGGGTGCAGAAGGTGGAGTGATCAATTTAAGAGAGGCTGTTCGGTCACTTCCGGGTCCAAGATAGCAATGTTTTCCATGTGTGAATTTCATGAGGTATTATTTCGATCGGCTGTAGCTCGTTTAAAACATGGTGAAGGTGTAGTATTTCAGTTATCTTTTGGTCAGGAATATGATTGTCAAGCTGTAAGTAGTAGTGTAATGTGCCAACAAATTCTCGTTTAAGTTTGACAGGCCGGACACGGTTGGCTGTTTAACATTGGAGTCAATGGGGAAAAAAACTGTATCACGAGACCTTAAGGCGGATGCCATAAAATGTCATTTTCTGTCTTTTTTGGACATTAATAGATCTTGTGCCACTAAGTATTGGGTGGTAAGAACTACTGATCAAGTACATGTCGAAGAAGAGATATTTTGATGCCAAATGTTTCCCCCGTTGCCATGGAAACATGCATATGAAGCCGATATGTTTAAAAAATGGTGAAAATGTCCTTTTTGGACTACTTTTTGGCAAATATCTGATTTGTTTATTGTCATAATACAGATGGAAATGAACATTTATATGTTTTAATGATTTAGCTGTAAATATTGACTACATTTATGTATGTATTTTTAGAAAAATTGCCCAAATTTAACTTTTTGGCCTCGCTCTAGCAAAATTGACCAAATTTGATGATTTTCAGGCATTTTTCAAGTCACGATTGTTTGAAAAAATAAAGACTCTATGTGTATATGTATCATTTTTCTAATTCAACAGACCCAAATGAAAGAGAAAAGTTCAAATATGTGATTGTATCAGGCTTTTCTTGGATGTAATGGGTGTTTGTTTTTGGGCCGAGAACTCGTTAATCAGATGTTGGCAACTGTCAGCAAAGCTTTTTGGTGGATACCATCAGAACGCTCAAACCGGGCAATTTTTTCCATATTAAACCATATATCATACACCATTTTGTTCGTAAAACATTTACGGACAAGAAAAATATTGAAAAGTAAGTTGTCGTGAAAATTGGTTTCGCCTTAAGGCATCGTTCTACAGTTTTAAGGTTATCAACGGGGGCCAAAGAGTTCCCACTTTAGGGAGCAAGTGGAGGTCAGATAGTGTTTTACCCCAAACTTAAAGGTGATAAGGGCCATGAGGATAAGTCTTTCTGTTTTAATTAGCCCATATACTTGGCAGTCAGTCTTTAAAACTCATGTATCCCTACGCAGGGTGCAGAAGGTGGAGTGATCAATTTAAGAGAGGCTGTTCGGTCACTTCCGGGTCCAAGATAGCAATGTTTTCCATGTGTGAATTTCATGAGGTATTATTTCGATCGGCTGTAGCTCGTTTAAAACATGGTGAAGGTGTAGTATTTCAGTTATCTTTTGGTCAGGAATATGATTGTCAAGCTGTAAGTAGTAGTGTAATGTGCCAACAAATTCTCGTTTAAGTTTGACAGGCCGGACACGGTTGGCTGTTTAACATTGGAGTCAATGGGGAAAAAAACTGTATCACGAGACCTTAAGGCGGATGCCATAAAATGTCATTTTCTGTCTTTTTTGGACATTAATAGATCTTGTGCCACTAAGTATTGGGTGGTAAGAACTACTGATCAAGTACATGTCGAAGAAGAGATATTTTGATGCCAAATGTTTCCCCCGTTGCCATGGAAACATGCATATGAAGCCGATATGTTTAAAAAATGGTGAAAATGTCCTTTTTGGACTACTTTTTGGCAAATATCTGATTTGTTTATTGTCATAATACAGATGGAAATGAACATTTATATGTTTTAATGATTTAGCTGTAAATATTGACTACATTTATGTATGTATTTTTAGAAAAATTGCCCAAATTTAACTTTTTGGCCTCGCTCTAGCAAAATTGACCAAATTTGATGATTTTCAGGCATTTTTCAAGTCACGATTGTTTGAAAAAATAAAGACTCTATGTGTATATGTATCATTTTTCTAATTCAACAGACCCAAATGAAAGAGAAAAGTTCAAATATGTGATTGTATCAGGCTTTTCTTGGATGTAATGGGTGTTTGTTTTTGGGCCGAGAACTCGTTAATCAGATGTTGGCAACTGTCAGCAAAGCTTTTTGGTGGATACCATCAGAACGCTCAAACCGGGCAATTTTTTCCATATTAAACCATATATCATACACCATTTTGTTCGTAAAACATTTACGGACAAGAAAAATATTGAAAAGTAAGTTGTCGTGAAAATTGGTTTCGCCTTAAGGCGGATGCCATAAAATGTCATTTTCTGTCTTTTTTGGACATTAATAGATCTTGTGCCACTAAGTATTGGGTGGTAAGAACTACTGATCAAGTACATGTCGAAGAAGAGATATTTTGATGCCAAATGTTTCCCCCGTTGCCATGGAAACATGCATATGAAGCCGATATGTTTAAAAAATGGTGAAAATGTCCTTTTTGGACTACTTTTTGGCAAATATCTGATTTGTTTATTGTCATAATACAGATGGAAATGAACATTTATATGTTTTAATGATTTAGCTGTAAATATTGACTACATTTATGTATGTATTTTTAGAAAAATTGCCCAAATTTAACTTTTTGGCCTCGCTCTAGCAAAATTGACCAAATTTGATGATTTTCAGGCATTTTTCAAGTCACGATTGTTTGAAAAAATAAAGACTCTATGTGTATATGTATCATTTTTCTAATTCAACAGACCCAAATGAAAGAGAAAAGTTCAAATATGTGATTGTATCAGGCTTTTCTTGGATGTAATGGGTGTTTGTTTTTGGGCCGAGAACTCGTTAATCAGATGTTGGCAACTGTCAGCAAAGCTTTTTGGTGGATACCATCAGAACGCTCAAACCGGGCAATTTTTTCCATATTAAACCATATATCATACACCATTTTGTTCGTAAAACATTTACGGACAAGAAAAATATTGAAAAGTAAGTTGTCGTGAAAATTGGTTTCGCCTTAAGGCATCGTTCTACAGTTTTAAGGTTATCAACGGGGGCCAAAGAGTTCCCACTTTAGGGAGCAAGTGGAGGTCAGATAGTGTTTTACCCCAAACTTAAAGGTGATAAGGGCCATGAGGATAAGTCTTTCTGTTTTAATTAGCCCATATACTTGGCAGTCAGTCTTTAAAACTCATGTATCCCTACGCAGGGTGCAGAAGGTGGAGTGATCAATTTAAGAGAGGCTGTTCGGTCACTTCCGGGTCCAAGATAGCAATGTTTTCCATGTGTGAATTTCATGAGGTATTATTTCGATCGGCTGTAGCTCGTTTAAAACATGGTGAAGGTGTAGTATTTCAGTTATCTTTTGGTCAGGAATATGATTGTCAAGCTGTAAGTAGTAGTGTAATGTGCCAACAAATTCTCGTTTAAGTTTGACAGGCCGGACACGGTTGGCTGTTTAACATTGGAGTCAATGGGGAAAAAAACTGTATCACGAGACCTTAAGGCGGATGCCATAAAATGTCATTTTCTGTCTTTTTTGGACATTAATAGATCTTGTGCCACTAAGTATTGGGTGGTAAGAACTACTGATCAAGTACATGTCGAAGAAGAGATATTTTGATGTCAAATGTTTCCCCCGTTGCCATGGAAACATGCATATGAAGCCGATATGTTTAAAAAATGGTGAAAATGTCCTTTTTGGACTACTTTTTGGCAAATATCTGATTTGTTTATTGTCATAATACAGATGGAAATGAACATTTATATGTTTTAATGATTTAGCTGTAAATATTGACTACATTTATGTATGTATTTTTAGAAAAATTGCCCAAATTTAACTTTTTGGCCTCGCTCTAGCAAAATTGACCAAATTTGATGATTTTCAGGCATTTTTCAAGTCACGATTGTTTGAAAAAATAAAGACTCTATGTGTATATGTATCATTTTTCTAATTCAACAGACCCAAATGAAAGAGAAAAGTTCAAATATGTGATTGTATCAGGCTTTTCTTGGATGTAATGGGTGTTTGTTTTTGGGCCGAGAACTCGTTAATCAGATGTTGGCAACTGTCAGCAAAGCTTTTTGGTGGATACCATCAGAACGCTCAAACCGGGCAATTTTTTCCATATTAAACCATATATCATACACCATTTTGTTCGTAAAACATTTACGGACAAGAAAAATATTGAAAAGTAAGTTGTCGTGAAAATTGGTTTCGCCTTAAGGCATCGTTCTACAGTTTTAAGGTTATCAACGGGGGCCAAAGAGTTCCCACTTTAGGGAGCAAGTGGAGGTCAGATAGTGTTTTACCCCAAACTTAAAGGTGATAAGGGCCATGAGGATAAGTCTTTCTGTTTTAATTAGCCCATATACTTGGCAGTCAGTCTTTAAAACTCATGTATCCCTACGCAGGGTGCAGAAGGTGGAGTGATCAATTTAAGAGAGGCTGTTCGGTCACTTCCGGGTCCAAGATAGCAATGTTTTCCATGTGTGAATTTCATGAGGTATTATTTCGATCGGCTGTAGCTCGTTTAAAACATGGTGAAGGTGTAGTATTTCAGTTATCTTTTGGTCAGGAATATGATTGTCAAGCTGTAAGTAGTAGTGTAATGTGCCAACAAATTCTCGTTTAAGTTTGACAGGCCGGACACGGTTGGCTGTTTAACATTGGAGTCAATGGGGAAAAAAACTGTATCACGAGACCTTAAGGCGGATGCCATAAAATGTCATTTTCTGTCTTTTTTGGACATTAATAGATCTTGTGCCACTAAGTATTGGGTGGTAAGAACTACTGATCAAGTACATGTCGAAGAAGAGATATTTTGATGCCAAATGTTTCCCCCGTTGCCATGGAAACATGCATATGAAGCCGATATGTTTAAAAAATGGTGAAAATGTCCTTTTTGGACTACTTTTTGGCAAATATCTGATTTGTTTATTGTCATAATACAGATGGAAATGAACATTTATATGTTTTAATGATTTAGCTGTAAATATTGACTACATTTATGTATGTATTTTTAGAAAAATTGCCCAAATTTAACTTTTTGGCCTCGCTCTAGCAAAATTGACCAAATTTGATGATTTTCAGGCATTTTTCAAGTCACGATTGTTTGAAAAAATAAAGACTCTATGTGTATATGTATCATTTTTCTAATTCAACAGACCCAAATGAAAGAGAAAAGTTCAAATATGTGATTGTATCAGGCTTTTCTTGGATGTAATGGGTGTTTGTTTTTGGGCCGAGAACTCGTTAATCAGATGTTGGCAACTGTCAGCAAAGCTTTTTGGTGGATACCATCAGAACGCTCAAACCGGGCAATTTTTTCCATATTAAACCATATATCATACACCATTTTGTTCGTAAAACATTTACGGACAAGAAAAATATTGAAAAGTAAGTTGTCGTGAAAATTGGTTTCGCCTTAAGGCATCGTTCTACAGTTTTAAGGTTATCAACGGGGGCCAAAGAGTTCCCACTTTAGGGAGCAAGTGGAGGTCAGATAGTGTTTTACCCCAAACTTAAAGGTGATAAGGGCCATGAGGATAAGTCTTTCTGTTTTAATTAGCCCATATACTTGGCAGTCAGTCTTTAAAACTCATGTATCCCTACGCAGGGTGCAGAAGGTGGAGTGATCAATTTAAGAGAGGCTGTTCGGTCACTTCCGGGTCCAAGATAGCAATGTTTTCCATGTGTGAATTTCATGAGGTATTATTTCGATCGGCTGTAGCTCGTTTAAAACATGGTGAAGGTGTAGTATTTCAGTTATCTTTTGGTCAGGAATATGATTGTCAAGCTGTAAGTAGTAGTGTAATGTGCCAACAAATTCTCGTTTAAGTTTGACAGGCCGGACACGGTTGGCTGTTTAACATTGGAGTCAATGGGGAAAAAAACTGTATCACGAGACCTTAAGGCGGATGCCATAAAATGTCATTTTCTGTCTTTTTTGGACATTAATAGATCTTGTGCCACTAAGTATTGGGTGGTAAGAACTACTGATCAAGTACATGTCGAAGAAGAGATATTTTGATGCCAAATGTTTCCCCCGTTGCCATGGAAACATGCATATGAAGCCGATATGTTTAAAAAATGGTGAAAATGTCCTTTTTGGACTACTTTTTGGCAAATATCTGATTTGTTTATTGTCATAATACAGATGGAAATGAACATTTATATGTTTTAATGATTTAGCTGTAAATATTGACTACATTTATGTATGTATTTTTAGAAAAATTGCCCAAATTTAACTTTTTGGCCTCGCTCTAGCAAAATTGACCAAATTTGATGATTTTCAGGCATTTTTCAAGTCACGATTGTTTGAAAAAATAAAGACTCTATGTGTATATGTATCATTTTTCTAATTCAACAGACCCAAATGAAAGAGAAAAGTTCAAATATGTGATTGTATCAGGCTTTTCTTGGATGTAATGGGTGTTTGTTTTTGGGCCGAGAACTCGTTAATCAGATGTTGGCAACTGTCAGCAAAGCTTTTTGGTGGATACCATCAGAACGCTCAAACCGGGCAATTTTTTCCATATTAAACCATATATCATACACCATTTTGTTCGTAAAACATTTACGGACAAGAAAAATATTGAAAAGTAAGTTGTCGTGAAAATTGGTTTCGCCTTAAGGCATCGTTCTACAGTTTTAAGGTTATCAACGGGGGCCAAAGAGTTCCCACTTTAGGGAGCAAGTGGAGGTCAGATAGTGTTTTACCCCAAACTTAAAGGTGATAAGGGCCATGAGGATAAGTCTTTCTGTTTTAATTAGCCCATATACTTGGCAGTCAGTCTTTAAAACTCATGTATCCCTACGCAGGGTGCAGAAGGTGGAGTGATCAATTTAAGAGAGGCTGTTCGGTCACTTCCGGGTCCAAGATAGCAATGTTTTCCATGTGTGAATTTCATGAGGTATTATTTCGATCGGCTGTAGCTCGTTTAAAACATGGTGAAGGTGTAGTATTTCAGTTATCTTTTGGTCAGGAATATGATTGTCAAGCTGTAAGTAGTAGTGTAATGTGCCAACAAATTCTCGTTTAAGTTTGACAGGCCGGACACGGTTGGCTGTTTAACATTGGAGTCAATGGGGAAAAAAACTGTATCACGAGACCTTAAGGCGGATGCCATAAAATGTCATTTTCTGTCTTTTTTGGACATTAATAGATCTTGTGCCACTAAGTATTGGGTGGTAAGAACTACTGATCAAGTACATGTCGAAGAAGAGATATTTTGATGCCAAATGTTTCCCCCGTTGCCATGGAAACATGCATATGAAGCCGATATGTTTAAAAAATGGTGAAAATGTCCTTTTTGGACTACTTTTTGGCAAATATCTGATTTGTTTATTGTCATAATACAGATGGAAATGAACATTTATATGTTTTAATGATTTAGCTGTAAATATTGACTACATTTATGTATGTATTTTTAGAAAAATTGCCCAAATTTAACTTTTTGGCCTCGCTCTAGCAAAATTGACCAAATTTGATGATTTTCAGGCATTTTTCAAGTCACGATTGTTTGAAAAAATAAAGACTCTATGTGTATATGTATCATTTTTCTAATTCAACAGACCCAAATGAAAGAGAAAAGTTCAAATATGTGATTGTATCAGGCTTTTCTTGGATGTAATGGGTGTTTGTTTTTGGGCCGAGAACTCGTTAATCAGATGTTGGCAACTGTCAGCAAAGCTTTTTGGTGGATACCATCAGAACGCTCAAACCGGGCAATTTTTTCCATATTAAACCATATATCATACACCATTTTGTTCGTAAAACATTTACGGACAAGAAAAATATTGAAAAGTAAGTTGTCGTGAAAATTGGTTTCGCCTTAAGGCATCGTTCTACAGTTTTAAGGTTATCAACGGGGGCCAAAGAGTTCCCACTTTAGGGAGCAAGTGGAGGTCAGATAGTGTTTTACCCCAAACTTAAAGGTGATAAGGGCCATGAGGATAAGTCTTTCTGTTTTAATTAGCCCATATACTTGGCAGTCAGTCTTTAAAACTCATGTATCCCTACGCAGGGTGCAGAAGGTGGAGTGATCAATTTAAGAGAGGCTGTTCGGTCACTTCCGGGTCCAAGATAGCAATGTTTTCCATGTGTGAATTTCATGAGGTATTATTTCGATCGGCTGTAGCTCGTTTAAAACATGGTGAAGGTGTAGTATTTCAGTTATCTTTTGGTCAGGAATATGATTGTCAAGCTGTAAGTAGTAGTGTAATGTGCCAACAAATTCTCGTTTAAGTTTGACAGGCCGGACACGGTTGGCTGTTTAACATTGGAGTCAATGGGGAAAAAAACTGTATCACGAGACCTTAAGGCGGATGCCATAAAATGTCATTTTCTGTCTTTTTTGGACATTAATAGATCTTGTGCCACTAAGTATTGGGTGGTAAGAACTACTGATCAAGTACATGTCGAAGAAGAGATATTTTGATGCCAAATGTTTCCCCCGTTGCCATGGAAACATGCATATGAAGCCGATATGTTTAAAAAATGGTGAAAATGTCCTTTTTGGACTACTTTTTGGCAAATATCTGATTTGTTTATTGTCATAATACAGATGGAAATGAACATTTATATGTTTTAATGATTTAGCTGTAAATATTGACTACATTTATGTATGTATTTTTAGAAAAATTGCCCAAATTTAACTTTTTGGCCTCGCTCTAGCAAAATTGACCAAATTTGATGATTTTCAGGCATTTTTCAAGTCACGATTGTTTGAAAAAATAAAGACTCTATGTGTATATGTATCATTTTTCTAATTCAACAGACCCAAATGAAAGAGAAAAGTTCAAATATGTGATTGTATCAGGCTTTTCTTGGATGTAATGGGTGTTTGTTTTTGGGCCGAGAACTCGTTAATCAGATGTTGGCAACTGTCAGCAAAGCTTTTTGGTGGATACCATCAGAACGCTCAAACCGGGCAATTTTTTCCATATTAAACCATATATCATACACCATTTTGTTCGTAAAACATTTACGGACAAGAAAAATATTGAAAAGTAAGTTGTCGTGAAAATTGGTTTCGCCTTAAGGCATCGTTCTACAGTTTTAAGGTTATCAACGGGGGCCAAAGAGTTCCCACTTTAGGGAGCAAGTGGAGGTCAGATAGTGTTTTACCCCAAACTTAAAGGTGATAAGGGCCATGAGGATAAGTCTTTCTGTTTTAATTAGCCCATATACTTGGCAGTCAGTCTTTAAAACTCATGTATCCCTACGCAGGGTGCAGAAGGTGGAGTGATCAATTTAAGAGAGGCTGTTCGGTCACTTCCGGGTCCAAGATAGCAATGTTTTCCATGTGTGAATTTCATGAGGTATTATTTCGATCGGCTGTAGCTCGTTTAAAACATGGTGAAGGTGTAGTATTTCAGTTATCTTTTGGTCAGGAATATGATTGTCAAGCTGTAAGTAGTAGTGTAATGTGCCAACAAATTCTCGTTTAAGTTTGACAGGCCGGACACGGTTGGCTGTTTAACATTGGAGTCAATGGGGAAAAAAACTGTATCACGAGACCTTAAGGCGGATGCCATAAAATGTCATTTTCTGTCTTTTTTGGACATTAATAGATCTTGTGCCACTAAGTATTGGGTGGTAAGAACTACTGATCAAGTACATGTCGAAGAAGAGATATTTTGATGCCAAATGTTTCCCCCGTTGCCATGGAAACATGCATATGAAGCCGATATGTTTAAAAAATGGTGAAAATGTCCTTTTTGGACTACTTTTTGGCAAATATCTGATTTGTTTATTGTCATAATACAGATGGAAATGAACATTTATATGTTTTAATGATTTAGCTGTAAATATTGACTACATTTATGTATGTATTTTTAGAAAAATTGCCCAAATTTAACTTTTTGGCCTCGCTCTAGCAAAATTGACCAAATTTGATGATTTTCAGGCATTTTTCAAGTCACGATTGTTTGAAAAAATAAAGACTCTATGTGTATATGTATCATTTTTCTAATTCAACAGACCCAAATGAAAGAGAAAAGTTCAAATATGTGATTGTATCAGGCTTTTCTTGGATGTAATGGGTGTTTGTTTTTGGGCCGAGAACTCGTTAATCAGATGTTGGCAACTGTCAGCAAAGCTTTTTGGTGGATACCATCAGAACGCTCAAACCGGGCAATTTTTTCCATATTAAACCATATATCATACACCATTTTGTTCGTAAAACATTTACGGACAAGAAAAATATTGAAAAGTAAGTTGTCGTGAAAATTGGTTTCGCCTTAAGGCATCGTTCTACAGTTTTAAGGTTATCAACGGGGGCCAAAGAGTTCCCACTTTAGGGAGCAAGTGGAGGTCAGATAGTGTTTTACCCCAAACTTAAAGGTGATAAGGGCCATGAGGATAAGTCTTTCTGTTTTAATTAGCCCATATACTTGGCAGTCAGTCTTTAAAACTCATGTATCCCTACGCAGGGTGCAGAAGGTGGAGTGATCAATTTAAGAGAGGCTGTTCGGTCACTTCCGGGTCCAAGATAGCAATGTTTTCCATGTGTGAATTTCATGAGGTATTATTTCGATCGGCTGTAGCTCGTTTAAAACATGGTGAAGGTGTAGTATTTCAGTTATCTTTTGGTCAGGAATATGATTGTCAAGCTGTAAGTAGTAGTGTAATGTGCCAACAAATTCTCGTTTAAGTTTGACAGGCCGGACACGGTTGGCTGTTTAACATTGGAGTCAATGGGGAAAAAAACTGTATCACGAGACCTTAAGGCGGATGCCATAAAATGTCATTTTCTGTCTTTTTTGGACATTAATAGATCTTGTGCCACTAAGTATTGGGTGGTAAGAACTACTGATCAAGTACATGTCGAAGAAGAGATATTTTGATGCCAAATGTTTCCCCCGTTGCCATGGAAACATGCATATGAAGCCGATATGTTTAAAAAATGGTGAAAATGTCCTTTTTGGACTACTTTTTGGCAAATATCTGATTTGTTTATTGTCATAATACAGATGGAAATGAACATTTATATGTTTTAATGATTTAGCTGTAAATATTGACTACATTTATGTATGTATTTTTAGAAAAATTGCCCAAATTTAACTTTTTGGCCTCGCTCTAGCAAAATTGACCAAATTTGATGATTTTCAGGCATTTTTCAAGTCACGATTGTTTGAAAAAATAAAGACTCTATGTGTATATGTATCATTTTTCTAATTCAACAGACCCAAATGAAAGAGAAAAGTTCAAATATGTGATTGTATCAGGCTTTTCTTGGATGTAATGGGTGTTTGTTTTTGGGCCGAGAACTCGTTAATCAGATGTTGGCAACTGTCAGCAAAGCTTTTTGGTGGATACCATCAGAACGCTCAAACCGGGCAATTTTTTCCATATTAAACCATATATCATACACCATTTTGTTCGTAAAACATTTACGGACAAGAAAAATATTGAAAAGTAAGTTGTCGTGAAAATTGGTTTCGCCTTAAGGCATCGTTCTACAGTTTTAAGGTTATCAACGGGGGCCAAAGAGTTCCCACTTTAGGGAGCAAGTGGAGGTCAGATAGTGTTTTACCCCAAACTTAAAGGTGATAAGGGCCATGAGGATAAGTCTTTCTGTTTTAATTAGCCCATATACTTGGCAGTCAGTCTTTAAACCTCATGTATCCCTACGCAGGGTGCAGAAGGTGGAGTGATCAATTTAAGAGAGGCTGTTCGGTCACTTCCGGGTCCAAGATAGCAATGTTTTCCATGTGTGAATTTCATGAGGTATTATTTCGATCGGCTGTAGCTCGTTTAAAACATGGTGAAGGTGTAGTATTTCAGTTATCTTTTGGTCAGGAATATGATTGTCAAGCTGTAAGTAGTAGTGTAATGTGCCAACAAATTCTCGTTTAAGTTTGACAGGCCGGACACGGTTGGCTGTTTAACATTGGAGTCAATGGGGAAAAAAACTGTATCACGAGACCTTAAGGCGGATGCCATAAAATGTCATTTTCTGTCTTTTTTGGACATTAATAGATCTTGTGCCACTAAGTATTGGGTGGTAAGAACTACTGATCAAGTACATGTCGAAGAAGAGATATTTTGATGCCAAATGTTTCCCCCGTTGCCATGGAAACATGCATATGAAGCCGATATGTTTAAAAAATGGTGAAAATGTCCTTTTTGGACTACTTTTTGGCAAATATCTGATTTGTTTATTGTCATAATACAGATGGAAATGAACATTTATATGTTTTAATGATTTAGCTGTAAATATTGACTACATTTATGTATGTATTTTTAGAAAAATTGCCCAAATTTAACTTTTTGGCCTCGCTCTAGCAAAATTGACCAAATTTGATGATTTTCAGGCATTTTTCAAGTCACGATTGTTTGAAAAAATAAAGACTCTATGTGTATATGTATCATTTTTCTAATTCAACAGACCCAAATGAAAGAGAAAAGTTCAAATATGTGATTGTATCAGGCTTTTCTTGGATGTAATGGGTGTTTGTTTTTGGGCCGAGAACTCGTTAATCAGATGTTGGCAACTGTCAGCAAAGCTTTTTGGTGGATACCATCAGAACGCTCAAACCGGGCAATTTTTTCCATATTAAACCATATATCATACACCATTTTGTTCGTAAAACATTTACGGACAAGAAAAATATTGAAAAGTAAGTTGTCGTGAAAATTGGTTTCGCCTTAAGGCATCGTTCTACAGTTTTAAGGTTATCAACGGGGGCCAAAGAGTTCCCACTTTAGGGAGCAAGTGGAGGTCAGATAGTGTTTTACCCCAAACTTAAAGGTGATAAGGGCCATGAGGATAAGTCTTTCTGTTTTAATTAGCCCATATACTTGGCAGTCAGTCTTTAAAACTCATGTATCCCTACGCAGGGTGCAGAAGGTGGAGTGATCAATTTAAGAGAGGCTGTTCGGTCACTTCCGGGTCCAAGATAGCAATGTTTTCCATGTGTGAATTTCATGAGGTATTATTTCGATCGGCTGTAGCTCGTTTAAAACATGGTGAAGGTGTAGTATTTCAGTTATCTTTTGGTCAGGAATATGATTGTCAAGCTGTAAGTAGTAGTGTAATGTGCCAACAAATTCTCGTTTAAGTTTGACAGGCCGGACACGGTTGGCTGTTTAACATTGGAGTCAATGGGGAAAAAAACTGTATCACGAGACCTTAAGGCGGATGCCATAAAATGTCATTTTCTGTCTTTTTTGGACATTAATAGATCTTGTGCCACTAAGTATTGGGTGGTAAGAACTACTGATCAAGTACATGTCGAAGAAGAGATATTTTGATGCCAAATGTTTCCCCCGTTGCCATGGAAACATGCATATGAAGCCGATATGTTTAAAAAATGGTGAAAATGTCCTTTTTGGACTACTTTTTGGCAAATATCTGATTTGTTTATTGTCATAATACAGATGGAAATGAACATTTATATGTTTTAATGATTTAGCTGTAAATATTGACTACATTTATGTATGTATTTTTAGAAAAATTGCCCAAATTTAACTTTTTGGCCTCGCTCTAGCAAAATTGACCAAATTTGATGATTTTCAGGCATTTTTCAAGTCACGATTGTTTGAAAAAATAAAGACTCTATGTGTATATGTATCATTTTTCTAATTCAACAGACCCAAATGAAAGAGAAAAGTTCAAATATGTGATTGTATCAGGCTTTTCTTGGATGTAATGGGTGTTTGTTTTTGGGCCGAGAACTCGTTAATCAGATGTTGGCAACTGTCAGCAAAGCTTTTTGGTGGATACCATCAGAACGCTCAAACCGGGCAATTTTTTCCATATTAAACCATATATCATACACCATTTTGTTCGTAAAACATTTACGGACAAGAAAAATATTGAAAAGTAAGTTGTCGTGAAAATTGGTTTCGCCTTAAGGCATCGTTCTACAGTTTTAAGGTTATCAACGGGGGCCAAAGAGTTCCCACTTTAGGGAGCAAGTGGAGGTCAGATAGTGTTTTACCCCAAACTTAAAGGTGATAAGGGCCATGAGGATAAGTCTTTCTGTTTTAATTAGCCCATATACTTGGCAGTCAGTCTTTAAAACTCATGTATCCCTACGCAGGGTGCAGAAGGTGGAGTGATCAATTTAAGAGAGGCTGTTCGGTCACTTCCGGGTCCAAGATAGCAATGTTTTCCATGTGTGAATTTCATGAGGTATTATTTCGATCGGCTGTAGCTCGTTTAAAACATGGTGAAGGTGTAGTATTTCAGTTATCTTTTGGTCAGGAATATGATTGTCAAGCTGTAAGTAGTAGTGTAATGTGCCAACAAATTCTCGTTTAAGTTTGACAGGCCGGACACGGTTGGCTGTTTAACATTGGAGTCAATGGGGAAAAAAACTGTATCACGAGACCTTAAGGCGGATGCCATAAAATGTCATTTTCTGTCTTTTTTGGACATTAATAGATCTTGTGCCACTAAGTATTGGGTGGTAAGAACTACTGATCAAGTACATGTCGAAGAAGAGATATTTTGATGCCAAATGTTTCCCCCGTTGCCATGGAAACATGCATATGAAGCCGATATGTTTAAAAAATGGTGAAAATGTCCTTTTTGGACTACTTTTTGGCAAATATCTGATTTGTTTATTGTCATAATACAGATGGAAATGAACATTTATATGTTTTAATGATTTAGCTGTAAATATTGACTACATTTATGTATGTATTTTTAGAAAAATTGCCCAAATTTAACTTTTTGGCCTCGCTCTAGCAAAATTGACCAAATTTGATGATTTTCAGGCATTTTTCAAGTCACGATTGTTTGAAAAAATAAAGACTCTATGTGTATATGTATCATTTTTCTAATTCAACAGACCCAAATGAAAGAGAAAAGTTCAAATATGTGATTGTATCAGGCTTTTCTTGGATGTAATGGGTGTTTGTTTTTGGGCCGAGAACTCGTTAATCAGATGTTGGCAACTGTCAGCAAAGCTTTTTGGTGGATACCATCAGAACGCTCAAACCGGGCAATTTTTTCCATATTAAACCATATATCATACACCATTTTGTTCGTAAAACATTTACGGACAAGAAAAATATTGAAAAGTAAGTTGTCGTGAAAATTGGTTTCGCCTTAAGTTAAGGCATCGTTCTACAGTTTTAAGGTTATCAACGGGGGCCAAAGAGTTCCCACTTTAGGGAGCAAGTGGAGGTCAGATAGTGTTTTACCCCAAACTTAAAGGTGATAAGGGCCATGAGGATAAGTCTTTCTGTTTTAATTAGCCCATATACTTGGCAGTCAGTCTTTAAAACTCATGTATCCCTACGCAGGGTGCAGAAGGTGGAGTGATCAATTTAAGAGAGGCTGTTCGGTCACTTCCGGGTCCAAGATAGCAATGTTTTCCATGTGTGAATTTCATGAGGTATTATTTCGATCGGCTGTAGCTCGTTTAAAACATGGTGAAGGTGTAGTATTTCAGTTATCTTTTGGTCAGGAATATGATTGTCAAGCTGTAAGTAGTAGTGTAATGTGCCAACAAATTCTCGTTTAAGTTTGACAGGCCGGACACGGTTGGCTGTTTAACATTGGAGTCAATGGGGAAAAAAACTGTATCACGAGACCTTAAGGCGGATGCCATAAAATGTCATTTTCTGTCTTTTTTGGACATTAATAGATCTTGTGCCACTAAGTATTGGGTGGTAAGAACTACTGATCAAGTACATGTCGAAGAAGAGATATTTTGATGCCAAATGTTTCCCCCGTTGCCATGGAAACATGCATATGAAGCCGATATGTTTAAAAAATGGTGAAAATGTCCTTTTTGGACTACTTTTTGGCAAATATCTGATTTGTTTATTGTCATAATACAGATGGAAATGAACATTTATATGTTTTAATGATTTAGCTGTAAATATTGACTACATTTATGTATGTATTTTTAGAAAAATTGCCCAAATTTAACTTTTTGGCCTCGCTCTAGCAAAATTGACCAAATTTGATGATTTTCAGGCATTTTTCAAGTCACGATTGTTTGAAAAAATAAAGACTCTATGTGTATATGTATCATTTTTCTAATTCAACAGACCCAAATGAAAGAGAAAAGTTCAAATATGTGATTGTATCAGGCTTTTCTTGGATGTAATGGGTGTTTGTTTTTGGGCCGAGAACTCGTTAATCAGATGTTGGCAACTGTCAGCAAAGCTTTTTGGTGGATACCATCAGAACGCTCAAACCGGGCAATTTTTTCCATATTAAACCATATATCATACACCATTTTGTTCGTAAAACATTTACGGACAAGAAAAATATTGAAAAGTAAGTTGTCGTGAAAATTGGTTTCGCCTTAAGGCATCGTTCTACAGTTTTAAGGTTATCAACGGGGGCCAAAGAGTTCCCACTTTAGGGAGCAAGTGGAGGTCAGATAGTGTTTTACCCCAAACTTAAAGGTGATAAGGGCCATGAGGATAAGTCTTTCTGTTTTAATTAGCCCATATACTTGGCAGTCAGTCTTTAAAACTCATGTATCCCTACGCAGGGTGCAGAAGGTGGAGTGATCAATTTAAGAGAGGCTGTTCGGTCACTTCCGGGTCCAAGATAGCAATGTTTTCCATGTGTGAATTTCATGAGGTATTATTTCGATCGGCTGTAGCTCGTTTAAAACATGGTGAAGGTGTAGTATTTCAGTTATCTTTTGGTCAGGAATATGATTGTCAAGCTGTAAGTAGTAGTGTAATGTGCCAACAAATTCTCGTTTAAGTTTGACAGGCCGGACACGGTTGGCTGTTTAACATTGGAGTCAATGGGGAAAAAAACTGTATCACGAGACCTTAAGGCGGATGCCATAAAATGTCATTTTCTGTCTTTTTTGGACATTAATAGATCTTGTGCCACTAAGTATTGGGTGGTAAGAACTACTGATCAAGTACATGTCGAAGAAGAGATATTTTGATGCCAAATGTTTCCCCCGTTGCCATGGAAACATGCATATGAAGCCGATATGTTTAAAAAATGGTGAAAATGTCCTTTTTGGACTACTTTTTGGCAAATATCTGATTTGTTTATTGTCATAATACAGATGGAAATGAACATTTATATGTTTTAATGATTTAGCTGTAAATATTGACTACATTTATGTATGTATTTTTAGAAAAATTGCCCAAATTTAACTTTTTGGCCTCGCTCTAGCAAAATTGACCAAATTTGATGATTTTCAGGCATTTTTCAAGTCACGATTGTTTGAAAAAATAAAGACTCTATGTGTATATGTATCATTTTTCTAATTCAACAGACCCAAATGAAAGAGAAAAGTTCAAATATGTGATTGTATCAGGCTTTTCTTGGATGTAATGGGTGTTTGTTTTTGGGCCGAGAACTCGTTAATCAGATGTTGGCAACTGTCAGCAAAGCTTTTTGGTGGATACCATCAGAACGCTCAAACCGGGCAATTTTTTCCATATTAAACCATATATCATACACCATTTTGTTCGTAAAACATTTACGGACAAGAAAAATATTGAAAAGTAAGTTGTCGTGAAAATTGGTTTCGCCTTAAGGCATCGTTCTACAGTTTTAAGGTTATCAACGGGGGCCAAAGAGTTCCCACTTTAGGGAGCAAGTGGAGGTCAGATAGTGTTTTACCCCAAACTTAAAGGTGATAAGGGCCATGAGGATAAGTCTTTCTGTTTTAATTAGCCCATATACTTGGCAGTCAGTCTTTAAAACTCATGTATCCCTACGCAGGGTGCAGAAGGTGGAGTGATCAATTTAAGAGAGGCTGTTCGGTCACTTCCGGGTCCAAGATAGCAATGTTTTCCATGTGTGAATTTCATGAGGTATTATTTCGATCGGCTGTAGCTCGTTTAAAACATGGTGAAGGTGTAGTATTTCAGTTATCTTTTGGTCAGGAATATGATTGTCAAGCTGTAAGTAGTAGTGTAATGTGCCAACAAATTCTCGTTTAAGTTTGACAGGCCGGACACGGTTGGCTGTTTAACATTGGAGTCAATGGGGAAAAAAACTGTATCACGAGACCTTAAGGCGGATGCCATAAAATGTCATTTTCTGTCTTTTTTGGACATTAATAGATCTTGTGCCACTAAGTATTGGGTGGTAAGAACTACTGATCAAGTACATGTCGAAGAAGAGATATTTTGATGCCAAATGTTTCCCCCGTTGCCATGGAAACATGCATATGAAGCCGATATGTTTAAAAAATGGTGAAAATGTCCTTTTTGGACTACTTTTTGGCAAATATCTGATTTGTTTATTGTCATAATACAGATGGAAATGAACATTTATATGTTTTAATGATTTAGCTGTAAATATTGACTACATTTATGTATGTATTTTTAGAAAAATTGCCCAAATTTAACTTTTTGGCCTCGCTCTAGCAAAATTGACCAAATTTGATGATTTTCAGGCATTTTTCAAGTCACGATTGTTTGAAAAAATAAAGACTCTATGTGTATATGTATCATTTTTCTAATTCAACAGACCCAAATGAAAGAGAAAAGTTCAAATATGTGATTGTATCAGGCTTTTCTTGGATGTAATGGGTGTTTGTTTTTGGGCCGAGAACTCGTTAATCAGATGTTGGCAACTGTCAGCAAAGCTTTTTGGTGGATACCATCAGAACGCTCAAACCGGGCAATTTTTTCCATATTAAACCATATATCATACACCATTTTGTTCGTAAAACATTTACGGACAAGAAAAATATTGAAAAGTAAGTTGTCGTGAAAATTGGTTTCGCCTTAAGGCATCGTTCTACAGTTTTCAGGTTATCAACGGGGGCCAAAGAGTTCCCACTTTAGGGAGCAAGTGGAGGTCAGATAGTGTTTTACCCCAAACTTAAAGGTGATAAGGGCCATGAGGATAAGTCTTTCTGTTTTAATTAGCCCATATACTTGGCAGTCAGTCTTTAAAACTCATGTATCCCTACGCAGGGTGCAGAAGGTGGAGTGATCAATTTAAGAGAGGCTGTTCGGTCACTTCCGGGTCCAAGATAGCAATGTTTTCCATGTGTGAATTTCATGAGGTATTATTTCGATCGGCTGTAGCTCGTTTAAAACATGGTGAAGGTGTAGTATTTCAGTTATCTTTTGGTCAGGAATATGATTGTCAAGCTGTAAGTAGTAGTGTAATGTGCCAACAAATTCTCGTTTAAGTTTGACAGGCCGGACACGGTTGGCTGTTTAACATTGGAGTCAATGGGGAAAAAAACTGTATCACGAGACCTTAAGGCGGATGCCATAAAATGTCATTTTCTGTCTTTTTTGGACATTAATAGATCTTGTGCCACTAAGTATTGGGTGGTAAGAACTACTGATCAAGTACATGTCGAAGAAGAGATATTTTGATGCCAAATGTTTCCCCCGTTGCCATGGAAACATGCATATGAAGCCGATATGTTTAAAAAATGGTGAAAATGTCCTTTTTGGACTACTTTTTGGCAAATATCTGATTTGTTTATTGTCATAATACAGATGGAAATGAACATTTATATGTTTTAATGATTTAGCTGTAAATATTGACTACATTTATGTATGTATTTTTAGAAAAATTGCCCAAATTTAACTTTTTGGCCTCGCTCTAGCAAAATTGACCAAATTTGATGATTTTCAGGCATTTTTCAAGTCACGATTGTTTGAAAAAATAAAGACTCTATGTGTATATGTATCATTTTTCTAATTCAACAGACCCAAATGAAAGAGAAAAGTTCAAATATGTGATTGTATCAGGCTTTTCTTGGATGTAATGGGTGTTTGTTTTTGGGCCGAGAACTCGTTAATCAGATGTTGGCAACTGTCAGCAAAGCTTTTTGGTGGATACCATCAGAACGCTCAAACCGGGCAATTTTTTCCATATTAAACCATATATCATACACCATTTTGTTCGTAAAACATTTACGGACAAGAAAAATATTGAAAAGTAAGTTGTCGTGAAAATTGGTTTCGCCTTAAGTTAAGGCATCGTTCTACAGTTTTAAGGTTATCAACGGGGGCCAAAGAGTTCCCACTTTAGGGAGCAAGTGGAGGTCAGATAGTGTTTTACCCCAAACTTAAAGGTGATAAGGGCCATGAGGATAAGTCTTTCTGTTTTAATTAGCCCATATACTTGGCAGTCAGTCTTTAAAACTCATGTATCCCTACGCAGGGTGCAGAAGGTGGAGTGATCAATTTAAGAGAGGCTGTTCGGTCACTTCCGGGTCCAAGATAGCAATGTTTTCCATGTGTGAATTTCATGAGGTATTATTTCGATCGGCTGTAGCTCGTTTAAAACATGGTGAAGGTGTAGTATTTCAGTTATCTTTTGGTCAGGAATATGATTGTCAAGCTGTAAGTAGTAGTGTAATGTGCCAACAAATTCTCGTTTAAGTTTGACAGGCCGGACACGGTTGGCTGTTTAACATTGGAGTCAATGGGGAAAAAAACTGTATCACGAGACCTTAAGGCGGATGCCATAAAATGTCATTTTCTGTCTTTTTTGGACATTAATAGATCTTGTGCCACTAAGTATTGGGTGGTAAGAACTACTGATCAAGTACATGTCGAAGAAGAGATATTTTGATGCCAAATGTTTCCCCCGTTGCCATGGAAACACGCATATGAAGCCGATATGTTTAAAAAATGGTGAAAATGTCCTTTTTGGACTACTTTTTGGCAAATATCTGATTTGTTTATTGTCATAATACAGATGGAAATGAACATTTATATGTTTTAATGATTTAGCTGTAAATATTGACTACATTTATGTATGTATTTTTAGAAAAATTGCCCAAATTTAACTTTTTGGCCTCGCTCTAGCAAAATTGACCAAATTTGATGATTTTCAGGCATTTTTCAAGTCACGATTGTTTGAAAAAATAAAGACTCTATGTGTATATGTATCATTTTTCTAATTCAACAGACCCAAATGAAAGAGAAAAGTTCAAATATGTGATTGTATCAGGCTTTTCTTGGATGTAATGGGTGTTTGTTTTTGGGCCGAGAACTCGTTAATCAGATGTTGGCAACTGTCAGCAAAGCTTTTTGGTGGATACCATCAGAACGCTCAAACCGGGCAATTTTTTCCATATTAAACCATATATCATACACCATTTTGTTCGTAAAACATTTACGGACAAGAAAAATATTGAAAAGTAAGTTGTCGTGAAAATTGGTTTCGCCTTAAGGCATCGTTCTACAGTTTTAAGGTTATCAACGGGGGCCAAAGAGTTCCCACTTTAGGGAGCAAGTGGAGGTCAGATAGTGTTTTACCCCAAACTTAAAGGTGATAAGGGCCATGAGGATAAGTCTTTCTGTTTTAATTAGCCCATATACTTGGCAGTCAGTCTTTAAAACTCATGTATCCCTACGCAGGGTGCAGAAGGTGGAGTGATCAATTTAAGAGAGGCTGTTCGGTCACTTCCGGGTCCAAGATAGCAATGTTTTCCATGTGTGAATTTCATGAGGTATTATTTCGATCGGCTGTAGCTCGTTTAAAACATGGTGAAGGTGTAGTATTTCAGTTATCTTTTGGTCAGGAATATGATTGTCAAGCTGTAAGTAGTAGTGTAATGTGCCAACAAATTCTCGTTTAAGTTTGACAGGCCGGACACGGTTGGCTGTTTAACATTGGAGTCAATGGGGAAAAAAACTGTATCACGAGACCTTAAGGCGGATGCCATAAAATGTCATTTTCTGTCTTTTTTGGACATTAATAGATCTTGTGCCACTAAGTATTGGGTGGTAAGAACTACTGATCAAGTACATGTCGAAGAAGAGATATTTTGATGCCAAATGTTTCCCCCGTTGCCATGGAAACATGCATATGAAGCCGATATGTTTAAAAAATGGTGAAAATGTCCTTTTTGGACTACTTTTTGGCAAATATCTGATTTGTTTATTGTCATAATACAGATGGAAATGAACATTTATATGTTTTAATGATTTAGCTGTAAATATTGACTACATTTATGTATGTATTTTTAGAAAAATTGCCCAAATTTAACTTTTTGGCCTCGCTCTAGCAAAATTGACCAAATTTGATGATTTTCAGGCATTTTTCAAGTCACGATTGTTTGAAAAAATAAAGACTCTATGTGTATATGTATCATTTTTCTAATTCAACAGACCCAAATGAAAGAGAAAAGTTCAAATATGTGATTGTATCAGGCTTTTCTTGGATGTAATGGGTGTTTGTTTTTGGGCCGAGAACTCGTTAATCAGATGTTGGCAACTGTCAGCAAAGCTTTTTGGTGGATACCATCAGAACGCTCAAACCGGGCAATTTTTTCCATATTAAACCATATATCATACACCATTTTGTTCGTAAAACATTTACGGACAAGAAAAATATTGAAAAGTAAGTTGTCGTGAAAATTGGTTTCGCCTTAAGGCATCGTTCTACAGTTTTAAGGTTATCAACGGGGGCCAAAGAGTTCCCACTTTAGGGAGCAAGTGGAGGTCAGATAGTGTTTTACCCCAAACTTAAAGGTGATAAGGGCCATGAGGATAAGTCTTTCTGTTTTAATTAGCCCATATACTTGGCAGTCAGTCTTTAAAACTCATGTATCCCTACGCAGGGTGCAGAAGGTGGAGTGATCAATTTAAGAGAGGCTGTTCGGTCACTTCCGGGTCCAAGATAGCAATGTTTTCCATGTGTGAATTTCATGAGGTATTATTTCGATCGGCTGTAGCTCGTTTAAAACATGGTGAAGGTGTAGTATTTCAGTTATCTTTTGGTCAGGAATATGATTGTCAAGCTGTAAGTAGTAGTGTAATGTGCCAACAAATTCTCGTTTAAGTTTGACAGGCCGGACACGGTTGGCTGTTTAACATTGGAGTCAATGGGGAAAAAAACTGTATCACGAGACCTTAAGGCGGATGCCATAAAATGTCATTTTCTGTCTTTTTTGGACATTAATAGATCTTGTGCCACTAAGTATTGGGTGGTAAGAACTACTGATCAAGTACATGTCGAAGAAGAGATATTTTGATGCCAAATGTTTCCCCCGTTGCCATGGAAACATGCATATGAAGCCGATATGTTTAAAAAATGGTGAAAATGTCCTTTTTGGACTACTTTTTGGCAAATATCTGATTTGTTTATTGTCATAATACAGATGGAAATGAACATTTATATGTTTTAATGATTTAGCTGTAAATATTGACTACATTTATGTATGTATTTTTAGAAAAATTGCCCAAATTTAACTTTTTGGCCTCGCTCTAGCAAAATTGACCAAATTTGATGATTTTCAGGCATTTTTCAAGTCACGATTGTTTGAAAAAATAAAGACTCTATGTGTATATGTATCATTTTTCTAATTCAACAGACCCAAATGAAAGAGAAAAGTTCAAATATGTGATTGTATCAGGCTTTTCTTGGATGTAATGGGTGTTTGTTTTTGGGCCGAGAACTCGTTAATCAGATGTTGGCAACTGTCAGCAAAGCTTTTTGGTGGATACCATCAGAACGCTCAAACCGGGCAATTTTTTCCATATTAAACCATATATCATACACCATTTTGTTCGTAAAACATTTACGGACAAGAAAAATATTGAAAAGTAAGTTGTCGTGAAAATTGGTTTCGCCTTAAGGCATCGTTCTACAGTTTTAAGGTTATCAACGGGGGCCAAAGAGTTCCCACTTTAGGGAGCAAGTGGAGGTCAGATAGTGTTTTACCCCAAACTTAAAGGTGATAAGGGCCATGAGGATAAGTCTTTCTGTTTTAATTAGCCCATATACTTGGCAGTCAGTCTTTAAAACTCATGTATCCCTACGCAGGGTGCAGAAGGTGGAGTGATCAATTTAAGAGAGGCTGTTCGGTCACTTCCGGGTCCAAGATAGCAATGTTTTCCATGTGTGAATTTCATGAGGTATTATTTCGATCGGCTGTAGCTCGTTTAAAACATGGTGAAGGTGTAGTATTTCAGTTATCTTTTGGTCAGGAATATGATTGTCAAGCTGTAAGTAGTAGTGTAATGTGCCAACAAATTCTCGTTTAAGTTTGACAGGCCGGACACGGTTGGCTGTTTAACATTGGAGTCAATGGGGAAAAAAACTGTATCACGAGACCTTAAGGCGGATGCCATAAAATGTCATTTTCTGTCTTTTTTGGACATTAATAGATCTTGTGCCACTAAGTATTGGGTGGTAAGAACTACTGATCAAGTACATGTCGAAGAAGAGATATTTTGATGCCAAATGTTTCCCCCGTTGCCATGGAAACATGCATATGAAGCCGATATGTTTAAAAAATGGTGAAAATGTCCTTTTTGGACTACTTTTTGGCAAATATCTGATTTGTTTATTGTCATAATACAGATGGAAATGAACATTTATATGTTTTAATGATTTAGCTGTAAATATTGACTACATTTATGTATGTATTTTTAGAAAAATTGCCCAAATTTAACTTTTTGGCCTCGCTCTAGCAAAATTGACCAAATTTGATGATTTTCAGGCATTTTTCAAGTCACGATTGTTTGAAAAAATAAAGACTCTATGTGTATATGTATCATTTTTCTAATTCAACAGACCCAAATGAAAGAGAAAAGTTCAAATATGTGATTGTATCAGGCTTTTCTTGGATGTAATGGGTGTTTGTTTTTGGGCCGAGAACTCGTTAATCAGATGTTGGCAACTGTCAGCAAAGCTTTTTGGTGGATACCATCAGAACGCTCAAACCGGGCAATTTTTTCCATATTAAACCATATATCATACACCATTTTGTTCGTAAAACATTTACGGACAAGAAAAATATTGAAAAGTAAGTTGTCGTGAAAATTGGTTTCGCCTTAAGGCATCGTTCTACAGTTTTAAGGTTATCAACGGGGGCCAAAGAGTTCCCACTTTAGGGAGCAAGTGGAGGTCAGATAGTGTTTTACCCCAAACTTAAAGGTGATAAGGGCCATGAGGATAAGTCTTTCTGTTTTAATTAGCCCATATACTTGGCAGTCAGTCTTTAAAACTCATGTATCCCTACGCAGGGTGCAGAAGGTGGAGTGATCAATTTAAGAGAGGCTGTTCGGTCACTTCCGGGTCCAAGATAGCAATGTTTTCCATGTGTGAATTTCATGAGGTATTATTTCGATCGGCTGTAGCTCGTTTAAAACATGGTGAAGGTGTAGTATTTCAGTTATCTTTTGGTCAGGAATATGATTGTCAAGCTGTAAGTAGTAGTGTAATGTGCCAACAAATTCTCGTTTAAGTTTGACAGGCCGGACACGGTTGGCTGTTTAACATTGGAGTCAATGGGGAAAAAAACTGTATCACGAGACCTTAAGGCGGATGCCATAAAATGTCATTTTCTGTCTTTTTTGGACATTAATAGATCTTGTGCCACTAAGTATTGGGTGGTAAGAACTACTGATCAAGTACATGTCGAAGAAGAGATATTTTGATGCCAAATGTTTCCCCCGTTGCCATGGAAACATGCATATGAAGCCGATATGTTTAAAAAATGGTGAAAATGTCCTTTTTGGACTACTTTTTGGCAAATATCTGATTTGTTTATTGTCATAATACAGATGGAAATGAACATTTATATGTTTTAATGATTTAGCTGTAAATATTGACTACATTTATGTATGTATTTTTAGAAAAATTGCCCAAATTTAACTTTTTGGCCTCGCTCTGGCAAAATTGACCAAATTTGATGATTTTCAGGCATTTTTCAAGTCACGATTGTTTGAAAAAATAAAGACTCTATGTGTATATGTATCATTTTTCTAATTCAACAGACCCAAATGAAAGAGAAAAGTTCAAATATGTGATTGTATCAGGCTTTTCTTGGATGTAATGGGTGTTTGTTTTTGGGCCGAGAACTCGTTAATCAGATGTTGGCAACTGTCAGCAAAGCTTTTTGGTGGATACCATCAGAACGCTCAAACCGGGCAATTTTTTCCATATTAAACCATATATCATACACCATTTTGTTCGTAAAACATTTACGGACAAGAAAAATATTGAAAAGTAAGTTGTCGTGAAAATTGGTTTCGCCTTAAGGCATCGTTCTACAGTTTTAAGGTTATCAACGGGGGCCAAAGAGTTCCCACTTTAGGGAGCAAGTGGAGGTCAGATAGTGTTTTACCCCAAACTTAAAGGTGATAAGGGCCATGAGGATAAGTCTTTCTGTTTTAATTAGCCCATATACTTGGCAGTCAGTCTTTAAAACTCATGTATCCCTACGCAGGGTGCAGAAGGTGGAGTGATCAATTTAAGAGAGGCTGTTCGGTCACTTCCGGGTCCAAGATAGCAATGTTTTCCATGTGTGAATTTCATGAGGTATTATTTCGATCGGCTGTAGCTCGTTTAAAACATGGTGAAGGTGTAGTATTTCAGTTATCTTTTGGTCAGGAATATGATTGTCAAGCTGTAAGTAGTAGTGTAATGTGCCAACAAATTCTCGTTTAAGTTTGACAGGCCGGACACGGTTGGCTGTTTAACATTGGAGTCAATGGGGAAAAAAACTGTATCACGAGACCTTAAGGCGGATGCCATAAAATGTCATTTTCTGTCTTTTTTGGACATTAATAGATCTTGTGCCACTAAGTATTGGGTGGTAAGAACTACTGATCAAGTACATGTCGAAGAAGAGATATTTTGATGCCAAATGTTTCCCCCGTTGCCATGGAAACATGCATATGAAGCCGATATGTTTAAAAAATGGTGAAAATGTCCTTTTTGGACTACTTTTTGGCAAATATCTGATTTGTTTATTGTCATAATACAGATGGAAATGAACATTTATATGTTTTAATGATTTAGCTGTAAATATTGACTACATTTATGTATGTATTTTTAGAAAAATTGCCCAAATTTAACTTTTTGGCCTCGCTCTAGCAAAATTGACCAAATTTGATGATTTTCAGGCATTTTTCAAGTCACGATTGTTTGAAAAAATAAAGACTCTATGTGTATATGTATCATTTTTCTAATTCAACAGACCCAAATGAAAGAGAAAAGTTCAAATATGTGATTGTATCAGGCTTTTCTTGGATGTAATGGGTGTTTGTTTTTGGGCCGAGAACTCGTTAATCAGATGTTGGCAACTGTCAGCAAAGCTTTTTGGTGGATACCATCAGAACGCTCAAACCGGGCAATTTTTTCCATATTAAACCATATATCATACACCATTTTGTTCGTAAAACATTTACGGACAAGAAAAATATTGAAAAGTAAGTTGTCGTGAAAATTGGTTTCGCCTTAAGGCATCGTTCTACAGTTTTAAGGTTATCAACGGGGGCCAAAGAGTTCCCACTTTAGGGAGCAAGTGGAGGTCAGATAGTGTTTTACCCCAAACTTAAAGGTGATAAGGGCCATGAGGATAAGTCTTTCTGTTTTAATTAGCCCATATACTTGGCAGTCAGTCTTTAAAACTCATGTATCCCTACGCAGGGTGCAGAAGGTGGAGTGATCAATTTAAGAGAGGCTGTTCGGTCACTTCCGGGTCCAAGATAGCAATGTTTTCCATGTGTGAATTTCATGAGGTATTATTTCGATCGGCTGTAGCTCGTTTAAAACATGGTGAAGGTGTAGTATTTCAGTTATCTTTTGGTCAGGAATATGATTGTCAAGCTGTAAGTAGTAGTGTAATGTGCCAACAAATTCTCGTTTAAGTTTGACAGGCCGGACACGGTTGGCTGTTTAACATTGGAGTCAATGGGGAAAAAAACTGTATCACGAGACCTTAAGGCGGATGCCATAAAATGTCATTTTCTGTCTTTTTTGGACATTAATAGATCTTGTGCCACTAAGTATTGGGTGGTAAGAACTACTGATCAAGTACATGTCGAAGAAGAGATATTTTGATGCCAAATGTTTCCCCCGTTGCCATGGAAACATGCATATGAAGCCGATATGTTTAAAAAATGGTGAAAATGTCCTTTTTGGACTACTTTTTGGCAAATATCTGATTTGTTTATTGTCATAATACAGATGGAAATGAACATTTATATGTTTTAATGATTTAGCTGTAAATATTGACTACATTTATGTATGTATTTTTAGAAAAATTGCCCAAATTTAACTTTTTGGCCTCGCTCTAGCAAAATTGACCAAATTTGATGATTTTCAGGCATTTTTCAAGTCACGATTGTTTGAAAAAATAAAGACTCTATGTGTATATGTATCATTTTTCTAATTCAACAGACCCAAATGAAAGAGAAAAGTTCAAATATGTGATTGTATCAGGCTTTTCTTGGATGTAATGGGTGTTTGTTTTTGGGCCGAGAACTCGTTAATCAGATGTTGGCAACTGTCAGCAAAGCTTTTTGGTGGATACCATCAGAACGCTCAAACCGGGCAATTTTTTCCATATTAAACCATATATCATACACCATTTTGTTCGTAAAACATTTACGGACAAGAAAAATATTGAAAAGTAAGTTGTCGTGAAAATTGGTTTCGCCTTAAGGCATCGTTCTACAGTTTTAAGGTTATCAACGGGGGCCAAAGAGTTCCCACTTTAGGGAGCAAGTGGAGGTCAGATAGTGTTTTACCCCAAACTTAAAGGTGATAAGGGCCATGAGGATAAGTCTTTCTGTTTTAATTAGCCCATATACTTGGCAGTCAGTCTTTAAAACTCATGTATCCCTACGCAGGGTGCAGAAGGTGGAGTGATCAATTTAAGAGAGGCTGTTCGGTCACTTCCGGGTCCAAGATAGCAATGTTTTCCATGTGTGAATTTCATGAGGTATTATTTCGATCGGCTGTAGCTCGTTTAAAACATGGTGAAGGTGTAGTATTTCAGTTATCTTTTGGTCAGGAATATGATTGTCAAGCTGTAAGTAGTAGTGTAATGTGCCAACAAATTCTCGTTTAAGTTTGACAGGCCGGACACGGTTGGCTGTTTAACATTGGAGTCAATGGGGAAAAAAACTGTATCACGAGACCTTAAGGCGGATGCCATAAAATGTCATTTTCTGTCTTTTTTGGACATTAATAGATCTTGTGCCACTAAGTATTGGGTGGTAAGAACTACTGATCAAGTACATGTCGAAGAAGAGATATTTTGATGCCAAATGTTTCCCCCGTTGCCATGGAAACATGCATATGAAGCCGATATGTTTAAAAAATGGTGAAAATGTCCTTTTTGGACTACTTTTTGGCAAATATCTGATTTGTTTATTGTCATAATACAGATGGAAATGAACATTTATATGTTTTAATGATTTAGCTGTAAATATTGACTACATTTATGTATGTATTTTTAGAAAAATTGCCCAAATTTAACTTTTTGGCCTCGCTCTAGCAAAATTGACCAAATTTGATGATTTTCAGGCATTTTTCAAGTCACGATTGTTTGAAAAAATAAAGACTCTATGTGTATATGTATCATTTTTCTAATTCAACAGACCCAAATGAAAGAGAAAAGTTCAAATATGTGATTGTATCAGGCTTTTCTTGGATGTAATGGGTGTTTGTTTTTGGGCCGAGAACTCGTTAATCAGATGTTGGCAACTGTCAGCAAAGCTTTTTGGTGGATACCATCAGAACGCTCAAACCGGGCAATTTTTTCCATATTAAACCATATATCATACACCATTTTGTTCGTAAAACATTTACGGACAAGAAAAATATTGAAAAGTAAGTTGTCGTGAAAATTGGTTTCGCCTTAAGGCATCGTTCTACAGTTTTAAGGTTATCAACGGGGGCCAAAGAGTTCCCACTTTAGGGAGCAAGTGGAGGTCAGATAGTGTTTTACCCCAAACTTAAAGGTGATAAGGGCCATGAGGATAAGTCTTTCTGTTTTAATTAGCCCATATACTTGGCAGTCAGTCTTTAAAACTCATGTATCCCTACGCAGGGTGCAGAAGGTGGAGTGATCAATTTAAGAGAGGCTGTTCGGTCACTTCCGGGTCCAAGATAGCAATGTTTTCCATGTGTGAATTTCATGAGGTATTATTTCGATCGGCTGTAGCTCGTTTAAAACATGGTGAAGGTGTAGTATTTCAGTTATCTTTTGGTCAGGAATATGATTGTCAAGCTGTAAGTAGTAGTGTAATGTGCCAACAAATTCTCGTTTAAGTTTGACAGGCCGGACACGGTTGGCTGTTTAACATTGGAGTCAATGGGGAAAAAAACTGTATCACGAGACCTTAAGGCGGATGCCATAAAATGTCATTTTCTGTCTTTTTTGGACATTAATAGATCTTGTGCCACTAAGTATTGGGTGGTAAGAACTACTGATCAAGTACATGTCGAAGAAGAGATATTTTGATGCCAAATGTTTCCCCCGTTGCCATGGAAACATGCATATGAAGCCGATATGTTTAAAAAATGGTGAAAATGTCCTTTTTGGACTACTTTTTGGCAAATATCTGATTTGTTTATTGTCATAATACAGATGGAAATGAACATTTATATGTTTTAATGATTTAGCTGTAAATATTGACTACATTTATGTATGTATTTTTAGAAAAATTGCCCAAATTTAACTTTTTGGCCTCGCTCTAGCAAAATTGACCAAATTTGATGATTTTCAGGCATTTTTCAAGTCACGATTGTTTGAAAAAATAAAGACTCTATGTGTATATGTATCATTTTTCTAATTCAACAGACCCAAATGAAAGAGAAAAGTTCAAATATGTGATTGTATCAGGCTTTTCTTGGATGTAATGGGTGTTTGTTTTTGGGCCGAGAACTCGTTAATCAGATGTTGGCAACTGTCAGCAAAGCTTTTTGGTGGATACCATCAGAACGCTCAAACCGGGCAATTTTTTCCATATTAAACCATATATCATACACCATTTTGTTCGTAAAACATTTACGGACAAGAAAAATATTGAAAAGTAAGTTGTCGTGAAAATTGGTTTCGCCTTAAGGCATCGTTCTACAGTTTTAAGGTTATCAACGGGGGCCAAAGAGTTCCCACTTTAGGGAGCAAGTGGAGGTCAGATAGTGTTTTACCCCAAACTTAAAGGTGATAAGGGCCATGAGGATAAGTCTTTCTGTTTTAATTAGCCCATATACTTGGCAGTCAGTCTTTAAAACTCATGTATCCCTACGCAGGGTGCAGAAGGTGGAGTGATCAATTTAAGAGAGGCTGTTCGGTCACTTCCGGGTCCAAGATAGCAATGTTTTCCATGTGTGAATTTCATGAGGTATTATTTCGATCGGCTGTAGCTCGTTTAAAACATGGTGAAGGTGTAGTATTTCAGTTATCTTTTGGTCAGGAATATGATTGTCAAGCTGTAAGTAGTAGTGTAATGTGCCAACAAATTCTCGTTTAAGTTTGACAGGCCGGACACGGTTGGCTGTTTAACATTGGAGTCAATGGGGAAAAAAACTGTATCACGAGACCTTAAGGCGGATGCCATAAAATGTCATTTTCTGTCTTTTTTGGACATTAATAGATCTTGTGCCACTAAGTATTGGGTGGTAAGAACTACTGATCAAGTACATGTCGAAGAAGAGATATTTTGATGCCAAATGTTTCCCCCGTTGCCATGGAAACATGCATATGAAGCCGATATGTTTAAAAAATGGTGAAAATGTCCTTTTTGGACTACTTTTTGGCAAATATCTGATTTGTTTATTGTCATAATACAGATGGAAATGAACATTTATATGTTTTAATGATTTAGCTGTAAATATTGACTACATTTATGTATGTATTTTTAGAAAAATTGCCCAAATTTAACTTTTTGGCCTCGCTCTAGCAAAATTGACCAAATTTGATGATTTTCAGGCATTTTTCAAGTCACGATTGTTTGAAAAAATAAAGACTCTATGTGTATATGTATCATTTTTCTAATTCAACAGACCCAAATGAAAGAGAAAAGTTCAAATATGTGATTGTATCAGGCTTTTCTTGGATGTAATGGGTGTTTGTTTTTGGGCCGAGAACTCGTTAATCAGATGTTGGCAACTGTCAGCAAAGCTTTTTGGTGGATACCATCAGAACGCTCAAACCGGGCAATTTTTTCCATATTAAACCATATATCATACACCATTTTGTTCGTAAAACATTTACGGACAAGAAAAATATTGAAAAGTAAGTTGTCGTGAAAATTGGTTTCGCCTTAAGGCATCGTTCTACAGTTTTAAGGTTATCAACGGGGGCCAAAGAGTTCCCACTTTAGGGAGCAAGTGGAGGTCAGATAGTGTTTTACCCCAAACTTAAAGGTGATAAGGGCCATGAGGATAAGTCTTTCTGTTTTAATTAGCCCATATACTTGGCAGTCAGTCTTTAAAACTCATGTATCCCTACGCAGGGTGCAGAAGGTGGAGTGATCAATTTAAGAGAGGCTGTTCGGTCACTTCCGGGTCCAAGATAGCAATGTTTTCCATGTGTGAATTTCATGAGGTATTATTTCGATCGGCTGTAGCTCGTTTAAAACATGGTGAAGGTGTAGTATTTCAGTTATCTTTTGGTCAGGAATATGATTGTCAAGCTGTAAGTAGTAGTGTAATGTGCCAACAAATTCTCGTTTAAGTTTGACAGGCCGGACACGGTTGGCTGTTTAACATTGGAGTCAATGGGGAAAAAAACTGTATCACGAGACCTTAAGGCGGATGCCATAAAATGTCATTTTCTGTCTTTTTTGGACATTAATAGATCTTGTGCCACTAAGTATTGGGTGGTAAGAACTACTGATCAAGTACATGTCGAAGAAGAGATATTTTGATGCCAAATGTTTCCCCCGTTGCCATGGAAACATGCATATGAAGCCGATATGTTTAAAAAATGGTGAAAATGTCCTTTTTGGACTACTTTTTGGCAAATATCTGATTTGTTTATTGTCATAATACAGATGGAAATGAACATTTATATGTTTTAATGATTTAGCTGTAAATATTGACTACATTTATGTATGTATTTTTAGAAAAATTGCCCAAATTTAACTTTTTGGCCTCGCTCTAGCAAAATTGACCAAATTTGATGATTTTCAGGCATTTTTCAAGTCACGATTGTTTGAAAAAATAAAGACTCTATGTGTATATGTATCATTTTTCTAATTCAACAGACCCAAATGAAAGAGAAAAGTTCAAATATGTGATTGTATCAGGCTTTTCTTGGATGTAATGGGTGTTTGTTTTTGGGCCGAGAACTCGTTAATCAGATGTTGGCAACTGTCAGCAAAGCTTTTTGGTGGATACCATCAGAACGCTCAAACCGGGCAATTTTTTCCATATTAAACCATATATCATACACCATTTTGTTCGTAAAACATTTACGGACAAGAAAAATATTGAAAAGTAAGTTGTCGTGAAAATTGGTTTCGCCTTAAGGCATCGTTCTACAGTTTTAAGGTTATCAACGGGGGCCAAAGAGTTCCCACTTTAGGGAGCAAGTGGAGGTCAGATAGTGTTTTACCCCAAACTTAAAGGTGATAAGGGCCATGAGGATAAGTCTTTCTGTTTTAATTAGCCCATATACTTGGCAGTCAGTCTTTAAAACTCATGTATCCCTACGCAGGGTGCAGAAGGTGGAGTGATCAATTTAAGAGAGGCTGTTCGGTCACTTCCGGGTCCAAGATAGCAATGTTTTCCATGTGTGAATTTCATGAGGTATTATTTCGATCGGCTGTAGCTCGTTTAAAACATGGTGAAGGTGTAGTATTTCAGTTATCTTTTGGTCAGGAATATGATTGTCAAGCTGTAAGTAGTAGTGTAATGTGCCAACAAATTCTCGTTTAAGTTTGACAGGCCGGACACGGTTGGCTGTTTAACATTGGAGTCAATGGGGAAAAAAACTGTATCACGAGACCTTAAGGCGGATGCCATAAAATGTCATTTTCTGTCTTTTTTGGACATTAATAGATCTTGTGCCACTAAGTATTGGGTGGTAAGAACTACTGATCAAGTACATGTCGAAGAAGAGATATTTTGATGCCAAATGTTTCCCCCGTTGCCATGGAAACATGCATATGAAGCCGATATGTTTAAAAAATGGTGAAAATGTCCTTTTTGGACTACTTTTTGGCAAATATCTGATTTGTTTATTGTCATAATACAGATGGAAATGAACATTTATATGTTTTAATGATTTAGCTGTAAATATTGACTACATTTATGTATGTATTTTTAGAAAAATTGCCCAAATTTAACTTTTTGGCCTCGCTCTAGCAAAATTGACCAAATTTGATGATTTTCAGGCATTTTTCAAGTCACGATTGTTTGAAAAAATAAAGACTCTATGTGTATATGTATCATTTTTCTAATTCAACAGACCCAAATGAAAGAGAAAAGTTCAAATATGTGATTGTATCAGGCTTTTCTTGGATGTAATGGGTGTTTGTTTTTGGGCCGAGAACTCGTTAATCAGATGTTGGCAACTGTCAGCAAAGCTTTTTGGTGGATACCATCAGAACGCTCAAACCGGGCAATTTTTTCCATATTAAACCATATATCATACACCATTTTGTTCGTAAAACATTTACGGACAAGAAAAATATTGAAAAGTAAGTTGTCGTGAAAATTGGTTTCGCCTTAAGGCATCGTTCTACAGTTTTAAGGTTATCAACGGGGGCCAAAGAGTTCCCACTTTAGGGAGCAAGTGGAGGTCAGATAGTGTTTTACCCCAAACTTAAAGGTGATAAGGGCCATGAGGATAAGTCTTTCTGTTTTAATTAGCCCATATACTTGGCAGTCAGTCTTTAAAACTCATGTATCCCTACGCAGGGTGCAGAAGGTGGAGTGATCAATTTAAGAGAGGCTGTTCGGTCACTTCCGGGTCCAAGATAGCAATGTTTTCCATGTGTGAATTTCATGAGGTATTATTTCGATCGGCTGTAGCTCGTTTAAAACATGGTGAAGGTGTAGTATTTCAGTTATCTTTTGGTCAGGAATATGATTGTCAAGCTGTAAGTAGTAGTGTAATGTGCCAACAAATTCTCGTTTAAGTTTGACAGGCCGGACACGGTTGGCTGTTTAACATTGGAGTCAATGGGGAAAAAAACTGTATCACGAGACCTTAAGGCGGATGCCATAAAATGTCATTTTCTGTCTTTTTTGGACATTAATAGATCTTGTGCCACTAAGTATTGGGTGGTAAGAACTACTGATCAAGTACATGTCGAAGAAGAGATATTTTGATGCCAAATGTTTCCCCCGTTGCCATGGAAACATGCATATGAAGCCGATATGTTTAAAAAATGGTGAAAATGTCCTTTTTGGACTACTTTTTGGCAAATATCTGATTTGTTTATTGTCATAATACAGATGGAAATGAACATTTATATGTTTTAATGATTTAGCTGTAAATATTGACTACATTTATGTATGTATTTTTAGAAAAATTGCCCAAATTTAACTTTTTGGCCTCGCTCTAGCAAAATTGACCAAATTTGATGATTTTCAGGCATTTTTCAAGTCACGATTGTTTGAAAAAATAAAGACTCTATGTGTATATGTATCATTTTTCTAATTCAACAGACCCAAATGAAAGAGAAAAGTTCAAATATGTGATTGTATCAGGCTTTTCTTGGATGTAATGGGTGTTTGTTTTTGGGCCGAGAACTCGTTAATCAGATGTTGGCAACTGTCAGCAAAGCTTTTTGGTGGATACCATCAGAACGCTCAAACCGGGCAATTTTTTCCATATTAAACCATATATCATACACCATTTTGTTCGTAAAACATTTACGGACAAGAAAAATATTGAAAAGTAAGTTGTCGTGAAAATTGGTTTCGCCTTAAGGCATCGTTCTACAGTTTTAAGGTTATCAACGGGGGCCAAAGAGTTCCCACTTTAGGGAGCAAGTGGAGGTCAGATAGTGTTTTACCCCAAACTTAAAGGTGATAAGGGCCATGAGGATAAGTCTTTCTGTTTTAATTAGCCCATATACTTGGCAGTCAGTCTTTAAAACTCATGTATCCCTACGCAGGGTGCAGAAGGTGGAGTGATCAATTTAAGAGAGGCTGTTCGGTCACTTCCGGGTCCAAGATAGCAATGTTTTCCATGTGTGAATTTCATGAGGTATTATTTCGATCGGCTGTAGCTCGTTTAAAACATGGTGAAGGTGTAGTATTTCAGTTATCTTTTGGTCAGGAATATGATTGTCAAGCTGTAAGTAGTAGTGTAATGTGCCAACAAATTCTCGTTTAAGTTTGACAGGCCGGACACGGTTGGCTGTTTAACATTGGAGTCAATGGGGAAAAAAACTGTATCACGAGACCTTAAGGCGGATGCCATAAAATGTCATTTTCTGTCTTTTTTGGACATTAATAGATCTTGTGCCACTAAGTATTGGGTGGTAAGAACTACTGATCAAGTACATGTCGAAGAAGAGATATTTTGATGCCAAATGTTTCCCCCGTTGCCATGGAAACATGCATATGAAGCCGATATGTTTAAAAAATGGTGAAAATGTCCTTTTTGGACTACTTTTTGGCAAATATCTGATTTGTTTATTGTCATAATACAGATGGAAATGAACATTTATATGTTTTAATGATTTAGCTGTAAATATTGACTACATTTATGTATGTATTTTTAGAAAAATTGCCCAAATTTAACTTTTTGGCCTCGCTCTAGCAAAATTGACCAAATTTGATGATTTTCAGGCATTTTTCAAGTCACGATTGTTTGAAAAAATAAAGACTCTATGTGTATATGTATCATTTTTCTAATTCAACAGACCCAAATGAAAGAGAAAAGTTCAAATATGTGATTGTATCAGGCTTTTCTTGGATGTAATGGGTGTTTGTTTTTGGGCCGAGAACTCGTTAATCAGATGTTGGCAACTGTCAGCAAAGCTTTTTGGTGGATACCATCAGAACGCTCAAACCGGGCAATTTTTTCCATATTAAACCATATATCATACACCATTTTGTTCGTAAAACATTTACGGACAAGAAAAATATTGAAAAGTAAGTTGTCGTGAAAATTGGTTTCGCCTTAAGGCATCGTTCTACAGTTTTAAGGTTATCAACGGGGGCCAAAGAGTTCCCACTTTAGGGAGCAAGTGGAGGTCAGATAGTGTTTTACCCCAAACTTAAAGGTGATAAGGGCCATGAGGATAAGTCTTTCTGTTTTAATTAGCCCATATACTTGGCAGTCAGTCTTTAAAACTCATGTATCCCTACGCAGGGTGCAGAAGGTGGAGTGATCAATTTAAGAGAGGCTGTTCGGTCACTTCCGGGTCCAAGATAGCAATGTTTTCCATGTGTGAATTTCATGAGGTATTATTTCGATCGGCTGTAGCTCGTTTAAAACATGGTGAAGGTGTAGTATTTCAGTTATCTTTTGGTCAGGAATATGATTGTCAAGCTGTAAGTAGTAGTGTAATGTGCCAACAAATTCTCGTTTAAGTTTGACAGGCCGGACACGGTTGGCTGTTTAACATTGGAGTCAATGGGGAAAAAAACTGTATCACGAGACCTTAAGGCGGATGCCATAAAATGTCATTTTCTGTCTTTTTTGGACATTAATAGATCTTGTGCCACTAAGTATTGGGTGGTAAGAACTACTGATCAAGTACATGTCGAAGAAGAGATATTTTGATGCCAAATGTTTCCCCCGTTGCCATGGAAACATGCATATGAAGCCGATATGTTTAAAAAATGGTGAAAATGTCCTTTTTGGACTACTTTTTGGCAAATATCTGATTTGTTTATTGTCATAATACAGATGGAAATGAACATTTATATGTTTTAATGATTTAGCTGTAAATATTGACTACATTTATGTATGTATTTTTAGAAAAATTGCCCAAATTTAACTTTTTGGCCTCGCTCTAGCAAAATTGACCAAATTTGATGATTTTCAGGCATTTTTCAAGTCACGATTGTTTGAAAAAATAAAGACTCTATGTGTATATGTATCATTTTTCTAATTCAACAGACCCAAATGAAAGAGAAAAGTTCAAATTAGGAGATAAATCCATTCTGTTTTATATTTTGGGGTTGTATGTTGTGCATTTTTTACCCCTAAATTTAATTTCAAACCGAGCTTGCGAGGTTTGAAATGTTAATTAAGGGGTAAAAAATGCACAACATATAACCCAAAAATATAAAACAGAATGGATTTATCTCCATTCTAACATGACAAATTAGGAAAATAATGAGGAACTCTTTCGTCTTGCGCCAAAGCGCTGTGCTTGGGTCAAACCAGTACAAACCGGTTTCACTCGCCCGCGACCCTTCGGTGCAGTTCACTTTTCAAAGAACATGCTTCAATCAAAATATCAAAACAAACACTAAAACTTATTTCAATGTAACTTATCTTTATTCAATTGATGATAATATCAACAGAAAACCCATGTTGGAAGTCATCAGACTCACAGAAGCGATTTTCAAGTAAATACATAGTCCGACCTATCTCCCCTACAAGGCCGACAAGGACCAATCCCATTCAAGGGGCGCTACTCTCAAAGTAGTTATTCACTACAAGCGAACAGTTTGAGATTTGAAGAAAGCCTGACAAGAACGCTTTTTGTGTCATGGTTGAGGACATTCTGGAAGGAAATGGGGTCATTTGGGATTGTGAACTGGAGGCAGTGGAAGAATTTTGCAAAATAGAGGAATAACGCCGCTTCTGTTCATTGGATGAATCGCTGTTGTATGAAGCGAGCGACTGTTGATTTCTGTGCCCCGTGATTTTCATGATTTCACGCTAGTGAATCGGTCGCAAATATTTAGAGGTGATTATCGGTAAAATAATTACTCCAAAATTGATACGAGGAACCAATCAGAAAGCAGTATTTTCATTCTAAATATAGTGTCATGTTAGAATATGTGATTGTATCAGGCTTTTCTTGGATGTAATGGGTGTTTGTTTTTGGGCCGAGAACTCGTTAATCAGATGTTGGCAACTGTCAGCAAAGCTTTTTGGTGGATACCATCAGAACGCTCAAACCGGGCAATTTTTTCCATATTAAACCATATATCATACACCATTTTGTTCGTAAAACATTTACGGACAAGAAAAATATTGAAAAGTAAGTTGTCGTGAAAATTGGTTTCGCCTTAAGGCATCGTTCTACAGTTTTAAGGTTATCAACGGGGGCCAAAGAGTTCCCACTTTAGGGAGCAAGTGGAGGTCAGATAGTGTTTTACCCCAAACTTAAAGGTGATAAGGGCCATGAGGATAAGTCTTTCTGTTTTAATTAGCCCATATACTTGGCAGTCAGTCTTTAAAACTCATGTATCCCTACGCAGGGTGCAGAAGGTGGAGTGATCAATTTAAGAGAGGCTGTTCGGTCACTTCCGGGTCCAAGATAGCAATGTTTTCCATGTGTGAATTTCATGAGGTATTATTTCGATCGGCTGTAGCTCGTTTAAAACATGGTGAAGGTGTAGTATTTCAGTTATCTTTTGGTCAGGAATATGATTGTCAAGCTGTAAGTAGTAGTGTAATGTGCCAACAAATTCTCGTTTAAGTTTGACAGGCCGGACACGGTTGGCTGTTTAACATTGGAGTCAATGGGGAAAAAAACTGTATCACGAGACCTTAAGGCGGATGCCATAAAATGTCATTTTCTGTCTTTTTTGGACATTAATAGATCTTGTGCCACTAAGTATTGGGTGGTAAGAACTACTGATCAAGTACATGTCGAAGAAGAGATATTTTGATGCCAAATGTTTCCCCCGTTGCCATGGAAACATGCATATGAAGCCGATATGTTTAAAAAATGGTGAAAATGTCCTTTTTGGACTACTTTTTGGCAAATATCTGATTTGTTTATTGTCATAATACAGATGGAAATGAACATTTATATGTTTTAATGATTTAGCTGTAAATATTGACTACATTTATGTATGTATTTTTAGAAAAATTGCCCAAATTTAACTTTTTGGCCTCGCTCTAGCAAAATTGACCAAATTTGATGATTTTCAGGCATTTTTCAAGTCACGATTGTTTGAAAAAATAAAGACTCTATGTGTATATGTATCATTTTTCTAATTCAACAGACCCAAATGAAAGAGAAAAGTTCAAATATGTGATTGTATCAGGCTTTTCTTGGATGTAATGGGTGTTTGTTTTTGGGCCGAGAACTCGTTAATCAGATGTTGGCAACTGTCAGCAAAGCTTTTTGGTGGATACCATCAGAACGCTCAAACCGGGCAATTTTTTCCATATTAAACCATATATCATACACCATTTTGTTCGTAAAACATTTACGGACAAGAAAAATATTGAAAAGTAAGTTGTCGTGAAAATTGGTTTCGCCTTAAGGCATCGTTCTACAGTTTTAAGGTTATCAACGGGGGCCAAAGAGTTCCCACTTTAGGGAGCAAGTGGAGGTCAGATAGTGTTTTACCCCAAACTTAAAGGTGATAAGGGCCATGAGGATAAGTCTTTCTGTTTTAATTAGCCCATATACTTGGCAGTCAGTCTTTAAAACTCATGTATCCCTACGCAGGGTGCAGAAGGTGGAGTGATCAATTTAAGAGAGGCTGTTCGGTCACTTCCGGGTCCAAGATAGCAATGTTTTCCATGTGTGAATTTCATGAGGTATTATTTCGATCGGCTGTAGCTCGTTTAAAACATGGTGAAGGTGTAGTATTTCAGTTATCTTTTGGTCAGGAATATGATTGTCAAGCTGTAAGTAGTAGTGTAATGTGCCAACAAATTCTCGTTTAAGTTTGACAGGCCGGACGCGGTTGGCTGTTTAACATTGGAGTCAATGGGGAAAAAAACTGTATCACGAGACCTTAAGGCGGATGCCATAAAATGTCATTTTCTGTCTTTTTTGGACATTAATAGATCTTGTGCCACTAAGTATTGGGTGGTAAGAACTACTGATCAAGTACATGTCGAAGAAGAGATATTTTGATGCCAAATGTTTCCCCCGTTGCCATGGAAACATGCATATGAAGCCGATATGTTTAAAAAATGGTGAAAATGTCCTTTTTGGACTACTTTTTGGCAAATATCTGATTTGTTTATTGTCATAATACAGATGGAAATGAACATTTATATGTTTTAATGATTTAGCTGTAAATATTGACTACATTTATGTATGTATTTTTAGAAAAATTGCCCAAATTTAACTTTTTGGCCACGCTCTAGCAAAATTGACCAAATTTGATGATTTTCAGGCATTTTTCAAGTCACGATTGTTTGAAAAAATAAAGACTCTATGTGTATATGTATCATTTTTCTAATTCAACAGACCCAAATGAAAGAGAAAAGTTCAAATATGTGATTGTATCAGGCTTTTCTTGGATGTAATGGGTGTTTGTTTTTGGGCCGAGAACTCGTTAATCAGATGTTGGCAACTGTCAGCAAAGCTTTTTGGTGGATACCATCAGAACGCTCAAACCGGGCAATTTTTTCCATATTAAACCATATATCATACACCATTTTGTTCGTAAAACATTTACGGACAAGAAAAATATTGAAAAGTAAGTTGTCGTGAAAATTGGTTTCGCCTTAAGGCATCGTTCTACAGTTTTAAGGTTATCAACGGGGGCCAAAGAGTTCCCACTTTAGGGAGCAAGTGGAGGTCAGATAGTGTTTTACCCCAAACTTAAAGGTGATAAGGGCCATGAGGATAAGTCTTTCTGTTTTAATTAGCCCATATACTTGGCAGTCAGTCTTTAAAACTCATGTATCCCTACGCAGGGTGCAGAAGGTGGAGTGATCAATTTAAGAGAGGCTGTTCGGTCACTTCCGGGTCCAAGATAGCAATGTTTTCCATGTGTGAATTTCATGAGGTATTATTTCGATCGGCTGTAGCTCGTTTAAAACATGGTGAAGGTGTAGTATTTCAGTTATCTTTTGGTCAGGAATATGATTGTCAAGCTGTAAGTAGTAGTGTAATGTGCCAACAAATTCTCGTTTAAGTTTGACAGGCCGGACACGGTTGGCTGTTTAACATTGGAGTCAATGGGGAAAAAAACTGTATCACGAGACCTTAAGGCGGATGCCATAAAATGTCATTTTCTGTCTTTTTTGGACATTAATAGATCTTGTGCCACTAAGTATTGGGTGGTAAGAACTACTGATCAAGTACATGTCGAAGAAGAGATATTTTGATGCCAAATGTTTCCCCCGTTGCCATGGAAACATGCATATGAAGCCGATATGTTTAAAAAATGGTGAAAATGTCCTTTTTGGACTACTTTTTGGCAAATATCTGATTTGTTTATTGTCATAATACAGATGGAAATGAACATTTATATGTTTTAATGATTTAGCTGTAAATATTGACTACATTTATGTATGTATTTTTAGAAAAATTGCCCAAATTTAACTTTTTGGCCTCGCTCTAGCAAAATTGACCAAATTTGATGATTTTCAGGCATTTTTCAAGTCACGATTGTTTGAAAAAATAAAGACTCTATGTGTATATGTATCATTTTTCTAATTCAACAGACCCAAATGAAAGAGAAAAGTTCAAATATGTGATTGTATCAGGCTTTTCTTGGATGTAATGGGTGTTTGTTTTTGGGCCGAGAACTCGTTAATCAGATGTTGGCAACTGTCAGCAAAGCTTTTTGGTGGATACCATCAGAACGCTCAAACCGGGCAATTTTTTCCATATTAAACCATATATCATACACCATTTTGTTCGTAAAACATTTACGGACAAGAAAAATATTGAAAAGTAAGTTGTCGTGAAAATTGGTTTCGCCTTAAGGCATCGTTCTACAGTTTTAAGGTTATCAACGGGGGCCAAAGAGTTCCCACTTTAGGGAGCAAGTGGAGGTCAGATAGTGTTTTACCCCAAACTTAAAGGTGATAAGGGCCATGAGGATAAGTCTTTCTGTTTTAATTAGCCCATATACTTGGCAGTCAGTCTTTAAAACTCATGTATCCCTACGCAGGGTGCAGAAGGTGGAGTGATCAATTTAAGAGAGGCTGTTCGGTCACTTCCGGGTCCAAGATAGCAATGTTTTCCATGTGTGAATTTCATGAGGTATTATTTCGATCGGCTGTAGCTCGTTTAAAACATGGTGAAGGTGTAGTATTTCAGTTATCTTTTGGTCAGGAATATGATTGTCAAGCTGTAAGTAGTAGTGTAATGTGCCAACAAATTCTCGTTTAAGTTTGACAGGCCGGACACGGTTGGCTGTTTAACATTGGAGTCAATGGGGAAAAAAACTGTATCACGAGACCTTAAGGCGGATGCCATAAAATGTCATTTTCTGTCTTTTTTGGACATTAATAGATCTTGTGCCACTAAGTATTGGGTGGTAAGAACTACTGATCAAGTACATGTCGAAGAAGAGATATTTTGATGCCAAATGTTTCCCCCGTTGCCATGGAAACATGCATATGAAGCCGATATGTTTAAAAAATGGTGAAAATGTCCTTTTTGGACTACTTTTTGGCAAATATCTGATTTGTTTATTGTCATAATACAGATGGAAATGAACATTTATATGTTTTAATGATTTAGCTGTAAATATTGACTACATTTATGTATGTATTTTTAGAAAAATTGCCCAAATTTAACTTTTTGGCCTCGCTCTAGCAAAATTGACCAAATTTGATGATTTTCAGGCATTTTTCAAGTCACGATTGTTTGAAAAAATAAAGACTCTATGTGTATATGTATCATTTTTCTAATTCAACAGACCCAAATGAAAGAGAAAAGTTCAAATATGTGATTGTATCAGGCTTTTCTTGGATGTAATGGGTGTTTGTTTTTGGGCCGAGAACTCGTTAATCAGATGTTGGCAACTGTCAGCAAAGCTTTTTGGTGGATACCATCAGAACGCTCAAACCGGGCAATTTTTTCCATATTAAACCATATATCATACACCATTTTGTTCGTAAAACATTTACGGACAAGAAAAATATTGAAAAGTAAGTTGTCGTGAAAATTGGTTTCGCCTTAAGGCATCGTTCTACAGTTTTAAGGTTATCAACGGGGGCCAAAGAGTTCCCACTTTAGGGAGCAAGTGGAGGTCAGATAGTGTTTTACCCCAAACTTAAAGGTGATAAGGGCCATGAGGATAAGTCTTTCTGTTTTAATTAGCCCATATACTTGGCAGTCAGTCTTTAAAACTCATGTATCCCTACGCAGGGTGCAGAAGGTGGAGTGATCAATTTAAGAGAGGCTGTTCGGTCACTTCCGGGTCCAAGATAGCAATGTTTTCCATGTGTGAATTTCATGAGGTATTATTTCGATCGGCTGTAGCTCGTTTAAAACATGGTGAAGGTGTAGTATTTCAGTTATCTTTTGGTCAGGAATATGATTGTCAAGCTGTAAGTAGTAGTGTAATGTGCCAACAAATTCTCGTTTAAGTTTGACAGGCCGGACACGGTTGGCTGTTTAACATTGGAGTCAATGGGGAAAAAAACTGTATCACGAGACCTTAAGGCGGATGCCATAAAATGTCATTTTCTGTCTTTTTTGGACATTAATAGATCTTGTGCCACTAAGTATTGGGTGGTAAGAACTACTGATCAAGTACATGTCGAAGAAGAGATATTTTGATGCCAAATGTTTCCCCCGTTGCCATGGAAACATGCATATGAAGCCGATATGTTTAAAAAATTGTGAAAATGTCCTTTTTGGACTACTTTTTGGCAAATATCTGAGTTGTTTATTGTCATAATACAGATGGAAATGAACATTTATATGTTTTAATGATTTAGCTGTAAATATTGACTACATTTATGTATGTATTTTTAGAAAAATTGCCCAAATTTAACTTTTTGGCCTCGCTCTAGCAAAATTGACCAAATTTGATGATTTTCAGGCATTTTTCAAGTCACGATTGTTTGAAAAAATAAAGACTCTATGTGTATATGTATCATTTTTCTAATTCAACAGACCCAAATGAAAGAGAAAAGTTCAAATATGTGATTGTATCAGGCTTTTCTTGGATGTAATGGGTGTTTGTTTTTGGGCCGAGAACTCGTTAATCAGATGTTGGCAACTGTCAGCAAAGCTTTTTGGTGGATACCATCAGAACGCTCAAACCGGGCAATTTTTTCCATATTAAACCATATATCATACACCATTTTGTTCGTAAAACATTTACGGACAAGAAAAATATTGAAAAGGAAGTTGTCGTGAAAATTGGTTTCGCCTTAAGGCGGATGCCATAAAATGTCATTTTCTGTCTTTTTTGGACATTAATAGATCTTGTGCCACTAAGTATTGGGTGGTAAGAACTACTGATCAAGTACATGTCGAAGAAGAGATATTTTGATGCCAAATGTTTCCCCCGTTGCCATGGAAACATGCATATGAAGCCGATATGTTTAAAAAATGGTGAAAATGTCCTTTTTGGACTACTTTTTGGCAAATATCTGATTTGTTTATTGTCATAATACAGATGGAAATGAACATTTATATGTTTTAATGATTTAGCTGTAAATATTGACTACATTTATGTATGTATTTTTAGAAAAATTGCCCAAATTTAACTTTTTGGCCTCGCTCTAGCAAAATTGACCAAATTTGATGATTTTCAGGCATTTTTCAAGTCACGATTGTTTGAAAAAATAAAGACTCTATGTGTATATGTATCATTTTTCTAATTCAACAGACCCAAATGAAAGAGAAAAGTTCAAATATGTGATTGTATCAGGCTTTTCTTGGATGTAATGGGTGTTTGTTTTTGGGCCGAGAACTCGTTAATCAGATGTTGGCAACTGTCAGCAAAGCTTTTTGGTGGATACCATCAGAACGCTCAAACCGGGCAATTTTTTCCATATTAAACCATATATCATACACCATTTTGTTCGTAAAACATTTACGGACAAGAAAAATATTGAAAAGTAAGTTGTCGTGAAAATTGGTTTCGCCTTAAGGCATCGTTCTACAGTTTTAAGGTTATCAACGGGGGCCAAAGAGTTCCCACTTTAGGGAGCAAGTGGAGGTCAGATAGTGTTTTACCCCAAACTTAAAGGTGATAAGGGCCATGAGGATAAGTCTTTCTGTTTTAATTAGCCCATATACTTGGCAGTCAGTCTTTAAAACTCATGTATCCCTACGCAGGGTGCAGAAGGTGGAGTGATCAATTTAAGAGAGGCTGTTCGGTCACTTCCGGGTCCAAGATAGCAATGTTTTCCATGTGTGAATTTCATGAGGTATTATTTCGATCGGCTGTAGCTCGTTTAAAACATGGTGAAGGTGTAGTATTTCAGTTATCTTTTGGTCAGGAATATGATTGTCAAGCTGTAAGTAGTAGTGTAATGTGCCAACAAATTCTCGTTTAAGTTTGACAGGCCGGACACGGTTGGCTGTTTAACATTGGAGTCAATGGGGAAAAAAACTGTATCACGAGACCTTAAGGCGGATGCCATAAAATGTCATTTTCTGTCTTTTTTGGACATTAATAGATCTTGTGCCACTAAGTATTGGGTGGTAAGAACTACTGATCAAGTACATGTCGAAGAAGAGATATTTTGATGCCAAATGTTTCCCCCGTTGCCATGGAAACATGCATATGAAGCCGATATGTTTAAAAAATGGTGAAAATGTCCTTTTTGGACTACTTTTTGGCAAATATCTGATTTGTTTATTGTCATAATACAGATGGAAATGAACATTTATATGTTTTAATGATTTAGCTGTAAATATTGACTACATTTATGTATGTATTTTTAGAAAAATTGCCCAAATTTAACTTTTTGGCCTCGCTCTAGCAAAATTGACCAAATTTGATGATTTTCAGGCATTTTTCAAGTCACGATTGTTTGAAAAAATAAAGACTCTATGTGTATATGTATCATTTTTCTAATTCAACAGACCCAAATGAAAGAGAAAAGTTCAAATATGTGATTGTATCAGGCTTTTCTTGGATGTAATGGGTGTTTGTTTTTGGGCCGAGAACTCGTTAATCAGATGTTGGCAACTGTCAGCAAAGCTTTTTGGTGGATACCATCAGAACGCTCAAACCGGGCAATTTTTTCCATATTAAACCATATATCATACACCATTTTGTTCGTAAAACATTTACGGACAAGAAAAATATTGAAAAGTAAGTTGTCGTGAAAATTGGTTTCGCCTTAAGGCATCGTTCTACAGTTTTAAGGTTATCAACGGGGGCCAAAGAGTTCCCACTTTAGGGAGCAAGTGGAGGTCAGATAGTGTTTTACCCCAAACTTAAAGGTGATAAGGGCCATGAGGATAAGTCTTTCTGTTTTAATTAGCCCATATACTTGGCAGTCAGTCTTTAAAACTCATGTATCCCTACGCAGGGTGCAGAAGGTGGAGTGATCAATTTAAGAGAGGCTGTTCGGTCACTTCCGGGTCCAAGATAGCAATGTTTTCCATGTGTGAATTTCATGAGGTATTATTTCGATCGGCTGTAGCTCGTTTAAAACATGGTGAAGGTGTAGTATTTCAGTTATCTTTTGGTCAGGAATATGATTGTCAAGCTGTAAGTAGTAGTGTAATGTGCCAACAAATTCTCGTTTAAGTTTGACAGGCCGGACACGGTTGGCTGTTTAACATTGGAGTCAATGGGGAAAAAAACTGTATCACGAGACCTTAAGGCGGATGCCATAAAATGTCATTTTCTGTCTTTTTTGGACATTAATAGATCTTGTGCCACTAAGTATTGGGTGGTAAGAACTACTGATCAAGTACATGTCGAAGAAGAGATATTTTGATGCCAAATGTTTCCCCCGTTGCCATGGAAACATGCATATGAAGCCGATATGTTTAAAAAATGGTGAAAATGTCCTTTTTGGACTACTTTTTGGCAAATATCTGATTTGTTTATTGTCATAATACAGATGGAAATGAACATTTATATGTTTTAATGATTTAGCTGTAAATATTGACTACATTTATGTATGTATTTTTAGAAAAATTGCCCAAATTTAACTTTTTGGCCTCGCTCTAGCAAAATTGACCAAATTTGATGATTTTCAGGCATTTTTCAAGTCACGATTGTTTGAAAAAATAAAGACTCTATGTGTATATGTATCATTTTTCTAATTCAACAGACCCAAATGAAAGAGAAAAGTTCAAATATGTGATTGTATCAGGCTTTTCTTGGATGTAATGGGTGTTTGTTTTTGGGCCGAGAACTCGTTAATCAGATGTTGGCAACTGTCAGCAAAGCTTTTTGGTGGATACCATCAGAACGCTCAAACCGGGCAATTTTTTCCATATTAAACCATATATCATACACCATTTTGTTCGTAAAACATTTACGGACAAGAAAAATATTGAAAAGTAAGTTGTCGTGAAAATTGGTTTCGCCTTAAGGCATCGTTCTACAGTTTTAAGGTTATCAACGGGGGCCAAAGAGTTCCCACTTTAGGGAGCAAGTGGAGGTCAGATAGTGTTTTACCCCAAACTTAAAGGTGATAAGGGCCATGAGGATAAGTCTTTCTGTTTTAATTAGCCCATATACTTGGCAGTCAGTCTTTAAAACTCATGTATCCCTACGCAGGGTGCAGAAGGTGGAGTGATCAATTTAAGAGAGGCTGTTCGGTCACTTCCGGGTCCAAGATAGCAATGTTTTCCATGTGTGAATTTCATGAGGTATTATTTCGATCGGCTGTAGCTCGTTTAAAACATGGTGAAGGTGTAGTATTTCAGTTATCTTTTGGTCAGGAATATGATTGTCAAGCTGTAAGTAGTAGTGTAATGTGCCAACAAATTCTCGTTTAAGTTTGACAGGCCGGACACGGTTGGCTGTTTAACATTGGAGTCAATGGGGAAAAAAACTGTATCACGAGACCTTAAGGCGGATGCCATAAAATGTCATTTTCTGTCTTTTTTGGACATTAATAGATCTTGTGCCACTAAGTATTGGGTGGTAAGAACTACTGATCAAGTACATGTCGAAGAAGAGATATTTTGATGCCAAATGTTTCCCCCGTTGCCATGGAAACATGCATATGAAGCCGATATGTTTAAAAAATGGTGAAAATGTCCTTTTTGGACTACTTTTTGGCAAATATCTGATTTGTTTATTGTCATAATACAGATGGAAATGAACATTTATATGTTTTAATGATTTAGCTGTAAATATTGACTACATTTATGTATGTATTTTTAGAAAAATTGCCCAAATTTAACTTTTTGGCCTCGCTCTAGCAAAATTGACCAAATTTGATGATTTTCAGGCATTTTTCAAGTCACGATTGTTTGAAAAAATAAAGACTCTATGTGTATATGTATCATTTTTCTAATTCAACAGACCCAAATGAAAGAGAAAAGTTCAAATATGTGATTGTATCAGGCTTTTCTTGGATGTAATGGGTGTTTGTTTTTGGGCCGAGAACTCGTTAATCAGATGTTGGCAACTGTCAGCAAAGCTTTTTGGTGGATACCATCAGAACGCTCAAACCGGGCAATTTTTTCCATATTAAACCATATATCATACACCATTTTGTTCGTAAAACATTTACGGACAAGAAAAATATTGAAAAGTAAGTTGTCGTGAAAATTGGTTTCGCCTTAAGGCATCGTTCTACAGTTTTAAGGTTATCAACGGGGGCCAAAGAGTTCCCACTTTAGGGAGCAAGTGGAGGTCAGATAGTGTTTTACCCCAAACTTAAAGGTGATAAGGGCCATGAGGATAAGTCTTTCTGTTTTAATTAGTCCATATACTTGGCAGTCAGTCTTTAAAACTCATGTATCCCTACGCAGGGTGCAGAAGGTGGAGTGATCAATTTAAGAGAGGCTGTTCGGTCACTTCCGGGTCCAAGATAGCAATGTTTTCCATGTGTGAATTTCATGAGGTATTATTTCGATCGGCTGTAGCTCGTTTAAAACATGGTGAAGGTGTAGTATTTCAGTTATCTTTTGGTCAGGAATATGATTGTCAAGCTGTAAGTAGTAGTGTAATGTGCCAACAAATTCTCGTTTAAGTTTGACAGGCCGGACACGGTTGGCTGTTTAACATTGGAGTCAATGGGGAAAAAAACTGTATCACGAGACCTTAAGGCGGATGCCATAAAATGTCATTTTCTGTCTTTTTTGGACATTAATAGATCTTGTGCCACTAAGTATTGGGTGGTAAGAACTACTGATCAAGTACATGTCGAAGAAGAGATATTTTGATGCCAAATGTTTCCCCCGTTGCCATGGAAACATGCATATGAAGCCGATATGTTTAAAAAATGGTGAAAATGTCCTTTTTGGACTACTTTTTGGCAAATATCTGATTTGTTTATTGTCATAATACAGATGGAAATGAACATTTATATGTTTTAATGATTTAGCTGTAAATATTGACTACATTTATGTATGTATTTTTAGAAAAATTGCCCAAATTTAACTTTTTGGCCTCGCTCTAGCAAAATTGACCAAATTTGATGATTTTCAGGCATTTTTCAAGTCACGATTGTTTGAAAAAATAAAGACTCTATGTGTATATGTATCATTTTTCTAATTCAACAGACCCAAATGAAAGAGAAAAGTTCAAATATGTGATTGTATCAGGCTTTTCTTGGATGTAATGGGTGTTTGTTTTTGGGCCGAGAACTCGTTAATCAGATGTTGGCAACTGTCAGCAAAGCTTTTTGGTGGATACCATCAGAACGCTCAAACCGGGCAATTTTTTCCATATTAAACCATATATCATACACCATTTTGTTCGTAAAACATTTACGGACAAGAAAAATATTGAAAAGTAAGTTGTCGTGAAAATTGGTTTCGCCTTAAGGCATCGTTCTACAGTTTTAAGGTTATCAACGGGGGCCAAAGAGTTCCCACTTTAGGGAGCAAGTGGAGGTCAGATAGTGTTTTACCCCAAACTTAAAGGTGATAAGGGCCATGAGGATAAGTCTTTCTGTTTTAATTAGCCCATATACTTGGCAGTCAGTCTTTAAAACTCATGTATCCCTACGCAGGGTGCAGAAGGTGGAGTGATCAATTTAAGAGAGGCTGTTCGGTCACTTCCGGGTCCAAGATAGCAATGTTTTCCATGTGTGAATTTCATGAGGTATTATTTCGATCGGCTGTAGCTCGTTTAAAACATGGTGAAGGTGTAGTATTTCAGTTATCTTTTGGTCAGGAATATGATTGTCAAGCTGTAAGTAGTAGTGTAATGTGCCAACAAATTCTCGTTTAAGTTTGACAGGCCGGACACGGTTGGCTGTTTAACATTGGAGTCAATGGGGAAAAAAACTGTATCACGAGACCTTAAGGCGGATGCCATAAAATGTCATTTTCTGTCTTTTTTGGACATTAATAGATCTTGTGCCACTAAGTATTGGGTGGTAAGAACTACTGATCAAGTACATGTCGAAGAAGAGATATTTTGATGCCAAATGTTTCCCCCGTTGCCATGGAAACATGCATATGAAGCCGATATGTTTAAAAAATGGTGAAAATGTCCTTTTTGGACTACTTTTTGGCAAATATCTGATTTGTTTATTGTCATAATACAGATGGAAATGAACATTTATATGTTTTAATGATTTAGCTGTAAATATTGACTACATTTATGTATGTATTTTTAGAAAAATTGCCCAAATTTAACTTTTTGGCCTCGCTCTAGCAAAATTGACCAAATTTGATGATTTTCAGGCATTTTTCAAGTCACGATTGTTTGAAAAAATAAAGACTCTATGTGTATATGTATCATTTTTCTAATTCAACAGACCCAAATGAAAGAGAAAAGTTCAAATATGTGATTGTATCAGGCTTTTCTTGGATGTAATGGGTGTTTGTTTTTGGGCCGAGAACTCGTTAATCAGATGTTGGCAACTGTCAGCAAAGCTTTTTGGTGGATACCATCAGAACGCTCAAACCGGGCAATTTTTTCCATATTAAACCATATATCATACACCATTTTGTTCGTAAAACATTTACGGACAAGAAAAATATTGAAAAGTAAGTTGTCGTGAAAATTGGTTTCGCCTTAAGGCATCGTTCTACAGTTTTAAGGTTATCAACGGGGGCCAAAGAGTTCCCACTTTAGGGAGCAAGTGGAGGTCAGATAGTGTTTTACCCCAAACTTAAAGGTGATAAGGGCCATGAGGATAAGTCTTTCTGTTTTAATTAGCCCATATACTTGGCAGTCAGTCTTTAAAACTCATGTATCCCTACGCAGGGTGCAGAAGGTGGAGTGATCAATTTAAGAGAGGCTGTTCGGTCACTTCCGGGTCCAAGATAGCAATGTTTTCCATGTGTGAATTTCATGAGGTATTATTTCGATCGGCTGTAGCTCGTTTAAAACATGGTGAAGGTGTAGTATTTCAGTTATCTTTTGGTCAGGAATATGATTGTCAAGCTGTAAGTAGTAGTGTAATGTGCCAACAAATTCTCGTTTAAGTTTGACAGGCCGGACACGGTTGGCTGTTTAACATTGGAGTCAATGGGGAAAAAAACTGTATCACGAGACCTTAAGGCGGATGCCATAAAATGTCATTTTCTGTCTTTTTTGGACATTAATAGATCTTGTGCCACTAAGTATTGGGTGGTAAGAACTACTGATCAAGTACATGTCGAAGAAGAGATATTTTGATGCCAAATGTTTCCCCCGTTGCCATGGAAACATGCATATGAAGCCGATATGTTTAAAAAATGGTGAAAATGTCCTTTTTGGACTACTTTTTGGCAAATATCTGATTTGTTTATTGTCATAATACAGATGGAAATGAACATTTATATGTTTTAATGATTTAGCTGTAAATATTGACTACATTTATGTATGTATTTTTAGAAAAATTGCCCAAATTTAACTTTTTGGCCTCGCTCTAGCAAAATTGACCAAATTTGATGATTTTCAGGCATTTTTCAAGTCACGATTGTTTGAAAAAATAAAGACTCTATGTGTATATGTATCATTTTTCTAATTCAACAGACCCAAATGAAAGAGAAAAGTTCAAATATGTGATTGTATCAGGCTTTTCTTGGATGTAATGGGTGTTTGTTTTTGGGCCGAGAACTCGTTAATCAGATGTTGGCAACTGTCAGCAAAGCTTTTTGGTGGATACCATCAGAACGCTCAAACCGGGCAATTTTTTCCATATTAAACCATATATCATACACCATTTTGTTCGTAAAACATTTACGGACAAGAAAAATATTGAAAAGTAAGTTGTCGTGAAAATTGGTTTCGCCTTAAGGCATCGTTCTACAGTTTTAAGGTTATCAACGGGGGCCAAAGAGTTCCCACTTTAGGGAGCAAGTGGAGGTCAGATAGTGTTTTACCCCAAACTTAAAGGTGATAAGGGCCATGAGGATAAGTCTTTCTGTTTTAATTAGCCCATATACTTGGCAGTCAGTCTTTAAAACTCATGTATCCCTACGCAGGGTGCAGAAGGTGGAGTGATCAATTTAAGAGAGGCTGTTCGGTCACTTCCGGGTCCAAGATAGCAATGTTTTCCATGTGTGAATTTCATGAGGTATTATTTCGATCGGCTGTAGCTCGTTTAAAACATGGTGAAGGTGTAGTATTTCAGTTATCTTTTGGTCAGGAATATGATTGTCAAGCTGTAAGTAGTAGTGTAATGTGCCAACAAATTCTCGTTTAAGTTTGACAGGCCGGACACGGTTGGCTGTTTAACATTGGAGTCAATGGGGAAAAAAACTGTATCACGAGACCTTAAGGCGGATGCCATAAAATGTCATTTTCTGTCTTTTTTGGACATTAATAGATCTTGTGCCACTAAGTATTGGGTGGTAAGAACTACTGATCAAGTACATGTCGAAGAAGAGATATTTTGATGCCAAATGTTTCCCCCGTTGCCATGGAAACATGCATATGAAGCCGATATGTTTAAAAAATGGTGAAAATGTCCTTTTTGGACTACTTTTTGGCAAATATCTGATTTGTTTATTGTCATAATACAGATGGAAATGAACATTTATATGTTTTAATGATTTAGCTGTAAATATTGACTACATTTATGTATGTATTTTTAGAAAAATTGCCCAAATTTAACTTTTTGGCCTCGCTCTAGCAAAATTGACCAAATTTGATGATTTTCAGGCATTTTTCAAGTCACGATTGTTTGAAAAAATAAAGACTCTATGTGTATATGTATCATTTTTCTAATTCAACAGACCCAAATGAAAGAGAAAAGTTCAAATATGTGATTGTATCAGGCTTTTCTTGGATGTAATGGGTGTTTGTTTTTGGGCCGAGAACTCGTTAATCAGATGTTGGCAACTGTCAGCAAAGCTTTTTGGTGGATACCATCAGAACGCTCAAACCGGGCAATTTTTTCCATATTAAACCATATATCATACACCATTTTGTTCGTAAAACATTTACGGACAAGAAAAATATTGAAAAGTAAGTTGTCGTGAAAATTGGTTTCGCCTTAAGGCATCGTTCTACAGTTTTAAGGTTATCAACGGGGGCCAAAGAGTTCCCACTTTAGGGAGCAAGTGGAGGTCAGATAGTGTTTTACCCCAAACTTAAAGGTGATAAGGGCCATGAGGATAAGTCTTTCTGTTTTAATTAGCCCATATACTTGGCAGTCAGTCTTTAAAACTCATGTATCCCTACGCAGGGTGCAGAAGGTGGAGTGATCAATTTAAGAGAGGCTGTTCGGTCACTTCCGGGTCCAAGATAGCAATGTTTTCCATGTGTGAATTTCATGAGGTATTATTTCGATCGGCTGTAGCTCGTTTAAAACATGGTGAAGGTGTAGTATTTCAGTTATCTTTTGGTCAGGAATATGATTGTCAAGCTGTAAGTAGTAGTGTAATGTGCCAACAAATTCTCGTTTAAGTTTGACAGGCCGGACACGGTTGGCTGTTTAACATTGGAGTCAATGGGGAAAAAAACTGTATCACGAGACCTTAAGGCGGATGCCATAAAATGTCATTTTCTGTCTTTTTTGGACATTAATAGATCTTGTGCCACTAAGTATTGGGTGGTAAGAACTACTGATCAAGTACATGTCGAAGAAGAGATATTTTGATGCCAAATGTTTCCCCCGTTGCCATGGAAACATGCATATGAAGCCGATATGTTTAAAAAATGGTGAAAATGTCCTTTTTGGACTACTTTTTGGCAAATATCTGATTTGTTTATTGTCATAATACAGATGGAAATGAACATTTATATGTTTTAATGATTTAGCTGTAAATATTGACTACATTTATGTATGTATTTTTAGAAAAATTGCCCAAATTTAACTTTTTGGCCTCGCTCTAGCAAAATTGACCAAATTTGATGATTTTCAGGCATTTTTCAAGTCACGATTGTTTGAAAAAATAAAGACTCTATGTGTATATGTATCATTTTTCTAATTCAACAGACCCAAATGAAAGAGAAAAGTTCAAATATGTGATTGTATCAGGCTTTTCTTGGATGTAATGGGTGTTTGTTTTTGGGCCGAGAACTCGTTAATCAGATGTTGGCAACTGTCAGCAAAGCTTTTTGGTGGATACCATCAGAACGCTCAAACCGGGCAATTTTTTCCATATTAAACCATATATCATACACCATTTTGTTCGTAAAACATTTACGGACAAGAAAAATATTGAAAAGTAAGTTGTCGTGAAAATTGGTTTCGCCTTAAGGCGGATGCCATAAAATGTCATTTTCTGTCTTTTTTGGACATTAATAGATCTTGTGCCACTAAGTATTGGGTGGTAAGAACTACTGATCAAGTACATGTCGAAGAAGAGATATTTTGATGCCAAATGTTTCCCCCGTTGCCATGGAAACATGCATATGAAGCCGATATGTTTAAAAAATGGTGAAAATGTCCTTTTTGGACTACTTTTTGGCAAATATCTGATTTGTTTATTGTCATAATACAGATGGAAATGAACATTTATATGTTTTAATGATTTAGCTGTAAATATTGACTACATTTATGTATGTATTTTTAGAAAAATTGCCCAAATTTAACTTTTTGGCCTCGCTCTAGCAAAATTGACCAAATTTGATGATTTTCAGGCATTTTTCAAGTCACGATTGTTTGAAAAAATAAAGACTCTATGTGTATATGTATCATTTTTCTAATTCAACAGACCCAAATGAAAGAGAAAAGTTCAAATATGTGATTGTATCAGGCTTTTCTTGGATGTAATGGGTGTTTGTTTTTGGGCCGAGAACTCGTTAATCAGATGTTGGCAACTGTCAGCAAAGCTTTTTGGTGGATACCATCAGAACGCTCAAACCGGGCAATTTTTTCCATATTAAACCATATATCATACACCATTTTGTTCGTAAAACATTTACGGACAAGAAAAATATTGAAAAGTAAGTTGTCGTGAAAATTGGTTTCGCCTTAAGGCATCGTTCTACAGTTTTAAGGTTATCAACGGGGGCCAAAGAGTTCCCACTTTAGGGAGCAAGTGGAGGTCAGATAGTGTTTTACCCCAAACTTAAAGGTGATAAGGGCCATGAGGATAAGTCTTTCTGTTTTAATTAGCCCATATACTTGGCAGTCAGTCTTTAAAACTCATGTATCCCTACGCAGGGTGCAGAAGGTGGAGTGATCAATTTAAGAGAGGCTGTTCGGTCACTTCCGGGTCCAAGATAGCAATGTTTTCCATGTGTGAATTTCATGAGGTATTATTTCGATCGGCTGTAGCTCGTTTAAAACATGGTGAAGGTGTAGTATTTCAGTTATCTTTTGGTCAGGAATATGATTGTCAAGCTGTAAGTAGTAGTGTAATGTGCCAACAAATTCTCGTTTAAGTTTGACAGGCCGGACACGGTTGGCTGTTTAACATTGGAGTCAATGGGGAAAAAAACTGTATCACGAGACCTTAAGGCGGATGCCATAAAATGTCATTTTCTGTCTTTTTTGGACATTAATAGATCTTGTGCCACTAAGTATTGGGTGGTAAGAACTACTGATCAAGTACATGTCGAAGAAGAGATATTTTGATGCCAAATGTTTCCCCCGTTGCCATGGAAACATGCATATGAAGCCGATATGTTTAAAAAATGGTGAAAATGTCCTTTTTGGACTACTTTTTGGCAAATATCTGATTTGTTTATTGTCATAATACAGATGGAAATGAACATTTATATGTTTTAATGATTTAGCTGTAAATATTGACTACATTTATGTATGTATTTTTAGAAAAATTGCCCAAATTTAACTTTTTGGCCTCGCTCTAGCAAAATTGACCAAATTTGATGATTTTCAGGCATTTTTCAAGTCACGATTGTTTGAAAAAATAAAGACTCTATGTGTATATGTATCATTTTTCTAATTCAACAGACCCAAATGAAAGAGAAAAGTTCAAATATGTGATTGTATCAGGCTTTTCTTGGATGTAATGGGTGTTTGTTTTTGGGCCGAGAACTCGTTAATCAGATGTTGGCAACTGTCAGCAAAGCTTTTTGGTGGATACCATCAGAACGCTCAAACCGGGCAATTTTTTCCATATTAAACCATATATCATACACCATTTTGTTCGTAAAACATTTACGGACAAGAAAAATATTGAAAAGTAAGTTGTCGTGAAAATTGGTTTCGCCTTAAGGCGGATGCCATAAAATGTCATTTTCTGTCTTTTTTGGACATTAATAGATCTTGTGCCACTAAGTATTGGGTGGTAAGAACTACTGATCAAGTACATGTCGAAGAAGAGATATTTTGATGCCAAATGTTTCCCCCGTTGCCATGGAAACATGCATATGAAGCCGATATGTTTAAAAAATGGTGAAAATGTCCTTTTTGGACTACTTTTTGGCAAATATCTGATTTGTTTATTGTCATAATACAGATGGAAATGAACATTTATATGTTTTAATGATTTAGCTGTAAATATTGACTACATTTATGTATGTATTTTTAGAAAAATTGCCCAAATTTAACTTTTTGGCCTCGCTCTAGCAAAATTGACCAAATTTGATGATTTTCAGGCATTTTTCAAGTCACGATTGTTTGAAAAAATAAAGACTCTATGTGTATATGTATCATTTTTCTAATTCAACAGACCCAAATGAAAGAGAAAAGTTCAAATATGTGATTGTATCAGGCTTTTCTTGGATGTAATGGGTGTTTGTTTTTGGGCCGAGAACTCGTTAATCAGATGTTGGCAACTGTCAGCAAAGCTTTTTGGTGGATACCATCAGAACGCTCAAACCGGGCAATTTTTTCCATATTAAACCATATATCATACACCATTTTGTTCGTAAAACATTTACGGACAAGAAAAATATTGAAAAGTAAGTTGTCGTGAAAATTGGTTTCGCCTTAAGGCATCGTTCTACAGTTTTAAGGTTATCAACGGGGGCCAAAGAGTTCCCACTTTAGGGAGCAAGTGGAGGTCAGATAGTGTTTTACCCCAAACTTAAAGGTGATAAGGGCCATGAGGATAAGTCTTTCTGTTTTAATTAGCCCATATACTTGGCAGTCAGTCTTTAAAACTCATGTATCCCTACGCAGAGTGCAGAAGGTGGAGTGATCAATTTAAGAGAGGCTGTTCGGTCACTTCCGGGTCCAAGATAGCAATGTTTTCCATGTGTGAATTTCATGAGGTATTATTTCGATCGGCTGTAGCTCGTTTAAAACATGGTGAAGGTGTAGTATTTCAGTTATCTTTTGGTCAGGAATATGATTGTCAAGCTGTAAGTAGTAGTGTAATGTGCCAACAAATTCTCGTTTAAGTTTGACAGGCCGGAAACGGTTGGCTGTTTAACATTGGAGTCAATGGGGAAAAAAACTGTATCACGAGACCTTAAGGCGGATGCCATAAAATGTCATTTTCTGTCTTTTTTGGACATTAATAGATCTTGTGCCACTAAGTATTGGGTGGTAAGAACTACTGATCAAGTACATGTCGAAGAAGAGATATTTTGATGCCAAATGTTTCCCCCGTTGCCATGGAAACATGCATATGAAGCCGATATGTTTAAAAAATGGTGAAAATGTCCTTTTTGGACTACTTTTTGGCAAATATCTGATTTGTTTATTGTCATAATACAGATGGAAATGAACATTTATATGTTTTAATGATTTAGCTGTAAATATTGACTACATTTATGTATGTATTTTTAGAAAAATTGCCCAAATTTAACTTTTTGGCCTCGCTCTAGCAAAATTGACCAAATTTGATGATTTTCAGGCATTTTTCAAGTCACGATTGTTTGAAAAAAATAAAGACTCTATGTGTATATGTATCATTTTTCTAATTCAACAGACCCAAATGAAAGAGAAAAGTTCAAATATGTGATTGTATCAGGCTTTTCTTGGATGTAATGGGTGTTTGTTTTTGGGCCGAGAACTCGTTAATCAGATGTTGGCAACTGTCAGCAAAGCTTTTTGGTGGATACCATCAGAACGCTCAAACCGGGCAATTTTTTCCATATTAAACCATATATCATACACCATTTTGTTCGTAAAACATTTACGGACAAGAAAAATATTGAAAAGTAAGTTGTCGTGAAAATTGGTTTCGCCTTAAGGCATCGTTCTACAGTTTTAAGGTTATCAACGGGGGCCAAAGAGTTCCCACTTTAGGGAGCAAGTGGAGGTCAGATAGTGTTTTACCCCAAACTTAAAGGTGATAAGGGCCATGAGGATAAGTCTTTCTGTTTTAATTAGCCCATATACTTGGCAGTCAGTCTTTAAAACTCATGTATCCCTACGCAGGGTGCAGAAGGTGGAGTGATCAATTTAAGAGAGGCTGTTCGGTCACTTCCGGGTCCAAGATAGCAATGTTTTCCATGTGTGAATTTCATGAGGTATTATTTCGATCGGCTGTAGCTCGTTTAAAACATGGTGAAGGTGTAGTATTTCAGTTATCTTTTGGTCAGGAATATGATTGTCAAGCTGTAAGTAGTAGTGTAATGTGCCAACAAATTCTCGTTTAAGTTTGACAGGCCGGACACGGTTGGCTGTTTAACATTGGAGTCAATGGGGAAAAAAACTGTATCACGAGACCTTAAGGCGGATGCCATAAAATGTCATTTTCTGTCTTTTTTGGACATTAATAGATCTTGTGCCACTAAGTATTGGGAGGTAAGAACTACTGATCAAGTACATGTCGAAGAAGAGATATTTTGATGCCAAATGTTTCCCCCGTTGCCATGGAAACATGCATATGAAGCCGATATGTTTAAAAAATGGTGAAAATGTCCTTTTTGGACTACTTTTTGGCAAATATCTGATTTGTTTATTGTCATAATACAGATGGAAATGAACATTTATATGTTTTAATGATTTAGCTGTAAATATTGACTACATTTATGTATGTATTTTTAGAAAAATTGCCCAAATTTAACTTTTTGGCCTCGCTCTAGCAAAATTTACCAAATTTGATGATTTTCAGGCATTTTTCAAGTCACGATTGTTTGAAAAAATAAAGACTCTATGTGTATATGTATCATTTTTCTAATTCAACAGACCCAAATGAAAGAGAAAAGTTCAAATATGTGATTGTATCAGGCTTTTCTTGGATGTAATGGGTGTTTGTTTTTGGGCCGAGAACTCGTTAATCAGATGTTGGCAACTGTCAGCAAAGCTTTTTGGTGGATACCATCAGAACGCTCAAACCGGGCAATTTTTTCCATATTAAACCATATATCATACACCATTTTGTTCGTAAAACATTTACGGACAAGAAAAATATTGAAAAGTAAGTTGTCGTGAAAATTGGTTTCGCCTTAAGGCATCGTTCTACAGTTTTAAGGTTATCAACGGGGGCCAAAGAGTTCCCACTTTAGGGAGCAAGTGGAGGTCAGATAGTGTTTTACCCCAAACTTAAAGGTGATAAGGGCCATGAGGATAAGTCTTTCTGTTTTAATTAGCCCATATACTTGGCAGTCAGTCTTTAAAACTCATGTATCCCTACGCAGGGTGCAGAAGGTGGAGTGATCAATTTAAGAGAGGCTGTTCGGTCACTTCCGGGTCCAAGATAGCAATGTTTTCCATGTGTGAATTTCATGAGGTATTATTTCGATCGGCTGTAGCTCGTTTAAAACATGGTGAAGGTGTAGTATTTCAGTTATCTTTTGGTCAGGAATATGATTGTCAAGCTGTAAGTAGTAGTGTAATGTGCCAACAAATTCTCGTTTAAGTTTGACAGGCCGGACACGGTTGGCTGTTAAACATTGGAGTCAATGGGGAAAAAAACTGTATCACGAGACCTTAAGGCGGATGCCATAAAATGTCATTTTCTGTCTTTTTTGGACATTAATAGATCTTGTGCCACTAAGTATTGGGTGGTAAGAACTACTGATCAAGTACATGTCGAAGAAGAGATATTTTGATGCCAAATGTTTCCCCCGTTGCCATGGAAACATGCATATGAAGCCGATATGTTTAAAAAATGGTGAAAATGTCCTTTTTGGACTACTTTTTGGCAAATATCTGATTTGTTTATTGTCATAATACAGATGGAAATGAACATTTATATGTTTTAATGATTTAGCTGTAAATATTGACTACATTTATGTATGTATTTTTAGAAAAATTGCCCAAATTTAACTTTTTGGCCTCGCTCTAGCAAAATTGACCAAATTTGATGATTTTCAGGCATTTTTCAAGTCACGATTGTTTGAAAAAATAAAGACTCTATGTGTATATGTATCATTTTTCTAATTCAACAGACCCAAATGAAAGAGAAAAGTTCAAATATGTGATTGTATCAGGCTTTTCTTGGATGTAATGGGTGTTTGTTTTTGGGCCGAGAACTCGTTAATCAGATGTTGGCAACTGTCAGCAAAGCTTTTTGGTGGATACCATCAGAACGCTCAAACCGGGCAATTTTTTCCATATTAAACCATATATCATACACCATTTTGTTCGTAAAACATTTACGGACAAGAAAAATATTGAAAAGTAAGTTGTCGTGAAAATTGGTTTCGCCTTAAGGCATCGTTCTACAGTTTTAAGGTTATCAACGGGGGCCAAAGAGTTCCCACTTTAGGGAGCAAGTGGAGGTCAGATAGTGTTTTACCCCAAACTTAAAGGTGATAAGGGCCATGAGGATAAGTCTTTCTGTTTTAATTAGCCCATATACTTGGCAGTCAGTCTTTAAAACTCATGTATCCCTACGCAGGGTGCAGAAGGTGGAGTGATCAATTTAAGAGAGGCTGTTCGGTCACTTCCGGGTCCAAGATAGCAATGTTTTCCATGTGTGAATTTCATGAGGTATTATTTCGATCGGCTGTAGCTCGTTTAAAACATGGTGAAGGTGTAGTATTTCAGTTATCTTTTGGTCAGGAATATGATTGTCAAGCTGTAAGTAGTAGTGTAATGTGCCAACAAATTCTCGTTTAAGTTTGACAGGCCGGACACGGTTGGCTGTTTAACATTGGAGTCAATGGGGAAAAAAACTGTATCACGAGACCTTAAGGCGGATGCCATAAAATGTCATTTTCTGTCTTTTTTGGACATTAATAGATCTTGTGCCACTAAGTATTGGGTGGTAAGAACTACTGATCAAGTACATGTCGAAGAAGAGATATTTTGATGCCAAATGTTTCCCCCGTTGCCATGGAAACATGCATATGAAGCCGATATGTTTAAAAAATGGTGAAAATGTCCTTTTTGGACTACTTTTTGGCAAATATCTGATTTGTTTATTGTCATAATACAGATGGAAATGAACATTTATATGTTTTAATGATTTAGCTGTAAATATTGACTACATTTATGTATGTATTTTTAGAAAAATTGCCCAAATTTAACTTTTTGGCCTCGCTCTAGCAAAATTGACCAAATTTGATGATTTTCAGGCATTTTTCAAGTCACGATTGTTTGAAAAAATAAAGACTCTATGTGTATATGTATCATTTTTCTAATTCAACAGACCCAAATGAAAGAGAAAAGTTCAAATATGTGATTGTATCAGGCTTTTCTTGGATGTAATGGGTGTTTGTTTTTGGGCCGAGAACTCGTTAATCAGATGTTGGCAACTGTCAGCAAAGCTTTTTGGTGGATACCATCAGAACGCTCAAACCGGGCAATTTTTTCCATATTAAACCATATATCATACACCATTTTGTTCGTAAAACATTTACGGACAAGAAAAATATTGAAAAGTAAGTTGTCGTGAAAATTGGTTTCGCCTTAAGGCATCGTTCTACAGTTTTAAGGTTATCAACAGGGGCCAAAGAGTTCCCACTTTAGGGAGCAAGTGGAGGTCAGATAGTGTTTTACCCCAAACTTAAAGGTGATAAGGGCCATGAGGATAAGTCTTTCTGTTTTAATTAGCCCATATACTTGGCAGTCAGTCTTTAAAACTCATGTATCCCTACGCAGGGTGCAGAAGGTGGAGTGATCAATTTAAGAGAGGCTGTTCGGTCACTTCCGGGTCCAAGATAGCAATGTTTTCCATGTGTGAATTTCATGAGGTATTATTTCGATCGGCTGTAGCTCGTTTAAAACATGGTGAAGGTGTAGTATTTCAGTTATCTTTTGGTCAGGAATATGATTGTCAAGCTGTAAGTAGTAGTGTAATGTGCCAACAAATTCTCGTTTAAGTTTGACAGGCCGGACACGGTTGGCTGTTTAACATTGGAGTCAATGGGGAAAAAAACTGTATCACGAGACCTTAAGGCGGATGCCATAAAATGTCATTTTCTGTCTTTTTTGGACATTAATAGATCTTGTGCCACTAAGTATTGGGTGGTAAGAACTACTGATCAAGTACATGTCGAAGAAGAGATATTTTGATGCCAAATGTTTCCCCCGTTGCCATGGAAACATGCATATGAAGCCGATATGTTTAAAAAATGGTGAAAATGTCCTTTTTGGACTACTTTTTGGCAAATATCTGATTTGTTTATTGTCATAATACAGATGGAAATGAACATTTATATGTTTTAATGATTTAGCTGTAAATATTGACTACATTTATGTATGTATTTTTAGAAAAATTGCCCAAATTTAACTTTTTGGCCTCGCTCTAGCAAAATTGACCAAATTTGATGATTTTCAGGCATTTTTCAAGTCACGATTGTTTGAAAAAATAAAGACTCTATGTGTATATGTATCATTTTTCTAATTCAACAGACCCAAATGAAAGAGAAAAGTTCAAATATGTGATTGTATCAGGCTTTTCTTGGATGTAATGGGTGTTTGTTTTTGGGCCGAGAACTCGTTAATCAGATGTTGGCAACTGTCAGCAAAGCTTTTTGGTGGATACCATCAGAACGCTCAAACCGGGCAATTTTTTCCATATTAAACCATATATCATACACCATTTTGTTCGTAAAACATTTACGGACAAGAAAAATATTGAAAAGTAAGTTGTCGTGAAAATTGGTTTCGCCTTAAGGCATCGTTCTACAGTTTTAAGGTTATCAACGGGGGCCAAAGAGTTCCCACTTTAGGGAGCAAGTGGAGGTCAGATAGTGTTTTACCCCAAACTTAAAGGTGATAAGGGCCATGAGGATAAGTCTTTCTGTTTTAATTAGCCCATATACTTGGCAGTCAGTCTTTAAAACTCATGTATCCCTACGCAGGGTGCAGAAGGTGGAGTGATCAATTTAAGAGAGGCTGTTCGGTCACTTCCGGGTCCAAGATAGCAATGTTTTCCATGTGTGAATTTCATGAGGTATTATTTCGATCGGCTGTAGCTCGTTTAAAACATGGTGAAGGTGTAGTATTTCAGTTATCTTTTGGTCAGGAATATGATTGTCAAGCTGTAAGTAGTAGTGTAATGTGCCAACAAATTCTCGTTTAAGTTTGACAGGCCGGACACGGTTGGCTGTTTAACATTGGAGTCAATGGGGAAAAAAACTGTATCACGAGACCTTAAGGCGGATGCCATAAAATGTCATTTTCTGTCTTTTTTGGACATTAATAGATCTTGTGCCACTAAGTATTGGGTGGTAAGAACTACTGATCAAGTACATGTCGAAGAAGAGATATTTTGATGCCAAATGTTTCCCCCGTTGCCATGGAAACATGCATATGAAGCCGATATGTTTAAAAAATGGTGAAAATGTCCTTTTTGGACTACTTTTTGGCAAATATCTGATTTGTTTATTGTCATAATACAGATGGAAATGAACATTTATATGTTTTAATGATTTAGCTGTAAATATTGACTACATTTATGTATGTATTTTTAGAAAAATTGCCCAAATTTAACTTTTTGGCCTCGCTCTAGCAAAATTGACCAAATTTGATGATTTTCAGGCATTTTTCAAGTCACGATTGTTTGAAAAAATAAAGACTCTATGTGTATATGTATCATTTTTCTAATTCAACAGACCCAAATGAAAGAGAAAAGTTCAAATATGTGATTGTATCAGGCTTTTCTTGGATGTAATGGGTGTTTGTTTTTGGGCCGAGAACTCGTTAATCAGATGTTGGCAACTGTCAGCAAAGCTTTTTGGTGGATACCATCAGAACGCTCAAACCGGGCAATTTTTTCCATATTAAACCATATATCATACACCATTTTGTTCGTAAAACATTTACGGACAAGAAAAATATTGAAAAGTAAGTTGTCGTGAAAATTGGTTTCGCCTTAAGGCATCGTTCTACAGTTTTAAGGTTATCAACGGGGGCCAAAGAGTTCCCACTTTAGGGAGCAAGTGGAGGTCAGATAGTGTTTTACCCCAAACTTAAAGGTGATAAGGGCCATGAGGATAAGTCTTTCTGTTTTAATTAGCCCATATACTTGGCAGTCAGTCTTTAAAACTCATGTATCCCTACGCAGGGTGCAGAAGGTGGAGTGATCAATTTAAGAGAGGCTGTTCGGTCACTTCCGGGTCCAAGATAGCAATGTTTTCCATGTGTGAATTTCATGAGGTATTATTTCGATCGGCTGTAGCTCGTTTAAAACATGGTGAAGGTGTAGTATTTCAGTTATCTTTTGGTCAGGAATATGATTGTCAAGCTGTAAGTAGTAGTGTAATGTGCCAACAAATTCTCGTTTAAGTTTGACAGGCCGGACACGGTTGGCTGTTTAACATTGGAGTCAATGGGGAAAAAAACTGTATCACGAGACCTTAAGGCGGATGCCATAAAATGTCATTTTCTGTCTTTTTTGGACATTAATAGATCTTGTGCCACTAAGTATTGGGTGGTAAGAACTACTGATCAAGTACATGTCGAAGAAGAGATATTTTGATGCCAAATGTTTCCCCCGTTGCCATGGAAACATGCATATGAAGCCGATATGTTTAAAAAATGGTGAAAATGTCCTTTTTGGACTACTTTTTGGCAAATATCTGATTTGTTTATTGTCATAATACAGATGGAAATGAACATTTATATGTTTTAATGATTTAGCTGTAAATATTGACTACATTTATGTATGTATTTTTAGAAAAATTGCCCAAATTTAACTTTTTGGCCTCGCTCTAGCAAAATTGACCAAATTTGATGATTTTCAGGCATTTTTCAAGTCACGATTGTTTGAAAAAATAAAGACTCTATGTGTATATGTATCATTTTTCTAATTCAACAGACCCAAATGAAAGAGAAAAGTTCAAATATGTGATTGTATCAGGCTTTTCTTGGATGTAATGGGTGTTTGTTTTTGGGCCGAGAACTCGTTAATCAGATGTTGGCAACTGTCAGCAAAGCTTTTTGGTGGATACCATCAGAACGCTCAAACCGGGCAATTTTTTCCATATTAAACCATATATCATACACCATTTTGTTCGTAAAACATTTACGGACAAGAAAAATATTGAAAAGTAAGTTGTCGTGAAAATTGGTTTCGCCTTAAGGCATCGTTCTACAGTTTTAAGGTTATCAACGGGGGCCAAAGAGTTCCCACTTTAGGGAGCAAGTGGAGGTCAGATAGTGTTTTACCCCAAACTTAAAGGTGATAAGGGCCATGAGGATAAGTCTTTCTGTTTTAATTAGCCCATATACTTGGCAGTCAGTCTTTAAAACTCATGTATCCCTACGCAGGGTGCAGAAGGTGGAGTGATCAATTTAAGAGAGGCTGTTCGGTCACTTCCGGGTCCAAGATAGCAATGTTTTCCATGTGTGAATTTCATGAGGTATTATTTCGATCGGCTGTAGCTCGTTTAAAACATGGTGAAGGTGTAGTATTTCAGTTATCTTTTGGTCAGGAATATGATTGTCAAGCTGTAAGTAGTAGTGTAATGTGCCAACAAATTCTCGTTTAAGTTTGACAGGCCGGACACGGTTGGCTGTTTAACATTGGAGTCAATGGGGAAAAAAACTGTATCACGAGACCTTAAGGCGGATGCCATAAAATGTCATTTTCTGTCTTTTTTGGACATTAATAGATCTTGTGCCACTAAGTATTGGGTGGTAAGAACTACTGATCAAGTACATGTCGAAGAAGAGATATTTTGATGCCAAATGTTTCCCCCGTTGCCATGGAAACATGCATATGAAGCCGATATGTTTAAAAAATGGTGAAAATGTCCTTTTTGGACTACTTTTTGGCAAATATCTGATTTGTTTATTGTCATAATACAGATGGAAATGAACATTTATATGTTTTAATGATTTAGCTGTAAATATTGACTACATTTATGTATGTATTTTTAGAAAAATTGCCCAAATTTAACTTTTTGGCCTCGCTCTAGCAAAATTGACCAAATTTGATGATTTTCAGGCATTTTTCAAGTCACGATTGTTTGAAAAAATAAAGACTCTATGTGTATATGTATCATTTTTCTAATTCAACAGACCCAAATGAAAGAGAAAAGTTCAAATATGTGATTGTATCAGGCTTTTCTTGGATGTAATGGGTGTTTGTTTTTGGGCCGAGAACTCGTTAATCAGATGTTGGCAACTGTCAGCAAAGCTTTTTGGTGGATACCATCAGAACGCTCAAACCGGGCAATTTTTTCCATATTAAACCATATATCATACACCATTTTGTTCGTAAAACATTTACGGACAAGAAAAATATTGAAAAGTAAGTTGTCGTGAAAATTGGTTTCGCCTTAAGGCATCGTTCTACAGTTTTAAGGTTATCAACGGGGGCCAAAGAGTTCCCACTTTAGGGAGCAAGTGGAGGTCAGATAGTGTTTTACCCCAAACTTAAAGGTGATAAGGGCCATGAGGATAAGTCTTTCTGTTTTAATTAGCCCATATACTTGGCAGTCAGTCTTTAAAACTCATGTATCCCTACGCAGGGTGCAGAAGGTGGAGTGATCAATTTAAGAGAGGCTGTTCGGTCACTTCCGGGTCCAAGATAGCAATGTTTTCCATGTGTGAATTTCATGAGGTATTATTTCGATCGGCTGTAGCTCGTTTAAAACATGGTGAAGGTGTAGTATTTCAGTTATCTTTTGGTCAGGAATATGATTGTCAAGCTGTAAGTAGTAGTGTAATGTGCCAACAAATTCTCGTTTAAGTTTGACAGGCCGGACACGGTTGGCTGTTTAACATTGGAGTCAATGGGGAAAAAAACTGTATCACGAGACCTTAAGGCGGATGCCATAAAATGTCATTTTCTGTCTTTTTTGGATATTAATAGATCTTGTGCCACTAAGTATTGGGTGGTAAGAACTACTGATCAAGTACATGTCGAAGAAGAGATATTTTGATGCCAAATGTTTCCCCCGTTGCCATGGAAACATGCATATGAAGCCGATATGTTTAAAAAATGGTGAAAATGTCCTTTTTGGACTACTTTTTGGCAAATATCTGATTTGTTTATTGTCATAATACAGATGGAAATGAACATTTATATGTTTTAATGATTTAGCTGTAAATATTGACTACATTTATGTATGTATTTTTAGAAAAATTGCCCAAATTTAACTTTTTGGCCTCGCTCTAGCAAAATTGACCAAATTTGATGATTTTCAGGCATTTTTCAAGTCACGATTGTTTGAAAAAATAAAGACTCTATGTGTATATGTATCATTTTTCTAATTCAACAGACCCAAATGAAAGAGAAAAGTTCAAATATGTGATTGTATCAGGCTTTTCTTGGATGTAATGGGTGTTTGTTTTTGGGCCGAGAACTCGTTAATCAGATGTTGGCAACTGTCAGCAAAGCTTTTTGGTGGATACCATCAGAACGCTCAAACCGGGCAATTTTTTCCATATTAAACCATATATCATACACCATTTTGTTCGTAAAACATTTACGGACAAGAAAAATATTGAAAAGTAAGTTGTCGTGAAAATTGGTTTCGCCTTAAGGCATCGTTCTACAGTTTTAAGGTTATCAACGGGGGCCAAAGAGTTCCCACTTTAGGGAGCAAGTGGAGGTCAGATAGTGTTTTACCCCAAACTTAAAGGTGATAAGGGCCATGAGGATAAGTCTTTCTGTTTTAATTAGCCCATATACTTGGCAGTCAGTCTTTAAAACTCATGTATCCCTACGCAGGGTGCAGAAGGTGGAGTGATCAATTTAAGAGAGGCTGTTCGGTCACTTCCGGGTCCAAGATAGCAATGTTTTCCATGTGTGAATTTCATGAGGTATTATTTCGATCGGCTGTAGCTCGTTTAAAACATGGTGAAGGTGTAGTATTTCAGTTATCTTTTGGTCAGGAATATGATTGTCAAGCTGTAAGTAGTAGTGTAATGTGCCAACAAATTCTCGTTTAAGTTTGACAGGCCGGACACGGTTGGCTGTTTAACATTGGAGTCAATGGGGAAAAAAACTGTATCACGAGACCTTAAGGCGGATGCCATAAAATGTCATTTTCTGTCTTTTTTGGACATTAATAGATCTTGTGCCACTAAGTATTGGGTGGTAAGAACTACTGATCAAGTACATGTCGAAGAAGAGATATTTTGATGCCAAATGTTTCCCCCGTTGCCATGGAAACATGCATATGAAGCCGATATGTTTAAAAAATGGTGAAAATGTCCTTTTTGGACTACTTTTTGGCAAATATCTGATTTGTTTATTGTCATAATACAGATGGAAATGAACATTTATATGTTTTAATGATTTAGCTGTAAATATTGACTACATTTATGTATGTATTTTTAGAAAAATTGCCCAAATTTAACTTTTTGGCCTCGCTCTAGCAAAATTGACCAAATTTGATGATTTTCAGGCATTTTTCAAGTCACGATTGTTTGAAAAAATAAAGACTCTATGTGTATATGTATCATTTTTCTAATTCAACAGACCCAAATGAAAGAGAAAAGTTCAAATATGTGATTGTATCAGGCTTTTCTTGGATGTAATGGGTGTTTGTTTTTGGGCCGAGAACTCGTTAATCAGATGTTGGCAACTGTCAGCAAAGCTTTTTGGTGGATACCATCAGAACGCTCAAACCGGGCAATTTTTTCCATATTAAACCATATATCATACACCATTTTGTTCGTAAAACATTTACGGACAAGAAAAATATTGAAAAGTAAGTTGTCGTGAAAATTGGTTTCGCCTTAAGGCGGATGCCATAAAATGTCATTTTCTGTCTTTTTTGGACATTAATAGATCTTGTGCCACTAAGTATTGGGTGGTAAGAACTACTGATCAAGTACATGTCGAAGAAGAGATATTTTGATGCCAAATGTTTCCCCCGTTGCCATGGAAACATGCATATGAAGCCGATATGTTTAAAAAATGGTGAAAATGTCCTTTTTGGACTACTTTTTGGCAAATATCTGATTTGTTTATTGTCATAATACAGATGGAAATGAACATTTATATGTTTTAATGATTTAGCTGTAAATATTGACTACATTTATGTATGTATTTTTAGAAAAATTGCCCAAATTTAACTTTTTGGCCTCGCTCTAGCAAAATTGACCAAATTTGATGATTTTCAGGCATTTTTCAAGTCACGATTGTTTGAAAAAATAAAGACTCTATGTGTATATGTATCATTTTTCTAATTCAACAGACCCAAATGAAAGAGAAAAGTTCAAATATGTGATTGTATCAGGCTTTTCTTGGATGTAATGGGTGTTTGTTTTTGGGCCGAGAACTCGTTAATCAGATGTTGGCAACTGTCAGCAAAGCTTTTTGGTGGATACCATCAGAACGCTCAAACCGGGCAATTTTTTCCATATTAAACCATATATCATACACCATTTTGTTCGTAAAACATTTACGGACAAGAAAAATATTGAAAAGTAAGTTGTCGTGAAAATTGGTTTCGCCTTAAGGCATCGTTCTACAGTTTTAAGGTTATCAACGGGGGCCAAAGAGTTCCCACTTTAGGGAGCAAGTGGAGGTCAGATAGTGTTTTACCCCAAACTTAAAGGTGATAAGGGCCATGAGGATAAGTCTTTCTGTTTTAATTAGCCCATATACTTGGCAGTCAGTCTTTAAAACTCATGTATCCCTACGCAGGGTGCAGAAGGTGGAGTGATCAATTTAAGAGAGGCTGTTCGGTCACTTCCGGGTCCAAGATAGCAATGTTTTCCATGTGTGAATTTCATGAGGTATTATTTCGATCGGCTGTAGCTCGTTTAAAACATGGTGAAGGTGTAGTATTTCAGTTATCTTTTGGTCAGGAATATGATTGTCAAGCTGTAAGTAGTAGTGTAATGTGCCAACAAATTCTCGTTTAAGTTTGACAGGCCGGACACGGTTGGCTGTTTAACATTGGAGTCAATGGGGAAAAAAACTGTATCACGAGACCTTAAGGCGGATGCCATAAAATGTCATTTTCTGTCTTTTTTGGATATTAATAGATCTTGTGCCACTAAGTATTGGGTGGTAAGAACTACTGATCAAGTACATGTCGAAGAAGAGATATTTTGATGCCAAATGTTTCCCCCGTTGCCATGGAAACATGCATATGAAGCCGATATGTTTAAAAAATGGTGAAAATGTCCTTTTTGGACTACTTTTTGGCAAATATCTGATTTGTTTATTGTCATAATACAGATGGAAATGAACATTTATATGTTTTAATGATTTAGCTGTAAATATTGACTACATTTATGTATGTATTTTTAGAAAAATTGCCCAAATTTAACTTTTTGGCCTCGCTCTAGCAAAATTGACCAAATTTGATGATTTTCAGGCATTTTTCAAGTCACGATTGTTTGAAAAAATAAAGACTCTATGTGTATATGTATCATTTTTCTAATTCAACAGACCCAAATGAAAGAGAAAAGTTCAAATATGTGATTGTATCAGGCTTTTCTTGGATGTAATGGGTGTTTGTTTTTGGGCCGAGAACTCGTTAATCAGATGTTGGCAACTGTCAGCAAAGCTTTTTGGTGGATACCATCAGAACGCTCAAACCGGGCAATTTTTTCCATATTAAACCATATATCATACACCATTTTGTTCGTAAAACATTTACGGACAAGAAAAATATTGAAAAGTAAGTTGTCGTGAAAATTGGTTTCGCCTTAAGGCATCGTTCTACAGTTTTAAGGTTATCAACGGGGGCCAAAGAGTTCCCACTTTAGGGAGCAAGTGGAGGTCAGATAGTGTTTTACCCCAAACTTAAAGGTGATAAGGGCCATGAGGATAAGTCTTTCTGTTTTAATTAGCCCATATACTTGGCAGTCAGTCTTTAAAACTCATGTATCCCTACGCAGGGTGCAGAAGGTGGAGTGATCAATTTAAGAGAGGCTGTTCGGTCACTTCCGGGTCCAAGATAGCAATGTTTTCCATGTGTGAATTTCATGAGGTATTATTTCGATCGGCTGTAGCTCGTTTAAAACATGGTGAAGGTGTAGTATTTCAGTTATCTTTTGGTCAGGAATATGATTGTCAAGCTGTAAGTAGTAGTGTAATGTGCCAACAAATTCTCGTTTAAGTTTGACAGGCCGGACACGGTTGGCTGTTTAACATTGGAGTCAATGGGGAAAAAAACTGTATCACGAGACCTTAAGGCGGATGCCATAAAATGTCATTTTCTGTCTTTTTTGGACATTAATAGATCTTGTGCCACTAAGTATTGGGTGGTAAGAACTACTGATCAAGTACATGTCGAAGAAGAGATATTTTGATGCCAAATGTTTCCCCCGTTGCCATGGAAACATGCATATGAAGCCGATATGTTTAAAAAATGGTGAAAATGTCCTTTTTGGACTACTTTTTGGCAAATATCTGATTTGTTTATTGTCATAATACAGATGGAAATGAACATTTATATGTTTTAATGATTTAGCTGTAAATATTGACTACATTTATGTATGTATTTTTAGAAAAATTGCCCAAATTTAACTTTTTGGCCTCGCTCTAGCAAAATTGACCAAATTTGATGATTTTCAGGCATTTTTCAAGTCACGATTGTTTGAAAAAATAAAGACTCTATGTGTATATGTATCATTTTTCTAATTCAACAGACCCAAATGAAAGAGAAAAGTTCAAATATGTGATTGTATCAGGCTTTTCTTGGATGTAATGGGTGTTTGTTTTTGGGCCGAGAACTCGTTAATCAGATGTTGGCAACTGTCAGCAAAGCTTTTTGGTGGATACCATCAGAACGCTCAAACCGGGCAATTTTTTCCATATTAAACCATATATCATACACCATTTTGTTCGTAAAACATTTACGGACAAGAAAAATATTGAAAAGTAAGTTGTCGTGAAAATTGGTTTCGCCTTAAGGCATCGTTCTACAGTTTTAAGGTTATCAACGGGGGCCAAAGAGTTCCCACTTTAGGGAGCAAGTGGAGGTCAGATAGTGTTTTACCCCAAACTTAAAGGTGATAAGGGCCATGAGGATAAGTCTTTCTGTTTTAATTAGCCCATATACTTGGCAGTCAGTCTTTAAAACTCATGTATCCCTACGCAGGGTGCAGAAGGTGGAGTGATCAATTTAAGAGAGGCTGTTCGGTCACTTCCGGGTCCAAGATAGCAATGTTTTCCATGTGTGAATTTCATGAGGTATTATTTCGATCGGCTGTAGCTCGTTTAAAACATGGTGAAGGTGTAGTATTTCAGTTATCTTTTGGTCAGGAATATGATTGTCAAGCTGTAAGTAGTAGTGTAATGTGCCAACAAATTCTCGTTTAAGTTTGACAGGCCGGACACGGTTGGCTGTTTAACATTGGAGTCAATGGGGAAAAAAACTGTATCACGAGACCTTAAGGCGGATGCCATAAAATGTCATTTTCTGTCTTTTTTGGACATTAATAGATCTTGTGCCACTAAGTATTGGGTGGTAAGAACTACTGATCAAGTACATGTCGAAGAAGAGATATTTTGATGCCAAATGTTTCCCCCGTTGCCATGGAAACATGCATATGAAGCCGATATGTTTAAAAAATGGTGAAAATGTCCTTTTTGGACTACTTTTTGGCAAATATCTGATTTGTTTATTGTCATAATACAGATGGAAATGAACATTTATATGTTTTAATGATTTAGCTGTAAATATTGACTACATTTATGTATGTATTTTTAGAAAAATTGCCCAAATTTAACTTTTTGGCCTCGCTCTAGCAAAATTGACCAAATTTGATGATTTTCAGGCATTTTTCAAGTCACGATTGTTTGAAAAAATAAAGACTCTATGTGTATATGTATCATTTTTCTAATTCAACAGACCCAAATGAAAGAGAAAAGTTCAAATATGTGATTGTATCAGGCTTTTCTTGGATGTAATGGGTGTTTGTTTTTGGGCCGAGAACTCGTTAATCAGATGTTGGCAACTGTCAGCAAAGCTTTTTGGTGGATACCATCAGAACGCTCAAACCGGGCAATTTTTTCCATATTAAACCATATATCATACACCATTTTGTTCGTAAAACATTTACGGACAAGAAAAATATTGAAAAGTAAGTTGTCGTGAAAATTGGTTTCGCCTTAAGGCATCGTTCTACAGTTTTAAGGTTATCAACGGGGGCCAAAGAGTTCCCACTTTAGGGAGCAAGTGGAGGTCAGATAGTGTTTTACCCCAAACTTAAAGGTGATAAGGGCCATGAGGATAAGTCTTTCTGTTTTAATTAGCCCATATACTTGGCAGTCAGTCTTTAAAACTCATGTATCCCTACGCAGGGTGCAGAAGGTGGAGTGATCAATTTAAGAGAGGCTGTTCGGTCACTTCCGGGTCCAAGATAGCAATGTTTTCCATGTGTGAATTTCATGAGGTATTATTTCGATCGGCTGTAGCTCGTTTAAAACATGGTGAAGGTGTAGTATTTCAGTTATCTTTTGGTCAGGAATATGATTGTCAAGCTGTAAGTAGTAGTGTAATGTGCCAACAAATTCTCGTTTAAGTTTGACAGGCCGGACACGGTTGGCTGTTTAACATTGGAGTCAATGGGGAAAAAAACTGTATCACGAGACCTTAAGGCGGATGCCATAAAATGTCATTTTCTGTCTTTTTTGGACATTAATAGATCTTGTGCCACTAAGTATTGGGTGGTAAGAACTACTGATCAAGTACATGTCGAAGAAGAGATATTTTGATGCCAAATGTTTCCCCCGTTGCCATGGAAACATGCATATGAAGCCGATATGTTTAAAAAATGGTGAAAATGTCCTTTTTGGACTACTTTTTGGCAAATATCTGATTTGTTTATTGTCATAATACAGATGGAAATGAACATTTATATGTTTTAATGATTTAGCTGTAAATATTGACTACATTTATGTATGTATTTTTAGAAAAATTGCCCAAATTTAACTTTTTGGCCTCGCTCTAGCAAAATTGACCAAATTTGATGATTTTCAGGCATTTTTCAAGTCACGATTGTTTGAAAAAATAAAGACTCTATGTGTATATGTATCATTTTTCTAATTCAACAGACCCAAATGAAAGAGAAAAGTTCAAATATGTGATTGTATCAGGCTTTTCTTGGATGTAATGGGTGTTTGTTTTTGGGCCGAGAACTTGTTAATCAGATGTTGGCAACTGTCAGCAAAGCTTTTTGGTGGATACCATCAGAACGCTCAAACCGGGCAATTTTTTCCATATTAAACCATATATCATACACCATTTTGTTCGTAAAACATTTACGGACAAGAAAAATATTGAAAAGTAAGTTGTCGTGAAAATTGGTTTCGCCTTAAGGCATCGTTCTACAGTTTTAAGGTTATCAACGGGGGCCAAAGAGTTCCCACTTTAGGGAGCAAGTGGAGGTCAGATAGTGTTTTACCCCAAACTTAAAGGTGATAAGGGCCATGAGGATAAGTCTTTCTGTTTTAATTAGCCCATATACTTGGCAGTCAGTCTTTAAAACTCATGTATCCCTACGCAGGGTGCAGAAGGTGGAGTGATCAATTTAAGAGAGGCTGTTCGGTCACTTCCGGGTCCAAGATAGCAATGTTTTCCATGTGTGAATTTCATGAGGTATTATTTCGATCGGCTGTAGCTCGTTTAAAACATGGTGAAGGTGTAGTATTTCAGTTATCTTTTGGTCAGGAATATGATTGTCAAGCTGTAAGTAGTAGTGTAATGTGCCAACAAATTCTCGTTTAAGTTTGACAGGCCGGACACGGTTGGCTGTTTAACATTGGAGTCAATGGGGAAAAAAACTGTATCACGAGACCTTAAGGCGGATGCCATAAAATGTCATTTTCTGTCTTTTTTGGACATTAATAGATCTTGTGCCACTAAGTATTGGGTGGTAAGAACTACTGATCAAGTACATGTCGAAGAAGAGATATTTTGATGCCAAATGTTTCCCCCGTTGCCATGGAAACATGCATATGAAGCCGATATGTTTAAAAAATGGTGAAAATGTCCTTTTTGGACTACTTTTTGGCAAATATCTGATTTGTTTATTGTCATAATACAGATGGAAATGAACATTTATATGTTTTAATGATTTAGCTGTAAATATTGACTACATTTATGTATGTATTTTTAGAAAAATTGCCCAAATTTAACTTTTTGGCCTCGCTCTAGCAAAATTGACCAAATTTGATGATTTTCAGGCATTTTTCAAGTCACGATTGTTTGAAAAAATAAAGACTCTATGTGTATATGTATCATTTTTCTAATTCAACAGACCCAAATGAAAGAGAAAAGTTCAAATATGTGATTGTATCAGGCTTTTCTTGGATGTAATGGGTGTTTGTTTTTGGGCCGAGAACTCGTTAATCAGATGTTGGCAACTGTCAGCAAAGCTTTTTGGTGGATACCATCAGAACCCTCAAACCGGGCAATTTTTTCCATATTAAACCATATATCATACACCATTTTGTTCGTAAAACATTTACGGACAAGAAAAATATTGAAAAGTAAGTTGTCGTGAAAATTGGTTTCGCCTTAAGGCATCGTTCTACAGTTTTAAGGTTATCAACGGGGGCCAAAGAGTTCCCACTTTAGGGAGCAAGTGGAGGTCAGATAGTGTTTTACCCCAAACTTAAAGGTGATAAGGGCCATGAGGATAAGTCTTTCTGTTTTAATTAGCCCATATACTTGGCAGTCAGTCTTTAAAACTCATGTATCCCTACGCAGGGTGCAGAAGGTGGAGTGATCAATTTAAGAGAGGCTGTTCGGTCACTTCCGGGTCCAAGATAGCAATGTTTTCCATGTGTGAATTTCATGAGGTATTATTTCGATCGGCTGTAGCTCGTTTAAAACATGGTGAAGGTGTAGTATTTCAGTTATCTTTTGGTCAGGAATATGATTGTCAAGCTGTAAGTAGTAGTGTAATGTGCCAACAAATTCTCGTTTAAGTTTGACAGGCCGGACACGGTTGGCTGTTTAACATTGGAGTCAATGGGGAAAAAAACTGTATCACGAGACCTTAAGGCGGATGCCATAAAATGTCATTTTCTGTCTTTTTTGGACATTAATAGATCTTGTGCCACTAAGTATTGGGTGGTAAGAACTACTGATCAAGTACATGTCGAAGAAGAGATATTTTGATGCCAAATGTTTCCCCCGTTGCCATGGAAACATGCATATGAAGCCGATATGTTTAAAAAATGGTGAAAATGTCCTTTTTGGACTACTTTTTGGCAAATATCTGATTTGTTTATTGTCATAATACAGATGGAAATGAACATTTATATGTTTTAATGATTTAGCTGTAAATATTGACTACATTTATGTATGTATTTTTAGAAAAATTGCCCAAATTTAACTTTTTGGCCTCGCTCTAGCAAAATTGACCAAATTTGATGATTTTCAGGCATTTTTCAAGTCACGATTGTTTGAAAAAATAAAGACTCTATGTGTATATGTATCATTTTTCTAATTCAACAGACCCAAATGAAAGAGAAAAGTTCAAATATGTGATTGTATCAGGCTTTTCTTGGATGTAATGGGTGTTTGTTTTTGGGCCGAGAACTCGTTAATCAGATGTTGGCAACTGTCAGCAAAGCTTTTTGGTGGATACCATCAGAACGCTCAAACCGGGCAATTTTTTCCATATTAAACCATATATCATACACCATTTTGTTCGTAAAACATTTACGGACAAGAAAAATATTGAAAAGTAAGTTGTCGTGAAAATTGGTTTCGCCTTAAGGCATCGTTCTACAGTTTTAAGGTTATCAACGGGGGCCAAAGAGTTCCCACTTTAGGGAGCAAGTGGAGGTCAGATAGTGTTTTACCCCAAACTTAAAGGTGATAAGGGCCATGAGGATAAGTCTTTCTGTTTTAATTAGCCCATATACTTGGCAGTCAGTCTTTAAAACTCATGTATCCCTACGCAGGGTGCAGAAGGTGGAGTGATCAATTTAAGAGAGGCTGTTCGGTCACTTCCGGGTCCAAGATAGCAATGTTTTCCATGTGTGAATTTCATGAGGTATTATTTCGATCGGCTGTAGCTCGTTTAAAACATGGTGAAGGTGTAGTATTTCAGTTATCTTTTGGTCAGGAATATGATTGTCAAGCTGTAAGTAGTAGTGTAATGTGCCAACAAATTCTCGTTTAAGTTTGACAGGCCGGACACGGTTGGCTGTTTAACATTGGAGTCAATGGGGAAAAAAACTGTATCACGAGACCTTAAGGCGGATGCCATAAAATGTCATTTTCTGTCTTTTTTGGACATTAATAGATCTTGTGCCACTAAGTATTGGGTGGTAAGAACTACTGATCAAGTACATGTCGAAGAAGAGATATTTTGATGCCAAATGTTTCCCCCGTTGCCATGGAAACATGCATATGAAGCCGATATGTTTAAAAAATGGTGAAAATGTCCTTTTTGGACTACTTTTTGGCAAATATCTGATTTGTTTATTGTCATAATACAGATGGAAATGAACATTTATATGTTTTAATGATTTAGCTGTAAATATTGACTACATTTATGTATGTATTTTTAGAAAAATTGCCCAAATTTAACTTTTTGGCCTCGCTCTAGCAAAATTGACCAAATTTGATGATTTTCAGGCATTTTTCAAGTCACGATTGTTTGAAAAAATAAAGACTCTATGTGTATATGTATCATTTTTCTAATTCAACAGACCCAAATGAAAGAGAAAAGTTCAAATATGTGATTGTATCAGGCTTTTCTTGGATGTAATGGGTGTTTGTTTTTGGGCCGAGAACTTGTTAATCAGATGTTGGCAACTGTCAGCAAAGCTTTTTGGTGGATACCATCAGAACGCTCAAACCGGGCAATTTTTTCCATATTAAACCATATATCATACACCATTTTGTTCGTAAAACATTTACGGACAAGAAAAATATTGAAAAGTAAGTTGTCGTGAAAATTGGTTTCGCCTTAAGGCATCGTTCTACAGTTTTAAGGTTATCAACGGGGGCCAAAGAGTTCCCACTTTAGGGAGCAAGTGGAGGTCAGATAGTGTTTTACCCCAAACTTAAAGGTGATAAGGGCCATGAGGATAAGTCTTTCTGTTTTAATTAGCCCATATACTTGGCAGTCAGTCTTTAAAACTCATGTATCCCTACGCAGGGTGCAGAAGGTGGAGTGATCAATTTAAGAGAGGCTGTTCGGTCACTTCCGGGTCCAAGATAGCAATGTTTTCCATGTGTGAATTTCATGAGGTATTATTTCGATCGGCTGTAGCTCGTTTAAAACATGGTGAAGGTGTAGTATTTCAGTTATCTTTTGGTCAGGAATATGATTGTCAAGCTGTAAGTAGTAGTGTAATGTGCCAACAAATTCTCGTTTAAGTTTGACAGGCCGGACACGGTTGGCTGTTTAACATTGGAGTCAATGGGGAAAAAAACTGTATCACGAGACCTTAAGGCGGATGCCATAAAATGTCATTTTCTGTCTTTTTTGGACATTAATAGATCTTGTGCCACTAAGTATTGGGTGGTAAGAACTACTGATCAAGTACATGTCGAAGAAGAGATATTTTGATGCCAAATGTTTCCCCCGTTGCCATGGAAACATGCATATGAAGCCGATATGTTTAAAAAATGGTGAAAATGTCCTTTTTGGACTACTTTTTGGCAAATATCTGATTTGTTTATTGTCATAATACAGATGGAAATGAACATTTATATGTTTTAATGATTTAGCTGTAAATATTGACTACATTTATGTATGTATTTTTAGAAAAATTGCCCAAATTTAACTTTTTGGCCTCGCTCTAGCAAAATTGACCAAATTTGATGATTTTCAGGCATTTTTCAAGTCACGATTGTTTGAAAAAATAAAGACTCTATGTGTATATGTATCATTTTTCTAATTCAACAGACCCAAATGAAAGAGAAAAGTTCAAATATGTGATTGTATCAGGCTTTTCTTGGATGTAATGGGTGTTTGTTTTTGGGCCGAGAACTCGTTAATCAGATGTTGGCAACTGTCAGCAAAGCTTTTTGGTGGATACCATCAGAACGCTCAAACCGGGCAATTTTTTCCATATTAAACCATATATCATACACCATTTTGTTCGTAAAACATTTACGGACAAGAAAAATATTGAAAAGTAAGTTGTCGTGAAAATTGGTTTCGCCTTAAGGCATCGTTCTACAGTTTTAAGGTTATCAACGGGGGCCAAAGAGTTCCCACTTTAGGGAGCAAGTGGAGGTCAGATAGTGTTTTACCCCAAACTTAAAGGTGATAAGGGCCATGAGGATAAGTCTTTCTGTTTTAATTAGCCCATATACTTGGCAGTCAGTCTTTAAAACTCATGTATCCCTACGCAGGGTGCAGAAGGTGGAGTGATCAATTTAAGAGAGGCTGTTCGGTCACTTCCGGGTCCAAGATAGCAATGTTTTCCATGTGTGAATTTCATGAGGTATTATTTCGATCGGCTGTAGCTCGTTTAAAACATGGTGAAGGTGTAGTATTTCAGTTATCTTTTGGTCAGGAATATGATTGTCAAGCTGTAAGTAGTAGTGTAATGTGCCAACAAATTCTCGTTTAAGTTTGACAGGCCGGACACGGTTGGCTGTTTAACATTGGAGTCAATGGGGAAAAAAACTGTATCACGAGACCTTAAGGCGGATGCCATAAAATGTCATTTTCTGTCTTTTTTGGACATTAATAGATCTTGTGCCACTAAGTATTGGGTGGTAAGAACTTCTGATCAAGTACATGTCGAAGAAGAGATATTTTGATGCCAAATGTTTCCCCCGTTGCCATGGAAACATGCATATGAAGCCGATATGTTTAAAAAATGGTGAAAATGTCCTTTTTGGACTACTTTTTGGCAAATATCTGATTTGTTTATTGTCATAATACAGATGGAAATGAACATTTATATGTTTTAATGATTTAGCTGTAAATATTGACTACATTTATGTATGTATTTTTAGAAAAATTGCCCAAATTTAACTTTTTGGCCTCGCTCTAGCAAAATTGACCAAATTTGATGATTTTCAGGCATTTTTCAAGTCACGATTGTTTGAAAAAATAAAGACTCTATGTGTATATGTATCATTTTTCTAATTCAACAGACCCAAATGAAAGAGAAAAGTTCAAATATGTGATTGTATCAGGCTTTTCTTGGATGTAATGGGTGTTTGTTTTTGGGCCGAGAACTCGTTAATCAGATGTTGGCAACTGTCAGCAAAGCTTTTTGGTGGATACCATCAGAACGCTCAAACCGGGCAATTTTTTCCATATTAAACCATATATCATACACCATTTTGTTCGTAAAACATTTACGGACAAGAAAAATATTGAAAAGTAAGTTGTCGTGAAAATTGGTTTCGCCTTAAGGCATCGTTCTACAGTTTTAAGGTTATCAACGGGGGCCAAAGAGTTCCCACTTTAGGGAGCAAGTGGAGGTCAGATAGTGTTTTACCCCAAACTTAAAGGTGATAAGGGCCATGAGGATAAGTCTTTCTGTTTTAATTAGCCCATATACTTGGCAGTCAGTCTTTAAAACTCATGTATCCCTACGCAGGGTGCAGAAGGTGGAGTGATCAATTTAAGAGAGGCTGTTCGGTCACTTCCGGGTCCAAGATAGCAATGTTTTCCATGTGTGAATTTCATGAGGTATTATTTCGATCGGCTGTAGCTCGTTTAAAACATGGTGAAGGTGTAGTATTTCAGTTATCTTTTGGTCAGGAATATGATTGTCAAGCTGTAAGTAGTAGTGTAATGTGCCAACAAATTCTCGTTTAAGTTTGACAGGCCGGACACGGTTGGCTGTTTAACATTGGAGTCAATGGGGAAAAAAACTGTATCACGAGACCTTAAGGCGGATGCCATAAAATGTCATTTTCTGTCTTTTTTGGACATTAATAGATCTTGTGCCACTAAGTATTGGGTGGTAAGAACTACTGATCAAGTACATGTCGAAGAAGAGATATTTTGATGCCAAATGTTTCCCCCGTTGCCATGGAAACATGCATATGAAGCCGATATGTTTAAAAAATGGTGAAAATGTCCTTTTTGGACTACTTTTTGGCAAATATCTGATTTGTTTATTGTCATAATACAGATGGAAATGAACATTTATATGTTTTAATGATTTAGCTGTAAATATTGACTACATTTATGTATGTATTTTTAGAAAAATTGCCCAAATTTAACTTTTTGGCCTCGCTCTAGCAAAATTGACCAAATTTGATGATTTTCAGGCATTTTTCAAGTCACGATTGTTTGAAAAAATAAAGACTCTATGTGTATATGTATCATTTTTCTAATTCAACAGACCCAAATGAAAGAGAAAAGTTCAAATATGTGATTGTATCAGGCTTTTCTTGGATGTAATGGGTGTTTGTTTTTGGGCCGAGAACTCGTTAATCAGATGTTGGCAACTGTCAGCAAAGCTTTTTGGTGGATACCATCAGAACGCTCAAACCGGGCAATTTTTTCCATATTAAACCATATATCATACACCATTTTGTTCGTAAAACATTTACGGACAAGAAAAATATTGAAAAGTAAGTTGTCGTGAAAATTGGTTTCGCCTTAAGGCATCGTTCTACAGTTTTAAGGTTATCAACGGGGGCCAAAGAGTTCCCACTTTAGGGAGCAAGTGGAGGTCAGATAGTGTTTTACCCCAAACTTAAAGGTGATAAGGGCCATGAGGATAAGTCTTTCTGTTTTAATTAGCCCATATACTTGGCAGTCAGTCTTTAAAACTCATGTATCCCTACGCAGGGTGCAGAAGGTGGAGTGATCAATTTAAGAGAGGCTGTTCAGTCACTTCCGGGTCCAAGATAGCAATGTTTTCCATGTGTGAATTTCATGAGGTATTATTTCGATCGGCTGTAGCTCGTTTAAAACATGGTGAAGGTGTAGTATTTCAGTTATCTTTTGGTCAGGAATATGATTGTCAAGCTGTAAGTAGTAGTGTAATGTGCCAACAAATTCTCGTTTAAGTTTGACAGGCCGGACACGGTTGGCTGTTTAACATTGGAGTCAATGGGGAAAAAAACTGTATCACGAGACCTTAAGGCGGATGCCATAAAATGTCATTTTCTGTCTTTTTTGGACATTAATAGATCTTGTGCCACTAAGTATTGGGTGGTAAGAACTACTGATCAAGTACATGTCGAAGAAGAGATATTTTGATGCCAAATGTTTCCCCCGTTGCCATGGAAACATGCATATGAAGCCGATATGTTTAAAAAATGGTGAAAATGTCCTTTTTGGACTACTTTTTGGCAAATATCTGATTTGTTTATTGTCATAATACAGATGGAAATGAACATTTATATGTTTTAATGATTTAGCTGTAAATATTGACTACATTTATGTATGTATTTTTAGAAAAATTGCCCAAATTTAACTTTTTGGCCTCGCTCTAGCAAAATTGACCAAATTTGATGATTTTCAGGCATTTTTCAAGTCACGATTGTTTGAAAAAATAAAGACTCTATGTGTATATGTATCATTTTTCTAATTCAACAGACCCAAATGAAAGAGAAAAGTTCAAATATGTGATTGTATCAGGCTTTTCTTGGATGTAATGGGTGTTTGTTTTTGGGCCGAGAACTCGTTAATCAGATGTTGGCAACTGTCAGCAAAGCTTTTTGGTGGATACCATCAGAACGCTCAAACCGGGCAATTTTTTCCATATTAAACCATATATCATACACCATTTTGTTCGTAAAACATTTACGGACAAGAAAAATATTGAAAAGTAAGTTGTCGTGAAAATTGGTTTCGCCTTAAGGCATCGTTCTACAGTTTTAAGGTTATCAACGGGGGCCAAAGAGTTCCCACTTTAGGGAGCAAGTGGAGGTCAGATAGTGTTTTACCCCAAACTTAAAGGTGATAAGGGCCATGAGGATAAGTCTTTCTGTTTTAATTAGCCCATATACTTGGCAGTCAGTCTTTAAAACTCATGTATCCCTACGCAGGGTGCAGAAGGTGGAGTGATCAATTTAAGAGAGGCTGTTCGGTCACTTCCGGGTCCAAGATAGCAATGTTTTCCATGTGTGAATTTCATGAGGTATTATTTCGATCGGCTGTAGCTCGTTTAAAACATGGTGAAGGTGTAGTATTTCAGTTATCTTTTGGTCAGGAATATGATTGTCAAGCTGTAAGTAGTAGTGTAATGTGCCAACAAATTCTCGTTTAAGTTTGACAGGCCGGACACGGTTGGCTGTTTAACATTGGAGTCAATGGGGAAAAAAACTGTATCACGAGACCTAAGGTTAAGTCACGGTTGGAATGACAGGCGTCAAGCCTCGATCCCATCAATATTCAAAGAGTTAGTGAACGCATCAGATCTGCATCCAAATATGCACTCGGGAAGATAGACAAATACCCTATCCTAAAATACCATATGTATGTATAAAATTGTCGTCGCAGCTATAACGCTGGTTAACATTAAGATATTCGTCAATTATTAAGTTATTGCCTGTACATGCTCAACATGATATGTATGGCATCGAGAAAGCCCGCAACGCCATCTGGCTTTGCATTGCGGTGAAACCTGCGAGCATCGGCTGGAACTATGATGAAATTCAGTGTAGCATTGCACCCAACCTTACTGCGTGTAGAACAGTTTTCTGTAGATAAAGTTGCTGTGGCGGGATTCGGACCCCGGACCTCTTGATCCGAAGCCGAACGCGCTAACCACTGCGCTATCCCGCCCTTACTAGTGATGATGAGTTAATTGCCATACTCATCTATGTGACCAGCTTTTGCCAAAGTATTTGTATGCTCTTCGTATAACTAATTTGTATATGTAAATGTGCCTGTACATATCCCACAAAAAGTAAAAAATAAAAAAACAAATAATAAAAATTATATTTTATTGTCTGTTTAGGAATTTATTCAACATAAGCTAAAACAGAGCTGAAAACGTATGAAGTATGTATAATAATAATAATACTCAACAGAGGTAATTAGTATTTGAAGTACTAATGAAGCATTCTCTAAACTGTTTCCAGTTATTCTAGAAGCTGGTGTTATTATCATGGGAAGCATAAGGATCTATGCCGAAATGTTGCTACTCAGTAATACAGAATTTGTATATCAATAGAAACTTGGGATAAAAGCTTATCTAAGTTTTGAAAACTGTCGGGCAGAGGGAAGAAAGTAGGCCATGTTCCGAATGTAAGTAATGAGATGGGTGATGAAATGAGGTCACATTCCGAATGTAAGTAATCCGATGGGTGAAGAAAGGATTCCGAATGTTGGTAATGAGACGGGTTAAGAAAGGGGGTCATGTTCCCAATGTAAGTAATGTAATGGGTGAAGAAAAGAGGTCACATTCCGAATGTAAGTAATGAGATGGGTGAAGAAAGGAGGTCATGTTCCCAATGTAAGTAATGTAATGGGTGAAGAAAAGAGGTCACATTCCGAATGTAAGTAATGAGATGGGTGAAGAAAGGAGGTCATGTTCCCAATGTAAGTAATGTAATGGGTGAAGAAAAGAGGTCACATTCCGAATGTAAGTAATGAGATGGGTGAAGAAAAGAGGTCACATTCCGAATGTAAGTAATGAGATGGGTGAAGAAAAGAGGTCACATTCCGAATGTAAGTAATGAGATGGGTGAAGAAAGGAGGTCATGTTCCCAATGTAAGTAATGTAATGGGTGAAGAAAAGAGGTCACATTCCGAATGTAAGTAATGAGATGGGTGAAGAAAAGAGGTCACATTCCGAATGTAAGTAATGAGATGGGTGAAGAAAAGAGGTCCTATATCACATATGTAAGTAATGATATGGATTAAGATAATTTAAACAAATTTATTTGCTGATCATGTGAGGCCAATCCTTAATGGAAAAGGTCACAATCTGCGTTCAATCGACGAAATAATCATTGTAGGACGGTAAAACAAATCTTCACCATCCCCTTTGCACATTTAAAATGTTACAAGACTCTGGTTAGTGTTCCTTAAATTAATTCGACTATATTCTCTATATAAGTCACCATGCTATAAACATATCAAGACGAAAGCCTTTCTCGTTCTTAATTTACAAGCATACCTCTCGATCGTGAAATGAATCTAAGAAAGACACACCACACTGCAATGTATTATACTCACATTTAATCAACGCTCTTGTTTACACTTTACACACCTCTTTTAAATATAAAACCTATATTGGACTAGCATTTGTCATTCCATCACGATGAAATGTTTCTAGTTAACACATATAGTTACTATATAACCATCTGACCATTTCTGTCTGACCATTAAGCAACTAATCGTTTTTTCAATATCGATGATATTTGACCTTGGACAAATAGAGCCACTGGCCCTGTAGCTCGTCAGGCTTTATATAGGCTACATTCACTAGTTAAAAATGTCAACTTCTAGGTGAGAGGAAGCACTTTAAATGGAGAAGATGAAATAAGTTTTAAGGTCCTTACCCCTCTGAATATCTTGAGGCCAGAGATAAAATCCCCTACAAATAAAGACACAATTGAAGATTTAATTCATCACTGTTGTTTATTACCTCCCTTTGAAGAGTCATAAAATCTCAAGATGAAAATAGCTTTTCAGGTTATGACTTCTGTGACCTATATTTGGGGTCACAGGGTCACAAAATCTACAATTTAGAATCCCCATTGGCCAAGGAGTCCGTACACAACTTTTCAGCTCTCTAGACCTTATGGAACTGGAGAAAAGGATGAAAATAGGTTTTTAACGAATGTGACCCCTGTGACCCTATTTGGGGTCATGGGGTCACTAATTTTTACAATTTAGAATCCCCATTGTCCAAGAAGTATGTACACAAAACTTCAGCTCCCTAAACCAAGTAGTTCTGCAGAAGAAGACGAAAATGCGAAAAGTTTACTGACGGATTGACGGACGGATGGACAGATGCCGGACACCATGCCATGCCATGCCATAAGCCCATCTGGCCTGAAAGGCCAGATGAGCTAATACAAAATAAATGGTTGCCACGTTTAATGTACCTTGTGATGAGCTTTATATCTAAACTCATTTCTTCAAACATGTTATGGTCTATCAATAGAGGTTATCATGAGAGTGTGTTTTGGGATGGTCAATATCCTGCATTAGGAATAAACATTGTATTTTGCGAGCCTTGGCGAGCTAAATACATTGTGTTTATTCCTAATGCAGGATATTTACCATCCCAAAACACACGAGCATGATAACTTCTTTATCATACAATGTCATTCTTCATTCATTTTGCGCAAAACAGCATGACAACATTAATTTCAAAGTTGAACTTTACTGTAACTACGCGTATTGATATATGCAAATGAACTGCGTGCTATTCTCACAGTAAAAGGACACAAAATAAGGCCTCCTAAATTATGCTTTCAGTGAAAATAATTGTTATTTTTGGTATTATCTTAATTTTCAATGTTTTAATAAGTTTTAAAATACGTTTTTCAAATGAAAAATAGTTAACGTGAGGACAGCGAATTCGAACTCGCGTCCTTTCGTGTAATCATGAGTGTAGGGGAGTCCATCGTGAAGGAGCGCGAGTTGCTTCCCTTCCGCCCGGTTGCAAATGGCGACTCACACATCACACGGAGAGCTAAACTGAACGTTAGGCAGCGAATTCTAAAATCCCCTTTACAAAAGTCACATTATGGAACAGTGAAGATTGGCGTTCGATAAATGCATAGGCCTATGTGACACAAACTGCCTTTGTTACCTGTGAGTATTTATAAAGTGTTTACTCCGTAGTACTCTAGTTTTCAACTTGCGATGAACATGTTTTGGCACTGCTTGACCATAATATTTTTTCCCGTAATATGCATTGCACTATGTTTGTTTTGTCATAATTAGTGTAGATCTATATGAAATGAAGTATGTATATTTACATGAAGCTATTACGCTATTACAACTGTTACGGTTATTACAGGCGTTCGAAATGTTAATGTTTGTGACGTCATTTTCAAAAGAAGTTCCGTCACTTGACCTCCGTAATTTGCATCTTTATCCGTATATGACCCCAACGGATACCGAAAATATCCGTTGCCTTTATTCTGCCGAGAACACCAACCATTGTATGATAAAAACAGTTATCCCCACCGAGAAAAAACTGTTTCTGTATAAAATGAATCTCACGTAAACAGAAATGCTCAGAACTGCATGATCAGATACAAGTGTAAAACATTTCTCTTGTTTTATACTTTTGTTTTACCTTTTAAATTTTCCATCACAATACATACATAACAGTACACCACTGATCACAATGTAAATGATTAGGCCTAACAGTTCAATACAAGCAATAAGCATAGGTTTTTTCCACAAAAAGCAGTCAAGAAATGAGATGGGACGAACCCAAAGCAGTGAATGTATATAACTTGTATGGGACCAACAGTCATAAAGCAATTAAAAATATGGATTGGACCAACAAATTGCTGTTAATAAGGTGTTTGGGACAAATGTTTACAAAAAGGTGTCAATTAAATAGGTGGGACAATAATAACAAAAAGCTGTCAATAACAGAAAAGGAACATTCACAAAAAGCTGTCAATAACCAGTATCGGACTGTTAATCCAATAATGGGACCAGCCTGTGAAAATAGCTGTCAATAATTTTCATTCTGGAAAAGAAGAACATTTTAAGATACTTTTTACCCTAAGCTTATTTTGAGTCACGGGGTTATCAACAATATATAATCTCTGTTGGCTCAAGCGCCTTACACAACATTTAGCTGCCAAGCGCTTTTCGTCTTGATTCTTAGGCCATTAATTGGGGTCACAGGGTCACCAAATCTACAATTTATAATCCCGTTTGAGCAAGGAGTATGTATACAACATCTCTGTTTTCTGGGCCTTTTCATTTTGGATTAAAAGACAAAAGTAGGTGTTTAGGTTGTGGCCCCTGTGTTCTTGAGACCCTTATTTAGGCCCAAGAATACCAAATGTTCAATTTATAATGCCCTTTGGCTGAGGAGTCTGTATGCAACTTTAGCTGTTTAGACGTTTTCGTTATGGAAAAAAGGCATGAATAGATTTTTAGGTCGTGGCCCTTGTAACCCTTACATGGGATTCACCAAATCTACAAAGTATAATCTCCATTGACTGAGGAGTTTCTTCAGCTATCTCAGCTCTAGGACTTTTCGTTCGTGGAAAAAAGGCAAAAAAGGGGTTTTAAGTAGACGCTCTTGTGACCCTTATTTAGGGCCGCAAAGTCACCAGATCTGTAAAGCATAATCCCTATTGGCTGAAAAGTATGTTCACAATATTCAGCCTTCTAGGATTTTCGTTCAGGAGAAGAAGTTGAAAAAAAGGTTTCTTCATCATGACCCCTGATGTAATTATTTGGGGCAACAACATTTCAGATTTCTACGACTTTTCATGTCTGAGTAGACAAAAATTGTTGTTCAGATCATAACCCCTGAAGCCATTATTTGGGGTCACCACATACACAATTTATAACCCCCATTGGCCAAGGAGTATGTACCCAATATTTCAGTTGTTTCAACCTTTCGTTCTAGAGCATACGATGAAACAACATTTTAGGTCATGGCCTATAAGGCCCATATTTTGATTCACAGGTTCACCAAAGCTACACATTATAATTTCAATTGACCAAAGAATCTGCACACAACATTTCAGAGAATGAAGTTGAACATAGCTTTTAGGTCGTGGCCATAACTTGGGTCAAATCTATGAATTATGATATCCATTTGGGGCCTTATGGTCACCAAACCTACAATTTAGAATCCTCATTGTCTGGAGAGCGTTTTACAACATTTCAGCCTTCTGTGGTTTTTTCTTCTGGTGAAGACAACATAATTTCTCAACAGACCCTAGGCATTATACCTTGCCATTGGGGCCTTTCATGTTAGATGATTTAAGAATCAATCAATGAAAATGATTGAACCAACCATAACAAAAGGGCGTCGACGAAAGGGATGGGGACAATCTTTACAAAATGCTCTTAATAAAAGTGATGGGACCAACCTTACAACGAGCTGTCAATAATAGGGTCAGGGTTAATGTCTCCGAAAAGATGTCAATAAATGGGGTGGGATCCAGAAAAGATGCAAAGACTAGCTGAAACTATTGACAAATTAATTCATAAGTTTGTTCTGAGTCAAAGATTTCAAGCGTAGCAATTTTTATTAACATTACATAAGTAATTTCACACAAATGATACTATAAACATGATCATGTGCTCATCCGTTTATAAATACAGATTCTTATACGTAACTTGGCATACTGATGGGTAAATCCGGATGTTTAAATCACTAATATTCCAATATCCAACTCTACAGTGGGGGAAATGCTTCCATTATGGAAACGAGTCCTGTCATCCAGTATGGACTTCCCCGGGTGCTGTTGTGGTCAGACAGTCGACAGTTGGGATCCTCAAGTAAACTGTAGCTGAACGCCTGACAGACTGCACGTGTGGTGCACATCAGACCGCAGTGTATGTAACTCCTTGCAGACCGCTCCACGCTTGAATGCTTAACTTGGACCAGGGGGCGTCGATCATACATGCATTCTGAAACAATTGCCTTACAAAATATGTGTTCACACAGATTAACCCCATATGGCTTTGGAAGTATTACGTTTTTAGATTGTTATAACAAAAAGTAATTTTATTCTAGATCATCTTAGACAGAGCATACATGTAGTTGGTTCATTGAAATCAAACGAGCCTCAAATAAGATGAAGTCTTCGTTGGAACGATGTAGTCATGTGAGAAGCGTCAAGTCTTGTTCTCGACAATATTCAAAGAGTTAATGAACACATCAGATCTGCATCCAAATATATGCACTCGGAAAGACAGACAAATATACCCAAGCCTTCAGCATAACTAATGATCATTCATAACTAATTCTACCTCGTCACAGTCTGTCACTCCGTAGTCACATGCAACTTCGAATTCAACTCAGCTGTTTGCTTGAGGTACTGATGAAAGTATTTCACAACACACAGTCGCCGGTGTGGCGCATACGCTTTGATCACAATAGGATCGTGGTGAAATCCTGGACTTCATTGTTTTATCAAGTCATTAACAAAACTACTTACTGATTGACTGATTACCTTACAGTATAAATCCAATGCAACCACAATCTTACATATTTGTCCTCAAAGTAGAGCCAAAAGTAAGTACTGAGTCTTGGTGTAAGTTTCTCACCTTGAGTTACAGTTTTCGACTGGCTGAAAATCCAGGCATCAAAGCTTTTGTTTGGATAACCCCCTTTACTTAGTGCTTGACCAGCGAGTGTTCTCCTATGAAAGGCCATTAGGTCAGGAAATAATTGCATGGGCTACTCCAACTTCCCACGGCAAGGTGAAAATGTATCGAGATCTCTCCATTTTTTACTTTACCCAGCCAGAAGTGGTGGAACGAATCAGCGACACCTATTGTGATCACGAGTTACGTCCCTTACCATCTGCTAACATACAGCCAATGAAATCGCCGTCTACATTCGGAACCAATTCAAAATAAGCGACGATCGACACAGTCACAGAGGCAATACAACTGTCTTCTGATTGGCTTATCCGATTCGCCCTCTACAAAACTCTAAATATCAATGATGCCCTTTGATTATATTTAGTATTTTCAGTATATCGAATATTTCCTGGGGTGAGATAAAAACAACCTGAGTCTCGAATATGAATTTAAGCCATACTGTATTTGTTCGAATACAACCCCAGCTTTATATATAAAACCCTGGGGTAAGGGGGTGCTGAACGAAAAACATCCCTGGTTTTGACATAGGGTTTATCGGTTGATACTGTTCTTTACGGCTGCATTGATTTTCGGAGCAATCATGTTTTCACATTTTGTGGGTTTAAGGATAAGTATCCCAGCGGCTGTTGATCTTTGACACTGCCATCCATATTTGCTTCCTTGCTTCATCATAATTGTCGTTACTGAAATCGTCCAAGATGGCAGCAAACAACTGGCCATTTGACTGGGAGCTTGCATCTCCCGTGTTTCATTCAGCCAACTTCACTCTGTGACTTCACATCATCGGACAATGCCTGACTCGCCAATGCCAGAATCGCTCAACTCCATGATAGCATTATTAAGCGTGTGTCATTGTATGAAATCACCATCTTCGGTTTGCTGCGCTCAGCTGTCACTTACTGACTGTCTACGTTCATCGACAACCTTCCTGAATCTGAACTGCAGTTGGTGGCATGGTACCTGCATATTGTCTGAGTTGTTTGTTATTGGCCATAAAACCTTTAATGTCAGGTAAACTTGAGAAATATGAAAGTGGTCAGCAGACGACAGCAAAACTAGTGTCAGTCGATTTAAAAAAAAAAATGGTTCTGAAAAACTACAGTCTGTGATATCTGAGCTATCACCGTCGGACAGTATCATATTTCATTAGCTCAAACATGGTCTAACCATACATAAAACATAAGAATATTATCAAAACATCAAAAGAATATACTAGTCTCCACTACGGAGACAATAAACCCGAATAGGCAAAGGCAGCTGCTGCACTGTGACAGTGGTTTCTAACTTGGAGGAGAGGTGTCAACGAACCCGTATTCGTCGATGGCAAATGACATAGTGATGAGATCGAGGCTTGATGCTCCTCACTTAACTACGGAGTGAAACATGACGATGTACAACAGTATTAAATAGATGATATACAGAACGAACTTCCAATCATTTTAGATTATAAGGCCTAATTAAGATGATAAATTAGTTTGTCTTAATGCATGGATCATTATACCTTTATTAACTTTCGGTTTCGTTGCTATGGTTTCTTTTCTTACAAGTGTAGGTGTATTAGCCGATACACATACACTTTTAATGATATATCTATACTTTTTTTCTGATATACCTACACGTTTTCTGATACACCTACACTTTTCACATATACCTACACTTTTTTACAAGTGAAAAATCAATGAGAATCAATTTTCTAAATCTCCAAATCTAAATGATAATTTATAAAATGTCAATTTATATATGGACATATAATACATTTACAAATGTTTTATTTGAAACCTGGGATCGAACCTGTGTCATGTTGCTTTCTGGGCCGAACGAACTAATCATTAAACCACCAGGCCAGTTTAAAAAATTCATGACCAAATGAATAAGGTTCTTATAATGCGTGAATATCACAAAAGTATGTATTTCTTTTTATATATGAATGTTATTTCATCTTGGGAGCAAACTGTCTTAACATACCACAACTTGCTTCTGTTTTCTCCAAATTTTGACCATATTGAAATTAGCCATGCAGTTTCACCTGTTAGCTGTACATTTCAGCGAGATGCACGTGCGTCTGCGTTGACAATATCGTCATTGGGCCATATCAATTAGATTTCGAGCTACGAACATTGGTTGTGCGTTTCTTACACAAGCTTGTTTACAGCTGTATGTATTGAGAAATATGAAATAGTATCCGTTTACACTCGACCGTAATTAAGTGGGGTATAAGATCGATATACACATACTTTTCCTCGTGTATCGTATGATACCCTACAGTTTTCCCCATGGAGCTTTACTCGGCTGCGCCTTATAAGGGTCCCACGGGGAAAACTGTACAAGGTATCATTGGATACACTCGGAAAGGTATGGGTATATCTCTCACTGGTCTGGTGTCCAGCTGGCGTCCGTTGACAATACATTGGATGTATTCTCTATGCACCCAAATGCAGAAAGTGTGTTCATTTGATCCTGACCATTTTGATAGACATTTCTGAATTTCGTATTAAGGCTCGTAAACTTAGATATATGTAAATTTCACTTAAAATCCTGTTTCCTGTAATGATATGTAAACATAAAAAGAACCATGAATCCTAATACCTAAAAAGACCTTATTGTATGGACCCTTCGTTCAGTCTGTATGCCAGTTTCTTGATTTCCAACATCACATATGTATGTAGAAATTGATTGTTATATAGCCAATAGTGTTATATACTGGAAAAAACGGTCTGTTAAGGGAGTCTGAGCTATCGCAGTATCGGCACCATGCAATGTTATAACATATTATGTAATAACAATGAAACATTTCTTAAATATCAATATCCCCAATGGGCCAATTATAAAACATGTTATTTTATTCAGTGAAAATACAGATTTTATTTTAACCCATAAATGTTTTCCGTTGCGTTTCCATGGAAACGGAGAAATATAAAAATACAAAGAAGTTGAAAATACCCATTATATGTCCATTAACTTATGCCTTAAAGTTTTTTCAGTTCTCCTGCAGAAAAAGATTTCGGGACAGAAGAACAGACGACAGATATTAGTTGGTTGAGGGACATGATGATGATTTGTTTAACTCCATACTACTTACCTGTTTTAACCCCTTCCGCAGATATCTCTCTGATAATAAGGGCTGTTCGTTTGTCCTTCCATACCCTGACATACCTCACATTCCGGGACCCCTTGCAGGTGATCGTGGCAACCCGCATTCCTTTAAGGGGAAACACCCCACATTGAGTCACATGCCTTTTGTCGTTAGAAACACCGATGGATGCCCCCTCCAGATATTTTGCTGCAAGCAAAATGTAGAAGGAACATAAACAGGTACGAACTTAAGTTCACCCAGTTTTAGTTCACAAGGAGATCATTATACTTGAATGAGAATAAATGTTGTATGGCATCAAGTTGTGGCGACATGATCCATGAGTAACACTAAATAGCAGTTGACTGGACTGCAGTAAGGCTGGAATTACACTAGAACCGATTTTCTGTGCGTTGCGTCGTGCGTTCCGTCAGAAAAAACACGAGCAGAACATTTTCAATGTGTGCTATACACTACATGCGAATTCAGCATGCGTTGCGATCCGATGCGAATAAAATAGGAAGGCCTGCTATTTTTTACGCATCGCAAATGATTTCGCATGAGGAATTCCCTGATGACGTTACTTAAATGAAGAATTTCCCAACCACGTGGAGCGACAGGTTAGTTTGTTTTCTTTAATATCTATAGAATATTCTTGATTACACATGTAGAATTGATTTAATGCATGTTGAGATATCAATTTGGTATGTTTCTGCATCAAGTTGTTCAATTCAAACACTTTTTAACGATTCATTTCAGTCAAGGACTAGAGCTGAATCCATCATACACTGAAAATATGACACGAAATATAATATGAATTAGGTGATGTATAGGTTAAGTGTAAGAGAAACCTTAACGCAAAACGTCAATCGCAGATGAAACGCACCTAGTGTATTGCAAAAAACGGACGTGGCAAAGCATGCGTAAAAAAATCGGTCGTTGTTTAATTCCAGCCTTAAGAAAATAGTACGTTTTTGAGTAAACGTCATTATTTATACTCACCGTTGATAACTCACCGTAACCAATTGAGGTCCTCTCAATTAATCACTCGTCCAGATATAACACTGACAAATAAGGAGGCTCTTACGTCTGTATTGAGGTGGCTTACCCTTGTGACGTCATTTCTTCCTCCTAGAGCCTGGACGCTGGCGACTGTAGGGCGGCTCAAACCCGCTAGATGCAACTAACCAAACCTGCAAGGAGGGACGGCTAGAGCGCTCAACAACCTTAATGTTACAAAGGCTCCCACCCCTGTGGGGTCGGACCAGCAGACCGTAAGGGTCGCCAACTAAGTAACAAAAAACATGACAACCAAAGTGAGAGTGCGAAGTGAAGTATATTAAAGAGCCATCACGGATGTTAGTGTTTCAAATTTTGGGAAAATATACTTATAACGTCATTCGCCAGAGATATCTTTTATCTACAACATGGCAAATGTTAAATAATTTTCATATCACGACAATGTATTGCAATTTGGTTTCAAAGAGAAGTATCACTTCGACTAGCGCGCGCTACGGGTATCTGACGTATATAAACAGAGTCCCCTTTTTTGCGTAATACGTACTACACAAACAGCAAGGCTTCCGAAGCGTGAAGGGTCGTCTCTAGCGCAAGTCGCCATAACAACCCATATGCTGCACGTGCTTCACGTGTCTCTCTTGCAAAGTACCCTTGTCACACATTACTGAATGTGACGATTGCTTTACAAACTATGTTTCTAAATGTCCTGAGAATATACAAATTATTTCCTGTTTTATGTTCTTTTTATTGAGATAAGACCACCAAATTATGACAAAGTTTTACTCTCATTAATTATAAAATTCAAGTAAAATACCTAGTTGGGTAAAACAATTATTCCAATATCTGTAGCAAATACATAATTAAATGAAATGGTAAATAAATAACCATCAAAAAATTATATATTTCGATTTCTTTCATTGCTCATATTTTTTGTTATTCTTTCGTGTCTTTGTTTACTGTGTGTGAGCTAGACCATAATGCTTTGCGCTTGAAAATAATAGACTTGATCTATATTTAGACTGGAAAACACCTTTACTAATTAATGCAATTTCTCGGCTTATTTTAAGTTGGAAAAATTAGGGAAAAATTAAGTATATTTATTTCACGGAGATGGATTTTTGGAAAAATTTTGATATTTTCATCAACATCCGTGATGGCTCTTTAAAGCGCACTCAAGGAGAAAAGGGTTAATCCCTTAACGTGACAAAGGGAACCCCCTGGACACTGCAAGGAGGACCCTGACCATTTCGCTATGGCCGACAAATGCTCAACCGCATCTGGCAATGGTTTGTTTGAAGACACGTCTGCTGTCAAAGGAATAATCGAAGGTCTGGAGGGGTCGATAAAATCCGTGGAAGCGTGAGAACACAGCAGAAGCATCGGAGGCTCCTGACGTGACCGGGGAGATCAGGGTCACGCGGCGTTTGGGCGTAGACGAAGTCCTAAGCGTCAGCAACACCTGAGGTGACAGCGAGCACAAGCGTGACTGCCTCCACATAAAGCGGACACCGACCTTGACCTACGGCCCAGCCTGGGGTCGACGAGCGAAAGGAGCGAACCTCGCCTTCCGACTTCTTTATGGCCGCGCGGTACGCCTTGTGCTGCCCCTCTGTCAGGGACTCTGTACAGCGGTCTTCCTCCATACACATTGTACGGCAAAGGTGACAGCAGGCATGAGGGTCGTAAAGGAATGACTTCCTCTTGCCGTAACGACCGCAAGACAAAGTCAAAAGTCAAGACACAACAGACCAGATGATGGTCCTGTTGAGAGACAAGTCAAAGCAAACGATGTCGTCAGCAAACGACGTCGGAACAGCGAAGTTCAATCAAATAAACCCTAAGTCTGAAGACATAGAGCAGCCACGACTGACGGAAGCTGAGTCGAAGTCAAAGCCAACCGTAAGTGTACACGCACCTATCCAACAGCTGACAATAACCTAATATAACACTCAACACCCGACGACTCAAGACGGCGTCATCTCGAGAAGGTGTCGTTTCAAAACAACGTCATTTCAAAACAAGCAAGGCGGAGGCCTAACACTGATTAGAAGGTGTCGTTTCGTTACAACGCAGCAGCAAGGCCTGACAAACAGAAGGCGTCGTGTCAATCACCTTTGGAGGAGGACGGAGATGGACAGACGACGGAGCGACTGAAGGCAAAAGAAAGGCAGTCTAGAAGACTCGTCAGGCCAATGACGCTACCAGCGGGTAGTGTCAGCCCAGATTGAAATAGACATGCGACTTGGTCCCCACAGCTGAGTGTGTTGACCTAGATTAGTTCACTGAACTCAAACACTGTAGATACAGCAAGAAAAATTCTCTCTAGACCCGAAAAAGGTAAAAGAGAGCTCAATACAAAAGGAATAACCTAACCAATCCGAATATATGATAATAACCCGGTCGAGGGTGACATTAATTATCGCCCAAAGTTATAAACTCTGAGAGCAGCATGGAACACGTCCATTCACCTCGGCGAAAAAGAAAGGAATGACATCACAAGGGTAAGCCACCTTGCGGGGACAGGGGTCGGGAGAGGTAACTCTCTTTATTTGTCAGTGTTATATCTGGACGAGTGATTACTTGAGAGGAACTCAATTGGCTAAGGTGAGTTATCAACCAGAGTATGTAAATAATAGCTGAACAGATCATATCTTATTTGAATAACATCAAGAACTATCAACCAACACAGTATATGCAAAACTTTTTTATAAAAAGAAGCAATGCCCTTAATGTTTCGCAAATTTCTCGAACCACCACAATTCACAATCACTGCAACAACCCCTATCCCCGCCCCTGCTAAGCCACATTATTTGATTGTCATGATCACATATCTGCTACCTGAATATTCAACCAAATGAACATACTTTATGTCACTTTAGCAAATGTTTTGTTTAGGTCGGACTCACCCGATTTGAAGCCAATATTTGTCACTGTGATGCTGAAGACGGAGTATATGCCCAGGAGGTCAGCTTCCCAGAAGGGGTTATTCGTAGTACGTAGATTACAATATGTTCTTATCGTTCCATCATTGGCATTACTTGCCGGCGAACGTGTTTTTGTTGATCTTGTAGGCTTTCCAAGTAGTATATTATTTCCTTCAAAGGATATTGAGAACATTTGAGTCTAATTTAACATCACCTAGTGAGTGTTGTAAATATCATTATTCACTATTTATAGAACCTTGTAAGGAATTTTATCAAAAGTAAACAAAGATATAGTCACAAGCCATGATACAAGGATTCAGCGCACTATTGATAATTAATACATCTTTCAAAGGTTATTGTGCATCTCTTTTTATGTAGTTTCTAACATGTCTAACAAGTCTCTAACATGTCTGTTCAAATAGTATAATTTTTAAGAAAATAAAAATGACGGCTAAACCACATGACTAAATCCTCTACACAAAATCGGTGGAATAATAATAATAATAAAGTGCCAATAACAATCAGGATTCAGCCAAATGGCTGAATCCTTAATTAATTAATATAACATGCATGGTCGAGCATTGTCATGGTGGAATTGCAGACCTTGACCATATGTTGTCATGAATAAAATAAGTTCGGGGACAAGCACCTGATCACGATAACCTGCAGCTGTAAGGTTCCCATGGATAATCAGTAGTCATGAATGGCCAATACCACAAAAAGCACCCGAAACCATGACACCTCCAACTCAAAATATGTCTACCTCCTGCACACACCACGGCGTCGTCTCCACATCTTCATAAATCTGGACTAATCACTATAAAAACTCGATTCCAGCTTTTCCTTATTCTATCAGAAGGGCAAAGCAAACGTTGACATCGATGAAATGGCGTACATCAGCCTTATTCCTCGATACTGTCGTCGAGCATGCAGATTATCAGCTCGAAGCCAGACTAAAAAAACTCAATTCCAGTCTCTCTGATTACATCAGAGGTGTCGTCGAGCCGAAAACAAAAGCATTGTTCCTCGATTGAGTTGTCGAGCTGGGGGGGGTAGACAGAAGCTGGTTTCAGATGGTTTGTGACGACTGTGGACCTCTAAAGAACACCCTGGTACCTGTAGCCCTCAAAACGGTCACAGAGGTGCTGAGAATAATTTGACGATCATCTGCCTGTGCCGTTATGCGTAAATGTCCAGGTCTTTTGCGATCATCAACGGTGCCAGCTTGTTGTAGTCGAGTTTGTAAGTCATAAACAGTGTCAAGACTGCATCATATTGTCCTTGCAACGGCAGTAATTAACGTTCCTGCCTAATGCACGCCAATGACGCGTTCATGCTGCACATTAGAGGCGTGTTCAGAACCGTGAGTATTTGAGAGTACCTTTCTGAACGACAACATGTTTGCGCTACTCGCGAATACACGCGGGACCACTTTGGAGCAGTCACGCCTCTGACGTGTGTTCAGTAGCCCGAGTTGCTTGGTGTGTACTCGCATACCCGCGAACGGCTCCTGAACGGAAACTGGGGCCGCGAGTACTTCCCAAGATGATCTAGAAAAGCATCATCATTTAGGAAAAACTAGGTGCTTAGCACAAAGCAATCGATCAAATTTTAATTGAGGCGGTAATTTAAGAAAGAAAAATAAGATAATCAAACTTTGTGACCCGCAACTCCATCTTGGATCGTGTATACTCGCTTGGCGAGACTGCTCAAAAGTGTTCAGGCGTGTATTCACGAGTACGCACATCTCATTTTCGATCAGGAGCTGGTACTCACGATACGCACTGCACTGGCTGTTCAGAATGGTGTGTTAAAATGTGTTTCCACTTTATACAGTTGAGGGGAACATGTGTAATCGAAATCCACGTGCAATGACAATATTATGTAACCAAACGCACAAGAAAAACATGTATTGTATTGTGGTATGCTTATTGTTCCTTTTGACTTAAATATATTATGGTGATTTTGTTTTCATGAGCCCCTACTGGCCCAGTTCAGGAACAATGCTTTCATACCTAACAATTGTTTATTCTCATTTCTCATTTCGCACGAATTTGGTTTCGATTTTGGTTAAAAACTAATCAAAATCCGGAGCAGGTACGATGTAGTCAGAAAGCAATACGATGTAACACGATGTAATACGACGTAACACACGACTACAATGTGAATGCAGTGCGAATGTCGGGTTGATCGTCGCATTGGCCTAACGTTATATAGTCTGTACGAATACAACACGATGACAGCATGATGGCAATATGACGTTGTATGAATAGTTCGACGAGTATACGATGAGAATACGAAGATGAGCCTGGTGAGACAAGCATCACGTGACATCCACATTATATAACTCTGTTGCTGTGACGGTTGGCTTCTCGTCGCGGACCGGGAAAGCTTAATTTCAAATGTTAGGAAGTACTAGAACAGCGTAATATAGACTTTGATTTAGTATGGCAGAGAAAGCATACATCTGATTACTGCTATGAAAACAAGAGATAGCCGAAATAAGTTAACCACACTTTTTCTCTTGTGACTCTGATTACTCCTTTATTCACCATGGAGAAGCATTTTAAAACATGTTATATTATATGGAAGTTGCAAGGTGCTACATATCAAAGTTACATACAACATTTTTGAAGTTTTTAAAATTTAAAAATGTTTTTCTCTAATTCAAAAAAGAAAAAGAAAAAATTTCGAACCCCTGAATCCCCACTACCCAATTACCACTCTGGATAAGCTTATGAGTTAATTATATAATTAGGATGACTATTAGGCAATGGCGCAAACATATAGTCAATAAAGTTGCTGAAACAAGTCTAGTGTGAGTTGCCATGACAGCAGGAAATCACGTGACCCTTTCAATTCACCGTTCCGCCTTCGGTTGCACCATCAGCGGATGTTCGAAAATCTTTTTGTGTTAAAAAACTTCCGAACCCGCGTGCGAATCTTCATTTTCGTGGTCAGCCCGTGTCTCAATCTTTCCCTTCGCACGACCATCGAGATGCAATCGTGTTACTTCTTTTCATTATCGTACTATCATCAAGCGTATAACCATCGTTCAGCATTACGATGCTATCACGATGGAATTTAAGTAAGATTATATTCCTTACACACACATACATATATATAATTTATATATACATATATGTATTTATATACGATACCTATATGAATACATTCCATGTTTAATATAATGCATGCTTATATACATGTACGTAATGAGTTTTTTTATAGTACAGAGTAATTTTCCAGATGCATGTATACCTTGGTAAATATAAGGTACTATATATTTCATACCCATTGTGATATATAGAGGTAGTGTTACATATATTACACAGGTTATAATATGTATTATTTAAATACCTATCTGTTGACTAGACCTACTATGCCTACCTCCTCTCTACGTATGCTATTTCAACCTTAACACAGACGAAACTTGAACAGTGGAGTAGGGGATGCGTAAAATCCCTATTCAAAGGCGGTAAGTCTGCATAGTCTCGTGACGTCACCACCGGAAACCTCACTCTCCTTTCAGTTGCAGGGCAAGACAGTCGTGTGTGTTTTTGCTCTGAGACTGGGTATTTTTAGTGCCTTTTTCGCTAAATTGCTGTCTACTTCTTATTATTTAAGAGGTAGTATCAACGGCTTAATCAAGTTCGTCGTTAAAGGTTGGTTAGACAACCTGTTTTATGTAGGTGTTGAGGTACAAGGGGCCTTGTTGACGTGTGCTAGGTGTGTGCTACCTGTCAGGTGGCTGCATGCTTTGCACGTACAATTCGTGTCTTTTGTTTTGTCTCGCCTTCGTCGGGTGACTGCTCGGTTCGCACGGCCTTGGTCGTACCTTCCGCCAATCCCTTTGTCTTCTAGATCAGGTGAATCATTATCTGCCGATAGCTCGTCGTCTGCTTCGGTTCGCTTCGCCAGTGACTCGCTTCACCAGTCATTCGCCTTAGGCTCGATTCTACTTGACTCGCATCGTCTCGCCAGTCATTCTCCTTGGGCTCGATTCGACTTGACTCACATCGTCTCGCAAGTAACTCGTTTCGCCAGTCATTCGCCTTAGGCTCGTTTCTACGTGATTCGTCTCGTCAGTGATTAGCTTCGTCAGTGTCTCGCCTCACCAGTGTCTTGCCTCGCCAGTCACTTGCTTTCGCCTGTCACTCACTAGTCACTCGCCTTCGTTTGACTCGCCTCTTCTCGCCTGTGATTAGCTTTGTCAGTGTCTCGCCTCGCCAGTGTCTCGCCTCGCCAGTGTCTCGCCTCGCCAGTGTCTCGCCTCGCCAGTCACTCGCTTTCGCCTGGCACTCGCTTGTCACTCGCTTTCATTTTTCGACTCGACTTGTTTGCCTCGTCTCGTCTGTGATTCGCTTCGTCAGTGTCTCGCTTCGCCATAATCACTCGCTTCGCCATACTCACTCACTTCGCCAGTCATTCGCTTCGCCAGTCATTCGCTTCGCCAGTCAATTGCCTGTCACTCGCCTTAGGCGTTCACCATTTTCTGGCCAGTAGTTGATATTGACTTCGCTCCATTCCGGTTCGGAGCCTCCGCCTTCAACACTCTCGATAGTCTCCCTCGTCGTGCCCTGCGTGTTACTCACTTAAGCGTCTCCTCGTCAACGGTTTTGTGAGTTTACACTCTTGGTGTTTTTGGAGTAATTAGCTATCGGAAGGGTTGTTTTCTTAGTGTCAGATCTTAGTTCTCACGCTACGCTACTTAGGTGTTTCGCATCAGTGATTCGCCTGTCATTCACCTCGTCTATATTACGCGTGCAAGTGACAAGTGACTCGCCTATCATTCACCTGCGTAAGTGACCCGACTGTCACTCACCTCGCCTAGGTTACGCGTGTTAGTGAGTCGCCTGTCACTCACCGGTTAACTGATTGAGTGTCACTCACCTGTCACTCACTTCATCAGCTTACTCGCGTAGTGGCTCGATGGTCTTGTCAGTGACTTGACTATCACTCGCGTCGTTACTTCACTATGTACTCTGCTTTTTGTACGAATTGCGGAGGTAGGAAGTCTGCTATCAAGGATCCGCACTTGCTGTGTAGGAAGTGCAAAGACTTATGTGAGGAGGATTATCGTTGCGACGAGTGTGCCCCTCTCTCCGCTTCAGACTTCCATGCGTATGTTACGGCCATTCGTAAGTCCGTCACCGATAGGTCTTCGGTTAAGAAGCGTTCAGCTACGTTGAGTCAATGTCGGGATGTGTCTCACATTCGTCACCCATCTCCAGAGGAGGCGGTAGACATTGTTCTCACTGAACGCTCGGATAAGTTTGACTGGGAGTCGCCGGTCTTATCCGAATCCGGTAGGGGTTCGAGAGATTCGCTCTCTCCCCCTTCGCGTTCGCGTTCGCGTTGTCGTCCTCAGGCTCGCGCTTCGTCTCCCCCTTCGCCAAAAGGGAGGAGGACAGGCATATGTCGCCTCTTAGGCTTAAGGTCAGCGGACCCTCCACTCCCAAGAGCAAGAAGAAGAAGAGCAAGAAAGCCAAGTTTGACAAGGTCAATCCGGAGCTCCTTCTTGCATCCGTTAAAGACATGGTGTCTTCATTGCTGGATACTCGGTTTGGTCCGCTGGCTTTACCTAATCGCACCATCCCCGCTACTACGTTAGGTCGTGAACCCAATGCGGGTGACTCCTCGCCAGACTAGGTTGAGCGTGACCTCCGCTTCGTTGACGTCTCTGACACTCCGTTCATCAGTATAGTGTCAGATGCGGAGGGTACGGGGTTGTCGGAGGATCCGCCGGTGGTGGACTCAGTAGCCATGTTGACGGAGGTGGCCACGTTCGCGGAGGTACAACTCAGGCAGGTCAGCGTGTCCTCGCTCGTCCGCAGCCAGGAAGGCTTCCTTTTGTCACGAAGGGGACATAGCTCCCACGCGTCTCGCTCTTCCGCCTCATAGGCTCCTGCTGGACGCCTCGGAGGATATGGAGCAGGTCATCTCGTCTGCGGTCCCTAACCGTCTGCTTCCGCCATTAGTGCTGTCAGATAAGAGCCGGCGTCAATTGCCTTTGTACCCGACTAAATTTCAACTCGTCCCGCCTGCTCTTGATCAGGGTTCGTCTCGTTTGATTTCCCCCGAACCGCCCCATCGCGTTACTGATGCGCAGCTTACGCATCTCGACAGAGAGGCTCGCACAGTGTTAGGGTTGGGCAACAACGTGGCGTTCACCTGTGAGGCGATGCTTGCCTGCGCCAAGCAGGCTGACACGGAGGCGGGTGACCCAGTGCTTTTCAAAGCATTCGGCAATGTGGCCGCGGACCTTGCGCAGATCATGCTATCAGCTTCGCGGATATCATCGGGGATTACACTACTGCGTAGAGATAATGTCTTACATCGTTCAGGTCTCAACCCCGATCAGGAATCCTTCCTCCAGCAGTCCCTGCCCACTCTGAATCTCTTTTTTGGGGTCGTATCCCCGAGGTTCTGAGAGCGCGGCAGGAGGCTCAACAGCAAGACCTCACCAATCGTCTGGTGAGTCAGAGGCAGACTACGCCTAAGCGTCCTCTGACTAATTTCCATCAGGGTCAAGGTCACGGCAGAGGCCAACTGACCCCCAAGAAAGCCAAGACGGACTTTCGGCGGGGAGGACGTGGCCGCGGATCCATGGGTCAGTCCCCCAAGTCCCCCCGTCCTTGCTCCGGGGGTGGTACCCCTCAGAAGGGGAAGCGGAGGAAGTGACTCTTGGTCACCCCCTCTGCTTCCTCCTCCACTCGTTACAGGATCCGAGGGCTCGGTGGGGGGTCGGCTTCAAACCTTTGTCAGCACCTGGGTGCAGTCAGGGTTAGACCCTTTCGATTGTCAGATTCTGGGTCAGGGATTCCGCATTCTCGTCTCATCCCCTCCGCCTCTTACCTGTGCTCCAAGGGAGCGTTCTTTGTCAAGGGACCGACTCCAACTAACCTTGGAACAGGTGGAGATCTTAATCTCCAAGGGGGCAGTGCAGGAGGTCCTGACCCCGCATCTAACTCCGGGGTTTTACTCCCCAGTGTTTGTCATACCCAAAAGTAATTCGAAAAAATGGGGGCTCATTCACGACTTGAAGGTATTCAACCACTCCTACCTCGTTCGGCAGCCATATTTTTGCCTCTTGATGCTTCCCTCTGTGATGCGATCTCTGGAGCGCTCAAACTGCATGGTGTCTCTCGATCTCCAGGTTGCGTACCTGCACGTTCCGATTCACTGTCGGGATCGCAGGTACCTCCGCTTCATTCTGGACGGGAGACACTTTCAGTGGAACGTCTTCCCGTTCAGGATCTCGTCCATCCCCTGGCTGTTCACACGTGTGACTCAGCCCATGGTCCAATTCTTGCACCAATGCGACATATAGTTTCTAATGTATTTGGACGATGGGCTCGCTCACGACCGTTCTCCTGTCGTTCTCCAGCCACAGCTCAGGTTCACAAAAGACCTGTTCCGTCGCCTAGGGTGGTTAGTGAACTTAGAGAAGTCGGACTTGGTTCCGGCGACTCGTCTGAAGTTCTTAGGGGCTATCCTAGACATTTAGCTGTTCCATGGGTTCGTCACGAGGGAGCGGATGGCTCCTTACGATACGATACGATACTGAGCTGTTGTTCCGGCTCTTTGAGCTGGTGGACGAGGTGGATCTGGACATTTGAGCAGTCCACATTCTAGGTGCCAAGAACGTCTTGGCGGACGCGCTGTCGCGACCAGATGCCCCTCCCCCGACGGAGTGGCAACTGAACCCGGTAGTCTTCAGGGGATTGTGTCTCCAGTTCGGCACCCGCTGATAGACCTATTCGCGACATGTCTCAATCACCAATTGCCAACCTATGTCTCTCCAGTACCAGACCTGCTAGCGATGGGCTTAGACGCGCTCTCGTTAGGGTGGGAGTGAATGGACGCCTATGCTTTTCCGCCGCCGGCCATCCTCTCCCAAGTGGTAGCCAAGATAGGGACAACTCGGGTTCTTCGAATTCTTCTGGTCGTCCCTTGGTGGCCAGCCCGACCGTGGTTCGTTCCTCTCCGAAGGCTCTGTAATCAGGAACAATTCGATCCGATTTGGCCACGGAGAGATCTGCTCCTCAGCACGCCAAGCGGAAGGTTACACGAGAACCCTCAGGTCTTCTGCCTTCACGCTTGGCTTGTATTAAGAGAGGGTTAAGGAGCAGTGGTTACTCGAGGTGCATCGCCAATGCCATAGGTACCTCTCATAGGAAGAACACTTGGAAACTCTATGATTTCCAGTTGCAGGCCTTCGCCTCCTTCTGTGCTCAGAGGGATTTCATCCCGGCAAAGGCCTCAGTTCCTCAGGTGGCCGAGTACTTAGTGTACCTACGCAACACCAGGCATCTTAAGGCGTCATCAATTAATACCAACATGTCTGCTATCCTCTCCGTTCTCAGGAAGAGGTCGCCAGGGTTGGATGTGTCGGTCCTCAAGGGTCTCGTTAAAACCTTCCACCTGAGTGGGACTTAGCAATTGTGCTCAACCATCTTCGCTCCGATACGTATGAACCGCTCTTTGACGTACCCCTCCTCCCTCTCACCATCAAGGTAATTTTTCAGGTGGCCATGGCCTCTGCAGCTCGGATTTCTGAGATCCATGCTTTGCAGCCGGACCTTCTACGTTTTGAGGTCAGGGAGGGGGGTCAGCCTTACTTGCTTTAGCTCCCGACTTTGTCTGCAAAAACAAGGCAGCTGATGAGGCTGGCCGTACCTTCTCTATTCCGGCTCTGGGTTCTGACTCAGGAGAGATGGATCTCTCTCTGTGTCCGGTTAGGGTTTTGAGGGTGTATGTGCTGCGTACCTGCAGGCTGAGGGATGGCAGGCGTCGTCTGTTCTGGCCTACTCGCCGAGGAGCACCAAATAGCTAGATAAGCGAGCGTTGGGGGTGTACCTGAGGTCGGCGGTCATTGATGCGTACAAGGCCGCTGACCTCCCTCCTCCTTCGCGTTCCAACCCGCATGACGTCATGGCGGGGTGTTTTTGGCGTTCCTCAGAGGTTTTCGCCAACCATTACCTACGAGATGTCTCCACAGCAGATCTCGAAGGCATCTCTAGGCTGGGTCCACAAGTGTTCGCTCAGACGAAGCTGGTCCCCCCAACCAGACCAAGAAGGGGTCAGTCCTCTTAGGAGCTTGTTCCCCGCAGGTCTTATGATGCTCATTGTAATAAACTTTGTTTGCATTGTTTGCTTTTTGTCTGTTGTTTTGTTCTTTAGCTTCGCTTTTAACACCCCCTCCCCGTTGGGGTCGGGGGCAGTGTTTTGATCAGAAGTTGAGTGGCTGGGTTGTCTCTTCGATCTGCTCAGCGGTAGAGATGGTATCTCCCGGGTTGGGCCTTGTCCTCACCACAGGATGGAAGACTCGTAGGTTAGCTTACACTCAGGGCTTGTTGCTGGTCTTGTCTCTACCACATATCTACTGACCCGCCTCCATGCAGTGGGATTCTAGGCATAGTAGGTCTAGTCAACAGATAGGTATTTAAATAATAGTACGTTTTTGATTAAACGTAATTATTTATACTTACCTTTGACTAGACCTACGCGCTAGGCCCGCCCATCTTCCCCGCTTGGTCTGTCTTGCCTTGTTGGGACTGTTCGGAGAGTGAGGTTTCCAGTTGTGACGTCACGAGACCATGCAGATTTACCGCCCTTGGATAGGGATTTTACGCATCCCCTACTCCACTGTTCAAGTTTCGTCTGTGTTAAGGTTGAAATAGCATACCTAGAGAGGAGGTAGGCATAGTAGGTCTAGTCAAAGGTAAGTATAAATAATTACGTTTAATCAAAAACGTACTAATATATATATCATTACATGTCTCATATTGACATAAACCTTTTGATGTAGTAAATGCCCTCGTAACCTAGTCAATACCACATGGTATAATCACCGTGTGCATTCTTGCAAGGTATGATCGCAGTTGCGTTGTCTTCTTATGACTTCGGTCATCTTCTTGTTACATTCGTATGGCCTTCGCGATGGACAGGCGAAGGCAAATACGATGATGATACGAATCATACGATGTCATCTCGGAAATCTTGGATCAGTCTACGAAAGTTACAAAGCGTATTTGAGCCAGCAAACCAGTTCCGGTCCTATGCCAGAATTCAAGATGGCGGACAGTGTCATACCTTCTTTATATGTTACATAGGTAGGTAGATGTTTATACGTAGGTGTATATTTAGGGTCTGGCGCCTGTCGTCGGTAACTAGGAAGTCGTCTGATACAGCCTCGTCACGTGACCCTACCAAACGACAGGGGAGATAATGCATAATACTTATGTCAGAAATACAGAGTATTAACGAATCCTGTTCAAAACACTGAGCGGCAAAGCAAACAAATCTTTTGAAATTTTTTTTTTTTTGGCTCGATACTATAGATAAGCAAGATAAGGAAAACCATTCATTACCTTTTATAGGTGATGCCTGTGCTCCCATTATAACTGCTATACACACAGAGATCCACATCATGGTGTGATCTGACTGAAATATCCAAATTATTACTGCTTTGCTGAAATTACCGTTATGAGTTGTCCACTTATAAGATAATAGTTGCGTTCGTAAAATGTCCGGGATTCATTGTTATTCAACGCCTAGCAACGGCGATGTATCAGTTGGCGGTGAGTCGCGCGAGCCAATTTATGGGTATTATGTCAATCAACATAAGGAAATTTTTCAAATCAACCAATCAGAATCAAGGATACACGTCCATGGCAACAGCACGTAATAACGTCAACACTAGTTAGTTACTAAAGAACGATCATTACAGCAAGGGCATTTATTGTAACATGGTTTCGGTGTTTCCTTGATTCTGATTGGTTGATTTCCCTATGTTGATTGACAATGAATACCCGCAAATTGGCATGGGCGACTCACCGTTAACTGATACATCATGTTTTCTAGATTCGACCTACTCTGTATGTTTCTCTTAATATTCGTCCCTTACTCAAATTTGGCAGGTGTCATTGTCATTTTCTTACTTGTGTTTACCAGTTTATCAGTTTCAAGTTTTAAACTAAATTTTTTCAACTGGATAAATTTCCATGGTATGACGTCATAATGACCAACCATATTTACGTCACAATTTTAGGGCCAGTGTCACCATGGTATAGGGCAAGTTTAATACTTTTATTTTTGGGGTCTCAGGATGTTTGTTGATGCCGTAGATACCTGTTTATCGCCATCTAAAATAATACAGTGAATATTGTAAGTGACAACAGCGATGAGTGACACTGTTCGAGGTTACCTGTAAATTGTTGTTAATGTATGTTGCGCTGGGTTTTCACATTTCACCCGCATTTTTCAGCGTTTAAAACCCCCGGCTAATAACAATAACGGACATTTTTACAAATTCAACTATTTATCTTATAATTAGTCACATTTTCAACATGTACACGAGTTCCTTTAAAGATCTGATGAAATGAATTTTTCTCAAGAATGACAGATGATTACCTCTACGTATATTGTACATCGGAATCAATTGAGCAGAAAATCGAGACAATATACACTTGCAATTGATAATTAAAACGATTTTAATTTGCCCATTTTAACACTAGCGCAATCAGTAGGGCGATTCATTTTGTAAATGCTCACTGAGGCGTGACTGTGATAAGCGACAGACTGGGCCGGCTAGACAACCACTCCGCCGCCTCTCGTTAATTAATTAATGATGATTATCACTGCCGCTAAATGAATTTATGAGGTGTATTACATCGCCAAAAAGTTTATGTAATAATTATGTAATTATCATCTGCGGAATTACCTAGATGGATATCTAAACATTCGATATATGGGAAATTTAAGTTGGTTTATTGAAGATTTCTTTGTGAAATTAACAACCAAAATGTTGCGAAATTACGTTGAATTATGACTATCGGCGAAAATCAGATTCCTCCTGATACGTCACAGAAGTCATCCCTTCAGTGGCCACACCCCCGCAGACTTTCATTCTGGTCGCCGGGGCTAAAAAAGGCGTTTTTTAAAAAGCCGTATATAAGTAATTTATGGACCGATTTCAGAAATTTAAAAATCGAGCAATTGTCAAATTGACATCCAATTTTAATGAATCCGATTTTGACCATATGTCATTTCATCTATCCTTTAATGTATTAATCAGAAGATTTGATAGTTTCTGGTCAGCAGTATTTTTTTTAAAAAAACAAGACTATGGGTCACACTGTACACATTGATATGCATGTCCATTACACGACTGTCAAGTGAATATAAAAATTACCTGTTGTATTATAATGTTGTCTTTCACGGTAAGATATTCATAAATGCATGATTACAATTAAGTGAAACTAATAATTACCTGTTGTATTATACTGTTGTCTTTCACAGTAAGATATTAATAAATGCATGTACAATTAAGTGAAACTAATAATTACCAGTTGTATTATACTGTTGTCTTTCACAATAAGATATTCATAAAGTCGAGAAATTCTTTGCTGGATGATATTTACCTAATACAGAGGAGTAAATTGTTAACACATAATTGGTAAGGAAAATTGGTTTTGGAATAATGGCTACAGAAATTACAGCTTGAAATAAACAGTTTAAATTTACATGTAATCGTGTTAGTTCTAGGCTAAATTCGTTGGAACTTGATCCATGCGGTAGGAATTGTTCATGTGTAAAACAATGCATACCTTTAGACAATTTCATAAACAAAACTATATCTAGATGTCTTAAAAGTGCTACCAAAGACCCACCAAACATCGAAGCAAGGCGGGCGTCAATCTCAGTATAAGCCTTGTAGAAGTTCAATTCTATTCTGGAGGCGATTAAAGTACCCAATTGGCGTTTTCTTTTTAAATTTTATAACTAAAGAAGAAACTTTACTTTCGATTTGTTAAACTTTCGGTACTTACGTGTCATTAATGTTGTGAAATGAAGGTTTCAATTGGTATCAACCAAATCAATATTTATACTCAGTAAATTGTATTTGACTTGCGCTGTCCCCACGTAACAAGTCTGTTTATTTGTGTAAGCCCGATGTAAAATGGAAGTCTTATTAGGGGTTAGTTAAATTTTCATGAAGTGCTCTTGTTTGACATTGATTAGTTCAGTTAGGGAAGCTATAGATAGGCTAATTATTTTGAAAAGAATGGAGGACAGTTTATTAAGAAAGACTTAAACTTTAACTGACAAATGAATTAATCAAGAAATTGCTTTTATTGGTTACCAATTTTGTGTTACGTATATTTACTATTTGCATTGATATACCACCGATTTTTTATTGACAACTGTTTTCTTTATTATTTCTAAAAAGAATGATACATTAGGGTGATTTCACAACGAGGCTCATTTGAAACTTTGAACTAAGAACAAATACTTGTTTCCATTAAAGTGTTTAGAATGAAAGTTTATATTCTATGATAAATGAATTATGAACGGGCATTTACTTATTTGAATTTTAAAAATCTACCTTGAGACACATAGAGAATCTCACCCAAGTGTCTTCTGATATCAAATATATCAACACGAGTTGATGAAAGTTACAAATATCCGAGGCTTGCCGAGGTTATTTTTACTTTTATCAACGAGTGTTGATATATTTGATATCAGAAGACACGAGGGTGAGATTCTATTTATCATCCAAAATCATTCTTATTACGTTTAAGTGAAAATAGTGTACATCTCTGAGCACATCTCTGCCATTTTACTTCCAGTGCAGTGAGGTCATAGCATTGTGAAGTCGTCATGTTTATGACGTCATAGCATTGTGACGTCATTACTCGATGATGTAAAAGCATTGTGATGTCATGTAGTTGACGGCGACAGGGCATTGTGCAAAATCTACTGCCAAAAAGATATCTCCTAGGAGATATCGCTTGATCTCACACAAGCGATATCTCCTGTGGAACACAGTTTTGGATGATAAATTGGATTAAAGCACGTGAAATGTCTCTAGCACCAAGGCTTAAACTTGATAAACCCGTTTTGTTTTATTTATTTTAATTGTATGTTATAGTGGTTGCAATACCATTAATATAGGTAAAAGAATTCATTACATTTTCATAAACATAGAATAGCGAATCAAGAAATAAGATGCAGTTACAAATCCTTTGTGTCACACAGTTGCTGAAGGGTAAACGGATCCTGATGGTTTGAGCCGACACTTTCCTCAAACTAGTCACCTGTGTTCCAGTGACGGTGGGGCGCGATAGCGCAGTGGGCTTTGGGCTTTGGATCAAGGGGTCCGGGGGTTCGAATTTCGCCAGGGGCACGGCAACTTTGTCTGCAGTAGAGAACTGTTTTACACGCAGTAAGGTTTGGTTGCAATGCTACACTGAATTTCAGGGTAGTATCACCTATGGTTCGCTAGTTACAGCCAATGCTCGCAGGTTTCACCGCAATACATTACCACATGGCGTTGCGGGCTTTCTCCCTGCAATAATACTAGCAGTCGTAATATAAGTGAAATACTCTTGAAAGCAGCGTTAAACCCCAACTCTCCTCACTTCACCAGTGACGGTTGGTATGGCCTGCTCATTTCGTGGGTGAGTGACCCGGATGTAGCTATCCTGAGCCGGTTTGGTGATCCTTGGTCTACCACTCCTGGGACGGTCTTCAGGTGCCTGTAATTGTATATGTCCAGTGAGTAAACTGAATCAAGTATCGAATTCAACCTAAAGACACATTAAAGGCGCTGTAGCACGTTATTTCGCTCAAATAAGTTGATGAAATGTATTTGAAAAATAATTTCACCAATAGTTAAACATCCTTTTCTCCTCGGAAAATAAAGTTTAAAATGAGTGTACATGTTGTGGTTAAGCCATGGGAATCGTTTTTGTAATTCAAAATAATAAATTGTGTTCACAATAAAATGGCCGCCATGCAATTTTTGCTTTATACGCAACATAGTTTTTACCACTACAGATAATTTGTTTGTGTAATAAGATGTTTTACCCTCTAAAGTTAATTTAAATGACATAAACTATCATTATAAATGGGAAATTTGAAAAAATAAATTTTGCAAAAAACGTGCTACAGCGCCTTTAAATTAATAATTAAATACCTGTTACATCGCACTTGACACATAATCTATTACTCTTCCTGTCAAGGATCTATACAAATATGATGTAAGCTGATAGATGTCATCTGAAACCTCAGTATTAAGTTGGGAACTATATCCCTTTTCACCGACTTCAACTTTGACCGACATATGAATTAATCAAGCAATTTCGTTTGACATTACTAATTTTGTGTAATGTATATTTACTTTCTGCATCAATATTTCACCGAGTGCGTTCTTTATCATTTCTAAAAAGAATGATACATTAGGGTGATTTCATACAGAATAACAGAGTTTGATTTTGCCAACTCTTAAGCATGTATTTACCTCACTAGCAAATCCAAAATTGGAAACTAAGTTTATAAAGAATCTAAAAAAAAAATTCTCCTTCATTTGGAAAGGCAAACCTAGAATTAAGCGATGTCTGATTACAAACACATATCAAGAAGGCGGTCTAAAAGTCCCGGCCATACTAGACACAATTAAATCTCAGAAAAGATCATGGATAAGAAGATTATGTGTACATAACTCTAAATTAAGTAACCTGGTATATATATATATACCTCACACCAAGGAAGTAAATTAAACCCTGTAGAAATGGGACCTTCGTACCTTAAAACACAATATATTCCCAAACTTATCAAGACGTATTTGATGCTTGGTCTGATTTACAAGAAAACTGTATATATGAAAACAACCTCAGCAGACGATATATATGGGCAAATGACAATATAATAATAGGGGAAAACCTATAATATACGATCATTATCTGCAATCCAATATCAAATTCATTAATGAATTTCTAAACGAGGACAGTACATTTTTACCCTATAACGACTTCGTGGGTCTATACGGTGTTAAGACAATTTTTCTTGAATATGCATCGTTGTTAGCTTCTCTAAAATCCTATTCAAAACAGGGTTCGGTCAATTTCAGTAAAGAGAAGATTTGCCTTTCATTCCTCCCAATTTGGAAATACTTTATAAAGCTAAAAGAGGAAGTAGTACTTTTACACAATAACGACACAACCCAAAAGCATCCTTACCAAAGTAAATGGAAAAAGGAATTGAATGCAGAGTTTGATTTAAATCAAGGGAAAATATACAAGCTCATACCGTTCAGATCAGCCTATAGCGCAAAACACAGATGGTTCCAATATCGTGTTCTCCATAGAATTGTTATTACAAGAGAAGATTTATACAAACTTTAAACTTATAGAATCGCCAGTGTGTACATTCTGTTATGTTGAAATAGAATAGCTCATTCGCTTACTATATGAATGCAGATTTGTAAAAAGCTAAGGTTGTGGCAGGATCTACGTTGGATAAAAAATGAAACAGACACCGAATTGAAATTAAATGCAGAAACAGTTATTCTTGGATTCAAAGAAAGAAGGAACGGTGAATTTCTGAATTTCCTCTATATTTCAACGAAAGAATACATTTACTCAAAAAATGGCAAATAGATTACCTATATACTCCAGCAGGTTTGAAACCGAAACTGCACTACAACTATCAACTATATAAATCAATGCAAATGCATATTCACAATGCAAATATGATTCCTTTGTAACATTTTGGTCATCTTGGCACATCTTATTCAATTAGATAATATTTGACTTGCTGTGTTTACTTCATCTATGCATATGAAAATGCTGTACCCATATCAAAAATAAAGTGATAAAGCGTGAGGGAAGCTGATTGGTGTCATCTGAAACCTCAGTATTACCGGGATTTATATCCCCTTTAAATGTGATCATCAATATTATAATACATTGTGATGGTAAAAACAACCAATTACAGGAACCACTCCAACCGGCCTTGAAGAAATTCCGAGTAACACAGAGCTGACAACACTTGATGAGCCCCTGCAAGTGACGGCAACTACAATAACAATGCCAACGTCATCGGTTTTTTCACATCATCCCACACAAGCCTGGGCAGCTCTGATTCAACCAGCCCATGGAGATGAAGAGTGGGGTAAAGGATATATAAACGAGTGGCGAAGTGATAATGGCCCGTCGTCAGCGTTGAGAGAGCCGTTATCAATTGCAGCGGCCCGCTCATTTCTGATAACATGGGGACGGTTTCATGATAATTTCATCCATGTTAACTATAAAGCTTGATAGACAGTGAATTTCACTGATAAAACTCTATTTCAATGCCGTATATAACACCTTCCCCAGGTTTGGTTGAAAATGTAAACATGAGGGAGAGGGAGAACCCGCGGGCCGAAGTTCCAAGGGTTCTCTCGACCCCGATTGTTTACATTTTCAACCAAAACCAAGGGAGAGTGTTATGTATTACCCATACGGGTGAGAAGACACAGGTGATTATTTTGTGGTATTTGCACATGTGCTTTCAAGTGATTCTCAACGTTGATTGGTTGGTTACCCGGAGAAAGAATGACTATGACGTCATAAAACAATGGTCTGACGCGACGAATTATCGTATGACATCACAATGTTACTGTGGCGACGGGTCCTTCACAGCGGCCGCCCGACATGAAAATGTCATAACCAAGCGTAATTTGGTCAATTTAATTGCATAATGGGTAATATATAGAATAACCAACTCGGTACGAGTGATTACGGGAAATATCCATGAGTCTAAATAATGTTCAGCCACGAGCTTTAGCGAGTGGCTCTGAACATTATTTAGACGAGTGGATATTTCCCGTAATCACTCGTACCGAGTTGGTTATTCTCTAAATGTGTCATATAAAGCGAAGGAAAGACGAAACATGTATCAAAATTGGTTATGAATATATTTCCTATGAAATGAAGTTGCCATGCTGATGAAATGTGATCCAGCAGTAATAACAACCTTCGACATCAGCAGCATCTCACCAAATGGAAAGGTCAGCCTAACCAGGAAGTTGCCCTCCTGTGACATAACCCCCATGAATCCCAGGGTATGTATACAATGTGATCGAGGCCAATATTTCCAACAACTCGAATGTACGTCAAAGGTACGAAGGTACTGCGTCGTCGATGACGACGATAAAGTTCATGTAACTGTAAACTGTGAAATGGAACTCTTCAGTGTGGGAGTTAGATATTTAGGTCTCGTGCGATGTTGAGATTTCAAACAACAAGATGGTTGACTATTCCATCGTATACCTTATTCAAAACTCTACTATGGGTGTTTAGGTATTGCTACAGCAGTCAGATCACTTGAACAATCTTCAAGCTGCCATTATAATATGAACACCTTAAAATGGCCGCTCAAAGGGAAATGGAGGGGAGGTGAGATGAGTTTGGGTTAAACTCCGCTTTCAAGAGTATTTCACTTATATCGCGACTGCTAGTAATATGGCAGGGAGAAAGCCACAGGGGCTTGTATTGCTGAAAACAAACATATTCTAGGTTCAATACTACGATACGATATACCCTATACTAATATATAAAGAAAGGGATGCAAATCGAATTTTACCCCCTGCCCAAACAAGTTCACATTTCAAAATGTTACCACACATTTTACACGTAATACATACTACAGAATTAAAGCACGGTGATTTCTTTTTCGATTACAATAAACATCAACAAAATCGGTGCAATATTTTTCAAATTATGACACTTGAAACACGATTCTTTACTCGTCAAACTTGAGTGGGCCAAAAATACATCGATAAAAATAGAGGAAAAAGTCGATATTCCATTCCTAGCGAAAGCAGACAGACAGTGTATTAGTATATGTGGCCCGGAAACCAATAGTACAATGTAAATAGATATAATACAGTTGCAGCGCTACCATATAGTAAGACAAAAATACAATGACAGTGTAGAAAACCAAGATATATGGATAGTCAACTTCTTTATTGCAATGAATGCGACGTTTCGGTGTAGATACTAACACCGTTATCAAGCAAGTGACATAACCCTCATCACTTGCTTGATAACGGTGTTAGTATCTACACCGAAACGTCGCATTCATTGCAATAAAGAAGTTGACTATCCATATATCTTGGTTTTCTTCATCTCTACAACTTCTAAAATGCCTCTCAAAGATGGAATGACAGTGTACATAAACAAAATATATGGTTAGTTATTGTAGACTTGCTCTGTTCCGATTTATATGATACAGTAATAGGGCTAATTTGTACAGTAGTTGTACGTCGTTCGTTGTTAATAAGGCAAAAACAATTCCTTTTGTTGGGTGCTTATATAAATAAAGAGGTAAATGGCTTACACATGAATATTGTGGACATTCCAACAGTACATGGTATTCATCCGATGTGAGGTTACAGTAGCTGCATGCGGTAATTTCATTATGTGGCTGTTTAGAAAATCGTACAGCTTTAACCTTAAAGTTATGTCCATTACACCTAAACATAGTTACAATTCTGCGTAGATGTATAGATGTTAAAGAAGATAAATACAATTCAGGTTTTATAAATGTTTTAAACTCAGCATAATAACTGATACTACTAACTGTTTCTGGATATTCTATCATGTGGTTGTCTTATCAATCTTAACCAGAATGATATTGCCCGACAACGAGCATTGATGAATAAAGGTAAACGTCCACATTCAGCCAGGATATTCTTATTAGAAGCTTTATATCCGGATTTTAAAATGAATTTACAAAATATAGTATTACTTTTTCCTTATTCTTGTCACTTTTAAAGGAGAATATTAGAGAAAAACTTTGTTTTAACATGTTTAACAGTATTGTTTAAGACAAAGTGTGTCAAAAAATTTATTAAAATGCGACATTTTATGCAGAAACGTTGATAAAACGTTTTCGGTGTGAGTCGTTTTTCCGGAAATCCCCGAGAGTTAATCAGGCTGGCAGCAGTCACGTGCTTTGATGTCAAAGATGCTCTCCCGCGCGCTGAGGCAGTGATTTTTCTACGTTCGTAGTGTTGTTATGGCTTTCTCGGATAGCGTTGATTTTCAACCATCTGACATAAATAACATCAGTCCTTATCAGTATGAACCTATTGTGAATCAACATTGAGTTGAACACCAGGAATCAAGTGAGGATGAGCTTTCAGAAGTAAACAGTGAGAGAGTTGGAAATACAGATTCGTACGTAGGGACTGGCAAACTCTAACGTTACAATTTCACAACAAGCAGTGGATTATGCCGTACATTAAATAGTTATTGTCTTCATGTAGATAAAATGAGTGTCAACAACCTTTATTTAGTTAATTAAAATATGTTACTACAAATTATACTGCTTTATTCGTATATATACTGTACCGCTGAAGTAACCAATTGCACAGGACAAAATGAACCATCTTGATTCTCGATTATTCAAATCATGTTTGCTTTAAAAAGGTCTTGATTTTAATAATTATTATTATTTAGATCTAACGTACAAACCACTGTTCAATCCTAATCAAGTAAGATAGACAGTAAGATCTACACATAGCTATGTGAGAGATTTGGTAGTCACGAAAACCGGACTAACACGATAATAAGGAACTCCGATATTAGAAGCCTGTAATAACGTAGTGTAAAGCCCTGTTTATACGGCGAACTTTGCAGTGCACATATGTGTGACCCACCTGGAAAAACGAGGGAAGATGTGAGTTTGGTTGATCAACTTTACTGTTTACTCAAAGAAACATGGCAGAAGACACTGCGTAATACAACATGACATAATACATGGATGTCCTTGGACATATGCGCAACGGATCAATTGTTTATAAAGTTTACATACTTGTAAACCCGGTTCCTTTAATAAAGGGCTATGGTAATACCAATATACAGTAGTGACAATGTGGCCTGGTTCAGCAACAGCTATTAATAGTCCAAACAGAATTTGGAAGAATATATATACATACACGACAAGAAGGAAATATTTACACTAGAAATATTTCTACAAGAGAAATTCCATTTTGCATTTAATTTATCAGTACTTTGCAGTAAAATGTTACTTTTGGTAAAAGGAAATATTTACTACAGAAATATTTCTACAAAATGAATTTAAGTTTACATTAATGAAGTTCATCATTAATTTACAAAAATGTTTGTTTTAATAAAAAAAGAAATATTTACAACAGAAATATTTCTACAAGAAAAATACTAGTTGACATGAAATTTGTCATTAATTTATAAAACTGTTGGTTTATTTAAATGTTAAGGAAAATATCGGAAATGGACTTTAAATTCTTAAGAGAATGATATAACAACTTTATATTTAGTCCAAATAATCATGAAATACCAAAATCTGAACTTGGAAATAACTTCCGAGGCTTCTAGCAAAAACGCCTTCATATTCATTCAAACACCGATTATCTCCCTTTGATACTAAAAATGTACAGTAGAAGTACTTTACAGAAGCTTCCTTGCCTAACTTATTCAGGTTCAGCAAAATATGTCAAAACTACAGTTACAATGTGAATAAATGATTTACACATGAGCGAAAAGTAATAATACAGTACAAAAATACATTTTCATGATGTATTAATACCATATTTACTCTAACAAGGATATTTTACTGAAAAGAGTCTATTTGCAAAGTGGCGGCAATTTCACCGCGAAACAGCGTTGTAGTAAAATGTCAAACTTTACCGTAAAAGAGCTTTATATTACAAAACCTAGATACATTTGTGTTCTTAGACATGTGGCATGAAATTGTACATAACAATGAATGTAACAAAGTCATAAATACCTGGAAAAACGAGGGAAGATGTGAGTTTGGTTGATCAACTTTACTGTTTACTCAAAGAAACATGGCAGAAGACACTCTCCAGCCAATCAGCGGTCTGGATTTCTATCCACGTAATTGTCCCAGAGTTACTCCCCTTAGACCGTTGACAAGAACGGTAGATGATAGAATAAATAATTATATTATTTATGTCTGCCATATTTATAAGGTACCAAACATGATCATATTCTTACACACTCCCCCACAAAAATAGATGTTATCCTAACATCAAAAGAGAAATAGAGGATAAAATTATTTAAACAGGTATCATGAGGTAATAATATCAACAATGTAAAAGGCAATAAAATCTCTTTCATTTAGATGAAAGTTACAAACTCCTTACATGAGTTTTCATAAAAAGCAACTGGAACTACAAATATTTACAGCTCTGGGCATCAACATTTACTTTGAGATGAAAAATGTTTTTGAAGTTACACTTCACTACTGATGAATCAGTGTTACATATGTTACAAAAGGGTGGCCAACCTTGAGTACCATAAACCTTGTCAAACAAAGGCAGTGTAAACTCCTAATAAAGTGTAAAACTTTACTCAAAGAGATAATGTTGTGGATCATGGGGTTACTACTACTTCGACTCAAACACGGAAGGATATCCTCTTAAATTACTATTCTCACATGACAACCTCTCCATGACCAAACAATTAATCAATACATTCCAGCTTTTCAAAGCAACAACAATGCATAAATTAACTTCTTCTCAAATGCAACTTCCAACGTTGTAATAATATACACACAAAAACGGAATCTCATAACCAATAATAAGCACTAACATCATCTCTTCCTTAAACATCAAAAAGGTCCATCACTGTCACATACTGGGTATTTTACCATTCATTCATCAAGAATGACTAACATGGTTTTCTTAGTTCCACCATGCTCCATCTTCAATAAGATAGTCACTACAGTCTTATTTCCACAGTCTTGCATATTACACCCTGATGGGGTACACTGATGGTACCAACAGTCTGTACATCACTGGTTGGGTGTTAAATGTGTATGGATACACATTTGCTGGATAAGTGCTCACATAGTTCATGAATGGATAGGGTCTCCACTCAGACTGGTTGCCTGGAGTGTCATAAGTGAGACGCGCTGGTGGTTGTCGCGACCTGTCAGATCGCTGGTAATCGGTGACATCACCTGGTGATTCAGTGTTCACCTCACCGTTTTCTCCCACAGTCTCAGAGGGGTTTTCATTCACTTCACTGTCACTCTCACTACCTGAGGTTCGGTCAGTCCTATGTGTCGGATTCATCTCTTCAGCAGCCAAATCGGAACTATCCGATTCATGATTATCGGAGGGGTGGACCAGCGGGTCCATATTGCCTACATAATCACAATCACTACTACTCTCATCATCCGAACTATCACCAACCTGCGCATCAACACACTGACGCTTTCTCTTTCTTCGCCGTTTAACACCATCATTTGGATTTGTGTTGTTGGGTTTGAATCGATCAACACTGACTGAATCTGGGAGAATCGCATCACATGGAAAGAGAAGGTTTCTGTGCAATACTCTAGATTTACCCTTTCCACCCTCAGGATGGATTTCATACACAGGACTATCTTCTCCCATCCCCTTCACCACATTATACACCTGATCCTCCCAATGTGATCTCAACTTTCCGGGACCACCACGTTCTTTTAGGTTTCGGACTAGCACTCGGTCACCAGGGGATAGTCTTGAGCTTTTTACCTTACGATCATAGTACTGTTTCTGTTTCTCGGACTGTTTAATTGCATACTTTGAGGCCAGTTCATAAGCTTCTTGCATGCAATTCTTCCACTTTTTGGAATACTCTTCTGCACTATGGTGTCTATCTTCAGGAAGGTTGAAGATCAAGTCCACTGGCAATCGTGGTGATCTACCATACATGAGGTAGAAAGGTGAATAACCCGTCGAGTCATTTTGAGTACAGTTGTACGCGTGCACCACCTGGTTAACATGTTCATGCCATCGCGATTTTGCTTCTTTTGGGAGAGTTCTGAGCATGCTGAGTAGTGTCCTGTTGAATCTTTCAACTTTTCCATTGCCTTGCGGATGATAACTGGTTGTCCGGCTATGTTGAACTCCACTGTACTTTTGCAGATTAGAAAACAGTTTGTTTTCAAATTCACCACCTTGATCATGATGTAATCTTCTTGGGAACCCAAACCTCATGATGAAATCATTAAAGATCTTCTCAGCTACAGTTTTTGCCTTCTTATTTCGTGTTGGGTAGGCTTGAGCAAATCGTGTAAAGTGGTCGACTATGACTAGAATATATTCGAAACCACCTACACTCTTCTCCAGATGTAGAAAATCAATTGAGACGAGATCAAAGGGTGCCGTAGAGATCACAGGTATCATCGGGGCTCGAGTTTGAGTGGTTGGGGCCTTGTCCTTGATGCAAGAACACTGTTTTGTCACATAGAATTCAATATCTTCTTTCATCTTAGGCCAAAAGAACCTTTCTCTTGCTAGTGCTAGTACTCTTTCTGCTCCAAGATGTCCCATATTGTTATGCAGTTCTTTCAAGACTAGTGGCTTGTACTTTAAGGGTAAAACAAGTTGGTATCTGGTTCTTTCACCATGTAAGAGGGATTTTCTAACCAACAGTCCATCTGAATTCACTTCTAACTTCTTGAATTCTTTGAAGAGTGGGCTTGCCTCCTTATGTACTCCATTTGTCTTTGGTCTCCTCTTCATCTGTCTGTAGCGCAAGACAGGTTTTATGATAGTGTCATCTTCTTGGGCTCTCCGAATTTCTTCAGTTGTAAGTTTCCCATGCAAAGTTGTCAAACCTGGTTCTGTATCAGACTCTGCAGCAATTTCACCTGTTACTGTTGCCATCCATGCTATCTGATTTGTCTCTATTGCTTCACCGCCCTGTACAATAGCAGCTTTGACCTCAGTTGAAATTGTTTCTGTACAATGTTGCATATACTTCTCAATATCCAAGGGCATTCTTGATAGACCATCTGCATCACTATTGTTGATACCAGGTTTGTACTTGATTTCAAAGTTGAAGTCTGCGAGTTCTGTCAACCATCGATGCCTTGTACTATCTAACTTCGCACTGGTCAAGATGTAAGTCAGTGGGTTATTGTCTGTGTAGACAGTGAACTTCGGAGTGTAATACAAGTAGTCTCTGAATTTTTCACTCACAGCCCATTTGAGAGCCAGGAATTCCAATTTCCCTGAGTGGAAATGGTAGTTCTGTTCTGATGGAGTAAGTGTCCTTGAACCATATCATATAACTTTAAGTTTCCCATCTTCTGCCTTTTGGTACAACACTGCACCAAGACCTTCTTGTGACGCATCAGTGTGGAGAATATAAGGTTTCTCAAAGTCTGGGTAGACCATGATTTGGGGCTGTAGTAACAAGTCTATTAGGTTTTCTAATGTTTCCTGATGGATAGTTGACCACTCAATCTTATGCGCAGAGTTGACTTGTGACCGGGGTTTTATTCTCTTCTTGTATTTCGGCTTCTCATCTGCTGGAGGTTTCTTCAGTAGGTCATAGAGAATCTTTGCCTTGCGAGAGAAGTCCTTGATGTATTTGCGGTAGAAGCTGATAAAGCCCAACATCTGTCGGAGATCGCCAACTGTCTGAATCTTCTTTGATTTTAAGGCTTCAACTGAATTGCGGTCTGCTGGGTCCATTTGATAACCATCTTCTGACACTAAATGGCCCAGGTACCTGACTTGTCGTTTGAACAATTCACATTTCTTGGGTTTCAGTTTTATTCCTTTGGCCTGTAGACACCGTAACACTTTGCGTAGATCCTGCAAGTGATCTTGGAAGGAAGTAGAGTACACCAGAACATCGTCTAGGTATGGGCAGCAACATTTATCTCTCAACTCTACCAATGTTTCCTCCATGAACCGCTGGAACTGTCCAGGAGCACCCTTCAGTCCAAACGGAATTCTATTCCACTCATAAAGACCCCATGGTGTGATGAAAGCTGTCAAGTGCTTACTTTCCTCCTTCATGAAACCTTGATGATAGGCCTTACCCTGATCGAGTAGAGAGAACCATGATTTCCCCTTTAAACCGTTCAGCATATCTTGAATCCTTGGAATCGGTTGTCTGTCAGAAAAACTTTTGTCATTAATCCGGCGATAGTCAATACGAAGTCTCAGAGTCCCATCTTTCTTTCTCACACAGACCATGGCACTTGAGTATGGAGATCGACTTTTTTTGATGAAGTTCTTTTGGACCAAGTCATGAATGTACTCTTTCACCTCTTTGTATAAGGGTAACGGGATGGAGATGTAGTTCTGTTGTACGGGATCTTGGTCTTTCAGTCTAATTTCCAAATTCAGATCTGTAGCAAGGCCTATGTCATCTTCATTTCGTGAGAATGCACCCGACTCCTCGAAGAGTACTTGCTTGATTTGGTCAACTTCTTCGACTGAGAGCTGGTTGTTGTCGAAACTTACTGGTGGATGCCAAAGTTGTGGCCCTGCATTCGAGACGTCTTTAGTTTGCGTGTTGTCCGAATCTTCAGTAACTGTCGATAGTGATACTTCCTGTTCTTCTGGCGCTAATCTGAATATTGACTTCACCATGTGTAGAGTTCCAAGGGTTGTCTTACTGTGGAGAGAGATGTCTTGGTTACTTGTGTTTGTGATGTACACACTGACAGATGATGTTGATCCTTTCCGCAGTTGAGCAATGCCGCCCATGATTTCGACACCTTCTGGAAGATCATCTGTCTCTTGGGGCTCAAAGATGGCTACAGTTCTCTCCCTTAGGTTAGTCCTGGTCATACATTTAACTTCTCTTGTCTGTCCCTTCGGAATCTTCACACCCTGTCTCCCTAGTGACACATGACCAATCTCATCAACTTTCTCTTTATTGATGAAGTTAACTAGCACTGTTAGTTTCTCAACACTGATGGTTTCCATTCCAGACTGTATGAGTTGAACTCTTGATGTAATTGTTGAATGACTGTCTTTAAGGTAGTGCTCGATGACGTTGTATCCAATAATTGGTCTGTCAATACCCCTTGAGGTGGTTACAAGAAAAGGAACACTCAAAACTTTGTCATCTTGTCCTTTGCCCAGGTGGAAGGATAATGGTACCCATCCATCGAATGGTATCACTAGGCCATCAGCAGCCTTAACCCTGAGATTTACATCTAACAGTTCAGAGATAGGTCTTAGTTCAACGTTAGGACAGTGTTTCTTTACCCACTGTCTAGGAAGAAGAGATACTTGGGCTCCTGTATCCCACAGAACTTCTGTTTGATTCCCTTCCAACATACAGGTCACAGTGCAGCTCTTTCCAACTAAATCGACCACTGTCTGTTGATCATTTGGTGAAAGCGATGATGTACCTAGTGTCAACACTCCAGTCTCAAGTTCATGGACAGCATTACAGAGTTTCTTGTGTACTTTCCAGTGGGCGTGCTGGCAACTTCTGTCGCAATAGTATGTACTCTGACACTTCTTGCACCTAAATTTCCCTTGCCTACCACACTGGACACATACTGGGGATGATGGTACTGTATCAGTGTTCCCGAAAACCCACCGGACATCGGACAATACAGATAATTATGACAGGTGACCGACAAAAAATGTGTTATTTTCGGACACTGTGACCGGCACCAGATGCAAGTCAATTATTTTAGAAAAAAATCTAATATAAGGCTACCAAAAATTAAGCACTTGAATATTTAGTCAAATTTAATTACAAAATAATATTCTAAATCTCTCTCACCATAACATGTTGACAAAACTGCCGATAAAACAGTCCATCAAACACTTACGTTAATGGGAGGCTACTCTTGGTCTGACTCTAAACTGGGTGATGTCTAGTATGTTTATTGTATAGCGCAAACGCACACTTATCAGTAACCAGTTTATCGGCATGAATTTGACAAATGACAGACGTCTGTGTTTTCTTTATTTTGACATCTGTCAATTTATTTTAGTGTTGATAACTTTGAAAATTATTATTTAAACATACAAAGATGGGAATTGTCAGTGAATATTTTGACAAAAGTCTCATAGGGACATAGATACAGACCATGTGCTTATTGTTAGACTGAAAAGCTCTAGAAATCTGTGAGTGTTTCTATTTTATGTTTTGTGTTCAGAAAACAAATAAATATTGAGATAGCAAATATTCAGATTGAAATTGCAGATAGAAGTCTATTATGAAGTTATGATTATACTTTTATGGGGTTCCCTTTATACCCTATAGTAGTGATTGAAACAGAATGGGTTTATTTAAATTTAGAATTTTCAAAATATTGTACATGATTGGATTTTAGATGAAAATGATATGAATTAAGTCTTGTTTCCCCACTTTTTTCATGGCACACATAACATTTCATTCTTATATTCTAAACATATAATGATTCACCATGATCATATTTGACTCAATATGTTTCAATATGTGATGAGGCTATTTGCCTCTGGTCATGAAAGGCCAAATGAATCAATGTGATTGCAAGCCTTGAAGTGAGCAGTACATACTGGTGTCCTGGTTCCTAATTAAAATGAATTTAACATTTACATTTTAAAATTTCAAAATGATTAGTTATTAAATTATACTGTTTAATGTGTGAAGTTTAATATATATGCCACCCTTATACCCGCTTTAATTGGTTCTTATTCATGCCGCAGTAATAAATTGACATTTTATAATGGTCAGACAATCTTTCCAATTGTCAGACAATCTTTCAAATTGTCAGACAGATCCTGGACAACTGCCTGACAGAATGTCAGGCAGGGAAAAAAAGTTTTCGGGAACACTGCTGTATGGATCAATGATTCCCCGCTATCATTGACCCTGTTCCGTTTCCCTGACGCTTCTTCTGTCTGCACCCAGCTTGAAAGTGTTCGGAGGAGCCACAGATAAAGCAATGGTCACACTTTTGTCCTGCTTCTCGACACTGGTTACAACCTCGACGATGCGTTTTGGTTTGCTGTAGTTCTCTCCTTAGAGCCTTGACCTCTGCTTTAAGTTCAAGCAAAGAAAATTGTTGCTCGCTCCCCTTGTCAATCTCCTTTTCTTCGGTGATGACAGCTCGTACCTTGGTGGTCTTTGACATTTTCTTCCTTCTCTCTTCATTCTCACTGACGATGGTATGTATTTTTGTTGTCAGTTCTTCATCCGAGGGGTTTTCAGTGATGATGTCTTTGACAACAAGGGCAATACTTTCGTCGCGGAGGCCTGTCTGTATGCTGCGTAGGGTCATTTGACGGACAAGACGCTGGTCATAGTTGAGGATTGAAGCTTCTTCTTCTGTGGCAAAAGACACCTTCTGACCAAGATCAAGAATTCTCCATACAAAGTCCAATACCTCTTCACGAACACCCTGGCATCCCTCTGTCAATTCCGCGTATAGCTCTGATGCAGATCGTTCCTTGTAATAGGTCCGTAATAATTTTCTGAGCGTTGGGAGTGTCAAGTTTGTTTTACCTTCAAGGTAATTTCTCAATTGTTGAGAAGGGTGAATTGCCTTCACAACGGCCCAGACAATTTCTTTTTCAGGGTATTTCTTTTCTCTGGCTACTTCGATCTGTCTGATGAGATTGACAAAGCTAATTCCTTCTGTGCCATGGATGATCCCAGTTACTTTCAGTTCTTTACTATTAATTGTTGGGGGTTGAGAAGGTTGAGAAGGTTGAGGTGTTGTAAGGGTTGGTCTTGTTATTACCCCTTTTAATGTTTCCTTTAGTAATGTCAAGCCGTCTTCTTTGTCCTGGCTGATAACATCCAGATACTTCTCAAAACCACGCAATAAGTTCAGCCTGCCCTTCCCCTTGGGATCCAGTGGAACGTTAAGTTTCTGGCAGATGTGAGTGAGCTGATCTTCTTGAAGTGGGTAGATTAATGCCTTAATCTCATAGAACAGGTTCCAAACTTCCTCGTCAGTCTGGGTGGCCATCTTGTTCACGTCGCCCTTGATCCTTTAACTTCTGATCCTGGCACGCTCGCCAAAATATGTGACCCACCTGGAAAAACGAGGGAAGATGTGAGTTTGGTTGATCAACTTTACTGTTTACTCAAAGAAACATGGCAGAAGACACTGCGTAATACAACATGACATAATACATGGATGTCCTTGGACATATGCGCAACGGATCAATTGTTTATAAAGTTTACATACTTGTAAACCGGGTTCCTTTAATAAAGGGCTATGGTAATACCAATATACAGTAGTGACAATGTGGCCTGGTTCAGCAACAGCTATTAATAGTCCAAACAGAATTTGGAAGAATATATATACATACACGACAAGAAGGAAATATTTACACTAGAAATATTTCTACAAGAGAAATTCCATTTTGCATTTAATTTATCAGTACTTTGCAGTAAAATGTTACTTTTGGTAAAAGGAAATATTTACTACAGAAATATTTCTACAAAATGAATTTAAGTTTACATTAATGAAGTTCATCATTAATTTACAAAAATGTTTGTTTTAATAAAAAAAGAAATATTTACAACAGAAATATTTCTACAAGAAAAATACTAGTTGACATGAAATTTGTCATTAATTTATAAAACTGTTGGTTTATTTAAATGTTAAGGAAAATATCGGAAATGGACTTTAAATTCTTAAGAGAATGATATAACAACTTTATATTTAGTCCAAATAATCATGAAATACCAAAATCTGAACTTGGAAATAACTTCCGAGGCTTCTAGCAAAAACGCCTTCATATTCATTCAAACACCGATTATCTCCCTTTGATACTAAAAATGTACAGTAGAAGTACTTTACAGAAGCTTCCTTGCCTAACTTATTCAGGTTCAGCAAAATATGTCAAAACTACAGTTACAATGTGAATAAATGATTTACACATGAGCGAAAAGTAATAATACAGTACAAAAATACATTTTCATGATGTATTAATACCATATTTACTCTAACAAGGATATTTTACTGAAAAGAGTCTATTTGCAAAGTGGCGGCAATTTCACCGCGAAACAGCGTTGTAGTAAAATGTCAAACTTTACCGTAAAAGAGCTTTATATTACAAAACCTAGATACATTTGTGTTCTTAGACATGTGGCATGAAATTGTACATAACAATGAATGTAACAAAGTCATAAATACCTGGAAAAACGAGGGAAGATGTGAGTTTGGTTGATCAACTTTACTGTTTACTCAAAGAAACATGGCAGAAGACACTCTCCAGCCAATCAGCGGTCTGGATTTCTATCCACGTAATTGTCCCAGAGTTACTCCCCTTAGACCGTTGACAAGAACGGTAGATGATAGAATAAATAATTATATTATTTATGTCTGCCATATTTATAAGGTACCAAACATGATCATATTCTTACACATGCAATATTGCTTATGGTAGTAATATTCGCCTGTTAGTAAAAGTAAATTTACTTTGCGTTCATGCGTGTTTAATTTCTGTGTAAGAAAATAGGATTCCAACTCTTTTAATAAATGAATAGGGAATTTCTAAAATATGTCAATTAATATGTATTAGATGTAAACTAAATAAATGACATTAATTTAAATCTGTCAACATTGGTTTGACTTTGTCGCCCTAATTATAATGAAAATCGAAATTTCGGATAGATTTCGAAGTTCATCGCGTGCAAGAAGGAGATTATCCTATAAAGAGAATTTGAAAAACAATATTAAGAAGTTCTCTAATATATTTTTTCAACCGATGTGAAATCACTATGTCTGTAAACGACGAACTGTTACTAGAATAGTTAAAATACCATATTCACTCACAGTAGTAAACAATTGCAACCGTCGCTGACTAGGTGAAAATTTGCTTACGGTAGTATAATATACATTTTTGCAAATGCATCCATACTGCGAATTGTGCTCATATGAGCAAATTTTAATATGTGTTACGATTTACTCAAATGCAAACGCTTGCCGTATAAACAGGGCTTACTAGCTTACTCTTAACCGAGTTGGAGGGGGGGGGGGGGGGGGGGGGGGGGGTCTTTCACTTTGAGTCACTTTCTACGTGTGCTTTCTACTATACCGGTATATATATATATAGCTAGTTCTGCCTTGCAGACAGTAATTATTTGAACTTGAGTTGCTAGACAGTTACGTGTTCTCCTATCACAAGTACACAAACCAAGCACCCACAAGGATTGAACACTGAAACTTATTATTTTTTTCAATAATCATTTGTTGTGATATTGTGAACATATACAATCAGTGGAAATGCATTTTTAGTAAATATATTAAAAAAACGGGATCCAACATAGACGTAGAAAGGGTTAAAAAGTTGGGGCAAGATTTAGGATTTAGTATAAGTAGGGGTGGTGGGGTGTAATATAAGCGACAGAAATCATTTTAGCGTTGAATATCACTATAGTTTTCAAATGATTTATAACCAGGACATATTTTGTGTGTGTCTGACAATGCCATTTGAGCTGCCACGTTGGGCATATTAAATTGAAATTACCGGTAATCTTATACAGTTATTAGCCAATGACAAATAATTATACAACTGTGTACCAAGTTTCACAGTCAAAGCACGACCTACACATCCCCATCCTCGGTGGTACCCAATGTTATATATATGCTCCGTTATTCTCCGCTGGAGCATTCTGGGTAACCGAGGATGACACCTCCCATAAGAAGGCATTATAAGTTATATCCTTATAAAGGACTGTTAATTTCGAGTACTCTAAGACTAACTATAACTTATTTATAAAACTGTTTTAATATAACGGATCAAAATGCTCTGAACATAGTGAGACAGATTCCGACGGTTTTCGGTCCTTCTTTCCTTTTTTTAACATTATTCAAACCTTTCGCCACGCTGCATCCGTCTTTTCACTTCAAAAATAAAAATATGTAAACTTCTGTCCAGACTTTGATGAATTACTGCACACCAACGCTGCCCAATATACCATATCAAGTACAAAACTACCCGAAATCAACGTTTTCAACCGATTCTTCATCTACTGTAATGCTTTTCCTTTCACTGCGCTAAGGACCAACGCGGGCCGTAGAGCATCTCTGACGTCACAGCCTATACCTGCCGAAGGCTACCGGCAAATATGCATACGCGCACAGGCAACAGTAGGCGCGTCTGTTATATCGCGTAATTAGTAATTAAACACGGCTTTCCTTATTATTTTCGGGGGAATATGTTTTTTTAAGTATATTTTACCACAACAGAATATAAATCTTTACAAATATTCTCCTTTAAATCCTCAAACCTCTGATCCATACAATAGGATTGGTTGGATTTTCCCGTCAAACAATTTTAGTGAAGATTGAATAGGCAAATTCTTATATTTACAAATAAAAGTTTTACAATATGAAGTGCTCTTTCTGCCTGCATTGCAAGTGTTTCACAAGCTCTTGAGAAAATATTTCTACAATACAATTCACAAATATTTATAATATGATACAACCTCTATTTGGTTATCACCAATAAACCATCTTTCACGTTTTGAAACTTTACCTCCATTCTTGAATAATACTATTTTCGTTTATTAATGTTTACTGAGAGACCTATCGCATATATAAAATAATGCATTTATGCTTGAAATTATAATAAATGCATATTGATATAAATGTTTATGAATTGCGAACAGTAATATAATAATGTAAACGATGAAAAGTGATGCCATAATGTGAAATATTCATTAACATAAACTACCGGGCAATAGAAAGTTTTCACCTAAGTTTATTTCGATTAATTTAATATTTAAAAGAAATCAGATGTATTTGACTATGACACGATACAATAATACTTATCTGCAGTAGTTTGAATGACTTTGTTGATGACTGAGGTTAAATTTTAGTTCAAATATCTTTTTGTAATGAAGACAGGGTTAAGAATGAAATTTTCACCAACATGACCCCTGCCCTGTTTAAAATGTTTTAAATGTGTGCAGAATTAGGCACATTTATTTATTTTCACATAGGATATGTCTTATATGTCCATGAACAGTTGTGTATCATAAACAATAATTTAAAAACAAAATTAAACTTAAAATTTCATTTTTTTTTAAATAATTAAAAAACATGAAGAAGTATTCTTTGACTGCTAACTAACCACCTATACTTATCAGTTTTGGATTATGACATCGAAAACTTGAGATATTTGCAATTGAAAATCATACATATGATAAAATCAACTGAGGTGAGTACTTTCTTTTGCCCGGTAGTTTATAACGTGTGTGATTCAAAGTTTTATAATAGTATATGAATGTTCGTTTCACTAGTATTAGTAAGAAAAGCTCTTCGTTCCGACAATCAACATTTCTGTTCACTGAGTCAGACGCTCCCTATATTTAACTCTAGGGGAGGAATAACCATATAAGAGTATCAGTCGGAAAAGACGAGTAGCTAGAAATATATTCTTGGCATCATAGATACAGGTAACCAATGGCAATTCTAGAATATGATATTCCTATGCAAATTAGACTATATAAACGTGAAGTAATAGAGCTTCTGGCAGAGAGCGGGGAACCATTGGGCTAGTGTGCTCTCGAGGTCCACGTTCACCTGTAATGAGATGATTCATATATAAACCATGGATGTGAGAGACCCTCTGCGTTTTGTCTTCTGTGTATAAACTAATCGCCAGAGCTACATCCCAAGGAAAAGGCGATAGACCCCATTTCACACAATATTCCTTCAAGACATTAATCTTTCGCTGTAAATTAACAATTGAGTCTGCAAATATAGCTACATCATCATAATATTGATAAATCGTGGAGTGATTCGTTGATAAATATACCTCTTGAATCATTGGATATCATTTCTTTAACAAGTTCTTCTATATACAACAAGAACAATATAGTTGACAGAACACAGCCCTGTCGAACACCAGAATACCTTTTAAAAATATCCGTCATCTCACGTTTACTAACTCTCACAGAAGCTTTCACGTTGTCATAATATTTCTAAATAAACGTTGAAGTTTCCCGTGTATACCGGACTGCATCATGACGTAGATAAGTTTTCACAGAGTCGAATGCTTTGTGGAAATCCACAAATAAACAATAAAACTTCCCACCCTCCTTTCGCAAGTATGTATGTGCAACACTTTCAAAGTAAAAAATATGGTCAAAGGTCGAATGGTGTTCTCTGAAACCTGCCTGATGTTCTGATAAAAGTTGTTGACTGGTGATCCAAAATTTAATTCGGTTATCTATAACAGTGGTAAATATCTTGTTTCAAGTATTCAGCAGGGTTATAACCCTGTAGTTATTGGCAATCAATCTCGAAAAGAGTTTTCTACTATCACTTTACATCCCTGATACATGTGACATACTTGAATCGCTCGTGGTATCTTACCGTAACAACTTTATTGCAACTTGTAACATAGTCCTTCAATACTATGTATGTTGTTAGCATCTTGAATGTGTTAAACCTGCTAATACCATCTCCACCATACCATCTTTAATATAATCTACTTAGGGACCAGGGTGATACATGCTACTCCCTACCCGTAATCCGCAAACGTGTTGTTAGGATTAGTTGCTAGATGGCTCTCGGGATCGAGAAAGGGGAGACCTACCTCTACCAGACAGACGACGTCGACATGAAGTATCTGTCTAACGAGGCAGTGGACAAGGTCCACGCCCTGCTCCTGGATTAGCTCCATTCCTCCTTCCACACCTTCTCTCCATCCACCATTACCAAGGGCTTACCTTTCCTTTAATTTAATTACCCATTCCAAATTCAAAATTATCAAAATTTCAAAATTCAACCACTTTCGGAAACTGGCACCAAATTCAATTTCTATCATTTTATTTTTATTCGGCACTCCATTAACCGCTGCCCGGCTTTTATTTTTGGCAACCGAGTGAGAGAACAGCTCCGCTGAAAATCGCTCGTTAAATACCCCGTATTCATCATCATCATCAGGGGAGACAGAGAGGCTCTGAGGGCGGACTGGACCACAGAGATGTGAGGACCCACGAGACTCGCACGTGTGATGGCCGGGGGTGGTCCAGGGAGGAGAGGAAGCTTGGAGTATGACTGTTGTACTAAGCTATGTTAATCCAGTCTAGTTGTTGACATAATTAAATGCCGGTCAACTTAACCAGAAAAGCCAAACCTGTTTTGTTGGATCTTCGAAGTGTAATGATGTGCTACAAACTTTATAGTAACTACAAGCAAATCTTCGAGCGACATCTTGGAGGAAGCGACCTACATTTGCCTGTAGTTACTATAAAGTTGCAATGTATTAGTATAGGGTATATCGTATCGTAGTATTGGACCTTGTTTGTTTTCAGTGGAGAGAGCCCACAACGTCATATGGCAATGCATTGCGCTAAAACCTGTAAACATCGACAGACTCTCTACTACAGACAAAGTTGCCGTGCCCCGGCGGGATTCGAACCCCGGACCCCTAGATCCGAAGCCGAACGCGTTAACCACTGCGCAATCCCGCTCCCAAAGGGAAATGGAATGGACTCGCATGGCTTAACCGAACCATGTACATTCATTTTAGAACTTATTTTTAATTGATAGAGTAATATTATTTAGCTATTGGTAACACTTTTTTTTAACCTTTTTGTGAGATCAATTAGTTCAGGATGGACGGCGTGCTACAGCGCCTTTAAAACATTGACTTCGAGTCACAATATAATTCGGCGAATACATGCTTTGCACAAATATAGGTAATTATTGACGCAAAAAGGTTAACTCAGATTAGAAAAGAAAACACACAAAAATGCTAAGTTATACATAAAGTAAAAGTTCAATCAGATGAAAATATGTCTTTATAGCAAAGCTCAGTGTCTAGACAACGTGTTCTGTCCCGATATCATTTATATTGTGGAACCGCACAAATGTTCCCCTTAAAACTTATATGAATAAAGAAAACAGTTTTTATCGCCATCATGACATTTTAATAATATCATTAATGTTCCGTTTGACGCATGTTCATTCAGGTTAAGCAACATATTGTTTTATGTTTTCAACAAATTGTGATTTGTAATAAAGGATTGTTGTTTTTTTTACATTTTGCTATTGTTTTGTGGCGTCTGTTGTATCAGTAAATTTACATTGCAAGATCTCTCAGCTGAAATCGACAACACACGTGCAAGCCGTGAAGCTCGTGCGCATGCCAGGTATAGGTCATTCATTCATCGATAGTTCCCCTTTCAAATGAAATTGACAACGCACATGGAAAACGTGCATCGCGTCTGCGTGAGCATGGGTAAATACAATAAAACGTGCTACGTGTTCGGTTTTACAAAAATAATTCAGGGCCCCCGGGCCCATTGTCCAATTAAATGAGAGTCATAACTTTTTGTTATATAAGACAACATTATGATTCAAGATATTTTATTCATACGGTTAAAAGGATAATGCATTATCAGTTATTTAGATAAGTTTACAATCTGAAAAAAAATCCGATTTTGAATGTGAATTGTATTCTTCTTTCAAACTATCTGGAAATAGAAAGGACTACCTCATTGAAGTAATGCTTGACAATCTTTTGTTGTTTGTTTTGCTTTGCTAATATTAATAGCAGCAATCATATGAGGCTTGTTTAAGCAGTCAGCTTGATGGCGTTAATGTTTTGAACATGTGCAGAGCGGTGAACGTTAAAAACTCAGAAAAGAAACTCTGCAGAAAATCTTAAAGTAAAGTCGTCGACGATTTTTTCAATTTCAATGTTCATTTTTACGAATATCCTTTTTGTTGTTCAGTTTATAACTTGCTGAATAAATCAATCTAGAAAAGAAAAATACACAAACTTTTAATATTATATTACAGGGTATAAATCCAGGCAAATACTGTCAATATAATGTGTTCTGGAATTGATATACAAAGACCAAAATATAGATGGAATTATTGAACGTATATGCAAGACCCATAACATTATTCATTCAGGACTGTAAAGAATCTAGCTTAACATACCGTATTATGATTGATATTTGATCAACACTCTCGGTTTAAACTGGCATCCATTGTGTATAGTAATATTTTACGCGATAAAGGACCGTGTTGTAATTTCAGTTCAGATAATTTCTCTCAACTTACATATTCATAAAAAAAATCGCCAAATAGGTAATAATTACGGTTTCCTATGAGAATCGAATAACATCATTATGCATGTGCAGAAATTGAAAATAAGCCTCCAAATTTACATTCACAGTAGTTATATGATCTTTTAAACATAACAACCCAAATTTTCTGTCTGTTGTAAATAAGTTTCCACATTTACCGTTGACTAATTGTAGCGCGCCGGCCGCGATGCATTGTACAGTTTTCGATCAGAAATGGCTACTTTAGCTTTAATATTGTCACTGTAAAGTTATACCATTTATAACGTTTGTCACGTGACCCCCAACTAGACAGTGGATGTCCCTTTAGATACTAAATATGTTGAATAATGACTGATTGCCGAAATTTTCAAATGCAACTATTTGTCTTATAATTCAAAACCACCGTAATACATGCACTGACGAGCAAAGAAAGTATATCAGTCAGTTGTATTTACCATATTTATAATTTTCAAAGTTCAAATATCTCGAGTTTTCGACTTCGTATTAAAAAACTGACCAGTTCGGGAAATTAGTCCAAAACATTAAATCAGTAAAAGAATACCTCTACGCATTAAGAAAAAAAATAGAAAATTTTTTAAATTCCCCCAAATTAATTTTGATAAAACACAACTGTCCATCGACATATAACACATACTCTATGTGAAAATCAATAAATGTGCCTCGTCCTGCATATATGTACAACATTTTAAATATGGTAGGGGTCATGTTGGTGTAAATTTTATTTCTTACCCCTGTCTACTTTAAATAATGCTATTTAAGTTAAATAATAAAACAGTCACCAATTAAGTCATTCAAACTACTGCCGAAAGTTGTTATTGTATCGTGCCATAATCAAATGCATCTCATTTCTTTAAAATATTGAATTAATCGAAAACAAGTGATCGTTATACTTTCTTTTGCCCGTCAGTTTATATACACCAAATGCGATGTCCTCGAGATAAAAACACACCCTCGCACTCTGACGTAGAACAATTTATTATATTGAAAAACGAGATTATAATAATAGATCATTGGTCCATTGATAAGTTTATCTATAGACAGGCGCGACATTTTTTTCTCAAACCTGTCGTTAAAAGTAGTCATTAGTTATAATCTCAAGTGTCAATTGTCCCGATTTTAACAGGTGCCGTCGGCGCACGAGCGTTGCCATGGGGTTCAATCGCTGTCGCGCGATGCATTGTTGTCTTTAGCGAGGCTGGCCACCTGTGCTAAATACTTTACTCTCATTGGCTAATTGAATTGATGGCGCGTACGGTCAAATCAGTTCGTTTTCAAAACATGGATACATGTATTTAAAGGAATTCTGTTTATAATGTTTGAAGCCGAGTGGGACTTATTGTGTACAGTTACAAATATCGTGTGTATTTGTGTGTATTTTCGTCTGGTGTTATCTGTGGTATTAATGGAAATACCGCCGATGAAGAAAGATATAGAAAACAACCTAGATGGCAGCGATATGGGGGACAATGGCTGTTCCAGTCCGTCGGAACAGGTGAGTTGTTTAATTTATGTACACAAATCATAGATTCAATAATTACTTTTCACGATATTCGTTGTTGTTGTCTTTTTACATTTCATTCGTTGTTTATTGTTTATTTTTGTTTATATACAGTTTTTGGCGTTGAAAGACAGGTATCACCCTACTAGGAATGTTGCTTGAATTGCATAATCAATGAGAATATATACATAATATATACTCTAATATATACGTAACGTGTCAGTTTCGATTATTTTTTGGGAAAAACATGTCACTACTGGATGTATTTTGAGCATTTGCTATTTCTCCACTTGTACTTTAAAATACCAAAATAAGAGGAATATAGGAAAAATTAAATTTATTCAATAGAATTCATTCCCTGTGTCTTGAGATTTTGGCATTGGGATATTGTTACAGTGTTTCATTTTGGTTCTAGTAAATAATGAAAAGATGCATTTGCATTACACACACAATCTTTCATGGAGTCTCATTCGCACACAATACATACATTGCAAGTATTTTATAGTTTACATCATGTGTTTGTGCCATATAATTTCGAAAATACCATAATATCGAACAATATTAATTGTCCATGCATTTAATTTGCTAAAATCCATTTTCTGTCTAGGGGTGTCAACCAGTTTTACCATGAATACATATGTGTCATAGTTTGCTGGTATAATCACAATAATCACTTAACAGGTGAATTATCAATATTACCGTCGATTGTTGTATAACATATTTCTAATTATCCTGTCAATATAGGGTTACCCTCCAAAACGCAGAAAGCTAAAACGCAGAATTGCCATAATGCAGAATGAATTTGTTGATGATCAGGCTGGTCATACCTAATGAGGAAATGGACTGGTCCATACACATCTCGTGAGTAGAGCAGCGCAGTCAGAATGCTTTATCTTTTAGTACGTTTGGAGTAGACCTTTTAATTGTAAAATCATACTAAAACTAAAATTTAATACTTCCTACTCTCTCTCTCTCTCTCTCTCTCTCTCTCTCTCTCTCTCTCTCTCTATATATATATATATATATATATATATATATATATATATATATATATATATATATATATATATATATATATACAGATTAGGTATATATATATATATATATATATATATATATATATATATATATACAGATTAGGTTTACACAATAGAGTAGACAACTTCCAAATGCAAGGCATAACTCTTGCCATTCTCCATTACTGGCTGATTTAGGCCTTGCAGTATTTCCTTAAGAAATCTGTGTTTAGAAATTCAGGCCCGCTATGTATTTCTGGTGCAGCTATTCACTGTCTTGACACAACAAAGCGAGGGAAATACCGCAAGGGTTAAATCAGCCAGTAATGCAGACTGGCAAGAGTTATGCCTTGCGTTTGGAAGTTGTAGAGTAGATTGATGTTATATATTTCTGGTGGTATTAGGTGGTGATGTTCTGTACAATCTGGGAAGAAAACATATCTCAAGATTTGGCCTTTACCATCTTGGAGTATTTTCATACTCCAAGATCGTATACCAAATGTTAAGTAAGATATGAACAAAACATAAAATCTCCTATTCAGTCTCGGAATATATTAATATCTTAAGGTCATGTGGCGCAAGACCCAGGAGCTAGGACTTGCTGTAGCATACAATGAAGATGAGGATGTGACAAATGAACAATGAAAATATGCACTCTTGAGTTCACCTATATGCATGCAAAAGGTATCTTGGTGTAAAACCAAGTGCATGTATTATGGTTTATGGAGAATTAGCTAGATTCCCGTTATTCACATATTCATCTATTAATGCGATAAAGTATTGAATAAAGTTATTAAATATGCCATATGACCAAAATGGGAAAAGAAATTGGGTGACTGATATTAGAGAACTGTTGTATAAAACAGGTTATGGATATGTTTGGTTGTATCAGAAAATTCCATGCTATGCTAATTTTATCTCATCATTTTCGAAGAGCATCTAGCAAAAGTTGACGTGAAAAACTTTCGTATATCTCTCACCCGAATTCGTTGCTCTTCCCATGAATTATTTATTGAAACTGGCAGATACCTAGGTATACCAAGAGAACAGAGAATATATAGAGAATGAATTACATTTCCTTCTCATCTGCCCTGTGTATAACACTTTACGAACTAAGTACCTAAAACCATACTTTTATAAATACCCAAGTGAAAGAAATTAATATCACTGTTAACAGATACTAACATATTATCACGACATAATCTTGCAATGTACATATATTTCGCAATGGATTCAAGAAAACAGATTGTATAAATAAGAACCTTTTCTGACTTACTACACATATCAACTGTAAATGTACTACAGGCCTGTGGCCTTTTCAGTACTGAAATAAAGATTGATACAGAATACAAATGTATATATTGTATAAATGAACATACCTAATATATGCCAAAATATAAACTGTACAAAAACAACCAGTATTTTGTTTTTATTTGATAAAATTTAGGCTTAACACAAGGTCCAGTATATTTCATTTTTCTGCGTTTTAGCTTTCTGCATGCTGGCACGGTTTGGGAGAATTCATTATACCTTGAGGGTTCAGCTGTGTCCAACCAACCATAAATATTGTGGTTTTAACAGTTCTGCGTTTTAGCTTTCTGATTTTTGGGAGGTTACCCAATCGACACATTCAGTAATGTGTGACAACTGACGAAATCAGTTTCACGAGCTTCACGTGGGTTGCTATGGCGACTTGTGAAATGTACAAGCCTACTCGTCTCGGAAACGCTTTTTGTTGTGCAGAACGTTTTATGCAGAAAAAGGAAATCTGTTTACATGACGTCAGATTATAATGACGCGCGTTAATCTAAGTTGAACTTTGAAACCAAATTTCATTGGAGTGTCGTGGTATGAAACATATTTAATCATATGTCATGTTGTAGAAATATATATCTCTAGCGAATGGAATCATATGTGTGTTTTCCAAAAAATGATGTTGTATTTGAAACACTAACATACTGGATGACTCTTTAACGTAATCTCAAGACGAAACGCTTGATAGCAAGTCTAGCTTTTTGTGGAAAGGGCATATTTTCATTCAACTTGCAAATAGTCATATCTTTATTTCATCATAAAGTTATTATGACTTGGGTGAGCATAATTTATTCAGTGATGAAATAGAATAAGGCATACGTAATTTGATCTGTTAAAGCCCGCTCAAAATATTTCCATGAACGAAAACAAGATGCATTATACATTAACTGAGCTATTACAACTTACAATGAATCGTATTTCGGAATGTACAGAAATATCAGGATTATTGCTTTTATAGATTTTGAAAAAGCTTTCGGTTCTGTAGACTGTATATTTATACAAAAGATTTTAAAGATATGGATCAACTTTTAAAAATGGACGACATTTTATGATAGTTAAATGCCACAATATATTCTAATCATTGGGTAAAACAGTCGTATTCTGATATTCAGATATGCAAATGTCACTGTCAATATATCCTAGCTGTAATGAATATATATATATATATATATATATATATATATATATATATATATATATATATATATATATATATATATATATATATATATATGTATGTATGTATGTATGTATATATATATATATATATATAGAGAGAGAGAGAGAGAGAGAGAGAGAGAGAGAGAGAGAGAGAGAGAGAGAGAGAGAGAGAGCTTAAAGATTATTGTTGATCATATATTTGAGTGAAGCGCAAGTAAAATATTAGAAAGTGGCCTATTCGAAGACATTTTGACAGTGTAATTTGTAAACTTGTAAATTCGTTAGACAGTTCATATATGCAAAAAATACAATATGGCGGAATAGAAGTCGTACTTTAAATGTACCACCCGTTTCAGCCCACCACGTTCTTTTATAATGTGTACATAAAGCTAATAAGAGTGTCGCTTTAGTTTGTCAGCGTTTTGGAATGCTGAATTTAGCACTACAACCATCCCACTTTCGCATATCGTATGAAATGTTAGACTAGACTTCAGGGTGTTGTATTTCAGCAAATGACAACCCATATTCCATGGTGGTTTGAATGGAACTTCGAATAGTGTTTGATGTCATATCATGTTTGAGAGTTAATAACGTAGTGTGGCTAACATTTTGTCTCAGTAAGTATTTTCCTTATAAAAAACAAACTTGTTTAACACTTCAAATAGTGACACAAAATGGAGCCCTAAAGGTGCCTTTATTAAACTGGGGAATCTATACTTGCTATAATTTTCTAGACTGGGCTGGGTCCCGTTGCACAGAACACTAGGCGAATATTAAGTCACTAAGGTAGCCTAAGTGCATAGATAATATAATAGAAGAAACATTTATTGGCTGAAATATTGGATGAAATGAAACCATTTATTTTCGAATTTGTCTGTGTCATGGTTTCATTTTGCGATATATCTCTCTGCATGAAAAAAAGATTTTAAAGTTTTCAAATAGTTAGTTAATTTTGTCTTTGTATTTTTAATATTGCATAGATAAATGTGTCTCTTCGGGAGAAAAATATGTGGTTGAGTATTTTATAAAGTTGCAGAGTGCCAAACCAGACCAAATATTTTGTAATTTTGATTTCTTGACTGAGGAATGTATTCATCCAAATTTCAAGCTCTCTCCAAAATGTCTGAGTCTCATTGCAATCCCAGTGTACATGACATACTGTTACTTGTGTGTCACCACAAAAAAATACTTTTATCAGAATCTATCAGTTTCATTTTCATAAGTTCTTTTTTTTGTATAAATAATTCCATGGAGGAATTTAAATTGAAATTCAAGATGTTTGACATCTTTTAAAACATGTCTATCTATATTGAGTATCTTATGCCATTCAAAGTCACAGTTAAACATACTTTCCCATTTAAGCATATCTTGAGTTTTCTGTCATTTGATATAAGTTTACCGTAGAAAGCTCTTGCATCCTTAGGTGCTGTAATAAGGTTATAGATACAAGTGGTAATGGCCATATTATTAAGTATTATACTGTTTCTAATAGTTTGTGTCCAGGTTAAAGGCAAGATATGTATAACATAATTGTAATCCAATATTGTTCCTCTAATGCCACATTTAAGTTTGAATTTTTGACAAGGCATCATACCAGAGTCATCACATATATCGTTAATACATAATATTCCTTTATCCGCCCAATGTTTTATGAAGTGATGTGTGTCTTTTAATTTGTGGTTAAACCATAAAGGCTGGGCTAGAATATCATCAACATTATCGGTATTAAGGTCAATCTTTTTACAATATTTTGCCCATGCCTTAAAAACATCTAACCAATACAGGTTGATGATATCATTGTAGGTTTTTTTTCTATACATTTAGACGATACACGCCTTGACCAACTGTTCACTATTTCCCCTGGGGTTTTTTACTATTCAGTTAATAAATCCCAACTACTAATCACGTAATTGAGAGTGTTAATTGCGTAATTACGTCAACATGCAATCTTTCATCCTGTTCAAATCCTCTTTGAACGACATTAAAAATTGCCTAATCAGATCACTGCAAAGTTGGCATCTGTTTTATTTTTTACGTTGTTGATACGACGGACATTTAAATGTCGTACAATATCTGCATATCAATGAGAAATCTCTGATATTAGGCAGCGTTCAATTAGAGTATTTGATACGACCCATGATAATGTTTACACTTGGCATATTATGCATAAAAGCATACATGGTAGCTTTCGTAATTAAACCAGTTGTCGCATGTACACCAGCAGTGATTTCGCCAAGGGTACTAGAGGGGAAATAATAATGTAATGAAACGAACGTTATATGAGATCGTGTTATCAAAAAAGTGTTATATTAATATTTTATCACTCCACACACGTGTTAACATTTATATACGCTTCATTTAATCTTGGCAAATGTGTTTTCCCATTCGCACATTTAGTCAAAGATAAAGTGTAAGTGGTTGAATGAGAATAACTTCTACCCATAACTCCCCTAATAACTCCCGCACTATATATAAGTGAGAACAGGAGAGAATAACTGCATGTTCCCGGCCTTCTTAGTTTGGTGCGACTGTATACATACGAAATATATTTTTGCATGCGTAAACAGAGCATAGAGTACTCTAGGTGTGTGGCATAATGAACGTCATGATTGCCATGGATGGATTCAAGCGGGTAGGTTCAAGATTTATTCTTTTTAAAATAATAATTCCATAGTTTTCTCTTTACATTAACAATCTCTCCGTGGTCTCGGCAACCGATGTCACAGTGATAGTCTAAAACTTTGACTCTGCAAAAAACATTTACTCTGAAAACATCACCATTTTATTAAATATTGAAAATCTGAGTGAGTGAGTGAGTGAGTTATTCGGTTATACCGCTTCGCCAGTATCGTAGCCATTGGGCGATTGAAAATATGCTTGTGTTCAATATTTGATAAATTTGGTGATATTTTTACAATAAATTCTTTTTTCCGAGTACAAGTGTTCGTCTATGATGTACTTGTCAAATCCAGGACAGACCATGCATGCCGACATGAGGTTATACTATTTTCAAATTGTCCGGTTTTCGATCATAACAACGACTAAACATCTTAATATTGTCAGTGCACTGAATAGATTGACATTAAAAGGGTTATTTTCTACAAAAGTCAATACCTCTGGATAAAATAATACCCTTGATAACTTTTGACATTTGAGATTATAAGAACACACTGAGTGTCTCTTTAATGTAGATAGAATAACATTTAGTCTATGGAATTTTATTTATTACATGTACTGTACCTTCATCATTTTGATTGTATATTTTTAATACTTTCACTATATTCAGTTTATCTAGACTTGCTGAATAAAGATCTAGACTGTATTAAAGGCTCTAAAGTTTTACACAGTAACGGGCAAGGGCTATAATGTATGCTGAATGTTATTATAGTTGAGACGGTGAAGTCTACTAACGCCAACAGGGACAAACGCTAGTCTGGCATCCAGACCCTAGAGCAAAATATTCAAATGACGACCAACCCAGTCTAGAAAATTATAGCAAGTCTAGATTCCCCAGTTTAATAAAGGCTTCTTCAGCTCTAAAATTAAGGCACCTTTAAGGCTCCATTTGGTATAACTATTTGAATTGTTGTAAAATGTTGCTGGTAAGAAAACAATATTTCTGAGACTAAATGTTAGCCTAGGACAAACGCCTGCAGTCTTAAACAGTCTTAAACAGTCTTAAACAATCAACTTTATGCACCAGTGGTTTTGATTTTTACAGCCTTCAACCTTTGATCAAAGTGGAATGACCCGTTACTTTGTGCACTAATGCCTACATCCCGTTACCTACCAATACCTACAGTGATACCGTTTAGTTAATGCCACTGCCAGTTACCTTTTAGTAGCCTCGATTGATAATGTATAAATAATATGGATATTGACTAGACTGTATCTTGCTCATTCTTCAAGTCAATGATAACATCTGTGTATGTTCAACTAAATATATGGGGTTGATCAAGTCTTTGGTGGGCTTACATATAAGTGGAATACGTAAGATAATAAGATTATCTGGATAAAATCTTTATGACGTAGACACACGTCGTTTCGTTGTATAATGAAGTTATCATTCGTCTGCTTTTCTTAACACGTGTGATTTCAATCTGATTGTCACTGAATATCTTATAATATCTTTAATGATAGACTTTTTACTGATTATATTATTGTTGGATTCTCCATACAAATCTAAACACAGACCTCTTCCCACCCAGGTCGTATAGAAACACAACGGTACAACATGACTTGACAAGTCTGTAAAATTACACACCTTGCGTAAACCTATAATTGGCTTTCGTTCACTTCGATTATTTAGGCTCGAACCTCCTTTCTTGTTGTTTGGCGAAGTGAAGATGTTTGCAATGTTCTTACAACAAGCGTTCTTGTACCAACCTCTTCACCTTCCACCCCCAACGACGCAGGTACCCCCTCAAAGTCACAAGTCACCTGTAATTACCTGGACAACCCCCCTTTGATCCCCCTCGCTACTTTCCCATCTAACCGGCGTCTTTTATCTCCTGAATAACGCACTTGAGAACCGTAGCGAAAAGCATCGCGCATCAGACATCAAATCCCAGTTTAACTCTCTGCGCGCTAATAGCGCCAACAGCGGACATCGCTATACAATACCTCATCCCGTTACGTAGGAACTGGTTTCGGTTTGATTTAGATTTCCCGACAAGCCAATTCAATACGTTTAAAAAGGAATTGATAAGGGATTCCAAGGTTGTACCGGATTAGGGTACCAGGGTCCGTGGTCAGTTTAATAATGCTTGACCCCCTGACCAACTGAAGAACGCTTTCATCTTGCTGATAACAGATTTGATAGCCACGCTGGAGTAAAATTTAAAAATTGAATTTATGCTTTCCTATTCTGTTAACAAAGGCTCGTTAAAGTTTCTAAAATTTCTATCAGTCTGAGACTAATAAACCTTTTTTATTGTGGGAAAGGGAAATATCTTCGATGAAAAATGTTCTTTTTATATCATGGGATATTTTGTGAAGGATCATCAGGCAGGGAATCTCCATGTGTTCATGGTGCTGCTTTTGTCACAATAGAAAGTTCATTTTGAAGACAAACTTACTGATTTAGTCAACATATGTAATGTTTGGATGCCATTCACATAACAGTATAGATTTACCCTTTACTTATAATTTAACGGTGTATCAATATTAATTATTTAAAATCATTCAACGAATAGCCTTCAGTCAACTGTCATTCCTATGTCATATATTTCATATTTCAGGTGTGTGTATTATTATACTCACCGAGACAGGTGATGGTTTAATGGTCCCAATATGGGAGGGGATCTTACACTCAATAATAACACCGAATGTACATGCGTGAGAAATATATTACCTACTTAATTGCGAGACATGATGTAAGTGTGACAGGGGGTTTATCTACTTGTAGTAAATCTTGTTAATTGGCAATAAACAACCCCTGCCAATCACGATCAACTCAGACGAAGTAATGGCTTGCATTTTATTACGTCACAGGCGTACTGCATTGAAAGCAAAACGTTCGTTAATCGTTTAGTCACCAGGGCCATGTTCAAGAGAGGTTTCAAAGTAATGAGCGATTACTTTTAAACCTCTCTTGAACGCGAATGCTCAATATAGCGCTACTTCGATGAATCGCACCGTGTCGTTCAGGAGAGAATGCGCTACATTGAGCGATCAACGAGCGATTATAATCGCTCGCTGTTATTGAACGGAGCCCAGTTTGTTCGCCAGGATACCCATTTTCTTCCCATAGACTGATGGAACTGAGTTGAGTGACCTCTGTGGGAGAGAAAGTGGGTACATGGTGTATGTGAAATGTCCAATGAATGACCAAGAATTTCAAAAGGAATTCATCCAATCGAATGCACCGTCTTATTGTAGATAAGCAGTTTATCTAATATACAATTCATATGTTCGCACTGGTCCATCATATGTTATCAAATTTACATGCATGTCGTACCTGGCATAATGGCAGCTTCCTGTTAAAATCAAGCTTCTGATGTGTCATGTGTCTTATGGTAGTGTGAGAAGAAATTTGCACTAACACATAAATAGTAAATCACTGGGTGAATATAATCTCTATGAAGATACTGGGATAACCTTGCATTTGGTATACGTCATGTACAATAACGTCTGATCCATGAGGAACAACCATGCCTTGAAATTATCGATAACTTTATCAATAACTTTAACACAATTTGTGTGAAGTTATTTTCTGAACACTGAACCACTGTTCATAAAAAAATAATTAAATAAGTATGTTATAAATAATTTAGATTTTATTTTATTTTGTTTGACATGGCACTGCATAGTGGATATATTTGTATAATACATTTAGCCAAATTTGTAATACAAGCAGAAATATCCTTCTCATTCTTCCTGAAAGAAAACACCAACTTCATCTGTGTATGCACAGATGGTCCACGAAGCCGATCATTATTCTGCCATAGCTTAACAGGAAACATCAATTTGCAAAGATCAAACTTGTTTGCTTTTTCAAATGCCCGGAAATAATCGGGCCTAAATTAAAGAGCGTCTTTAACAGGTGGCCTCAAGCCTTATGTAAGAGGCACTGTATCAGAACGCGGTCATGTTTTCCAGGTAAGGCGATATTCTCTTTGATGAGGCGCGATGCTTATCAGCTGGGCGTTATTCCCGCCCTTTCACCTGCATAAAGGTATCACTTATGACAAATCTTCCAAACGACTTAACGTTTTGTGCGACACATATGAAGCATGCATAAGGAGCTGTTAGAGAGGGAAAGACAATACGTCTATTTGTAGCATTAAACAAGCCACGCGTCCTTGGGGACGATTTTGGGAGAGAAAGACAAGAAAATGTAGCAAAACGAGTAAAAATACTGGATTAAAAAAACATTCATCTATTTTTGAGCGGCATTGATGAGAAAGACAATACAGTTGCTTGTAACACAAAACAAGCCACGCGTCTTCAGGAGATGATACGAGCCAATAAGCCGGAGCTATTACCTAACGTTACCTGTCGGCGGCGCCTTTGATGTTCACCTGAGGACTACCTTGAGCGTCTGTCTTGTCACCTGGTCGGCGTTCATTGGACAGGTGAGACTACCTGGACGCTGGTCTGTCACTTGACCACGAGTGGTCAGTTGTAACAGTACGTTCAGAGTATGGAGATATACTGCTACAGCGACGGCGATGATTTGGAGACGTGGTCACCAACATCATCTATCGATATCATTGTTGGATACCGGTATGGGAGCAATGTTGATGATTATAATATACAGGTAGGCGATTTATTTTTATGTACGTCGTGACACAGCCTGTCTTGACACTTGAAAATGAACAACAAATTGTATTATAATTGAATCGCAATATGCATCCTCGATAATCCAGGTTAAAATCTACAATAAATCTACACTTTGAAAGTGTAGATTTTATCGGAACGTATACCCTGGATTATCGAGGATGCGCTATATCTTGACCAATTAACGTTCAAAAGAAACTTCCCACTTTTTAAAAAAAGACTGGTTATTGCCATGAACATTGTTTTTTACCCTATCTATCTTCAAAACTTAATTTATTGATTAATTATTGTGTGGGTTGTTCAACTCTTTGTGTGATCGAAAGGAAACACATGAAATTTTTATTTCACTGATTCTAAAAACTGTATAAGAGTTTGTGTTTCTTTTACTGGCCGACAAATTGAGTGGAACGTTTTTTTTGAACGTCAGTATATTTCGAACATGATATCATGTTCTCTGAAACACCAACGGTACTGTTCTGCGATTTATAACCGTTTATAAACAAGTCGAATTATTTATTTAAAAAACATTGACTTCATGAACCCGCCGAATACCTATAGCTATTTAAAGTATTGATGGTCAAAGTTTTGTATACATGCAGTCAGTAATATTATAATGGAAAACACTTCAAACTTCCTTTACCTCCATACCTTTGTTGAATACTAAATATGTTATCCAGATAAATATTTAGTATTAGTATTTTAAATATATATAAGATGAATATGTTTAAAGAAATGATGAAGAAAAAAATAAACAGATAGGCATTGATTTTTTTTTTTAAATCCGTCTTGTTTAATTGAAGAAGAAGAAGTTTATTCAGGTATATCTAGCGATACATAATACACATTTATAAATATAATTTTTAATAAGGAAAACGACTTTTAAGTTTTACTGTAAATGTTGACATTATTTATATACATGAAGCAGTGCGACGTGTAGATCACCATTGTGAAACATGCAAGTGAAAGTATCTACATCGAACGTCGCATTCATTGAAATGAAGAAGTTGACTATCTATATATCTTCATCTCTACAACTTCTAAAATGGCTCTTAAAGAAGTTGAGTGTGTATTTATTGATATATCACGTTGTTATTAAACCTGGATATGTGACAACCATGTTATTAAACCTTGACATGTGACAACCATGTTGTTATTCAAATACAATCACACCATGAGCCATATATATGATATACAACCTGTAATACAGGTAAATAAACGAGGTAAACTTAAGGAGAACGTATAAACTGTAAAACTCATGCAATGTTTTGATCACGACTGTCATACTATTCTGCACTGTGAGCACTATTTGACCCAGTGAAACACGTTTGTTTTTTAATAATCTCATTGATACGCTAGATATTGAATTGTGTGTTCGAATTGAAATGATTGATGATGATGATGATGATGATGATGATGTTATAGCTTTATTTACTGGAGCAAATATGCTACCTAGGATGACTACATTAACAAGAAATAATATTGTATTGCATTTTGTTGTATATCTAGCTGTCTTAATTGAAATTATCTCTTATGTACAGTTTCTAATATAATTTGTTTTGTAAATTGTTTGTGACCATGTAAATATGCTCAAGTGATTTTCGCTCATATTATATGCGGAGGAAATAAAAAAGATTCATTCATTCATGTGGACATGCAGCTTTTTGATTACACAGTAGCGTTAAATATATGCAATAAATACATATCGTTAGTTTCAAGTTTTGTTTTTGACAAAAGTTTTACATTCGTAAAACATGAACTCCTGTAGACTGTATATTGAAGTCGATCTAAAGACTGGCGCTAGTTAATGAAATCACCGACGTAACTGTCTCAACCAAGTGATGTCAATAGTTTATACGTCTGCGGTCAATGTAAGTATACAGTTATCTATATCTCACACGACGTGTGTCCAGTATATTTACACAGGTTATCTTTGTATCACTTCGTCCTGACATCACTGCAACCTGTAAACATCGCCAATGGCTTTTCCAGTATCACCCCGGCTGTTCCATTATCATCCCTCGTTAAGAGTTTAAACCGCAACATTCTCAGGAGTCTACACACTAAACTCAAGAGTGTAGTTCACAATTAACAATTGATAGATGCAAATAATTGCACAAGGAGAGGTTAGGTTTGTAATTTTACCACATCCCTTGTATAACTAATCGTTAGGCCTATAAGCTCATGAGCAAACCACACATTTAAACACTTATTTATGTAGTGAATTGCGGAGCTAATAATTCTTTCCCTTTATTACACGTAGTTTAATGCACAACAGAGAAACATCAACAAGTCTATAAACCTCTTTATCACATTGAATAGCGATCAATTACGACAAAATTGACATCGTCTGCTTTGCCTCTACTAAAGGGACATAACTCCTGCAACCTTCTTTGGTAGTCATGTGCATAACCCGACATTCATGATGGACAGTAATTTGGTCAATTAAACGTGTCTATTGCCATTTTTAAATATATAGAATGCTCTTAGATGCATGTGGTGTAGAAAACAATGCCTAGCGATATTTTTTCTTCTTCAAAACAATGCCAATGTGTTAGTCACGTTCAGGAATTCATGGTGATGGATTGTTTCCCACAAAAACCATCAATGAAAATGTTAAAATGGAAATACGATAAACCTACTTGACAGAGGAATTAAGGATTTGATGGAATGAAGCGGAAACGAAACAATAAAAATACTTATTATGATGATTCATTGACTTTAAGATAGATCATTAAAATAATCGCGAATGTCACAACACATGTCGACAAAACCCGTGTTTCAAATTCAATTGAACAAGCTCAGAAAACTGTATAAGTTATGTAAAATGAACGGATCACAGGGTTCGTTTTTTAGAACATTTTATAGAAATGGAAAAACTAGTCTGAAAATGAAGAGGTCACTAAGGAACCTTTTTTAAAATTCCATCCAAGTTTACCTTCAAAACACCAGACCCCACGGAACCTCCTGCTCCTATTTTGACATAATTTGTCATTAGCCTATAGAGTCCACAGGGGTTCGAATCGCTGTTTTGACAATATTTTTTCAAAATTTAAAATCTAGATTTTTGCTTTCATATGCTGTTTATATACGATATTGTGAGCTCATATTCCAAATTTGAGCGAAATCGGTAAAGAAATAAAGATTTGAGATACATATCCCCGCTCAAGTTGATATAGAGACACTTAGCGGGGATATTTATCTCAAATCTTTATTTCTCTATTATCTCAGTTTGCATATCTAAGTTATCTCAAGTAATACAGAGTTAACAAGCAAAAACTAGGTTTTCAGATTGTGACCCTGTGACCCACATTTGGGTCACATGGTCACGACATCTACAATTTAGACTTCCCATTGGCAAAGGAGTATGTACACAACATTTCAGCATGTCATGAGGCCATCGGGCCTTTCAGGCCTAAAAAGGATTTCACATTCCAATAGTCTATATTTAGCTATAAAGTCTTATTAAAGAAAACAATAGCACTAAATCAATTAGACAATAGACAAATCAATTAGACAATAAACAAATGAAAATGACATCAATATGACAATAGTGAAATCTGTTACACAATAGAGAAATCAATAAGACATATCAATTAGACAACAGTGAAAGATATTATACATTAGACAAATCAATTAAACAATAGACAAAGCAATTGGACAGTAGGCAAATCAATAACACAATAGACAATCAGTTCGGCAATAGACAAATTAAATAGAAAATGACATTTATACAAATTACTCTTGTTAAAATAGAATAACTTTAATTATGAACATGGCAACTTTTAAATCGGAATTTCCTCCTCTGAAATCGAGTTAACGGAACTTTTAAAACTTTCATTTCGCGTAATCCCCAAGGTACCCAATAGAAACCTAAAATATTTCCAAACAAAGATTTCAAGACAGCAACCTTAGACAAAAACACCAGCATCCTCGGTCTCATGTTCTGTATGCAAATAACGAATACCGAAAATAAATTTTGAGAATAGTTGTTGCAGACGTCTAGATCCCAAGAGCTTTCAGAGAAGACGGCATCGTTTTTCCCCTGTCGTTTTTTTACCGTCCTGTTTTCATTTCAAATCAATACAGCGTGATGACGATGACAGTTATCTCCCCTTGGGACCTTGGTGATAGAGTACGACCTTTCTTTCTAAACTCCTGTCTAAAGGTCAGGCTAACTTTAAACAAATCTTTATTTAATTACGGACAGTACGGCAGTTTCCACGTCGATTCTTATACGATTATAAGCTTTTTGTGGATTTGACTATTGTCTTTTGATCCATTGTCCATGATAAGTTTTTGGATGGGTTTTACATTTTCTCCTTTATGTCAATATTAGATCATAAGCAATGCATACATATATGACTGTTCTTTATGAGTCAATACGAAGCATGCTTGCGAGCCATAAACCTTTAATCTTAAAGGCGCTGTAGCACGTTTTTCTTACTGAAATAAAGTGATCTCACGAAAAGTTAAACATGTGTTACCAATGGATAAATAAAATACTCCTGAATCAATAAAAAAAATGTATACAATGTATGTAATGTTGGTTAAGTCATGCGAGTCCATTTCCCTACAATCGGCCATTTTAATGTGTTCACATTAAAATGGCCGCTCGAAGGTGATTCAAGTAAAATGACTGATGTAGCGATACCTACACACTCAACGTAGAGTTTTAAATATGATACCATGATAGAATGGCCAAACATCTTGCTGTATCAAATTCGCTTGAGACCTACAAATCTACCTCTCACGTTGAAGAGTTCCACACCACTGTCGCTTTAGACGTCGCACCATTTTCTTTCAATACGGATAACCATTTTCTTTGGTGCTGAGATAATTTACACTCTAACGTAACAATACATCGTATAAACTTTAACAACAAATAGCAAATTTGAGAAAACAAAATATGCCAAAAACGTGCTACGCGCCTTTTAATCATAGTTATCAGCGACTGGTCTTATACTTCAATACAAAGTGGTCTTGCAAACAATAAATTTCAAATGCCATCCACAAATCAGACTTTCTCGTGAGTACGGAAATGAATGAGGCATTATTGAACAATCTTTCAGCACTAAATGTCTGCGTTTACAAGAAACGATGTAACGGTTCACGTATAAGAATATTAACTAACTGATGTATTCATAAACCATAGACTGTTATGACAGGTTCAACGTCTACACCAATGCATGCCGGGAGCGTTTGACCTTTTTCTGGAGGTCACACAGGTAGACGTAGTTATTAATCAAACACGCATGATCGTTGACAACCACCCCCTCCCTTCCCCAGCCTCCCTCCCGCCCCACACACGCATACAAACCCCACCTCACCCACCGCACTCGCGCCACCACGAATCTTCAAACCTCACTCGTAGGTCTTCCCTCCAGAGCTGGAGGCTCGTCAACTTGATAGATATTCGTTAGACTTGTTTCCGCTTATTTCCAGTGTCACTGATGCATGGAAGAGGGAAAGATTCCAAGAGGGAAGTCTATAAGTCATTCTGTATCTGCCTGGTACCAAGAGACGACTCTGCCTGTACCAAACCACTGTTGATATGTTGCAATACCTTATCGTCAACGATGCCACTGTGCCAGTCAAAGACACATCCCATAAGTTTGTTCACATGTATATGCAATTTGAGGTAGGCCTATCTATACTCATCAAATAAAGTAGAGGAACATCCAAATATGACATGTCTAAGTATTAAACTTTCAATATTAAAAACTGCAGATGACCATCACGTTTTAGGCAACTGTCATGTTTTATTATCAACTGAGGGGATCTTTAAAAACATATTTTAATAGAAAGATAGGGCGAGGTATTTGTGTTTTCTTTAAACATGTTAAAGGCGGACATAACACAGCCATATTTCCCACATCACTGTTCAAGATCACATATTTGGTAATTAGTTTAACCTCCAGTCCAGTGAAAAAAATTATTTCACTGCGACAACTCTATCTTTATTGGACATTTGAAGTTCTTTTCTGTAAAGATTTTTTTCTTCTTTCACGAAGCTCCATTTAAGATGGTTAAACTAAAACCCCGTACTTCAACCTTACTTCTAGGTGTCTTATTTCTGCTGCGATTTCTGATTTTGGTAGAACTTTTTGGATTGATATTCAAAGCTCGTTCCTCGAATTTACGGCTATATTGGTGTCTTGCGTCTGTTGGTTTAAACATATTATATTCACCGAGAGAAGGATTAGGAACAAGTTCTCCAACTAAGAATACCCTTATTGTTATATAGATTGTGGATTTCTATTTTTGACGTTTTGTACGTGTATTCAGATCATTTTAGTGATTTGTGACAAACAAACTTTTTGGATGCATTTGATGTGGTTTCCTGCCCGTGCGGTATCGTTACAGTTGTTGCCGAGATAGCATTTCTTCATTTGCTGTCATCGTTTCAACCCACTCGTACTCAATAATTCACTTCCGATGAGCTCCACTCATCAATTTGTCCTCTAATCAAGACTGCCACGTTCCTCACGTGTTATCTCGCGATATCTCGTCCCAATATCCCATTCGGAACGACTCGGGTTTGTTCGTTCTTTATGACTCTGGCTCTGTACCAATGTTGATCACATGTGAATCTGACTCGTGGAGTAACAGTTAGAATGTTGGTTTTGAAAGGAAAGTACTAGTAGCCGAAAAGTGTGAAAGTTTCAATTAAAGAAAATACTTTAAAATAACCTTTGGGATTTCTTCAACTTCAGACTTTGAACGATGTCCACATGCCTTTATTTGACATTTTCTTCGGCTTCAATCCACCTTTGTCCATAGAAATGGTTGGAGGATTTTAAAAAACAAACAAAAAGTTTACGTAATAGATGTATCCACACTGTTCAAGGTTAACAGCGAATCGCGAGCATTTCTACAGTCCGATACATCACACTCAGTTCAATGCCAAAAACGGTCACGCAAGGAAAACTTCTTAGTCCAGTCTTTTTTTAAGAAAATACAGAAAAATACAGTAAATATCTGAAAACCTCCGAGTTCAAGCTCTGTTGAGCACCTACTATTTGATAATAATGTGTCAACTTCAATTTATATAGTTGAGGCAATAAAATACAAGGGTAGGTCTATACTATACAGGTTAAAGAACATTACCTTAACCGGAAATTAAGACGGCATTTGGATTTGGAAGACGTTTAGGCTTTCTTCTCTATTTACTGACATTTGTCTCCGAGTTTTTAAATTGACCTATACAAAAATAACAGTTTATCCAATATTGGGTAGGAGAGATTATGTTGCCAACTACACAACGCGTTGAGAGATTTTGCAACATTTTCTCGTCCCGCTTGTGACTTGTGAATAGTATAAGCTTAAGATTGCATTACGTATTAATTATGAATATTTACAGAATGTCTGAAAGCGTTATTTGACTTCGTTTTGTGTATTCAGTTTATCTATAGACTCGCTAAATAAGGATCTAGACTGTGTCAAAGACTCTTATGTATTATAGTCTTGGGGTAGGTCTTACATTGCCATTATGCCATTCATTTCAATGTAGCCAATGACGTCAGAGACTCATGGGGTGATTACAGCACACCACCATCATCACTTTTCAAGTGACTATATTTTTTGTGTGGATGAAATCAATGATACACTGGTTCATAGGACTGGGGGAGAGTCTATACGTGACATTTCATTTAATTGTCACAAAACTCGATGTATTTGCCCCAAAATGACTAACATTTCCAATGAATGGTGGCATTCGACACTTTTTAAGTTTAGTAAACAAACTTAATACCATTACCTTGATTTTTGGATTATAGAGCAGAATTTATGCACACGATTAAAAACTAAACCCACTAACTAAACGTCGCCTGCTTTTTAAATGTTTGCTGAACAAACAGACGTTACGTTGCTTGCGGTTTGGGATTGAAATAAATCCAATTTCGCCAATTTCCAGGCCTTTGGGGATTTCCGTATTACGAGGCGAACAGCAAGTCTCAAATGAAGGATTTTTTTAACAAGAGATTGTCTCCGCGGGTTGGATTTGAAGAGGATCCGCTCATTTATTGAGAGAGTGTGACTAGTAATTTTACCTGAACGAAATCTGGAGACGTTCACAGATCGTTGGCAAAAATTCATCGAACGCTTCAAGAGTCGTGTATTCTTAAACGCTATTGTTATTAAACACGTGATGTGCTCTGAGGCTTATTAAGTTTAATAGTAGAAATTCGATATGTGAGAGGTCTGCTGTATATTATTAAACAATGACCGAGTTTTTATTGAATTTATTCAACTAATCAACGAAGCGTAATGTGAACAACCTAATATATATAATATATCAGCCTAAATCCCATGCATTCTTTCCCCATAAAGGTTACTGCCTTTTTTTTTTTTTTTTGCGATTTTCTATCGTGACTTCTGTGGGAAGATAATGCCTAAATCCATGTTACCATACAACATTTTCATTTCAGAACACTTTTTAAAAAATACTTAAAACAAAAATAAACGGTCATTAGGTTATTGATATAGATACATAAATATTCAAGTGTTGTGAGAACGGTTAATATGACAGAATGAACAATATGAGTCATGTAGAACCTGACTATCAGTCTCAGTCTCATCTCACAGAGGAACGTTTTAGAAACGTTTTAGTTTCGTCTCAGAAACGTTTAGATCTCAATAATAGTCATTGAGGCTATGATTTTTAGATGTATAATTCATACCATCATTTTTCATCCTAGGCCCTTCTACATGCTTGATAACGGTATAAGGATCTATATCGCAAATGTTAGATAAAGAAGTTGGTCATCCATAAATATTATTGTCTTCTAAACATATATATATATATATATATATATATATATATATATATATATATATATAAATTATAACAACGAAAGTGATATGTTTTAAGACTTAAAGCTCAAGAGAACACGATTAAAGCATTTTCAAACAAAAGCAGAACATTTAGGGATTTTGGCAATAAATATAATTATTTCCGAATATGATTTTAGATATAGACAACTTGACAGATGGAATTGGCAACAGTTTAGAAACAACGATATAATTTATTGTTTGAAAAGGGGAAACACTTGTTTGTAAACAGACCTTTAGTTCAAAAGTTCACGGCACTTATAAACAATAATAGAACTTGTGTGGAATACAAATAGTTATATAAACCTGATATTAAATTATATTTTATATATAACGATTAAGATACAACAGTATTCAAGTATCACCCAAAGCGTGACATAAAAGAAATAAGTTTTTAAAAATAACAACATTGTTGGATTATCATCACAAGCGCAAAATACAAAAACTCCATTAATAAAATACAACATTAACTAAATAATGCAGTACAGTATAATTACTATTATCTCTATAACCAACGGGAGTAATGGAGTACTTGCACTGAAGCGCCCGTATAAGCACCGGAGGTCGCTTGTTTGTACTCGTGCAACAAGTTACGGTGCCCGTAATTGTTATAATTAAGTAAAGCGGCGAGTGCTTTCTGAAATGATTAAACGGGGTGGTTACTCGCTGATAGGCGCTTTGTAATTAATGAGTGTTTAAGTGGTCATGAAGAGTGACATTCGTACACAGAATGTGCCCACAGGGCAGGTTTGGTTGGTGTGATGAGTCTTATAAGCAATAAATGATCTTTTCTTGTATTTAGGAATTAAGATGCGTAGACATCATTTAGTAACTTCTAATCCTTATGTAGGTTTAGGTTTTGTTTGTGTTGTTTTTAGGATTCTGCAGATACTGACTTTTCTTTCATCATTTTTAGGTTTTTGAAGGGCATTTAGAAGTAGCATACATAAAATTAAATACATTGATGAAGTTGTTATCCAGAAAATATTCCTGTTCTTAATTTTAAAATAATCCAGATATCCTAACTTATGTATTTATTGTCTTATTTTAATTCATATATAGCTCATGAGTTTTTTTGTTTTTAATTTCTCGCTTTTTATTAGGAAAGCTTTAGTTCTAGCATATTTGGCTGATTGTTTCATTGTTTCTGTTCAATAAACAGTTCCCGCAATGTTGTCTACTATGTAGAACTGTTCTACACGCAGTATGGTTTTGGTGCAATGCCACACTGAATTTAAGCGCAGTATTACCAAAGCTTCGCTTGTTCCAGCCGATGCTCGCAGGTTTCACCACAATACATAGCCACCATGGGGTTGCGGGCTCTCTCGCTGAAAATATCACAGTGAAATATAAGTGAAATACACTTGAGAGCGGCGTTAACCCAGATCGCCTCACTCCACCCCAATAACAGTTATTTATCAGTCAGTTACTTTTATGCAAAGTCGGAAGAAATATTTTATAATTCATCACATTTATCAAATAAAACTACTTGAATTTAATTGGTGGTAACATGACGCTTCAAGGAACTTTTCAAAGTTCCACATTCAACATCTATATACATTTACATATGATAAGTCGGTGGATAAGTGTTTTGAATTTATCAAATCGTCATTTAGCAACAACTTTAAATCTTTGAGACAAATCGTTTGTTAAAAAATGTGAATATTTCTGGGAATGTAGACAAATGATGATATCTTTATCCGACCTATAAGACTTCAACTGGCGTGAGAGATATGTCAAACGGCACACTCTGAGTTGAATGACAAACGCGTGGTTCACGAGCTGCACGGGAACGTATGTACGTATCAGCTGCCCGAAAACTTGTGTATATTTCAACTGCCTATCATTCACACAGCAAACGCTCCAATTCAGTGGCCGGTCGAAACAAGGAATTGATGCATGAGTGCAAGCGCAACTGGCCGCTATTATATGAGACTGGCGTCTGATGTCTGCGGCTCGTCGAAGAAAGAGGATCGTTATTGAGTTGCATAAATGGACTTTGAGACTGGCGATATTCCTCTCCATTTCCGCTCCCTTCTTTCGCCGCGCGGGCCCTTTCAGGGTGCACATTTCATTCACCATCGATCGCGGCTGTCAATCTCGTGACGTCACTGGCGTCTGGTCGAGGGGGCGTGGTTTTTAGTTTGATTTCGTACCGACAAAGTACAGACTACACCTGGCACTAAGAAGGAAGAGGGGATACGAACTTCTTCAAGAGTTTTGGTGCATGATCTTGGATTATATTCATCAACATTGACCAAAACTTGTGTTTGAGTGATCTTCTCCGGATAACAATTACAACTCCACGTGGATACGTTTATGAAAAGTTTGACAAGTTCATACACAGGTCCCATTCATGGATATGTAAAATGCACTGTGCTTGTATAGTAAAATACGTCACCCCCTGTGGATAAGTAAAGTTTACCAGTGAAGCTAACGATGGCTACCTGCGGGGCCGATACTCAGCCCCCCAGCCCCCCGGGACCCGCTCCCCAACCCCCCAGTCCTCTGGGTGGGGCCGTGGGAGGGGAGGAGGCTTCACCCTCAATGGTAGGTCTAGGACATGCGTATACATACGTATATAGGTATATAGGTATACGAGGACGGACATATTGTGTAAATAAACTTGAAGAAGGCCAAGTGAAATTTGGTCAACTTGCACGATTTTTTTTAAAACCGCTTATCCGAATCCAAAGTTAAATAGGCCCCTGACGTTCGGTCTGCCTTTCATTTTCTCAAACACTAGATATGCAAGTACAAACAACAATTGTACATACGTACAACGGGTGTTGCGTGACGCTGGAGATTTGGACCTGTTGGTTTACAAAGCGGAACAAAAGTTTATTGTTTGTTTCTGATATGGGAAATTATTTGTTTATTACAGAAACCGCGACTTGGAATCAGCGGTGTTGAACCCGGCCGTCAATGTGCTAATTGTAAAGACCGATGTCCGGGATTTGCGCTTCATTATTGGAGGTAAGGGTGCATGCTTATGAAAATATTTTTTTCATTTTTATATTTTCTTAAATTTAAAACAGTGTTCCAGTTTTCACATGCACGACAAAACATGTTTATATATACATATATATCACGATGTTGACTGAACTCAACTTTTTCAGTTTCCATGACAACACCTTTTTGTTCCAATACGAACTTTCCCAGCTTTTCTTCGAGTTCTAAGCGTCGTATAGCTCCAGCAGGTCTTGTTAGCCCGTCTCATGGCACTGATGGGTAAAACATGCTTTCACCGTGCAGATTTGGCAGGTGAATCGGGGGTCATCTCAAATGCTCTACTTTCAATTTCCATGTCACGTGACCCGGAACTACATTCGGAATAGATCGGATATTACCTTAGCCTTTGCATTGTGTCATCGGTTGTTGATTTCAAGAGTGCAACTGTGAATGGTCATTGCCTAACCTCACAGGGTGTGGTTTTGACCAGAGGGTTTATGATGTAGTTTAATGGTCAAGGGAGTCCCATCATAATATAAATGACCCCGAACACCGTCTTTGAGGCTCGTAATTTATATCTTCATTACAGCATTTGCGTCTCGTTGTGTGGGTCTCACAGATTTCATTATTTGTTATAGGCGTTTATGAGACATTGAGATAATTTGGTTGTTAAAATTAGCATCATAGCAACACAACATTGCCTGACAATATGTTTATTTGCAGATCAATTGTCTTTTTGTTGTAATTATTAAAGCTAGATGCTCATTGCCCCAAGACAAAATCTCGATATTGTCTATTGCATGTAGCATATTCCAACCATAATTTTGTTTGAATTAATATCCTACAAAACCATAATATCATTCTAGTTTTGCAGTATTGCTATTGATCAATCTAAAGACATGACAAATTGAGAATGTTCATATTATTTGACTTTTGACACAACAGCAATTTAGACAATCACAGACTTTGTTTCTAAGTCATTTTCATTCAAAACGTCATGTACTGATATTTTGTCTATAGCTGTGGACCTTTAACAACGTATGTAACATATTGAAAATTTAAGAAGCTTGTTTTGTCAAGTTATATTTACATCAGTCAAATATTCCAAACTTCCGCCTCAGCTCAGACATCAAGGTATCTTTAGGACTCCATTTTGTATAACTATTTGAACTGATTGTAAAATATTGATGAGGAATATACTTATTTCTGAGACTAAATGTAAGTCTAGAGAATGGTCAAACTGCCAAGCAGTACAACACCCTCTCTGTACAACTTGTATGACATTTCTGCACTCCACCCAGGGGAGACATACGACCCAAATGGTAGGGAGTTCAAGGCATATCCAAAAGACTCTGCTATCACCCATAGGGAATTGAACATAACATTTGTCCCTGATTCGATCAAATAAATATGATCAAATTTGTTAATGATTGTGATCGTGTTTCACAAGCTCTATATCCTATTATGTCCTGAATAGCCCACTTGGCGTTTGGGGAAATTGAGACGTACATCTAATGTTCACAAATTATATCTTCTTCCCGCAATGGCCAATAATTGATAATGGTAATTGTAAGAGCAGGGGAGGAGCAGATGATGGAATGTCATGGTGCATTCTCTGGCAGTGGGGCAGTCGGTTCCTCCTGAAATATACGTTATCGAAGAACAATCCTTTAAATTCTACAAGCGAATCGAAATGAAATAGTTGAGGCACACGTGTATAATTAAATAGCCAAGAGGTAACTAGATTGGGTAAGATGTCTAGACCTACACTTACCAGCGACATTGAATTACTGGTTGTAGCATGGACCGAAAACAGATTGGGAAACTTTTAGGCAACTATGGATCGCCCTTGAAGAATTTCGTGTTTCGCTTTCTAATGCAATGAATCACTTGTTGTACAAATGATTGGGAACTTCTCAACAACTATCGATCGCCTGCAAAGGATTTTGAAATTTCACTTTCAAGCGACCTTGTATTACTACATGATTTTACAATAAAAAATCTCACCCCCATTGGAAACTTTTGAACTGTGGATCATCAGTGAAGAATTTAGATTTGATCTTGTGGCAACTTCATATTTATTAGAGGTAGAATGAACCTGAATGGTTGTTTCCAATGCATCGTTGTTTGTGCTTACACCTGAAACATATTGAGAAACTTTTAGGCAACGGGGAATTGTTCGTGAAGTATTTCACGTTTTAGACACTGAATTTTGACTGTGACTGGTTGCAGAATAACCCTGAACAGATTGGAAACTTTTAAGAAAGTATGAATCCCCTTTGAAGAATTTCGGCTTGCTCAGTAACGCAGGAAGACAGTTATTTACGGAAGTGGGAGGTCGGGGCAGTGAAGACCAGTGATATGTCAAGGTACAGGGAGGCGGGGGTTCTTTCGAGGGGGAGAGTTCTAGGGGGTCTGCCGACCCTTCCATTGCATTCTGGTATTTTTTCACCTCTTTGGGAACGTTCGTGGATATTTGTGGTGAGGGGTTGTCATGGCTGTTAGTTATAAAGGAAGATTCCCAACCAGACAGGCTTTTACGTTCGTCAAGTAAACGAGCACGGAGGTAGTAGTCAGCCCTGTGTAATCCCTTGTTTGGAACTCAGCTTTTAGGGGGAGACAGTTACACATTATGGCAGATTAACTGATAATGTTTTCCATTAAGATTTGACAAGAAAATATTTACATTTTAAACTGAAAGTGTTAAATTGTAATTTAAATGAGTCAAGTCAAAACATGGACTTTCGATTTATCTTCTAAGTTGAACCTTGCGTTTGCTAGTTTCATGTTGTTTTGCAAACAACTTCTTGAACACTTTAATTTGAATAAGTAAAGAAATATGTCTTACACTATATGGTCAAGTGATTATGTTATTCGTCTTTGATAAATACAGTAGTTTCATAGCACATGTCTTTGGTTTACTGTCTAATTTTGCCGTTTCTCCTCTTCTCACAAATTTAAGTAGACAGCAGTAAAGAAGGAGAGACGAGTTTATGTTTATCATCTATGATAAGTTTGTTACTCTTTCTGACATGATAAAATGCACCAGTCAGAAAACTTCCAGGGCTTGACACTTTCTAGTTTCAGACTTATTTGTTGGTGAGGCAATTTGTTACAAATAGTGTTATACAATGTATCAAGCTGTCATTCACATAATTGGATAGTTTGTCTTAAATTCAAAATAGTATATCAAGAGATGTTTTAAAAGTTTTATTACATTTAAAAATAACTTGTAATTTTTTATTTCCCCCTTTATCTTCATATTGTATCATGTTTATCTTTTTTCTTCAAAATAATGAAGTTAAATTAGAATTTTTTCCGCCTTTCACAAAGAAGATATATTTATTTAAGATTCAAAATCAAAGATAGATTTCTTGCTGTATTTACCAAATGATAATAGAAAAGATTTTGAAATATGTTGTTAATATATTTCCCATGTATTTGACATTGGTGTAAACCCACTAACCAAATAGTTTAATTATAAATTCAATTTGCAAAACATGCTTGCAAAAATTGCTTATACAGTAACATAAAATAATTCAGCAAATGATGTTGGCAAGAAATTCACACTGATATCTTTGCACTATGTAAACTGAGTTTGTTCAACAAAAAATGAAATTTTTAAATTTCAACCCATTGACTCACTTCCCAGCTAAGCCAGTATAGACAAGAAGCCAGAGACAGACAGAGGGACAGACAGAGGGACTGACAGAGGGACTGACAGAAGCCAGTGTACGTGGCACACCAGCTGGGGAGGGAGGGAGGGAGGGAGGGAGGGAGGGAGGGAGCTCTTGGAATCCGCTGAATGTAGCAGCTCGTCCTCATGCTCTATCTCCAGGTTTGGGGGGAGGGGGGAGGAGCTTAGGAAGGGAGAGGAGGCAGGAGAGTGTTTGGTAATTTTTATGTCATTTTTTATCCTTGTAAATTTACATACTTATTGTGTCTCTTTTGTCAGTTTTAAAGTTTTTAGGAAAATTGTTGATGTTCTGGGGCTTCAGGATGGGAAGAAGGGAGGGGGTAGTGGTGTCAAAAGAGTTCTGGGAGTAGGGGACGGGATGAGAGAGTATTGTAGTATATGTAGTACAATGATGGAAATGAAGGGCATAATACATATGCAGTAAGATACAAAACAGTGCTTCTGATGTTTGAATATTAAATCCCTTTGGCGAAAGGAGTAGTGACGAAGGGACAGATGGGGGTGATGTAAAACTGTTTCTAAATATACAAAGATTGAAGAAAAGAACAGAAAAAACTCCACACATGTATATGTCATAATTAAGGTTCTGAAAGAGAGAATAATAAACAAGACATGTATATAAACCTGCTTTATCATTTTGTCATGTTTTGACAGGAGAGAAGTAATTAAGGAAGTTCAAAAGAAGATTTAAAGGAATATAATTTTTAAAATTATGAATATGTATTTAATGCTGAATATGATGAATAGGAATATGAAACAATGTTGAATAAACATGATAGTTCTCTGATTACCTCCCCAGGCTTAGAGGTGTTTTTAAATAGGATAATGATCAGAGTTACAACACGAACTACTCAATTGTATATAACTACAATCATCAATTCAGTGGCAGATCCAGGAATTTTGAAAGGGGGGGTCCACCAATGGAAAATGGGGGGGGGGGGGGGTTCCAAAATTTTCCCGTACCCGCCTATGCAAACATTCTTTAACCCCCCTTCCCCCCCCCCCCCCCCCCCCCCCCCATTTTCTTCCTACAGCGGTTACTCCTTTCAGGTTTTTTTATCCTAACCACATATGGAACAGTTTCTCAGCTCGAAATAGAGAATCCTGATTGGTGACATCAGAAGTGAGTTATGCAATCAGCATGTTTCAAACTGAGCTTTTCGTAACTAGCGAAAAAATCTTCAGAAATGACTAGAGTTGTTTCATATTTGCAATGAGCACATATTGTTTACAAGACATAATTCAGTCACAGATTTAAACGGTTTTTGATTGGACAAAAGTAACGATGTTACCAGTGTTTTAAACGTTCATCGTCATGGGATTATGCAAAATAGTAAAATATCGAAGGGAGTAACCTCTGTGGGAAGAGAATGATGTGCACTTGCAACATACACTATCCTTGCATGCAGAAACGTTGAGCGATGCTGGCAATGTTGTGATATACTTGAGAGAAGTATACACAGTGGCACTGCAACTATTGCTTACTGGTGGTGCCATGTGTGTACTAAAGGTGATACATCTCTGTCACTTGCCTTGTTTGCTGGTAGATACATGATGACATTCTGTTAGCAGATCATGTTTAGTGTACTCCACAACAGTGCTACTCACCTGGACTCATTTATGCATGCTGAGAAAATCATACCAATGCATTCACATTCTCTGTTTTAATTGAAATATGAAACGATTGTATTTTTGATAATATGTTAGATCATGTTTAACGTTACTTCACAACATCTTACCTTACTCACAGGCCAAGTTTAATGCAAATATGTTCCGCAACTATGTTCACACATAGGGAAAACTGGTCGTTCATCTCTGTTGCGAAACATAACTTGGTCTGTGCCTAACATGTTTAGCGTTAATCCACAACATTGTTACCTATCTGTACTAAGAATATCATAACAATGCATTCACATTCTCTGTTTTGATATATGTATATTCTTATGTTAGAATATTGAAAATTATGTTAGCAGATCATATTTAGCTTTAATCCACAACATTGTTACCTAACTGGAGATAATCATACAAATGCTTTTACCTTCTCTGTTCTAAATGATATATTTTTCAGCAATGTTCTAGCAGATGATATTATGTTTTATTCATGGTTCATCATATCATATTCATGAAACTTCTCTTGATCTAGAGGGAGGGATAGCGCAGTGGTTAGCATGTTCGGCTTCAGATCAAGAGGTCCGGGGTTCAAATCCCGCCAGGGGCACGGCAACTTTGCAGTAGAGAACTGTTCTACACGCAGTCAGGTTTGGGTGCAATGCTACACTGAATTTCAGCGTAGTACCACCCATGGTTCGCTAGTTCCAGTCAATGCTCGCAGGTTTCACCGTCATGCATAGCCACATGGCGTTGCGGGCTTTCTCCCTGCCGCAATACTAGCAGCCGCGATATAAGTGAAATACTCTTGAAAGCAGCGGTAAACCACAACTCACCTCTCTTGATCTAAAAAGAACCCACTTATCACTCTTCTACCCTGCTCCTTTGAAGGGGCTGTCACACGTTTTCTTATGGAAATAAAGAGATTTCACAAAATGGAAAAGTAATGTTACCAATTGCAGACAACCCATCCTCAGTCAATAAACAGAGTTCTCAAACTAATGATTATGGTTCAGTTAAGCAAATCAGATCCATTTCCCAACCTCAAATTATTAAAAGGTATTCAAACTAAAATGGCCGCTAGCAGTTTTCGTTTTATATCTGACATGGTTTTCCATGACTACTGATAATCATAATGGGTAAGGTATCTAAGGAATGTTTTAACGTTGAAGTAAAGGGATATTAGAAAGGGCAAATTTTTAATATATAAAAATGCAAAAAATGTGCAACAGTGCCTTTAAAGATACAACAAAATTTAGATCTGTTTGGGAAAAGATTATATTAATTAATTCACACTTCATTAAATAAATGTAAAAACAGTTGTTTGTTTAACTGAATTCCATTATCACTCATCCTGTAGCTGAATTTATACCCTTTTCCTGTAATATTTGTAAAACAAGAAGCTTCACATGCTATCATACAAATCCAGTACAATTCAGTGAACATTCTAAATTGATTGATTACTGCAATGTAATTTGACATGTGGAACCATTAATCCCACATTTCTCAAAAACAAAGTCATCTAAATCGCTGAGCTTGCGAATCTGAAATCCTTAGAAAAACCACAGTAATCATTTCATGAAGCAGGCCAGCCTAAATATAAGCATCGCTACATCTATCATTTCCTGTTTCGCTGTCCATGTCTTGTCATTCACAATGGAAAACCTTGTAATATTCTCGTTATTCATTTGAATGCTGCAGCGCCCATCAATCATGCATTGAGCTTCTCACAATCCGAACTTGTTCCGAACAGCATTATAGGGCGAGCAATGCCTTTATTTGATTGCTCGTTTGCCTTGTCAAACCTGTCAATGTTTGATGTATGTGTCAATTAGAGCAAGATATTGACACAGTGATGAAATTGGCGATGAAATCAACGACTCTTGTCTTAAAGGTGAGCGCCATCTATCTGCAATCAGCGCATGTAGCTTCTACAAGGGGACGCCTCTATTTACCTCTGGCTTAGTCAAGTGGGCTTATTTTTAGATCTTATTACTTTATGTCTAAGGGAGATTGAATAATGAAATATTGAGTGCTTCCCAAGGTTAATATGTATTCTTGGAATTTTTTGTTTAATTTTGTAAGATCTTAACTGGTATTGTGGACATTTCTAGATTGAGTAGAGATGTAGAGATAGAGAGATAAAGAAAATATTCGGTTCAATCGCTTTTTCTCTAAAATTCTTTTACAGCTTCCTAAGGGATTTCAATATTTTAAATGAATAGTCTTTAACAACATAGAGACAAAAGTATAGAATTATATTTATATTTAATTTATTCATTTCAAAAGCAAAGCAATATTAGGGTATGGGGTTGGTTGAGGGGAGCTTACTGGCACACAGCTAGGGATGAGGTTAAGGAATTTCTGGGGTATCGGAATGGTGTTTGGGTCAGATGGATGTTATCAGTTGATTGTTTTCTCAGGTAAGAGTTCCAACAGGTGTGAAGTGTCGGCTACCTGAGGCTGAATGATCGTTAGTTTACCTGAGGGAACCTGCTGTGCGTACCTGTGATAACCAGGTAGCTTCTAGAGGTTCCTGTTTACAGTTACCTGAACTTACCTGCTGATATACTGAACTTAACTGTTGATTTACCTGAAGTTACCTTCTGATATACTGGAACTTACCTGTTGATTTACCTGAAGTTACCTGCTGATTTACCTGAAGTTAACTGCTAATATACTGGAACTTACCTGTTCATTTACCTGAAGTTACCTGCTGATTTGCCTGTTGATTTACCTGAAGTTACCTGTTGATTTACCTGTTGTTACCCGCTGATTTACCTGTTCTGATCAGCTCCCTTGTCATGTGGATCTAACCAGGTATGCATCCTTGAAGGAAGTTTCCGAAAAGTTTTCAAGATAATTTTGTAAATGTCCTTGCAAAAAAGGTTATACAATGTACATGTATTGAAATATGGTGGTATTGCAGGGAAAAAATAGATATGATAGAAATTAAAAGTTACATTCCCCTTGGTAAATTTATTCACTAAAGGAAGTGCTTACAGGACATCATTAAAATAAGGAAGGCTTTTGGAGCAAATATCAAATAGACAGTGTAAAAATGTGTTTTAAAGTAGGTTTTTTGGTCAGAACTTACATAGATCATATGAAAAATCTAGCTTAAAACAGATGCTCAACAAAATGGATTTATAGAAGTAGATATTTTGTTTGGTCAGGATAAGTGATATGAAACTTCAAGCTCAAAACAGCCAATGGTCAAGAGGGCTTTTAGTCGTATCTTGGTCAGAATGTAGATATCTGATATGAAAGTTCAAGGTTTCTTGACCTCACTGTACAAGATTGTTTTATAATGAGTAAGGAAGTATCACGGTAGATCGACCATACTCACGTAATTAATGACCCGTGAAAAATAGACGTTCATACACAATGAAGACATTGCTGTGAACCCTATCAAAGTCATACGACTCCAATTGTTGTGATTGTAGTCTCGCTAGCTTTAGTAAATACCTGAAACTAAACCCCTTATCTTGGGATTGAATATAAATATAGGTAAACACATGTTAATGGTCCTCTGTAAATAAATAGAAGATATCTATTACATGAATATTACTTCTAAAGCTTTGTCTGATACAATGTGTCGGAGTAATCTCCCCTTGTGTCCTTGGTGTGGTTACTTGCCCTCTTAATTATCTCTAATTTCTTAATGATTTTATTGATCTTTTAGAATTGTTAATTAGATTTACATCTTTTTCTACACTATATTTAATTTTATATTCGTGTCAGAGAAATTGTTACACAAAACATTTTTTTAAAGTTGTTAAAGTATTAAAACTTTACAGAACAAAGTTAAAACAGAGAACTAGTTTTTATAATTATGTACAAAAAAACTGTTATTTAGAAACAAACAAAAGTATAAAAATAAATTCTGGAATACTTTTCCACAACTAACAAAAAAGCAATTTTCTTCAATTCTACAAGAAATATACAATGATTTCCCTCCCATAGATAACTTGCACCTGCGCTGTCAAAAACCATAAAACCTAACAACATCCGAAACTTTCTACCTGTAATACTTCAAGACCAAGTTTATTTAAACTTATCTCATTTGGTTTGTGTAGTTGCTTCATTTCTCAGCTCTAATTTCCTGAAACTTTCAATTTGGGCTGTACACCTGTTCAATAGCGTTCTCAAGTTCTTTAAGTTCTAATTTTTATCAAGTGAAAGCAGCAGACTGGGTTATTTTCTGCATTGTGATAGAGAGAGTGCTTACCGGCATGCTCAAAGGCGGTGAGATGAAAAGTGTGATATATTTTTGAAAACTTTGGGGATCTGGAGGAAAATAAGTTTTATAAGCTTCTATTGAATATGAAATATTGAATTTCAAAGTCTAATTTAATTCTTTGGGGTAAGTAAATAGATAAATATTAGAATTAAAAATAAATGATAATTTGAAAGAAGTTATGATTCCTATTATAAAAGCTCTTTGGAAATGGACTATACGTTATTAATATTATCAATTTTTTTCTTTCATATATTCAAGCTGTTTAAATTTTCAAATCAAGCTTGTCAGATACATTTTGTCAACTACCGATATTCAAAATTCAATTTGGAAAATTTAAGTTTTTTTTAAAAGGGTTGAATTGATATTTATATGAAGTTTTATCCTTATATTTACATTGATATATGAATTCTAGTCAGTAAATTATGTCATATTTATTGTGAAAAACTTACATAATTTGATAAGACACGGACATTAAAGTTTAACATTTTTTTGTTTTATGATACTGAAAAGTGGGATCTTTGTTTTATTGTGAAATAGGGGGCACTGAATTTAAATTGTCCAACATTTCAGAATGAACCTGTTTTCAACCACTGTCAAGGGATATCAAATGCATAAAGTTACATAAAGAATTCACCAATTTCCATTTAGTTTCTGAAATTTAAAGCCTATTGAGATTATCAAAAACAGTTTTGAAATGTTTAATGAGAAAAATCTGCATTCGTCAAACATCAATTAATTTACTTGCAAACTAACATTGTCAGCTGAATTTGAGAAAAATGTGAAAAGCATGCAAAAAGCAGCAGAAAGGGGAAAACATGTTTTACGAAAATATTCTAATTTGGTGTAAGGGTGTTACAGTCACTTAAGTGTGCTTCTTTCAGAACTTAATCTTTTACGTCTCATTTTTCAATCCATCAAGGTTTTTCCGAAAGGGAATTAATCTTGTTTTTGAGATATGGATTCAAAACTCCAAATCCCAACCTGCCGAGGCAATTACTACATTGTAAATAGGGACCTTCTTGAGGAGAGTCTTGTAAGATTAGAACATCGTGAGTTGCATAAAACATTGATATTTTGAGATATTTATAGTTTTGGGGAAAAAGATGACTTATTTAAGACTTTAGACACATTAAGTTCAAGAAAAAATATTGTTAGGTTCCAATAGGTTAGGTTCCAACTTCCAAATACATATATGATTCATTCGTGGTTCTCAGTTCTGTTTCAGTCATTCAATTAAAGTAAATAATTTGCAGTAAACTTATTTTCAACATGAAATTCATGTTGAGGTCACAATGAACTTAAACTATTTTACTGGAATCAAAATCCTGTTACATTGTCTGACCCACCATTGCAACTTGAATTAAGAATTGTTTTTAGCACTCCCAGGTAAGAACTGCAGACCAAGAACACAACCCCATCACAGTCCATAAGGCACAAACCTTCTACCCCATTCCAATTCCAAAAGCACCTGTTCCACATTCCATCAGCCAATGATGAACAGTGCATGTGTTGCACCAGTGCAGCAGAAAAGGTCGGCCAGTGGTCAGCGCTTGACCAGTGACTGCAGCAGAGATCAGAATAACCTTTACTCATACACAGTGCATTATGACCATGGTGTAGGAGATTTGAGCTGATGGCTGGTGCACATGCAGCAGAAGGTTGACCAGTGGTCAGCCCTTGACCAACAAAGTGACCACCACATTCCTAGCTAACAGACTGCAATACATCAGCTATCAGTCCAAATCTATATATCTGTCAATCACAGAGAGGACTTACAGGGTCTTGATGCTAAGTGTGGTTTACTTCAGTTGAATTTTATACACAGTTTGCACATCTATCTTACCTTTTCCACGTTCTATATTGGTTTCCCGCCAGGGGCACAGCAACTTTGTCTGCAGTAGAGAACTGCACTACATGCAGTAAGGTTTGGGTGCAATGAAATGAATTTCAGTGCAGTACTACACATTGTTCGCTAGTTCCAGCCAATGCTCGCAGGTTTCACTGCAATGCATAGCCACATGGCGTTGCAGGCTTTCTCCCTGCCGTAATACTAGCAGCCGCGATATAAGTGAAATACTATTGAAAGCGGCGTTAAACCCTAACTCACCTCACCTCTATATTGGTAGTAAAGGATCTCAGGACAACTTTTCAATAGGAAAACAATAAAGAAGCTCTAAAGAAGTTTTCTGTGTTCAATTGCAGAATCACTATCACCAAATTAAACTTAACTGCTTTCTGAATTTATAAGCCGTGAACAGATTTTTCTCTCGCTTTTTATTCCTCCAGTTAACATGTTTTATGGTGTTATAGTCAATCAGTATTTAAGGTTTATTCTGTTGTTGGGTCCCGGCACAATGAACTGATTTGAAGCCTTAGAAAAGTCTTTGAACTGCAGCAAGATCAGAAATAATTTTGGAGAGCTTAGTTTCAACTTACAAGCAGTGGCTTTTAAATGAGTCATTTTTGAGGATTACTTCTATGATTTTGCAATTTTTTTATATTCTTACAAACTCGTTTAAATTCAAGTTTCCCATGCCCATAGGGTCATTTAAATCAATCTTTTTTACTCGCATGAGCTATTTCACAAATGCACCAATTTATCATTTATTTTCATACAGTATGATTTGCAGTCAAATAATAAAAAAGGATTCTTCAGCCATATTCATTAACATTTTCATAAGCCAAGGTTGTCAATCCTTTCATTAATTATTTTGAATAAAAATGTGATTGAAGCAAAAATTACCAAATTTATATTCTTATACTATCATGTTATATAAGACAGTTTCCTCTCCAACTAAGTTAAAATGGCAGTATAGACTTATCACACCATGATCTCAAACCATCGTTTTTTATGAGTGTATTTCTTATTTGAAAACATAAATCTCAATTTTGAAGTTTCTGAGCCATACGGCTCCAACATTTAAAGATAGACATGGACTTATTCAACTCAATCAACAGCTGTGGGTGGTATAATGAGGAAGGCTTTATATTGAGGTAGGAAGAGAGTAACTAGCCATTAAACAGCAGTGTTTGATGAATTTTAAATTAAATGAATATAAAAATGATATTTTTTTCTTGATGTGCTTCTTCGAAATAATTTACTCTCGAGTCGTAGATAACCTTAAATATTTACAAGAGGTATATCAGGTTGAAATTATTGTTATCAGCTCAGTATATTTATGTGATGACAGAGAGATTTTTGTTTTATGTTACCACTACAAATGTGCTTGAATTTTATAGTTTATCAAAACTTTTGCTTAACCCCCTGAATGCTAGTATCCAAGTTAGTTGCAAAGAATGAATCATTATTACTTTGGTTTAGTTGTTTGATTAGAAATGCACAATCTATGATTATTCATATTTACGTCTGAATGAAGATATTGGTTTTGAAGAACTTGAGTTACCATCATAAAAAATTACCTCATTTGAAGATTCTTTCAAGGATAAAAAGATCAGCTCATTTCGTCAGAATCATCTTTAGACGTTATGGAGTACTCTCATATTTTTGTAAGATTTTCTACTTGTCTGATATTCATGAAATTGTAATGAATAAAGTGGATCAACTCAATTTGTAAGCATTCGATGATAGCAAGAAATGTTTTTTTATCTCGTAATGAATATTCAAATATCGTTAATGCTCAAACGGAAATGTTTGACATTAATACCATTTACAAGTGATCAATACGACCGCGGAAAAATGTAAGCAGTAAAACTGTTCACTTAACGTATTTGTAATAATTCAAAACGCAAGGTACAAACCCCTCTCATATTAAACGAAAATGAGTCATATCGACAAGAAAATACTGTATAACATTAATCTGAAAATATTCTTCAGTCTGGTTCATGAATAGTATCTCAGACTTTTTGTTAATTCATCGGCCACTTTCTTAACACTTCCTCGTCTTCATTCAACAACAAGACTGTTTATGAATCGGCCCGGAGCAGGGCAATATCCAGGCAGCTACTTACTTCAAAAGGCGTAATTAACCTGTTACTATTGAATCATGGGAAGGGAGAGAGTAATTGGTAAGGCGTGAGGCAATTTATGACATTTTCCGTCGCTGTGCATGAATACCGTTTGCAGACAACATGGAATTATAGAGAAAATTGTTACGAGTTTTGGGAACATTTTTGGGATTAGGAAAATGAAGGGGAGAGAGATTTTGGAGTTTTTGGCTCGTCGTAGAATTGAATTATACTAATTGAATTTATTTTTCCGATTTTGATAATATGAAGATTTTTGAGGAATTGTTTCAAATGAGGCAAAGCTATGTGGAATCCTATCTTTATAGAAGGAAATATTTTGGAATTTGCTACTTCAAAGTTCCTGAAAATCATATTATCATGTAAGACATGCTTTGCGGTAAAAAGGATTAGTTTATATGAGGCAATAAGCCTGTAGTACTTAGAGACGCAGTGTGAGGCAAAGTGAAAAGGTACTTTTACATTATACTTTACTTACTGATTCAATGTTTTGCTTTCTGAAGTGGCACTGACTGCAAGATAATATCTGGCATGAGTGAAAAAAAATGAAGATTTCTTTTTTAAAACAGCGATAAATTCTTTATGTGGTGAGTGAAAAACAATTCGAAGTGGCCAATTTACAGGAAATACCATTCACTGACACAGGAAAGAATCCAGATTAAAGAAAGATTTTTCCTTAATACAGCTATGTTTGAAGCTTAGGTTTAAGATTTGGTGATAAGATAAAATGTTAAATATGCAATTATCAGTAATTACAAAGGAGGTGAAACAGAACCTTGACATATCAATTTGAAATTCAATTTTAAAATCATATAACATAATCAGGTGTTATTTGCATTAAAACAGATGACATTTGTTCATTTTCTTTTCATGGCAAAGTTTTTTTATGAAAAGAATTTTCAAAATAATACCAACTTAAAGGTGCATCCATTGTGTTTCATAAAATTTTATTTTGCTTTACTACGTTCTAACACACCATATGCGCTGTTTACGATACAAATAAATTCACTTAGCTTACATATTCATCCCAAATCGCCAAACATATCATAATTACTAGTTTCCAATTAAAATCGAGTAACGTACATCATTATGCATGTGTAGAAACCTGAAAGTGAACGTCCTATTTACAAACACAGTAGTTATATGACCTATTGAACATTATTAACCCAAATTTGTTATTTTGTCTGGTGTAAATAAGATTCCAAAATTACGTTTGACTCATTGGTGCGCGTCACACACGGTGCATTGTCCGGTTTTCGATCAGAAATCACTACTTTAACCTTCATATCGTCAATATACTAAGTCGAGTATCATCAAAATGGTTGTTTTCGGTAACAGTTGTTACTTCTCGATAAAATAAAACCATTTATAACGTTTGTCATATTTGACCCCCAACAACACAATGGATGTACCTTTAAGGACACAAAAATACACAAATTTTCAAACCTCTTTTGGTAATGACCTCAGCAAAGTTCAACCAGGACAGTTCACTTGAGGCGGGTCACCTTTAAGAATTTCAGGCAGGGGACTTTTGGTCCTCAGAGAAAAGTTTTGGGGGGAATAGGAGATGAAAAGAAGGGCAAAAAGGGAACAATTAAGATACAAGTGATCTACTTGAAGTAGCTGCTCTAGGGACCCTCAAGTTCTGGGAGAAGAAGTACCTGCCCCTAGGGTCAGGTTTAGTGTCTGAGGGGGTAATTTTTCTCGAGGGGGTGGGGGGAACTCAAGTTTTTGGAGAGAAAGTTTCTGCCCCCAGGATCAGGCTAAGTATCTAGGAGTGTAGATTCTCACGGGGAGCCTGAATTTCTGGGAGAGAAAATTCTGGGGAAGGGGCAAGGACCACAAACTGGTGTCAAGCTAACTAGCTGGGGGTGGGAACAATTAGTCAGGGGTGGGGACAACACCATGATTGGTGTATATGAGGAGGAGAGTCTTAAGATTCCTGAAATGAAATGTTTAATGATCGATTTCCTTTCTTTTTGTTGGTAATATTGCAGATAGTGCGATACCAAATACGACAATTTGCTAAATGTTCACTCTTCGTGGATCAGGGACTATTTGCACAAAGGCCTAATAAAGGGGACTTTGCCCACAAACAGCAATGTTAAAAGATTCCACCAAGGTTTTCTTAGCATTAAGATTGTTCCGGTGCGTATTAAAATCTACCTTTTTGAAAATAATTGGGGATTTAAAATTTATTTCATGAAGAAGGGAAACAAATATGTCAATGTATGACATTCTTTATCTTTCTTTACAAAAATCTTTTATTTATGCCTGTACATAAAAAAGAAGAATGCTCTTTTACAGATAACACTGCTCTAGACCAAGCAGCATAAAAGATGAAAGAATTTTCACAGGAGGATAAAAACAATTGTTGGTCATATGCGTCTGAATATGTAAACATATGACATAACACTTAAGTTATGGCCTCGGCTAACTACAGCTCTGTGATAGATTAAGAAGATGTTTGCACAAATAAGTATCGCCTTCATCGACTGTTTATTTCAGTCTTGATGTCAAGCCCCAGACTTCATAACAGCCAAAGATGAATTTAATTGTTGTTTCTTCCACGCCAATGGGTACGGTTGTTTAAACTGTGAGTCTACTCTCTGTCAGTTGTGAGTCACTGGGTCAGAAAGATGGGGATGGGTGAGGGACTATCTACTTCATTACCTGCAGATTACCTGCTAGACCTATTCCTCCATTATCTCCAAACTCCCCCTCCCCCCTAAATATTCTCAGTTCCCATTCTATATATGCAGCCATACTTGTCCATGGGGTCACCATGCCTTGACAAAGCCGAATCCAGAGTTCGCTTATTGAATGGGTGGATGGGGGTTGATTTCACCTGAGGGGTTCTTTTATTTAAATGCAAAAATTCAAACTCCCTGAACTGTCCAAATTCTCTTTTTCCAAATATCAATTTCAATTTATTTTTTTCACTTTGATTTGAGTATGTGGTAAGAAGACATGAATTGTGCTCATCAATAACTATCAATGACCTAGCTCTATCATGGCTCTTTCCATGCAAATCTCCTCATCCCAAACCTTCCCATTGCTCATTACTAAATTACAATACAACAAAACAATCTTCCTCTAGCTCTACTTTACTCTCATTTCAATACAATACAATATAAAAATCTACAAATTGAACAATTCATACCTGAAACTGCCTCTCCAGTTTTATTAATTGCAAATGTATATCAGTCACCAGAGTCCACCCTCAAATCTCCCCCACCCCAACCCCCTTCCTCCTGCCCCTCCCATTTCCAGGTTCCCCATTCCGTCAGCAGATGCTACCTCAGACTCTTCCCCCTCCAAGATCACCTTACACCTGCTGTCAAAGGCAGAAGGCGGCCATCTTGAAATGCAGAGTAGAAGCAGACGCCAACTGCAGTTCTCGTAAAAACTGACAGAAAGTTTGGAAGAGACGCTATCTGGCTTGCTTTAGACTCACTCACAGTCTGTGGATACTTATTGACCATCAACCCTTGACCACAACAGAGATTTTCTCTTGTTTTATTTAATGTTCAGAAATGACTTAGGCCTATATGTGTTCAGAAACCCTGGAAATCTAATTCTCTAAAATTGTATACTTATTAATGCTAGATATGCAGAAGATAACATAAGCTTCTCCGCTTAGTATATATACTAATGAGCTTGGGTGCAAATTCAAGAAATTTGATACCCAAATTATCTTTTTTATAGCTAAATAAGTATTTCATTAAAATTAGCATAACCCAAATGACGGCTTTTCTCTAAAACACTTTTCTTCACAGTAACTGTTCTTTATGTTTTTTGACTGATTCAAAAACAAGATGTTTATAAGGACTTAAGAGTTAGCTTTATTTCAATAGAAAAACTCAAAAATATTATTCAGTTATTAACGTATTTGTATTTGTCAACAAATTTTTCAGAGACTAAGCCAAAGACTAGCTGACACAGACGCTATCCCTGTCTGTTCCCACCCAGACCACCATTGTTTTGTGCATGTTTTCCATTTGTTCTGCGATTGGTTAAGTGTTCTACAATAAACTCTCACGTTGGAACTTCAAACATGAAAAAAAAAGAAAACTAAAGCTGCAGATTGTAGATAAATATGTACAAACGTTAAAGAGTGCAACATTGGAAAATCATTTTGACAATGGGATTTTAGAGTGGTTAAGTTGATAACGTTTGTAAAATTAGAATAATTAATGGACCCCCTGCTATAAAGCATGACTTTTTGTAAAGTAAAATGATGATATTCTACACTCGGAATCATTTAAACATAAGGTTTGCAACGCATTGCTTTTTAGTGAAGTGTGAATAAGACTTGAGGATGCTATTATTCAAATGAGGTTTGGCAAAAACCATGAATTCCAATGTAATTTAAGTTCTGTTTCATTTTTGTCATGTTTGAAATGCTAATTATGTAATTGAAATCTTTTGTAAACAGAACACATCCTAGTAATTTCCTTACAACGTCCATGCATTTCAGTCAAATTTCCAATTCTTTTGAGTTTCAATTGTCCCATTTTCCTGATTTATCAACTTTTGTCACTTATGATCATTACGTTAATTCCCAATTTCCTAGAACTGCCTCCTTTCCCTCTGAGGTGACTGTTAAGAGATTGTAAACATTTTCACTAGGAAATTGGCAAAAATTTATGCTTTTGTTTAGCCAAGGATTATTCAAATGCTTTAAAAATATAACAAGTCAAGGCGACCTTGAAATAACCAATGTTTTTCCACATAAACTTGGTTGAGGATATTTCATAGGTTTTTTACTTGTTTGATTTATTAGTTGTACCCTAAAAGTTCAAAGGTTTTATTTCAAATCCTAATGACACCTTGGGAGGGATAGTGCAATGGCCAACTTCAGAGAGGTCCGTGGTTAAAATCCTGCTATGGGCTCTATAGCTTTGTCTGCTGTAGAGAACTGTTCTACATGCAGTTAGGTTTGGTTGCAATGCTACATTGAATTTCAGCGCAGTGCCACCTATGGTTCGCTAGTTCAAGCTGAAGCTTGCAGGTTTCACTGCAATGCATACCCACAATGGTGTTGAGGGCTTTATTTCTGCAATAATAGCAGCCAGGGCTGAGTATCATGGGAAATCTCACAATACGATATGTATCACGATACAGAGAGACAGGCGATACAGAATGTATCACGAAACATTGTTTAAAGTATAACTTTATGCATATTTTGTGAATTTTCAAGATGGTGGAAATTTTGTGTTATGAGATGATTGAAAATCGAAGATTAAAACATTTTTTTTTCTAAAAACAGTTATTTATGAATAAGATTGCTTCAGGCTTAGTTACTGTTACTGCACAACACTAACACGACACACAATTGTATCGTAGGTATCGATGAATCGTTACAGCCCTAATAGCAGCTGTGATATAAGTAAAATACCCTTGAAAGCAGCGTAAAATCATATATCACCTCACCTCACCCAAAAACAACAATGAATTGTTTTTAATCTGCATCTTGCTTAGAAAACTGATCATCTATGATTGTTAGGTTAAATGGAACTCTCTTGAATGATAGAGACAGAAAAGTTGTAATGTGAACTCTTCTTTGATAAAGACAAAATAGTACCAGTGTACATGAACTCTTCAGTAATAAAGATAGAAAAGAAGCAATGTGAACTCTCATTTGATAAAGACAGAAAAGTAGTTACATGAACTCTTCAGACATAAAGATAGAAAAGTAGCAATGAAACAAGAAGTATGCCATCAGGCTGATAGCGAAGCGTTGCATCTCAAGATTTATTCCAACCCAATGCTTACCTCTGCCAGTCTCCTTTATCATTATTCTTCTCTATTAGAAATGCAGATTCACAGCAAGTGTACTATTATACAGAAAATGTCTTGTTTCTGAAGATCAACTGTGACTATCCAAGCCAAATTCATTATAGATCTGTTCTTAGAAATTTAATCGTAATCTGATTACTAGATTACCAAAGGTCATGCTACTCTGACCTTGTATCATAGAACCATTCTAGATCTAGACTGACTTTAAGTAATGATAATGAATATTTATCAACTTCATAAAGAGTGTGAATTTTTTAAAATTCAGAAGTCTTTGGAATCAAATTATTAAATTTTTTGAGCAAACATGTCTGAAGACTTCTACTGCCTGACAAACTTGAACAAATCTGAAATGATAACTATCCTGATTCAGGGCCTCTCCATAAATAAAGAGGCCCTGTAACCAGGATAGTTATCATTTTAGATATTTATTAAATTTGTCTGGCAGTAGTACCCTCTGCACATAAATAGCCAACACATAACCTTGAGACACCCTAACTCGAACTGATTAACAGCAGGGTTTAACATATATGCCATTTTCTCCCAAAATCAAAAAGATCTCTCAATAGAAGCAGAACTCTGACTCCCAAGAGAGATACTTCACCCCCACGCTAACCCCAAACTCTGACGCTAACCCCCAACTCTGGTAACTCACAGCCCTGACGCTAACCTACAATTCTCACTTTAACCCTCTCGGTGCCATCTCCCACATGCAGCAACCTGAAGGTGATAGACCCTGGGGAGCTACCCTGCATGGAGTTCAGAGAAAGTGTTGGTTTGATGCAGAGGATTTATTGCCACCACAAGAGCTGTTCGGAGTAGAGGAGGAAATAGATTTATAGAGTCTGTGAGAAACAGTACATAGACAGACGTAGACCAGGCGTAAATTCAGACTCCTGTACATCTGGTGCAGAGACTAATCTTAGTCCAGTCATCTTTAGTCGAATCAATAACAAACCTCTTAGTCTGGTCTAGGTCTAAGACACATTGTCATTAATAATACAGATTTCATAAAGAAATCAAATTTGAATGTTCATCAATTAAGGAAATATAAAACTAGGCCTTGTATATTTTTAATTTCGGGATCATTGACTCAAAGAATCTCTCATCTGGCCCCTTAATTATATGGAGAGCATAGGCAAGTTTATGACAGGACTTCAGAGCTCAATTTAAAAGAATAAAGAAAATCACAGAGATTTTTACAATTTTATTTTAAATTTCCTCAAGTTTTGAGTATTTCCCCCCCCCAATTTTTTTTTTAGTATTTCATATATATCATTTCGCAGACTAAACATTAATGTAAGGGTACAACTTACATTCCACTATCGACTAATAGTACAAAGATCAAACTTTACTGATTTTGAAAAATTAGTTTATGATTGATTTCAGGGCCAAGATAGGTCAGCCTGGACTCAACCAGTTTTCTGTATTGTTGTGTTGGTCTTCTCCTTGATTGGTCGGTGTAACTGTTTGGTCGGTGTAACTGTTTGGTCTGGGTAACTGTTCTCTGCACCGCTCTTTCAGCTGTTGTGTGGAACAGCTGATGCTGGCATCCATTATCTACAGCGGGCGGTGTACGCCGGACTGTTCGCAGTCTAACCACATCATCTTGTGGTAGTCACTTCTGTATCTTGTAGAGGAGCTTTCTATAGGTTTGTCTTCAAGAAATATGCTCACTTATGTTTACTTTGCAAACCACATCTAGACTTACATTTTGTCTCTGAAATGATAAATTTAATAATTATCATGTTATCAATGTTTATGAAATAAGGAATTAAATTTTCAATTCTTTATCTTTATTTTATATTTAATCTAGACTTGCTGTCATGTGTTAGACTTGCTTTGGTCTTTATTTGAAATAAGGCTCTGAACAATATATATTTATTTTGATTTACTGGTAATTGTGAAAATTAGTTTAGTGTGTGCACCAACTTACAGTACCTTAAACTTATCACATCCTCCACTTGGAAATTTTTCTTTTTCTTCATTTATGGCAATTACTCTTGTGATCCGAAAATAAAAAATGCAAGTAAAAAATGTTGTACTTGTGTAAAAAGCATGCGTCTTCAACTGAAAAATGTAAGTTGAAAATAATTTTTTCAATAAGTCCAATTTCTGTTTAAAGATACTACATTTTGTAAATGATTGGGTTAAATATATATGTGAATGATATGCGTGACAAGTAGTTTCATAAAAAAATCAAGTGAAATTCTTTAAATTTGTATTCATCACTTGATCAATAATTTAAATAACAAAGATATATTTAACACTAAATTATTTTTACAATCACTCACCATTGAATTATTAAAATCATAAAAAAATATTTAATGTCAAGGATCATTTACACCCAACCTTGGTACTAAGAACTAGAAATACGCATTCCACTGCCTACCACACAAGCAACAATAACCCTTAGCCGCCTCTTAATCTCTTCGAGTGAGTAACATTGTTAGAAAACCATGGCGATATCTCATATTGCCCCCGTTTGGTAAGTGCACCGTACCTGGCGTATTTACCTGGAGCTGTTTCAAGTTTCGCCTGTTATGTAATCCGGTAGTTTTCATTCTAGCATCTCCGAGAGGAAAATCTCCGAAAACTACCAATCTGCCTTTTCCTGTTTGTTTAGATTATGATAAATGGGTGAATGTCACAATTATTGTTTACGTAGATTATGTCCAGATTAAATCTGTCGTGAATATGTTAATCCCTATGCTGAAAGATATGGTGAGGAGGAGTAAGACAATTGGCATTCCATTATCGGGAGGAAATACGTATTATCGCGGAGTCATATTTCATGCTCAAATTCTATTGCGTTATAATGTATTAAGGGGAAATAAGATCCGTGACATATCCCATTGACAAGTACCATTTAATATGAATGGGTCGGTCTGAATGAACTTGTAGTACGATATTTAGACGACATTGATTTTTTCGACTTGAGTCCCCTATTGTAACTTTTCTTAAAACTATTTTTCAAGGGTGTTTGAAATGATACCCAATTTCTAAAACAAATATCTTATTTCAAAAACTTGCCCAAAGCGAAAAAGGATATCGGATTTATAAAAATAAAAGTCACAAACTTTTGAAAATTGTGCTTTTTTTTTTCTCAGGAAATAAAGAAATGTTAGAAATTAATTACCCCAATTCTTTGAAAGTAAATAGTCCAAATCTTTCAAAATAGATACCCTGATTCTGTATTTAAAAAAACCCTCCCAATTCTTTGATAAAAAATAAGAAAATAATAGAAAAAAGGTTTTAAAGAAACACCTGGCTAAATAAACCTGCCTTGATACAACAAAACCTGGTTTTCTGTACAATGAGGATTCTCCTGTGTTTGCACCTGAGATTTGTTGACGAGTCTTGACGAGCTGTGACACCTGTAAGGTATGTTCAAGCACAGGTACGCACCCTCTTAACGACAGGTAGGGCAGTCCAAGTAGGTAAATACTTACATACACATACATGTTTGATTTAGAGATAGATGAGAGAGTTTGCATACCTTAAGGCTAATATGTACAATAAAATAATCTGTAACACAGGCTCATTGAAGCCTTAGTGAGTCTAGTATTTTTACAACTGAGAGAAATCCATATAGGTAAATATAAACACTTGGACATGTTCATACCGAAGACACTCTAATAGACGACTGGGTATCCTATTTTGGCAATTCCTTTGCCTTGGGGTCTATAGACATCATATACTTGAGATTTGTCTGTTTGTAAGGAAACCCTTTTCCAATATAAGATGATAACTGCAACCAATTATGATAATTAGCCCACACTTGTACATATAATGTAAGTTTCATCATTTCACCTGATGAGACCTGTAATGGTTGAAAGCATGCTTGTAAACTATGAATAAGTCATCGTGATTTCTTCGACAATTGTATTTTTATATATGTACAGATTATGTATAGTGTCTTAATTACTTTGGATACAGTAATGGTTGAGTGTTTGCTCATCATCGAGATGACCAGGTTAAAATTCTGGCAGTTTGAAATAAAAACATGGTGAAAAATGGAATCTTCCTGGCTTTAAAGCCAACGTCTATAAGAGGGATTACGGTACATGTTTGAATTAAAGATAAAGGGAGAGTTTACATACCTTACAGGTAATGCATACCTTACAGGTAATCTGGTATGTATTGTCAAAAGTATTTAATAAATTTCCGTATTGTGATACACCTGTCAAGTGATATGTACACTCTGTCAATCATTAAATAACTTTTATCCTGTCAACGATGATAATAGTTTTTATATTTAGAATTTAGGAGCTTTGAATGATTCGGGCTATCAGGTATGTGTTTATGTTTTGACTGAAAAGTTTACAGGTGGCAACTTGAACTGTTTAGAATTTTTTAAGATGAGTCACGTCAGAGTTTATATTTCTTGCCGTCTCGTGGCTATAAAATGCAGCTTTTGACTATCGTAATAGTAGGTGTGATTTTTACTGGGCCATAAATTTGAATTTGAATCAGGTGTTTTTTATTGCCGATTCAACGAGACACGTTATGTGCTTCACGTAGCTGTTTATAAAAGAATTTATGTTCATGTTGATGTTAGTGTTTATAAGGAACCGCATATCTTTCACTTCATTTGAAATGACTCAAAAGATATGAATTGAATTTCCATTTTTAGACACAAATCTTATTTTTAATGTCTTATATGTTTTTTATCTAATTGAATTGTAAACACTTATCTATATTGTATAAACTTATATTCACTCACTTTTCTATATCAAATTATATATTTGACATTTTTAAGGTATAAAAACAGTTGTATAAGGTATGTTTTTAACAGAAATACCAGAGATTACTTTTGATATAATCTCTGATCACATTCATGTTAATAAACGTAAGTCGGAATAAAAGACGAATATATCTCACAATGGTTAATTGAATAAAATTTCTAGGTGTCATTACACCGTTACTCAAATATTTCAGGTAGACAATACCTGTAGAGCATACCTGTAATCATCTGTTCAGGTGTGGTGCACAGGTATAACAATACTTGTGTCATGAAACTATACCTATGTAGCATATCAAACCTAATGGTAGTCAATTATCTGAGGGGTATTATTTTACCCCCCTTGACACCAGAAAATTCTGTCATCTACATGATTAAAAAACGTCTGAGAAATTCAAGTTTATGTATGTACTTATTCAGATAATAGACGGTGGTCTTGAGAAGATATTTTAGATTTAATGCGATACATTAGAATAGTAGAAGATATATAGAAGATATAAAAGCATGTCTAGGTCGTCTGGAAACAGCATTTTAGGTATAATGTTATACAACTAAGGATATAAAAGACATGTTTTGTGAGGTTTTCACTGCCACATGATGAGAATGAACGACATAATACGACCGAAAGAATTTATTGGCACATAGTAAGTGATTACGTTGAATTAAATGAAACGGATAGCAGACTTCTATTGTAACCAGATGATGAGTTAATTTACAGAACTATGTGTATAAACGATCTCGTATGTTGCTAATTTGCATCCGCTATTTACTAAAAATGTGTTTATGGAAAGTTAGCTGCTTGATACGTGTTAATGTGCTATTAAATAGCTTCAAACAGATCGTTTTTCAAGCTATTTCACTCCTACTGTTGTAGAGAGTGTTAGGAATTTTTTACATTTTATTCAGAAATTACCTCTTAATGAAAATGTTGGATGCTTAATAATAAGCCTTCTCTTGTGGATGATAACTCAGTTTTATCAATGCATGACATTTGTTTGTTTTATTTTTTCTCTTACAAATTTATGATTGGCTTCATCAGTTTCAATTCCAAGTGTGAACTGGTCTCTAAGCGGCTGACGTCACTGTGTTTTCTGCCCGGATCCACTAAAGGATGCCGGATGGTAGACTAATGGTAAACCAGAAGTATAAGGAAAGAGAGGGGGTTGACCATCCAACAGATAGAAGAACACAGATATTCATTTTTGAATTTAATTCGTTACGTTTCGCCACCCGTTAGGGCGGCTTCTTCTACATTTAAAAGTGTATAAATTGATTAAAAAAACAACTTCAAGTGCATTAAGTCAGCAGGTAATGAATTCATCATAATAATCTTCTTTCTGATTGTTTCAAATCTACAAAACTATAGTTACGAGTGCCTCCTGTCAACTAAAGATTAAAAAGGGAAAGAATGTAATAGAAAAGTTATTTTATAATATATTATACCATTCAAAAGTTTAAAATGATAAAAGAATTTGAGCAGGTAAATAATGTATTACAAAAAAAATTTATTTCCCTTAAAAAATTTCAAACAGTACATTAAATTCATTAAAATAAATATTTCATAAGTGCATTCAGTGCATACAGGTGTTGAAACAAGGTAAATTCGTATTTTACATATTGACTTTGTAAAAGCCCTCATTCAGATAACCCAGAGAAACACAAACAAGAATGGTGAAGAAAACCTCGCTGAGATGTATTTTCAAAGTAAAGAGATGATTTTTATCATAAGATCATCATGTCTGTCCCGATTTTACCGCAGAAATTCACCTTATCAACGGAGATGGTACCAGTTTACACCAGATTAAGACGAACATAACGTTTTTGTTATCGGAAATGGACTGAAATTGGCTATGATGTTGAATGTATCTCTGATTATAGAGGTAAAAGGTTGGTGTAAACGTTGATAAAACTCATAAGTTTGCCTAGTGCAGATCTGGCTGAGAGAAGAATAATTCTTTAAATGTTCTAAACTTTATGTTTGAACAAAAAGTGATTTTTTGTTAGGTATGAGTAAAATATATTGATAATTGAAGAAATTCACAGAAAGTGGCTAAAAGTCTCAAAGGTACTGTTTTATTCTCGAATCACTGGAATGGTACAGTGTGATTCATTTCAGTACCATCAGTACCGTGCATGGTTAGACAATGTCTACAGGTTTTATCCCTATACTTACTCATCGTGATGTTGCAGTCTTTCTTCCTTCTCGGAACATTACCCAAACTAAGTCAGCCTCACCATACCTGACTAAACCTCATTCAACCTCTACCATTGAAGCTCACCAATGTCATACAACCACACATAACCTCATTCAAAATTATCAAATCTCTAACATTCAACTTCTAGCTTCCAATCTCACCATACCTCACCATACCTCACCATACCCCATCCAACCTCATCAAAACCTCACCATACCCCATCCAACCTCATCAAAACCTAACCATACCCCATCAAACCTCATCAAAACCTCACCAAACCTCACCTAATATGATCAAACCTAGCATCCAACTCTAGGATCAACAAACCTCATCAAACCTCACCAAACCTCAACAAACCTCACCAAACCTCGTCAAACCTCACCCACATGGGGAGTATGAATCAAATTGCACTCTACGACCCTCCATTTCAACCACCATGATAAATCCTTCAAAAACGTGAAAAGTATTTCAGATGTCCCAATCCCAAAGAACATTCAACAGTGTCTCACAGCGTGAGATAGAATGCATACAGTTCAAGTGCATTCGCCTATCTCAAGCAAAGTTGACGTTTTTAGATAAATTTTCTCAAATTACTCTATTTCAGATACAACATAAAAATGATCAAACCTAAGAACGCAAAACGTCAAGCCTTGATCCCAACCTCAGATTTGATTGGTCCTCTTTAAGCCCAGAACTCCCCTTTTAGGTTTCGTGAAAAAATATTTACGATAACGAGATACCTTGCAAGATTTGAGACTTCCATCGGTTTGGTTGTGCTCTGGTGCCTATGTACAATATCATGCAGTGGCCTTTTGGCTCATTTAAGCTTTATTACACTTCACGAACATTTAAAAATTTCTCTCGGGTAGTAACTTAGCATGGAGGGCATTGGCAACTGAAGCTTGAACAAACGTGGAAAATATGTCACAATTTCATAATATATGATCACGTTTCTATGACTTTGTGTGTGGTTTGCTGACTCGGCTGAAAAATGTATTTTAAAAATAGTCTGCGTAACAGTGTGATCCATTATCACATATCCGTGTACAGGAAAAAAAATGGGGAGACCTCTTTGAAGATTTGTCAAAAAATCTTTATTTGAGGACGTGTTTAGTACTTGAGTTATATTTTTTAAATATAAATGCATTATATTTTTAAAGATCTAAAGAAGTTGATTTGTTTAAATTGAAAAATTCTATACCATTTGAACAATGTTGTGTTGAATGTAAATTTACAATACAGGGTCGGTTAAATTTCAAATTAATACTTTACATTTGGATATAAAGAGAGCATTCACGAATCTATTTATGCACCTCCATAGATGTGAATTCTTGATAATATGTAGAATATTTTATCTAAAATCACACTCCCCTTTAAGGCCTTACCAATTGTCAGTTTAGCTTATATTTTATTCTGTACAACAAGTGTATATTTAGGTTTACTGCTAAACTGTTATTTCATTGACAGAGGGAAAATGTACCCACTTTCCTATATTACCATTTTCAATTCTATCTGAACACAATTTTCCAAAGTTCCCCACTCAATTAATTTGTTATTATTTGGTATGCTTATATTACAACTTTATTACTTTCGGGTTATACAACTGGACTATCATGTTCTTTCATAGTACAAAATGTGCGACATACACTTTGACATGTCATCAATTTCAAGTTTGATGTCTCACCGAAATTAACATTTCTTATATCATCAATCCATTAATTTGTATGCTTAGGAATGCTGCTGACCTTGCAGCGGACTATCATTTTCTTTCATAGTACAAAATGTGTTATACACACTTCGATATGTCATCAATTTCAAGTTTGACAAAACTATATTTCTTATGTCATCAGTCCTTTAACTCAGCTGTATGTTAAGGTTTAAAGATGACCTACCATGAATGAAATACACTATAGTCATAAGTTATCACAAACTATGATCCAGTTTGAGTTCTATTCAAAAACAATTTTCCTTTTCCTCAGTCCATTATTTAGGTATATGTTTAGGATTACAGCTAAACTATCATTTCCTTTATTAGAATGAAATGCAGTATAAACACACAACACATCGCAACCCATGATAAATTCAAGTTTGAGGTCTGTCCAAAAACCATTTTCCTTATGTCCTTAGTCCATTAATTCAGGTGTGTGTTTAGGATTACTGCTAAACTATCATTTCCCTTGACAGAATAAAAGCGGTACACACACTTCTAGGTTCCAAAGAGGCAGGTCGATATTTATTCAGCGTACGTGATCTGTTTACTGATTGGGATATTTTTATAGGGAATAGCTTTGTATAGATAATACCTCTTTTCTTCGAGAGTTCTAGCAAAGATCGCTTGTTTGATGTCAAAAGTCGGGTTTGAAATGGAGATTTCATGTTTGCAATGTTTTGCGTTCAGGTCTTATCCTATTTTTTTAAAAATAAACATGAAAATATAAAAGGATTATATTTGTTAAGAATAAAGCACATTTTATCCTTCACTTGTTCTCATTTGAATATATTTTTGTAGTCATGTGCTTGTAGGGGGCTTATATTGATTTTAAAAGATTCATATTTATTTTGATCAAGCACCTTTTATATAACGGCTTAATTGTTTTTTTTGGTTTTTTTATTTAATTTTAAAAAAAAAGATTGCTCTCGTGGTTTGAACACAAATAAATATTACGTATTAAACCAATAACTATAGTTTTAATTTCTAAAAATGTAAACAAAATTATATTGTGAAAATTATAGAAATATATGAAAATAAGGCGTCATTAATTCTTCAATGTAATCCAAATGTTTACATACATGTGATAAATCTCGAATAACTAACAGCCTCTTCACGTTACAGAGAGCTTGAACAGTTCAACTTGACAGTTTCTAAATATCATAAATCACAAATGTAAACCAATTTGTCTGAAAAACGACCAAGGTACGGTCTTTCACCTGCTGGTGATGAAATCAGAGTTGTCGGAACGAGAAATAGATTTTCTGATTGCAACAAAGCACCTTTCCTTTGCAATCATGTGCACTTATATTACGTTACTGCGATCAACTCCGCAATATCCTGTGCAATGATTGAAGCAGTTTTTGTAACGTGGTTGTAAATAGGCCGAGGGAAATCTTATCAGACATCGTTATCGCTGATTGAACGATTGTGTTTGATCTATTGTTGACGATAACGACCTTCGTAAATTCATTGTTCCCATAATGCAATGTCCTCAATACTCTTCTTGTATTTTCGATGTTGACATCAGCATTTTTAACAGATCAGACTTTTTTTTTCTCTTGTATATCACTGATGATGATTTTAATCTCACATAAATGAGAAATGCACGTTTATATGCAACTGAATATTTATTCAATAATTACTTGACGAACAGTTTATTGACGCCTGTCATTAATTTCTAAATTAATATCCTAGTAATAATATAGTATTACAGTTAAATCAGTGATGTTTCTATATGAAATACTGTGTGAAGGTCAGAATTGATACTTTTAATATCTTTTCAGTAATTACTTGTAGTATTTGTTTCCTGCAAGACACGAATGTGATTATGCTGCATTTAACAAGTTAATAGTGTTGTTGTTCCGTCTAACGAGTTTATTTGTTCCCTTATAAAGTAACCCTCCGTTAAATTAATGTATGGGAATGTATAACATGGATAACTAGTTTCATTATAGATTAATTTGATTATGTTCATATACTAACATTTTGTCCTTATTGTTGGTTCAGTTCAGTTTCATTGAAGTCCAAAACAAATAAAAATAGTGAATTTTAAGTATATTTAGTAAAATAATGGTTAGATAGTGTATTGACAAGAAACATTGTACTAACCACCTTGATAATCTACGATAAGTTGAAGTTTTACTGGTATGCAATGAGAACCAGGGGCGAATCCAGAAATTTTGAAAGGGGGGGTCCAAAAATTTTTGTCTCGACCCCCCTGGATCCGCCACTGAGAACAAACTTGACTTTTTTCAGGGGGGGGCCACCTAGAGAAACTTTTCTGGAGACCTCACAAAGTCTGTTACAAGTGGCATTGTCCCATTTACATTTATAACCTGCAAAATAATTTTTCAAATGAGAAAAAATAGAGACTTTTCTTCCTCAAATATATCAGATGCTTCACTATGACTATCTAGGTTTCTAGCAGAAAGGAAATTTATTTAGGAGACTGAAGAGAGTCTAAGACAAGGGACATTGTCCCAGTCACAATGATAATCTGTGGTTTAAGTGGAGAAGTAATATCTCCAATGAGAACAAATAGGGGCTTATTCTCCCTCCATAGTGTACCTGTCTTGGTTAGGTGAAGTGGCCGAGATAACTACAGTGCTTTGGGAGTCAAGCCTTGTGGCCAATTAGATGGCAATCCAGCCTATTGTTGGTCCTCTTTAGGAGTCTTACCAAATGGTCTGAGAACTACTGGGTGGGGTGAATGTCAATGGGGAACCTTTAGCTACACTGTTGCCATTGTCACAAGTTCATCACTGTAGAAGTTTCAATTCAATGGCTCAATAGGCATGATGAAGGTTATGTCACATTTTACTTATTTTTCATTTTTTGGAGGGTTAACCCTTTATCTACCAATTTCAGTGTCAAACCATTCTTATGGCTGATTTTCAGGTAATCATCCTGTTGAAATGTATTTATTTGGGGAGAGAAATTAACATAGGGGACACCCTGTTTGTCAATCCCCCTGTACATGAAAGTACCTGAATAAATATTGTTTAAACCATTTTCAGGAATCCTTTATGGTATACAAAGGGAATTATTTTATGTAAACCAAAGGGTAGTTTTATTTTCGAGTAGTGGCACTGGTCAAAGCTCAGTCGAACGATATTAGTGAAGTTGAGCAAGAATGGGAGCAGCTTGCTGCATGGGTGGGTGACCCGCTACATTGCTGAATAAACTGAGAGTTTGAAGGGTGATTCCCTGCCTGACATGAGACACGAGTTGTGTAGTGGATATATAAGTAACTTAGTTTGAAGTGTGCCACTGTCCACCCAGCAGTAAATGGGTACCCGGTATGATACGATGGTAGTCTGAATTTGAACCTAGAGCGTCTGACAGGCGACCAATTGTATTCTCCTCAGGGAGTGTTGTGTCCTAGTTGACCAGAGGTAAAATGTCCACCAGCGCTTTGAGCTTACAATGTACATGCACTATATAAATGAACTATTATTATCATAAGATGACTGTCACACCATATCTGTATATTTGCATCAGCAGGTTAAGGATTAACTATCTACCTGCCAGAGGCAAACAAGTTCACCACAAACTCCAGCAAGATAAGGGTTAAAGTTTGATGAATTTAATTGAAAATACTTCCATTAGCTGAATTATCCTTGATAATGACATAAGTAAGGAGTTTTGTGTATATATTTACAGGTAGGTAGATCAAAAGAAGATTGTGAGATTAGGTAGATCATGTACCGCTTACCTTTCAGACAGGTAGAGATTACACATTACACTTTTCATCATTAGCTTTGATGTTTGGAATAATGTAATTGTTAATGATTATATGATAAATTGAAATATAGTAGAAAAGGGTTTGTTGAATACTTCAAAGATTATTTTCAAAGTTGAGGCATTTATATTTGTTTAGTTAGGATGTATAATTACACATATGTGGTTTTTGTTTAGATAACTGAAACATTTTTGCATGTATAGAAAAAGTTTATTCTTCTAAAAATTCGACACCTGCATTTTAACGAACATTGCTTATCTAGGTGTACAATTCAAATATTTTATAAGCACGAATGAAAACATACCTACCTTTAGTTATGAATGAAATCTAGTCCATCCAATCTTTGTCCATTCAAACTTAATCTCCCTTTGAAATTTTAAAACATGATCGGCATGGGAGATACAAAATATATTTTCATAACAATTTAAGATTCAAAGACTTTATTCACAATATGTTTGCCATATTCTAAATAATATGCATGGATAGCTTGAGGCTTTGAGTAAGTTCATAGATGCAGAATTGATAATTTTACAGCTGCCTGAGATTTCATTCAAAACACCAATGTAAGACTTGACTTTATACCGTAGAGCCTTGAATAATCAACCGGCTATTATTAATTTCAAACAGTGATTTTACCCAGCAATTATTCAAGGCAGGCCATTAATGGTTTTAGAAAGCATGATTTGTATGTGCAATTTCAATAAATTTAAACAAAAACATCATTTGCATATGTTTTGAATTGTGAATATTGGAAACAAATTTCTAGCTTTGAGGTTAAACGTCGAATAAATATGCCTATATGCCGGAACTATTATTTTAAAAAGGAGATATCCTCAAATTTATTACATTTGCTTAATTTTACCAGGCAATTATTCAAGGCAGGCAATTATTTATTTCAATGTGGGCTTATACCCAGAGATTATACAATGCAGGCGATTATTCAAGGATTTACGGTATGTGAGACTCTTGCTTGACACACAGTGAGATGCTCTCATTCATATATCATTTCATAGACTTTTGTTGCGGTAGATGTAGCTTGCCTCAGGGTACATCGCACACGACTGTCAATGAACTAACCTTCTGCCTTTTGACATAGACTTTCTTAAAGTTTCCCCAAACAGTTTTGAAAATGTCATTGTATATTATTGTTTACATTATATGTTGTAGTTTTGCAGTCCCTAGAAACATTTACCTTTCTTTACATTTGAAAAGTAAGATCAGCTAGCGCTAGATCTCCCCATTTTATTTTCATTTTGATAAGTTGACATAGGAAGTTAAAATTTTCAGAATAAAATCTTTGTTTTCTAAGTAGTAGTGGTTGTTTTTTGTGAACTTGGTTTTAAATGATAAATTACCTTAGATTATAAATCATGTTTAAAACTTACGAGCCAATGGCTGTGTTTTTAAAATTATGTGGCAATTGAGTCAAAATTAATAAATCTAAATAACCATACAAACCATTTTTGCCACATCCATACAGAGACTGGAAACAGTCTGTCGTTATCTCAACTATACGCATGGATGGTCGTTTACCCATCATGCAGCAGTCCAAATTACCTTTCAATAGAGTTTCAGTGCATTGACTCGTCGTTTTGCATGTATTACCTTTCATTCTCGGAAAGATCGGTTTAGAGTCTTTACCTTCATAATGGTCTGTACATCATTCATGGGAAGATAAAGCCGTCAAAAGTCATGAGTGTGTGGATGTTTTTGTATCTGAACTTTGTTTTTTTTCTTGCATAGGAAATATAGAAGGTAAAGTTTTCGTGCTACGATGCTCAACAATCATTTTTTGAAATTTGGTATTATTTGAAATGTTTATATTGCAAAAAAGTTATTATTCTTTTCAAGGATATTTTAAAAATTATTGATCAAGACTTCTAACTGAGAAAATGTAAAAGGGAGTTTCTTTTCATTGATATATGTGCTGTAGGATTTACTATGTTTACAAAGATTGGGAATTGAATTCTGTAAATATATCTTGACCTTTTTTTTAAAAATTAATATTTTGAGTTTTGACAGCTAGTTATTATAACTATGATTTACAGTTGCATTAATATTGAAATCATTTTGATTTAGATAATTACTAAAGTTGTTTTATTGTCATAGTTTTCAAAAGAAATTATTTTATTTGAAGAAGAACATAATGTTATAAACTATAGAAATTTAAGTGAATATGTAAACTAAAGAATCTTTTCACATTCAATTAATATTATTCTGCAGAAACTCTGTCTGCTCACGAAGATATCTTGAAATGGAGTATGGTTGTACACAAATAGTTTGCCCCCCTCAAAAAAACTCAATATTAAACATTTGAATAACCCTCACTTTAAAAATATATAACAAAGAAGTTTAACATCCATAAAACCCTGTCCCGTCTGTCCTACAAGAATGCCTCCCAAACCGTCCCGGTGTATAGTTATCGCTTCACAGACCCTGCGTAACTGAATTTATTTTGGTGAATATTTACACTGTCAGGCAAAATAAAGTACTCACTTATGTTGATTTTATCAGATGTATGAATTTCAATTGCTAATATCTCATGTTTTAGATGTCATAATCCTGAACTGAAAAGTACAGGTGTTTAGTCAGCAGTCAAAGAATACTTCTACATGTTTTTTTACTTTTAAGGCATATAAATTATATTGTATGTGAAAATTAATAAATGTGCCTGATTCTGCACATTTACACCATTTTAAACATGGTAGAGATCATGTTGGTGTAAAATTCATTTCTAACCCCTGTCTTCATTAAACAAAGATTAACCACAGTCACCAATTGATTCATTCAAACAACTGCAGATAAGTTTTATTGTATCGTGCCAAAGTCAAATGCATCTGATTTCTTTAAAGTAATAGAAACCAATTGAGGTGAGTACTTTCTTTTGCCGGGTCATTTATTTCATTCAAGACCTGGTGGAGGAAATACGGTAGTTACACTCCCAAGTTCACAGACATACCCTAAACAACTGTTAGGGTTCACTGGTACGTAATCTCTCTAGAGTCTGATACATTGTAAAGGCTTGACGACACATCGTGTGCACTTCCATAGACCACAGACCATTAGAGATCATATCAGGATCCCCGACCCTCCTCCTGATCTGACCTCGGTGCACCGTAATCATCCTGTCAGACTCACATCCTTTGTGCATCCTGATGCCTATCATCTGCTTTGAACTTCTTAAATATTATCTGTCGTCTTCCACTTCCATGAATTTTAGGGTTTCCTTCCTGTGTTGTATATTTGTGGTTCCCCTCCAGTACCCAGGTTCTATTCCAGATCAACCACCCTACCTGCTATGCCAATCCCAGAATCTTCTTCTTTCTGCACTGACTTCTAGTTTGAAAATCAGAGTTTTATATTAGTTTTAGTTTCATACATGCATGATTTTATCTTTATATTAGCTCGGAGGGTAAAATATGGTGTTCATATTTTTCTTTCAATGTCCAAGGAGAACATGTCGCTTTATCATGGTGATGATCATATCATAAACAGCGCTATAACATCAGGTCTCTCCATGAGGTCACCTTCTAAATGCAACAATGGCAGATGGCTTTCCCATGTTGGAAAAGTGATTTTTGTGTAGTTTCCTCTTTCTACCAAATTTTGTCTTGTACTACCCTGGACCTGAAAAGCATGACATAAAATTCAACAAATTCAATTAACTTCAGCTTCTTACAAAATAAGATAAGATTTTTTTGCACAAATCCTTCATTAGGCAGAGTAAACAATTTATGTATCCTCATAAGAATTGAATATAAAAAGTCCTTTCTCTCCCTTTACTCTAGTCTTACACTCAGACTCTGAAAAAGTATTTATTCTGAAAATGTCACCATTTTATTAAATATTAAAAAGGAAACTGTAAGAAAAAGTATTTATTCTGAAAATGTCACCATTTTATTAAATATTACAAAGGAGACTGTAAGAAATGGAATTTTCATTTTCAGTAAAAGGAAGGCTCCTTTTCAATATTTTTTCAATATATTTTTTCAGATATAAAAATTATTTTTTCAGAGTCTAAGTGTTAGACTACCTTCACTCTCACATGCCCTTCTATCACCTGGCTCAGCCCCTTACTATCAATCCCCCTCCTCCCTCCCCCTCCCCCTCCCCAAACTACTCCCTATCTCTTCATCATCCATGTAAACACCAAAGCCTTTCAATAAACTCCCATGGCTAACTGGTCTGAAGTTTTAATCAGAATCAGTTTATTTCGGGTCACTTGTTTCCAACTGAAAACATCTTTGTGATTCATTCCATTTCTTATCTTCATTTTCCCCTGTCATATACAATGATGCATGCTATTGTACCTGTACTTTCAACAAATTCTGAGCAGAGCTTTTGAACTTGATACTCAATATACATCAATACTAATGAACTCAATTATTTTAACATTTCATCAATACTTCTATAGTTCAAAACTTTTTACCTCAAGGCCAGAAAATATTTCCTTTATTTACAATTTGTGATTCCAGTAAAGTGGCAATTCAGAAATGTTTGACAGTAAAGGATTTCGCAATGAAAGTGTTAAAATAGATGTTTTAATGTTCACAATTATTTTAAGTTTTATTGATGTAAAGGTTCCAAAAGACCTTTCTTAAAGAATTTTAAAGGGTATGGAAATATCATGTGTGCCTATTTAAGACTTCAATTCTCTTCCAGATATTTGGTGAGTTCATGATTATCATTTCGAAATGGCTAAGGTTCCAAATCCAAGCACATTGAATCCATTATTTCAGGAAGATATCAATAGAGTTTTGACAGCTTAAAGACAGGTAAAAAGTATCAAGACAACAAATGATTCTGTAATCATGAGATTTGCTGAACCAAAATATTGTCCACAAGTCCATATTTCAAGTTGCTAAAGCTCCAAGTCTAAACTACTGAAACCAATATTCCAGGAAAATGGTTAGAGAGTGCCCAGACAGGTTAGGAATTAAGAAACAAGACAACAAATGATTCTGGCAATTGTTGGATAGGTCAAACCATCACACATTGAAGTCAATATTTCAAGATGGCCGAAAATAGTCTGAGTCGAACCATATTGAAGTCAATATTTCAGCAAGATGTCTGAAGAGTTTTGAATGCTTCCAGACCAGCGGACACATTGAACTCATTGCTCACATGATGACCACATCAGTGGTCAATATGGTCAGCAAACCTCAATGGTCAGATTGTCCGTGATCCCTGGTCTTAGCTTCTGTTTATTGGACATTCCATTAAAATGTAATAAACCCTTGACCACCGCTGTCTGTCTAAGAGTCAGCTTTGTCTTTGCTTATCTGGTCATCTATCTGTCCACTTCACAGGAGTGACCACTTAAACTGGACACAGGGTTGGCTTTGTAGAGTTGCTGAGTGGTCAGTTTGGCTGAAATGAATCAATTCCAAATAAACATGTGACTCCGCTGGAAATAATGAATGTGTCTCTTTTAATTAAAATCACTTTTAGCTAGATGTTCTTAAGGTTTAGTTTAAACAGAATCTGTATTCAAAATGTATTCAAAATAAACAAGTTGACAACCTGGTTTAAACTTTAAAGTTATAAATTTATCGTTTATGAGTGTCTGAAGAATTACATAGTTCCATCTTCAAAAGGAACATCTGACAAAGTTTGTTCAATTTTGAAACAATTTGTGTTTGCGTAATTTGTCCCATTTTCATATTTTCAAAAACATTGGTTTCAAATATGAAATATTAAATACTGCCATGCTTTTAATTAAAATCACTTTAACTAGACGTTCTTAGAGATAAATTATAATCGACAGACTGTGCTCTTTCATTTCATGTTGAAGTTTGCTTTGAAGATGAATTCACTATTAATGGATCTGAAGCATTCATCACTTCAATGGATGTAATAAAGCAATTAAAGATAACATGTGCAGTGTCAGGGATTTTTTTTCATGTTTGAAATTGATAATCAGCTATTACAATATTCGCAAAGGATATTTTTAAATCTTTGAGGTAGTAGTTATAGAAAAATCTTTCTCGTAGTGCACGGTCTGGTTCTATGTTAATATTAAAGGGACACTGCTTCGAGAATAAAAATCAGATCACCTGTATCTACCTATGCTGATTAACATGTCTGCTAACAAATCAGACCGAATTTCAAACAATTGTCGTAACTGGTAATAAAAACTGCATGTAGACAGTGAAGTGAAGCGTAACTTGTTAGCAGACACTCTAATAAGCTTAGTGAGATAAAGATGAGACTCAAGTTTATCCTTGACGCGGTGTCCCTTTAATGTTAATAATACACAGCATTTTTATAAGCCCTATTTGCTTATTAAAAAATACTCTAGGGCACTTTACATTAAAAAATTATAAAAAAAATTATGGATTACAGATGAGTTATTCTAATTTGTTTTAAAATATAAGACACAAGAAACATGTTGAAACACATAATATGAAAGGAATAATAGTGTACCGTACATGATACCACTTGTATACTGCACTGATAGCACAAGTATCTTAGCACACAAAAGCAATCTGGATGCTGATAATGTCCATTATTTGAACTTAATTTAAACAAATTGCTAATAATTCCGATTCCCAGATGTTGCAAGATATCCAATTTCAATTGTAAGAAACTGTTACAAAAGTGTGTTACATATATAAGTATCCCAGCTGTGGTGTAGATTTAACATGTGTTACAATGATATGTATTATTGTACAACCTCTGTACAAGAAAATGGTACACTGTGTTTAATATTAAAATTCCAAGTTACAATAATCCATTGAGTTAAAATAACCTTTGAATTACAATAACAGATTGAGTTACAAAAACCCATTGAGTTTCAATTATCTATCTATTTACACTCAAACCCTATAGATACAATGATTCACTTTGTTGCTAAATGTCCATTTGTTACCAACTTATTAGACCCAATGATACACTATATTACTATACATTCATTTGAGGTATCTTGCTTAGTCCCAATGACACACAAATTGCCCATGAAACTACAGTAGAACGCTGATATAGCGAACAAACGGATATAGCATACTTAATTCTTTGGTCCCTTGCAGTTTGTTATATCCGTGTCCTGTCCTACTGTAGAACCTTACCACCAGAACCTAGATACAATAAATGTCCATGTTACCACAAGCCCATGTGTTACCAGCCAGTGAACATATCAGCACCTATTACATCTGACTGCCCATATCACACATGCAGACATCTTTGATTGCCTTTATCAGGGCCACCTGACTTATTGCCAGAGGCAAACCTGCTTGTTAATTGCATAATGTTGTAATTTGCCTTCAATCACCTGTATCAACTCTTCCTGCTGAGAAATGTCAATCTAAATATGTTTCCACTAGTCAGTTCACAGTAGCACACATTGTAAGAGCTTATGGCATAGTCAATCATTAGACTCAAGGGACGTTTCCTTCTGTTGGAGTAAGGCAGGGGGCTATGTCCATCTGATAATGTCACCCCTGGTCAGTTCACAGTAGAACACATTGTAAGAGCTTATGGCATAATCAATCATTAGACTCAAGGGACGTTTCCTTCTGTTGGAGTAAGGCAGGGGGCTATGTCCATCTGATAATGTCACCCCTGGTCAGTTCACAGTAGAACACATTGTAAGAGCTTATGGAATAGTCAATCATTAGACTCAAGGGACGTTTCCTTCTGTTGGAGTAAGGCAGGGGGCTATGTCCATCTGATAATGTCACCCCTGGTCAGTTCACAGTAGAACACATTGTAAGAGCTTATGGCATAATCAATCATTAGACTCAAGGGACGTTTCCTTCTGTTGGAGTAAGGCAGGGGGCTATATTCAAACAGTGACTATTTGTTGTCTGTGCAACATTTATTAGTTATGATATGTGAGGAGCTGATAAAAATTCATGACGATTGTTTCTGGTGATCTCATTTCAATTTTGGTCATTTTCTTTGTTTTAGGTTTGAGCACATGATATGTATACTAGTTCTTATGTTTTTATTTCTTATGTTTTAGATATATACTAGAAGCAGGTTTGAAAAGGGTGATTCAAAATCCATAAAAAAGTTGGTATGCATTCTTAACAATTAATTCTCAGAGAATAACACCATTATTTCAGTAATTAGTTCTGTGTACATATAATTACCGTATTTATAATTTTGCTAGAACAATTTTAAGTCTTTCTGGTCATTTTGTTTCAATTTGCATTTCACTTTAAATTTTTGCCACTTTTCTTTAGTTTGAGATTGGAGAATGTAATATATACTAGTTCATGTCTTATAAACTTTTGATTCCAAAAGCGATACACTGAAAAGTGATTTCCTTCTTAAAACTCTTGGATGTTTTTCAAGACCAGACCAATGGCGCCATATGAAAACAGACTTCAAATGACGATCACGTGTTCATCATTCCACATCAGCGCAATATTAACAGGAAGGCTTTGTAAAGGAAATATCCCACAGGGTTGGACCTCATTTATTCTAACGTTCCATCACATTAGGTAATTAATTGACCGTGAGGAGGACTGACCAAGAGGTGACCAAGGGTAATTAGCTAACGAGGGTAGACACTCTAATGAGTGGTCAACTCTATGGGAGGCGTCAGAAGCACTTTGGTGCGAGTTCTTGGTGAAAATGGTTTGGTTATTTAGAAGAACCATAAAGTGTGAGAACGTTTTTGTTGACTGGTAATTCACTCCTGGGAGGGAAACATAAAATGGTTGTTCAAGAAAAGGTGTTGATGCATTGTCTAGGGAACAAATTAGTGAGAAAAAGTAGTTTTTCTTTTTCAACTATGTAAGTACTGAAAAGTAGTTTTCGATAATTATTCCTTGACATAGTTAAGACTTTATTTGCTATGGGAACAGTGGAAATCTTGCCATCTACGTTTAACCCTTAACATGTTAAACAAGATATTCCGGTATATCCTATCCTCAGCCATGGGCCGAACTATGGATTTTTCCCTTTATTTGTTGCGATTCCTGTAAATTGGCCACTCAATGATTTGACACTATTGTTTTTCAGCAAAATTGTTCAATATACTATTCTCCATACAAAATATCCTTAAACAAAGGAGCGAATATGATTATGAAGTGACTGCAGACTCTTAAGTATTGATATTATTTTCTCTCAGTTTGAATGGGTACCTGGTTTTGAAGCAAAGGCAATAGGAAAGTAAGGGCTGTAATTGATGATTTGGGTTATAAACTCTTCAAGGAGCTGAATGTAAGGAATGTAGAGATTGTCTTGAGTAGGCCTGTGAGGCACAATCAGCCTGTGATAAAGTAAATCTGTGTGATAAAGAATTTGACACAGGAAAATATTGTTTCTGGAGTAACTAACATCACTACCAAGACTAGACTATTCAGGACTTTGAAATATTTGATAATACTGTAGCATACACGAAATCAGCCAACTTCCCCTCTCGCCATACTCCATCACTGCTAATCTAAACTTTGCTGTCTTTCCTTTACTTTCCTGTGCTAGTGTTGTAGAACACATGAAGTTTAGATGCACTGCAAAGCTAACACAGGTAAGTTAAAGAAATACAGCAAGCCTTAAATTAGCCATTGACGGAGACTGGCACCAGTTATGCCTTGTTTGGAAAGTTGGCAATCAGCTCAATCGACAACATTTATATGTAGGCCAATCATCCGCTAAATAAAATCTTGAAGAAAATCTTATTTAAAGAGGCTTGTCAATAATTCATGCAATTTGCCATGAATATTTTAGATTTATTTTGCCAGTAATTCAGGAGGAAATAAAATCTCAAATTCTGATTTAAATTCAAGAGCTAAAGTGATTTGCAGTTGCTGTTGAGTAATTGGTCTAATCAACATTAAACTCTGCCAGTCAATTAAATTCCCATCAGTCTTTCTTCGAAGCTATTTCAGATATCTTTGAAGCACTTTACATAAGCTGGAACAGATTGAAGTTTAAAGTCCTGAAGATATTTTAAATTTTAAATACTTTTAATATGCATAATTCATGAGTGAACCCCTTACTGAAGTCCCCAAATTTGAATAGAGGCAAGTTGATATACATGTAAATATATTCAGCTGGTAGATTGTATATACAGATTTCTGATTGGATTTGAACATTCCAGAAATATATTTTTAATTATACGAAATGACCCAGAATTCACAAGTTTGTATTTAATAACATGTGGGTCTCATGTTGAATGCATCCTTTTATTAACTCATTTCCAGACAGATGTGTTTGAATTTAAGTCTTAAATATCATGATATTATAAGTAATGGCATATTTTCAGGTCGTTTTGGCACTGGAGAAACAATTTTAAAAAGAAAATTTTTAAATTATTAAATTTTCAAATATTTAAAATCTAAAAACATTCAGCACTAATATGTGTATGGGAATCTCATCTCAAGTGGATATTTTAAATATGAAATATGTTTTAAATTTTTAAATCTATGAGACGTAAACGATAAACACATGTTATATTGGCAATTTCAGGTCTTTTCAACTTCTATGAATGTAGTTTGAAATTTTGAATACTAATAAGTTCCATTTGGAATTATAAAGTATTATAATTTTCATTTTGGACACATTCTGTTTGTTTTCCAAAAACTTAGACAGATTCTCCGCCTACGCAAACAGATGTAAATTTGTTACTTGGTATTCCTTGAACAAGATTAGCTTCTTCAAAATGGCTGCTCTCACCAAACTGTGAAGAGGACAGCAAAGGGAAACAACTTCCTGTGAACGTGGATTCACTTCACAAGTGTGTTACTTACGTGTTCTTCAGAATCAAAACAACCCAGAAAACTTTAACTAAATGTCATGTTGACATTACATATCCATGGTAGACAACCATTCTAGAATAGTATTGGAAAGTGGTAAAATAATTTGATCAAGATGAACGTCGAGTTTCTATTCTGAAAATTTGTCATTTTGGTGTGAAATAGTGTCTCTTTAAATGATTTTTTTGGTTTGTTGAAATTGTATGTTGCAAATGATCATAAGTTACTTATTTTGTAGAAATTAATGATATATATGATAGGTTTTCGTTTGGATGGAAAAACTATCTATTTAAAGGGGCAGTAGCACGTTTTTTCTCTCAAATAAGTTGATGAAATGTATTTGAAAAATAATTTCACCAATAGTAAAACATCCTTCTCTCTTCGGAAAATAAAGTTTAAAATGAGTGTACATGTTTTGGTTAAGCCATGGGAGTCGTTTTTGCAATACAAAATAATAAATTGTGTTCACAATAAAATGGCCGCCATGCAATTTTTGCTTTATACGCAACATAGTTTTTACCACTACAGATAATAGGTTTGTGTAATAAGATGTTTTACCCTCTAAAGTTAATTTAAATGACATAAACTATCATTATAAATGGTAAATTTGAAAATATAAATTTTGCAAAAAATGTGCTACTGCCCCTTTAAAGATTAGAAATAGTATCTTCCTAATCATATAACATGCTTTTAACCTACTGGTAAGTTGAAAATACTAACTCACTTATGATAAAATAAGTTTTAATTTTGATGGAAATAGCATCTTCTTAATGACATAATAAGTTTCAAATTGGCTAGGAAATAGTATCTTGCTAATGATACACATAAACTTTCAAAAAGCTTTTAATCAACTTGCATTTAATGTGTTCCTCAGGGATTTGTTTATTACTACGAACTTTGATTTGTTGACGTATGTCTGATCTAAATGTGGGCCCAATTTGTAATGAATCTGGAACGTTATTCTGATTATTTGAATCTACCAGATTTACTCCTTAGCCTCGAGATGTTTATTTTATCAGATCTAGTTGTACACAAATGTCTTCTTGCAATTAAGTATTTGCCCTAGACATAAACAAGCACCCCTGTAACCATTTGTAGCAATCTGCAAGAATATTTTTGTCTAAAGTTTCAATTCTGTAAAACTACTATGTTTAGGTGATGTAACTTACGAGTAGTTGGGGGAGTGGCTGCCCAACAGAAAAATTAGGGTTTTATTCTTGATTATGTCATACCCATAGATGATAAAGATGGGTCTTGTTGTTTCCTTGCTTGGCGCTCAGCATTATGAGGATGGAGCAATTTTAACTGGCACTGCATGTGCAGAGAGCACATACAGAATTTTCTGTATTTGAATAAACAAGGTATATAAAATACTTTTTTTTTGTGTAATTTTTTTTATCTTTAACAGTTCATGTGCTTTTATAAAATTATGTTGAAAATCATCACCATCATCTTTAATACAAGTATAAACCCCTCAGTCCAAATACAGATATACAGAATTTTACTCTAAAATATAAACTTACAGTGCTTGTAACTTGTTAACCACAGCCTAGTGTGCCTAAAGTATAAATATGCTGTTTATTTTAGAAGATTCTTCAGGCTTTTGTACTTAAGATTATTAAAATATGTCCCAAAGCTTTCTGTCTCCTTTTCTACCCTTATGACTCATTTACGTCACAGTGCTGGCCAAAGTATCAATTTGCTTGGTCATTATTTGTATATTAAAAAACTAAGTATCTTAAGCTCTTTCTTACAATAAAGAGAGGATTTAACATTTAACAACTCTCTGAAGACCCTTGCTGAATCTTTAACATTTCATTTGAATAAGTACACGGGAAATTTAAACCCTGAGAAGATAAGTCACCAAATGTAGGCTCTTCTGAGAAATGGGACGTCTTTGAAGAGAGAAAATGAATAAGACATATAAATGGTAGAATGTCAATTGAGTATTCATAAAATAATATACTCTTTACAAATGTCATTGTACTTTCGGCTTTTGAGGTCTGGGGTTTGAATCCTCAAGGGACCCGTTTGAGAGAACTGTTCTATATGCACACCATATTCTACAGAGGATTTACTCCAAAACGTAATGTACAGAGTGATGCAAAAAGTATTCGAACGGTGACTTTATTTCCATAGACTTGTATGTTAATTTAGTCTTGGATAAATGATTTTCATGAAATAAATTCTGGTTGGATCAATGTCAAATTTTCCAGCTTGATTGGAAAACATCTCAGCTTAAGGTACATAATTTCGATTAAATTTCCTGACGACAATTTATCAAATGTCATCCGATTTACCTACGTGTGTACGTTAAATAAAGACGGGTCCCATAGATCGCCATGTTAAATGTTATCACAACTATGTATATATTATGTTGGTGAAATTACTGTCATTTCCTCTATAAAAAACGGAACATTAATCATAAATTATGAGTTTGTAGCCAAGATGATTCCTCAAAAACATGATAAATGTGAATAGGATCTGACAAAAATCCTATCTATGAAAATTATTTATCCCAGACTAAATTAACATGTAAGTCTATGGAAATGGCGTCACCGTCCGAATACTTTTTGCACGACTCTGTATCTACACAATACAGAAGATACTGTTTTCTAATATGCAGTACAGTTCAAATGCATATGCTTCATTGAATTTCAGTGAAATACCAACAATCAACCATTCCAGGTGTCCAGTTTACAGGATCCTGAACTCAATAACAAAGGCAATATCTAAAGAGGCTATGCCGAAAAGAGTTAAAGGACAGCAAAATTATTCTTTTTTGGAACAGCTTAAAAACACCTATAATCAAAATCGTCTGTTTTAATCTTGCATATGTAAGAGGTTAATATATGATTAACATATAATCCATTTGAAACTTTTGACATTGGTGTAAGAAATAAGGCCCATGATTCCGACAGCAAGGCATCTGTTAACTTTGCTTTCCGGATTTTGATGTTTTCTTTAATTATGCCTTTCAAATTGTCGAATGAACACTCTTGGGCTGGCAACATACCTTTCAAGCTTGTTTCATACACTGATGAGTATTACTGCAGGACAAATGATAACTATCCTGCTTACAGGGCCTCTGTATCTATGACGAGGCTCTGAATCAGGATAGTTATCATTTCAGATTTTCTAAAAGTTTGTCTGGCAGTATAACACAATTCCACAAACGGGAGTATCTGCTCAATGAAAATTACTCCTGTAAGTTTCTGTGAGTTCCAGAACACAAAGGTAGCATGAGTGCCAACAGTACAGGGGTTAATCACAGAAGGGTTTTGCAAACCAGGTTTTTATGTATAATCAGTGGTATCAGCTGACCCAGATTGCCTCACCCAGGAGAGCTGGCAAGGAGGCAAGGAGGCATCTGACCACTTATCAGGTGAAGATGCTTCCTCCAGGCGAAGCAAGGCGGCCATTGTAGGTAGAGATTCCACTGCACACCTTATCGGTACAGCACCTAGACCTTTAAGAGTGCTGGCTGCCTTGATAATGGAGTTAGAGTTTTCTTCTGCATTTGTAGGGACTTGATAAGTTTCATTTGTGCCTGGCTAGTGCTTGAGATTCAACCTAGACATTATTCACCCGACATCCTTCAAGAGAACCGGCTGATAATTGCTTGGTTAAAACTCCTTCTGCTTTTGCAGGGACTTGTTAAGTGAACTTTGTGCCTTGGTAGTGCTTGAGATTCAAATCTCGATATTATCACACTCATACCTTCAAGAGTGTTGACTATCATTGCTTGGTTTTGACTCCTTCTGCATTTGAAGGGACTCGTTAAGTTACCTTGGTGCCTTAAACCTGGACATTGTTCACACACCATCCTACAAGAGGTTGCTGTCTTGATCATGGCCTGGTTTGAAATTATCCTGCAGTTGTAGGAACTCGTTAAGTTAACGTATATAGCCTTGGTAGTGCTTAAGATTCAAACCATGATAGTATATCACACTCATCGTAACCTTCATGAGTACTGACTGCCTTGATCACTTGCTTCGTCCTGGTTTTGACTTCTCCTGTACTAGTTGCATAATTTAGAAATATCATAGCAACAAGGGTGTCGCTTTTCTTCTTTATGTACAAAATCTTACCATATATATGTTGTATCACACTTGCTCACAGTTGTATATTTGTATATTTACCAATTTACATATGGTATCATCTTTGGTGGTCCTCTTTAAAAAGAAAGAATCTTGATTAATTAAACTTGGTACTTGGAATGTACTTGAGATTCAAACTTAGATATTATCAACTCAGCTCTCAGAACCCACAATGCACCAGCCACAACCCTATCCAGTACCTTAAACCGACAACTAACCACCCACAACCCAACATCCACAATGGACAACCCAGCAGCCACAACCTACAACCCTTCTTCTTCAGCAGTTGTTGGAACTTGATAAGATAACTTGGTGCCTGTGGAGTACTTGAGATTCTTGATTCTTGATTTTTGAGACATTTCTTCAAAAGCGTTGTCTGCATGGTTACTTGGTTTGAACACTGCGAGATGAAGGTACTTGTCGTTGGTTATTGCGAGGGATTCAAACCCAGACCTAATTTACTGTACCTATATACAATCAAGATGAAAGCTAGATCTTCGAATGACTTTAAATCCAGCAATCATACATCAACATTAAAGTTTTTGAAGAATGCTGTTTACCTTGATAATTGTAGTTTGTGATTTGCTGGATCTGCTATAATATTAAAATTTTCAATTCATTTCAAATATAGTGAAACAAACAGGGGTTGTAAAATGGACACCACGTGTCCTCAAATAGCTGCCCTTAAATTGTTTAGTATGAGTCCGGGAGCCATGCTTGGAGTCCCTTAATTACTTGAAACCGCAGATTTTCAACACTCGAGTGATTTCTAGGCAGTTCTTTCTGATGAAATGGCCCATGGGATGTACACTCAGAACGTAAATTGACCATTTCATAATTTTTAACTCTTTTAGCTGAGGACATGTTATGGAAACGTTGACCCTTGCCTTATATGATGTTAAGCCACAAAGATTTACTTATGATCGCCGTTTATGGATGAGCGCTCTTTATCCTAATGATCATGTTGCATTGTAAGACAACATTCTATCGCCCCTTTAAAACCCATTAGGGTGAATCTAACCCATGTGGGGCCGGATTATTCCAGCTTTCATATGTTACCATGAATCATGTTCAAGTTGAAGAATAATAGATACGATTTTGTTTATTTGATAAGGTGCTTTTGTCATGAATGGATTTTTACCTCTTTATGGTTAGTTTCTCATTAGTGATAAATGATATATTGGACGAATTTGTAAATACATATATTGTTAAGATGAATGAGATTTTGTCTTCAATTCCAATTCTCATGTTAAGTAAGTAAACATCTTTAATGGTAGCAAACAATATCATGAAGTATACTGTTATTTCCTCAAATTCAATGTACATATTCTTCAAATATTTTTGGATGCAAAAATTCTAATACTCCACTGTTAATTATATCTGCTAAATAATCAACATTTTCCATTTTGTTAGATTTTATATAAAGAAATTATATGAATCCAATGTAAGGTAAAGTTGTGTTTTCCAAATGCACAGTTGCATAAGGTCTTGTTATGGTTCCTTGGCTGAGACAAAGTTTCAAAGCATTTTTCCAGCATTCTTCTCCAGATAACAGTACTCCAACCTCCCATGGTAAGACATGCATTGTACCCGACTGCAAATGTTAATCACATTTACAAAGACAATATTTCCACAAGCTTATCCCCCATTATTCTAATAGCACATCAAACAGCTGTTACGACAACTTTGTAACCGACATCAGCCCAAATATTTTCTTTTTACCGTTTTCCTGAAATCACAGCTGCCATATTAGAAAGATTTTCAATTGTGTTTCTCATTGCATCCCACAGAGCTATTCAAAGATGTCACCTGCCAAAACTTTCGTCTTTTCCGAGGATCTATGACTTTCCATATCATCTTTTCTCTGTTTACGTTTTTCATTCAAATGTCAAGTTTTGAACAAGCATTGCTTCATTGTTTAGGAAGATTTTTGCTACCAGTTGCAAAAGAAATGACATATTAATAGCATGAAACATGATAGAAATCACAGCAGTTGACTAGATTGTCCTTAAAAAGTGGAAGTCACTTCACAAGTTCTTGTAAACCCCCGAGCTTCAATTCAGACGCCCAGCATCTTAATGCCGCAAAGCCGAGTGTGATGTGAACCCATCTAAATACGCCATTTGACACTAGAGTAGTTTTGAATTGACCTGCTCGTCTTTCTGTCACAATGCATTGTGGGAGGCCGACCCCTGTAAAGTGACGACCAAGGGCAGGTAAATATTGGGAGGGTGAAGAGTTTGTAATTAGATAGACATGTATATACATACTTTACAGAGAGACACAACATTTACATGATAATGGACAGTTGCAATAAACATCTATGAAATAGACATCGAAATGTACCTCCTTGAAGATTTTTAACATCAGTTATTAGATTATTTAACTAACTTTTTATGGATTATAAAAGTAGTAGTAAGGATAATGGGACATCAACTTAAGATTAGTTGGGAGGAGACCATTATCCACTGAAATTTGTATATACAGAGGGACATGACTATAAGTACATCTACATGATAACGGACAGTTGCAATTAACATCTATGAAATACCCAGCTAACACACAACGTAATCCTGACGTTGTGGGAAGGTCGTATTTTGGTAACGTAATTTCTTGACGTTGCTGCGACGTTTATAGTACGTAAAACTTAACGTAAATTCCCAACGTTGTGACTACGTTGTAGATTACGTACTTATCACGTCACTAAAACGTATAAGGTAATGTTGAGCCGTACGTCCTTGCAACGTCATAAATACGTACTTCATTCAGAATATAAAATGATAAAATTATCTAATATCTATTCACAGTCGTTCTTTGAATACACAAATATATCAGTATAAACAGTTAGTAAAGACCAAACAGTCGTTAAATGTTGTTTTTCTGGTAATGTGATTTCTGGACGTTGCTACGACGTAGCAATTACGTAAGCTCTAACGTAATTTCTCAACGTTGTACCAACGTTGTAATTAACGTACTTATCACGTCATTAAAATGCAGTAATGTTACGTTGTACCTTACGTCCGGACAACGTCATAAACACGTACTTCATTCAGAATACAATATGATAAAAGTAAGTAAAAAATATCAAACATCTATTCACAGCCGTTCTTTAAATACACACATATATCAGTATAAACAGTTAGTAAAGACCAAACAGTCGTTAAATGTTGTTTTTCTGGTAATGTGATTTCTGGACGTTGCTACGACGTAGTAATTACGTAAGTCCTAACGTAATTTCTCAACGTTGTGACAACGTTGTAGTTAACGTACTTATCACGTCATTAAAATGCAGTAATGTTATGTTGTACCTTACGTCCTGACAACGTCATAAACACGTACTTCATTCAGAATACAAAATGATAAAAGTAAGCAAAAAATATCAAACATCTATTCACAGTCATTATTTAAATACACACGAGAATCATTATGAATATTTACTAGAGACCAAACGGTCGGTGGAGCCTTCATTTTTGTAATGCAATTTCTTGACGTCGCTACGACGTTGTTGTTACGTAACATCTAACGTAAATTCCAAACGTTGTGACAATGTTATGTTACATACTATCACGTCACTACAACGTAGAATTGTAACGTTGAACCTTAAATCACCACAACGTCATAAACACGTACTTCATTCAGAATACAAAATGATAAAAGTAAGTAAAAAATATCAAACATCTATTGACAGTCGTTCTTTAAGTGCACACATATATCAGTATAAACAGTTAGTAAAGACCAAACAGTCGTTAAATGTTGTTTTTCTGGTAATGTGATTTCTGGACGTTGCTACGACGTAGTAATTACGTAAGCCCTAACGTAATTTCTCAACGTTGTGACAACGTTGTAGTTAACGTACTTATCACGTCATTAAAATGCAGTAATGTTACGTTGTGCCTTCTGTCCTGACAACGTCATAAACCCGTACTTCATTCAGAATACAAAATGATAAAAGTAAGCAAAAAATATCAAACATCTATTCACAGTCATTATTTAAATACACACGAGAATCATTATGAATATTTACTAGAGACCAAACGGTCGGTGGAGCCTTCATTTTTGTAACGCAATTTCTTGACGTCGCTACGACGTTGTTGTTACGTAACATCTTACGTAAATTCCAAACGTTGTGACAATGTTATGTTTACATACTATCACGTCACTACAACGTAGAATTGTAACGTTGAACCTTACATCACCACAACGTCATAAACATGTACTTATTTCAGAACATAACATTTTAACAGTAAGTAAATTGTATCAAACATATACACATGGGAAAAGTTTAGTGCGGTCGCACCCCCTGCGTTTTTTAACAGCAAAAGTAAGAGAACGGTATGAATCGTAATCTAGCAATTTAAGGAAGATGATTTAATTCAGATAACGTTTGGCTTCTTTTGGTTATTTGCATTTATAGGAATGTTGGTATTTTGTCCTCCAAAAAACCTGTTAGGTTATTCTGAGAAATTTAAGTGAATATTGGTTGCTCTAATGTGAGCAATTCATTCTTTCAAGTCAACTGGTCAAAATAAGTCATTAGTTAAAGCACTATGAACTATCAAAATCACGAATTTTGGAAAATACAATTTCAATAAAAATAGCCTACTGACGAAATCTTGTCAGTGTTTACTGTAATAGCCTACAGCATAGAAATGCGCTTTATTAACAGATTGAACCGGAAAGAATCCAATATGTATTGAAAAAACATATGAATACGGCAATTTTTTTCAATGATTGTTAAAACAATTTGCACGAAGAAATCTTTCATTTAACCTGAGTTTCTCGTATCGAAAGTGATTAATACAATTCAAGTACAGTAACGCTCTCACAACATCACATTTCACTTTAGAATACGGAGGTGCTTGATTATTTCCATGTGTATATATGCATATTAATCATTCTTCAAATACAGACAAGGTTCAGAATAAACAGTTTGTATAGCCCACATGATGGATAAACTCTTTATTCTTGTAATGTTATTTCTCAACATTGTGGCGACATTGTAGATTGTGTACTTATCATAATTATGTACTTATAATGTAACGTTGGGCCTCACGTCCTTACAACGTCATAATAACGTACTTATCTCAGAATATATAAAATAACTCATTCCCAATGAAATTACTCAATTACTAACAATTAAGTATGTCATCTCCATCAAAATCTCCATCAAATTTTCTGTGAAATCTGTGATTCAATGCCACACTTAATTTATTCCATTTAAATTAATGCAAGTAACTCGAGCATTAGTGAGAAGAAAGGTAATTCAATAATATATCAAACATATATTCATGGTCATTCTTTAGATATACATAGGAATCACTATAAACGGTTACTATAGATCAAACCGCCGTGTAAAGCCTTTATGCTGGTAACTTGACATCTGGACGTCGCTGCAACGTATTTAGTACGTAAACCCTAACGTAATTTCTCAACGTTGTGACGACGTTGTAGTTAACGTACTTGTCACGTCACTAAAACGTAGTAAAGAAACGCTGGCCATTACGTCCTCGAACCATCATAATAACGATCTTTCTGAGAATATATAATGAGAAAAATAAGTCAATTTATAATATATTGTGAATACATTTCCACGTGTACCTTATATATATGCTTAGTGATAATGAAAAGATGCTCATGTTGATTAATTATGAAATCCCGAAATTTGTCTAGAGCATGTCATTGCGAATATAATCTTATAACAATGTAATTTTCTTAATATTTAGAGTTTATACTCAAAATTGAGAGTTGTAGTTACATTTATGTAAGCTGTGAACACGAATAGAATGTTGAAATTACCCTCATTATGAATTTGTTTTAAAGAACATTCTTTGAATGCCGTTTCCATGGTCTGATGTCATAATATGGTCAGTTGTTTTGACATCACAAAATTGGAACCATTTTCACATTTAATGGTCCAGGGAAATGTCGATGATTTAGAAATTGTTTAACTCAGTCTTTACTTCTTTATCTCAGAATATACAATATGAAACGAGCTAAATGTGTTTCTTTGCAATAAACAAGCTTTCGATCGTTCGTTCTGTACAAATCAACTATTTCATAAAAAATGCCATTGAACATGACACCGTTTAGTATTATATCTGAGTTAACATGAGCTAATTGAGTTGACATTTATAATACGAGCACAAACACAAATATCACGTTTTCCATTGTAACCTTGTAACAAAACAATTAAAATCCCACTTGTTTCGTACCAGTCGTGTAAAGTATATGATAATATAGCATACTTTCTAGGGTAAAAATCTGTATAAATACTACACACAACGATCAGTGTCTTTACGAATCTCGTATTATAGGTTATGTTTCCTCAAATACCGAAGGAATATCTTCGTTATGTGTAATTGGAAAACAATGAGATCTCATACAACATGTCTTCTGTGACAGGTACATGTATATTTCAACGTCAAACACATAAAAAACATATTGTCATAATACTTTATCATATAATTTGGTGTGAGAAACTCAGTGAAATAAACCTTGTACCTTCTACAGTGATGAATACCTTTATCGACACTCAGCAGAGTGACGTGTATTTGCTAAAGTCGTACATTTACCATTGCAATCATTCATTTTCAACATAAAACACAAAACTTATATGATAAATGGAATGTCTGTTGTAGTATGTTTGCAAAATACCATGTTTATCTGATCTCCTGATGTGGAAAAGTATGTATTTCACTCGTGGCTTCGCCCCTGAAATAAACATGGTATGTGGCAAGGGAAGACAGATATCATCTACATACTATAGTATATAGATCATCAATGAATGACTTGACAATACTATTCCATCGCTGAGGGCACAACTATAACACTGCTGCAAAGTTACAATGTAAACATGATTGTATTGCCAATATGATATTTACACATAACATGCGTTTGACAAGAATGCTTTCTTCCTTGTGAATGGTTGGGTATCAAAACGAACGAAAGTGGTACGTATTGTCCAGAGTATTGTTCGTAACCATTATACTGATCTTATAATATTATGTTTAAATGGTTTCTCATTTGTTTGGAATAGCTTGCTTGTTGCAAACTCGCGTTATTAACGCGTTCACATGCGTCAGAATATATGGCAGAATAATTACACGACACATACAACTAATTTGTCATTTTCCTCAAGTCCAACCCCCACAACGATTCAATAGTTGATTATTGCAAAACTAGTTGTAATTCTATATTTCGGTGCCATAGTTTTCTATCATCCTAATATATTTGAAGAAAATACTTGGAACACATATTCTGGTCATGGCATATGTAATGATTATTATTAAAATGAACTTAAAATGAATCTCAGCGAAAACACTTATGTGAAACAAAGTTTCTAAGATCTATTTTATAATGTGTTTTCCTTAGGACGTCAATTGGTAAAATACAACATTGTTTTAATTTGTTATCAGAAAGGTAACTTTGAATCAATGTGTGTGATTTCAGTGCAAAATTACTGTTCTTTTCAAAAGAATTATTAAGTACGAACAATCAGCGTATTATCTTAATTTCATAACGAGATGAATACTTAATGCATTCAATTCGTCATCGATTATCGCTGCAGGAATTTCAGCATGATGTAATGACACTAGCTTATATACATTCAAAGAATTCACTGAATGATGGCTTTAAGATACACATGTATTTTGATTTGAATGCAATCAATGATAGTGATGTTTTTTGTTAAACTGGATACGATTTATTGTTTTGGTGTAATATTTATTGTTCTATCCTCTGACAATTTTAGTAAATACAAATGTTGGTTTCTTTCTGTTATATCTCAATTACCCTACATTCGGCAGTGCAGGGCATCGCATTTTCACAACACCAAAAATATACACATTGAGTTGCAGTGAATGGCTATACTTTGAAGATATTTCCAAATAAACGCAACAATTTAGATACATGATGGTGAAATACAATATTTACACACAATAAACGGATATGTTTAATATGTGAGTAGGCAATTTTCAAGCAATATGCCGTCATCTTCCTTCAATTAATATTTCTGATGGTTTTTAGGTTTTAGTAAACACCTTTCACATGACATATATCATCTGATACATGATGGCTTTAAATATAGATCCATTGTTCTTATCGTATCGGGATATCCAAACGGACTCCACATGTCCTATCTGATTTCTCAGACATTGATTAATGAATTTTGAAAACAAATATGTGTATATATATATATAAAAATTCAAAATGTGATTTAAATATTAGTTTTTAAATATAGATCGTTAGAATGACGTAATATCAGTTCGAATTAAGTTCAATATACCGTCGAATCACGTCAATCACACATATTTTCACTGTGGTAAGAAAGTTATAGTTCACTAAAATCTCAATCATTATTTCATTACTCATTACATACTAGCGGTCATATCTGCTTTTTTATAATATCATGTTGATCTCATCGAGTGCGCTTTTTGTCAACAACTGACAGATATTTTATTTATCATATGTAAAGAGTGCAGATTTGTGTATTTCATGTATCTGAATGTAACACAGCTCTGTCCAGTTTACTCGTGAGAAATGGGTCATGCAGTAACACAGGTCACAGGGTCACATCTGTTGCACTCATCATCCCCATATGTCAGCTGGCCCTTCGGGATGGCTGGGGGATAACCTGGTCACCATAGACCAATCACAGTGTATTCACGTGACTAAAACATGCAGCACTTTGGAGGAAAGACAATACTGGCGCCAAATGCAGTTGATCAACACCATTTTCGTTTTCGACGCCGTATATGATATCATTTAGGTAAGAATTTATTTCCTCATTGTCTATCTCTTTAAATTTTTTCTCGTTTTTTCTCAGAATGCTATAAGGGATCTACTAACACCAACAGGGATACGCCTACAGTCTTAGTCGTTAGTAGACCTAGCCATTTCTTTTACTCTGGTGTATGTGGAGCGAGTCTCTAAGTCCAGTGTACCTGTGTAATTGAACGATTACTTACGACCGTATACATCATTACTAATATCATATTAACCTATGACCTATATTATAATAACATGCAATTTTGCTATTGTATTGTTTATAGCTCCGGTTACTAACGACTTTGGAGGCGATTGTGTTCGCCGCGTGATGAAGAAACTGGGGACAAATCACCTGATGTCGGCAATCTGCTTAAAAGGTAAAACACAAGATTTCCAAACTACACATTTAATGTCTTCACAATTACTTATGACCCATTAGCTTTTGAATTCAATTGACACAATATATGGAAAATAGATATCGCTTGATGTCATACAATTGATATCTAATATGATTGCCAATTCATAAAAATAATTATCTTACGGTTCTGCTTGTTTTTCCCAAAATCCAGTTCAATTATTTCATCATATATGTATAACCTTAGTTAAATGTATAAAGTTTTTGTGGTTTAAGTTTTTTGAAGGCAATAACCTTCATCATAAAAAGCAATATACTTGTGTTTTCAAACTCATAGTTTTTTTATTCCTTTTTTAACATTAAGACATGTTGATTTTTTTTCAGAAGCCTACATGAAAAACATGACTGCAAAGGAAGTGATGTCGAGGGGGAAGTTTCGAAAAGCTTAATACATGCTCCATCTAAACATGCCGGGCCTCGATTTCACCAGGTAACTTTTTTTGTCGTAGTTATTATTTTTGCAATAATTTACACGATCATACCTCCCTGTAACATTCATAGTTATCACATTATTCAATTAAACCTCTGTTGTTTATTTATCATCCTCAAACATTAGTTAAATAAGTTCTACATTGTTGTAATGAGGTATCGCCTTAAATTAAATTAATGTAATATAAAATAATAAAATAATACAAAATTTGTGTATGAGAAAGAAGAATTATTATATAAACGTAGATGCATACTTACATCAATATGCTTGCTACAGGATATTACTGATTTCCCTTACCTCTTTTGTTTTAAAAAATTCAATGTTTATAAATGTGTATTATTTGTTTGCAGAGAGCAGCATCCAACAAGGAAACAAGCTCACGAACCGAGAAATAAACCAAGGACAAGGAAACCAACTAATGGACAAGGAAACAAGCTAATGGACAAGTGAACAAGATAATGGACAGGGAAACAAGCTAATCGGAGGAAAAAGCTAACTTTTTAAGTTCAATCAAATTAAAAGTATAATCACAGTTTCTTCTCTCTGTTATCTTTGTGTTCTCGAACTTATAGACAAGAACACTGAAAACATAGCTTTTCATATTGTCATGCATGTTCAATCATTCAGTGAAGAACATTATCACAAATGACAAACGATTTTACCATTTAAAAATGAAATGCCTTATAATAAGCAGTCTGTCAACTCAAAATTCATGTTACTAGTTGGCAAAATTAGAAAGCCCTATTTCATAATATGTTTTTTATAACTTATTTCATAGCGGTGGTTAACTTAAAGAAATGTTACTAAATGTTTTTGACAATATGAGTTGATAGACTGTTTATGTACATCGTCTGAATTGGGGAGTCTACAAATGGAATCTGTAAGGACGTTATTGCAACGTCGTAATGCGTTTGAGAGACAAAAAAAATTCGTGAGATAGACGACATTTCGTGTTCTCACATAATCGTATGTAAGTAGAAAAACAACGTTGTAGCAACCATTTCTGGGTGTCTACAGATTGACGTTGTGACAACGTCAGGATCAACGTAAACATAGACGTCGTTACAACGTTCTCACAACGTATTAATTTCGTAGAAAATCAACGTTGTAGCAACCTGTTTGGGAGTCTACAAACTGACGTTGTCACAACGTCAGGATCTACGTAGGTACAACGTATAAATAGACGTCGTTATAACGTCCTCACAACGTCGTAATTACAAAGCAACACAACGTTGTGGCAACCTTTCTGAGAGTCTACAGAATGACGTTGTGACAACGTCAGAATCTACGTAAGGACAACGTAAACATAGACGTCGTTACAACGTTCTCACAACGTAGTAATTACGTAGAAAATCAACGTTGTAGCAACCTGTTTGGGAGTCTACAAACTGACGTTGTGACAACGTCAGGATCTACTTAAGGACAACGTATATATAGACGTCGTTACAACGTCCTCACAACGTAGTAATTACGTAGAAAATCAATGTTGTAGCAACCTGTTTGGGAGTCTACAAACTGACGTTGTCACAACGTCAGGATCTACGTAAGGACAACGTAAAGCTGACGTTGTCACAACGTTATCACTACGTAGATTTGTTAGCTGGGTAGACATTGAAATGTACCTCCTTGAAGATTTCTTTTACATGAGTTTTTTTTATAGTAATTAACTTACTTTTTATGGATTATAAAATTAATACAAGAAGATTAGTTGATAAGATACTATTATGCACTGAATCTTTTCCTCTTGAAGACTTCACTTAAGTTGTATTGATACAATTGGAGTAAAACTTGTTTAACAGTTTTTAATGACAGAATTTGGGCATTTATATATGTATGGGAAATAGAGCTATTTGATCAGATGAGATATAGAGAGTTTAATTTAAACCCATTAAATTCTCCTCTTGTAAATTTGCAAGAATGTACGGAGTACACGGAAAATTCAACATTTAGTGAATCAAGAATGTTTAAATTTCCTTTTCAAAGGATAAGCATTTTTTTAAGAAAATGTTTTAGTGATTAAACTGCATTGATTAGTTGGCCAAGTTATCAAATGCAGTTCAGCAACAATTGGCACGGCTAATCTCTGGATGGGTGGCCCACTTCATGGCTGGATAATATGAAAGTTTGAAGGGTTGATTCCCTTCTCCATACTGAGACATAATTAAGGAATTTGTGATGTTATCTCTGACAAGATACTTTCCATTTATGTCTATTCCCCTACAGTACAACTGAGTTTCCTGTGATGATGATGATGATGATGATGTGGAAGGGACCTTCAAGCGCCAAATATGGCAGAATAATAATGATTAGTGTAATAATCAGTCAATGTGCGTTTAACATAATATCCTAAGTGCCTTACAAATTACTGTTCTGTGAGACATGCTATATCATTAGTTCTTTGGACAGTCTTGGCTATTGAAACATACCTCATTGAAGACTTGTAACATCAGTTGTGTGAACACAATTTGTCCATTCATTGACATTCATAGAGCTTTGAACAGACTAGAATCGTAAGTGGTGAATGACTATATTTGTAAAGCCGGTCTTTTGATGAATACATCTTCACCACAATATAGAGATTATACCTGTCAAAAATGTTTTCAACAGAATGATGATCTAATTTGTACCGTCAAGATGAATTTCCTTCAGTTCGGATCGCTTCAATTCCTTTCAAAAGTAGACAACTCATACAGAATAATGTTTAATATACTGAACTCATATCACATTTTTTAAAAGTGATAATTGTCAATAATTAAATAATTTTTCCGTTTTCAGAGTTTGAAAACAAATATCACTTTTTACTTTCAAATAAATATTGTATGTTTACAGTATTCAAATATCTTAAATTCATTGAAAATAAACATTTAAAATAAAATTATTTTTATTTGAATATATTGCAGTGTATATTTTTTAAAACTGTTTTAGGCAGAAAAATAGCTTTTCAGAGTATTATGACAAGGATTATTTTATTGAAAATCCATTCTTGGGAGTAGAATGTATTTTGCTATGGTATTTGAATAAATAATTGAGAACTATATCAACATAACACCCAAGTTGACGATAATTCCGCTACTTGATCTGAAACGACCACTTGTAGTGGGGACAGTGACAAACCATTTCCATTTCATTTTTTCTACAAACACAAGTAGTCATTAGGAAAACATTCTCAAGTGGCAGCCATCTTTGGTATTGAAAGCCCAACAAACATGCTAATGAAAAATGAGTTATCCAAATACAGATAATGTATTGCCCATGAATAATTTTGGCAGATTCCCCTTTTGGAATTGTGAGATTGACTGCCAGAGAACGTAGGGGTCAGACATGCTTTGGCGATTGTCGCCTTGCTGGTGTAAGAATCGTTTGTTGTCGTTTCCTGATTACTAGCCAGGACGGATGATCGTCGAGATGACCCACGGGACTAACTTCATTTGTTGCTGTATCGAAGCTATTAATAAACGTGATATTTTCGAGAGAAACTTCAGAGAAACTGCCTCACTTTGGGTCAGGCTTATTACGTTTTTCAGATATTTTATGTTGTCTGTATGCAAAGTACTTAATCTCATTATTAAAATTATAACTTTTGTAAAAAATACTAATGAAATTATACCCTTTATAAAAATTATTATTAACTAGTTTGAAAAATTCCTAAGTTATTTCCTTACTGACTTGTGAATTAGAATAGAGAATATTGATGTTCGTTTATGGATGATCTTGCCGCACTTGGCTTTCTGAAAGCGAGCATGGGAATTTCATAGGTTTTTTGCGGTCAAAGTGTTTTAATTACTCTGTTTTAGAAGTCTGTCTGGCTGTATTGTTATTCATACATGCATTTTGGCATCAAAGGGTGAGATTCATCGCTGGGTTGGAGTCGCAATTATGAACTTCCGAGGCCAGCGAACCTCATATTGTAGTTAGTTATGCAACAAGAATTTTGTCACGGCATCAAACTTTGGCGCGAACCATGTTTTATGATTCATCGCAAAAACATTTATTCATTAAAAGCTTTTTTTTAAAATTTTGTAAATACTCAAATTCAATTAAAATGTCAATCATGTCAGTTTGAGACATTTTGTATTATAAGTGTATGCAAAAAGCAAAATAAGTTTTTATCTAATGATTTACATTTTGTATATGATAGATAAATCATGATATCATAATCAAGAAGATTAATTTAAGAAAAAAGTTTTCACCTACAATTTCAAGCATATTTAATTTACAAGGTGCCTGGTATCTGGGAGAAAGCCTGCATCACCATTGTGGCTATATATACTGTGAAACTTGTTTACAGAAACTGGCAAACCATTGGTGAAACACGCTTAATTTCAAATAAGCATTGCACCTTAAATCTTACTTCATGTAAGCAGCTCTACACCTAAACATTTGTAATAGATATACTGTCACACTAAATGCAAAAAGGCACTTTTATATTTCACCAGTTATCCTTTGATCTGTGATGTAAGAACTAGTTTTGCTTTGGGGAAACTTCAACCACAAAAGCCTAGGGCTATTTGTTCTAAAAGCTGCTATTTTTCTTTGGAAATGTTGTGAATTGAGGATAATTCATCTAAAATAAAGAACGCATTCCTTTGGAAAATAACAGCATACTTTGTTACAAAAACATCTAAATCAATGATATGTTTATTGAGCAAACAAGTTCTTTTGAAGACATGGAATATTTCTTGTGATATGTAGATAGGGGAATAGTTTTACTTTCCTTCAAAACCCGAACAGACAACTTTGAAGAGCACTTGACTCAGAGTCATCCATTTGGCCCGCCTTGCTTCAAAGGTAATTTGGCGTATTTTGAAGCATTACGGAAACAGGCAAACAGGAAGTGCTCTGTCTGTGGAGTGGAGCTGGCACCTTCCCATAATGCCACATTGCAAATGGCAGTACATTTCCTCAGCTAATAACACCTGGTGTATATATAGTGTTAAAAGACTTTGTGTTTGGTATTTAGACTAATACGAGTATGAGTATCGTAAATAGCTGTACATAGTGAAAATGACTTACATCGACAATTTCCATGAAATTGGCATAATTTGAAGGTCTTACATCTGTACAAATTAAAATGTAATTATTTGTAAAAAAAGGAATTCTTGTTTCATCAAAGGTTATAAAAGGGATTATTAAAAGTTCTTTTCAAATCTATATTCTACTCTTGTCCAGTGAAGTTAAATTATCTAAAAGTGTAGCAAACGATCAATAAATTTGAAATTGAATTTTTAAAGGAATTAAAATCTTGACAGGTGAATCAAGACACTAAAAATGTTGTCTATTGAAGAAAATTAAAATCTTAAAAAGCATTGCCATGTTAACTAAATTAACACTATTGTGCTGTCAGTACACCAATTATAACTTAAATTTGTAAGACAAACCTGATCGTATACCTGATAACGATTTTACCTGTCGTTACCTATGTCAGAACAATGGATTCTTCTAATTAGCAGGTATATCCCCTGTGTTACTCTCCGAGTCCAATCCATCAGGATATGGCATTCTGTCAGATCTAGCACCATTCCTGGTACAAGACGATACATCAACTGTGTTCTAGGCTGGAATTATCTCCCCCTGTCAAAATGGCGCATTCCTCTTTCATATGCACATTGTTTTCGGAATATTTTTTATAATTCTTGGCATCCTGACATTTCTTACTTGTGGATGTTTTAGTGAGGTAAGAAGATGTTATGGAAAAACTGTCTCCTGTTGGGTGATGATTTGTCAAGAATTTCTTTCACTTTATGCTTAGTTTTGTCTAAGGATTTTACACCTTTTGCATACACATGAAGTGACAAATCAAAGCATAAAAAATAGTTAAAACATTAACCCTTCATCTACTGAACCAATGATCTTAAAGGGGCTGTAGTATGTATTCAAATGGAAATAAAAAGGTCTCATTATTGGAAAAAGAAATGTTACCAGTTGCAAAACAATACTCCTCAATCAATAAATTGAGTTCTAAAATGAATGGGTATGGTTCAGTTAAGCAACGCGGATCACTTTCCCATTCTTGAATTATTAAAAGGTGTTCACATTAAAATGGCTTGCAGTTTTCATTTCATGCAAGTACTTTTCAATGGATAATCATGTCATGTAATGGGTCATTTTACCCTCTAACATAAAGATATACTGCATAAAGCTTTTAATAAACATGAAATTGAACATACAGAAAATGTGCTAATGTGCCTTTATAGGAACAATTTGCCCGTATTATTGTGCATAAATGCAGAAACAGGGAATCTCCTCAAATTTTTTCTCAGCAAACGGGGATTACCCTCAACAACTGTCTCTTAATCAGTTGAAATGGCGGCTTGATTTACTCGTTAACAAATTATCTAGCGTTTACCTGGATTACCTGATCATCAAAGAAAGATTAGCAAATGTATATACCTGGAACCCTTTTAAGTGTAGAAAATGTTAGCAATTCATATTGCTTCCTCTTTTGAAATTAAATATTGTTCAACGTTTTTTATAAATAAATTTAGGGTCTTATAAAGTGTAGAAGATGCTAGAAAGTCAAAATTGCCTCAGCTCCTAAAATAAAGTATCGTTCAGGGCTTTTTTTATCATGAAATATTTAAAATGAAATTTCAGGAATTTATTTTAAGGACTATATGTTTCGCAGTCCTGTTCTTTTAATGACGCCAACTTTTGACCTCGATTGCCATGAATAATTCCAGGAAGTCGTTGGTCCAAGAATGACATAAATAAAACTAAGAAAATAAAAATGTTGTCCAGAGATACAAATACACAAATAGTGAAGAAACAATCTTGTTTTATTTTGTCCATAATCATTGACACACTATCCTGCCACAACGCTGACATAAATACAGCATTTTTACATAGATAGGACATTTAATGTCTAAGGAGGGTTATCAGAGGACCTTCAAGGACATTATTTAGGAAGTTATTACCGACAGGGGAAACAAGCCCAACTCCCTGATATGATAAAAGGATTTCTTTGAGGAAATGATAAAACTTAATGACGGTAATAAAATGAGGAATAAAAATATTCCACACGCTCTTGTCTACACATTGACTCATTTGGATAAAGAGACTTTGAAAGAACTTTCAATGTTTATTTGCCATCAGAGGCATCAATTATAATTCAAACTTTGAGCAAACATCATTAAAGTTGATCAGCATGGTTTTATTAGTATCATTATAAGAGAAACGTATTTGAGGCAGTTTTTGTTATATTTTGAGAAATTGAAATTATTATTACAGTCAGACCTCGATTACCCGGACCTCTTATATCCGGAAACCGCACGGCAGCATTTTAAATCTTATCTTTGCATTTCCATGCAAATAATGATTCACCAACTGTAACAAAATTGTGCGGATAAACGGGGCCTAACTGTATTTTTTTCTTCTTCAGTGTTAGTTTGATGAAAATGAATATCAGTTACAATTTACATTTGTATTAATCAGTGTGTATTTGAAAACCTTTATAATTGGCTAAATAAAAAAAATTATGTTTCTCGCCCATCAGTGTATCACTTTTATTTGTGCACATGACATATTTTTATTGTTATTTCAAAAAATAAATCAAGATTGTGTCTCATCATTTATGCTTAGCCCAAAGTCCACAAAAGAAGAACAGATTTATTTTGTGTTTTTAATACTTTTACCACTTCCAAGCTATATTTTGATGGGGAAAAAATAAAATGTACTCTTCCGTTGACATTATTTTTTCCAGCCAAAAAAAATGTGAAAGTTCTACCACCCTCGTCACTATTTAAAAAAAATTGCCCAAGGAAATTTAACTTTTTTTATGCAGGCCTATAATGACGTTTTGAATTGAAGACAAACATAATAGAAGAAAACATTCCAATTTGTATAGTTTAAGGTAAAAAGCTGCAAATTATTTTCTTTTAACACAAAAAGCTGAAACCTCACAAACAGGAAACATTACTTATATAACTTACACAGTTCTACTTACTGTTTTCATGCCAATTTGTAACCTCGTGTTATATCTACTACAATCTTTGCCCCACACAACAGTATAAGGTATAAACTACTTGAGCTTGGTATTTCTCACCTGTACGAACTACCAGTCATTCAAGATACTGTTTCCCTTGGAACTTATTCAGAGAAACTTACACACGTCTACGAAAGAAAACGTTCCCTCTGTGCAGAAAAACATGGAAAGCCTACATTAATCTTGGAAATAACAATCTAAATATGTAAGACAACAAGATTTTCAGGATAACAACTTCTTTATTCTGTAGATACAAAATTTTTCGGAGTATGTGCTCACTCCTACACCAGGTGAAATATGGGGGTATAAACAATTACAGTTTTAGAGACACATAAACCATGAAAGGTGAAATTTTTATATTGGGACATTTATTCTTACTTACTTCTAAGCATTTTGATTGTATTAGAGTCAAAGTCAGATTAAAGAAAATTGTCTGTTTCTTCAATTTTCTTATCTGTATCTGCTTATGAACTATCGACAAGTATTTAATGGTTAATTTGTAGCAAGCTTTGGAAAACTAAGCTATGTGTTTCTTGCAGGATTTAAACACTAATAAAATCATTTCTAGCAAGCTTGATGAAGACAAGTTGAGAAAAGAAATTGAGTACCGACATATAGTTAAATGAATCCAGACTGAGTATTCAACTATCTAAAGAATTTATACTTTCAGATAATTGAAATAGGATCTGACAGTGACTTTTATATGAGAGTGCTTGTGAAATGACATTCAACCACGGTACATACCTATCGTAATAACCAGCATTGACGCAAGAGATCGAGACCAATTAATGTATTATCTCTCCCCAGCTCTTCTGTTTAAGCAATAAGAAATATTTATAAACTGTAGTACTTCTTACATAAGTTTGTTGGTATATGAATCCTAAAACAGAATTCTATTCCAGGTGTACCAGAACCTGTATATATCTACCTGTATATATGTTCATCCCTTACTAATTAAGATGTACTATACCTTTCTAGCAGAGACCATAAAATAAAGGGACTAGACTCGACAGTAGATTATCATCAACTATGTGTGCCTCGGCCAGATGTGTAGTCGACCCGACTTGAAGCCCTGCTGTTATTGCAAAAAGTCAACACTGGAAACATCATGTAATATTTACAATACACCAAATGAAACTTTATCATATCTTTATTTCATACATCCTGGTAACCAAGGTAATAATTTAATATTAAATGAGTTATAAGGGAAACAGAATCGGCACTCTTGAATTTTTCCCGGACACCATCTTGTTCTAGCAAGGCACACAAATATTCCTGTCTGCGGCTGAGTCCAGTCCCTTTATTTTATGGTCTCTGTTTCTAGCAAGAGAAACCTATACTCTTGTCCTCATCTCTGTATACTGTCAAAAGTATTTTATTGATAGATGTTAACACAAAACATTCATTTTTAGCAAGATTGATGAAACCAACTACCTTCTTGTATAAGATTTTAACACAAAACATAAATTTCTTGCAAGCTTGATGAAACCAAGAACCTTTCATCTTGCAAGAGTTTAACACAAAACATTCATTTCTAGCAAGCTTGATGAAACAGAGTACCTTTCTAGTTGCATGTGCCAGAGGGTCTGTGTATATGCAAATGGCCGCCGCATACCAAGTGTGATTGTAAAGGCAGGTGGATCTCGTTGTCGACGGCAACGCATGGCGAACATTACCTGTAGTTATTCCGAGTCTAAGACAAGGAAATGAGAACAAAGGAGGGTGGAAATTGTTTTTTGACAAGATTCCCACCATTGGCCATAATTCAAGCCAGGCTGTGGAAATCAGTTGGTGGGGATGGTAAGACAGGAATTAGCTGTATTTGTGTGTCAGAGGATAGACTGAAGAATAATAGGAGGGAATCTGGCATCTTCTTGCCACCATGAATGTTGGACTTACCGTATTTCCTGGAATACAACCTGGACCTCGAATATAACAAGGGCCTCGAGTACAACTCGGGGGGCATGGGTGCTGAGCTAAATGTTTTACAACCTTGGTCTCTTATATGAATTTAAAGCTTACCACCTTTGCTCGAATACAACAAAGGACTTGAATAGAATCCGGGGGGTCATGCGTTGATGAAGTAAATACAACCTGGGTCCTGAATATGAATTGAAGGCATAACATACTTCCTTGAATAGAACCCGGTTCCTGAACAGAACCAAGGGGTAAGGGAGTGCTGAATGAAATAGAACCCCAGGATTGTATTCGGGGATAATGGTAGTTTAAGTTCTGACAATATATTGTGCATCATACATACATGATATGGAAAAATGTTTTAAAATTATATTTTTATGGATTTTTAAATTTTGGTTTAATGGTCGACTCAATTGAAAATTTGTCATTTTATAAGGCTCCAATTGAAAGAATTTATCAATAATGAGATGTATCTCAAAAGGACCCTACGTGATTTCCACATGCAGCAGAGTCTATCTGAATCTGGTCAGAGGCAAATTGTGATTCCTGTAAGTTGGATACTCAGAATAGTTTGGCAATCACTAAGTTGGTAAATCTCATTAAAATTATATCGTAATTTAGCTCCACTGCGTTACACGTGTATGTGTAATGAAGTGGAGATTAATTATGATCTGATTTTAATGAGATTGTTAAGTTGGTTATTATCAACCCCTGGTGTTAACATTGAGCTAGGATCCACTCAGTTAAGTAGAGCCTTTGTTTACGCAAAATGAATAATGATAATAAAACACTGTAGTCTGTAAGAAATTCAACCAAAATCATTTGGGTTGTTCAGCTGCCCCGAGTAAGAATCAAGACGTATTTGTCAATTTTGCTAGGATATGTTCTATCAATTTCCCCTCTATCTTTATCACCGTGACATCGTAATAATAGAACGTCTAGACTAAAGAAATATTAGATTTTTATGTCCACACTTAATCCAATTAGGAAGAATGGACAGACAAATAAGAAGTGTTGGATTATAGCTGAGAGATGTAATGTATCAACGGTATCTAAGAAAGAAGAGTGGTAGGCAAAAGTTATAAGGATTTGAAATAGAAAAGTACACACCCAAATAAACCAAATAAACCAAAAACCTTTAAAAAAAACTGAGGCACAGAATATTGGTCCAAATACATGTAGACTTGAAGAGCAGTCTAGTTTGAGATTGAAAATTTGTAAATATAAAAGTTAAAGCTTTATATTGACTATACCCCTATCAATAGTTATAATTTTTATACTGATCTCTAGCATTTTAGAGTACAATCATCTGAATTCTTTGAATTGAGAATAAATATAAAAAAAAATTTTTAAATATTGTTTTTAATAGTTTGAAGAGTTCTAGAAATGTTATTATGATAAATATTAACAAAGAACTTAAAATCTACTTAATATACTTTGAATTCACCAGGTTTTGTATGTGGCTGAAAATTATACAATAAATCTGAATTAGGCCATTTAACAAACCATGGACAACAAATCTTCTTGAAACTTAACCTTCACTGATGAAGGATATTTAGTTCATTCATTCATTCATTCATTCATTCATTCATTCATTCATTCATTCATTCATTCATTCATTCATTCATTCAATCAATCAATCAATCAATCATTCATTCATTCAAAACCAATATTGTCCAAAACATTTCCTTTACTCACCTCAAAGAATGTATGATGTGATTGAATGTTTCAAAGGTGTTGAAAGCAGCCTTGTTTCTAGAATATCCTCTGTAATCTGTAATTTGTTGATAACATATGTGCAAAGGCGTATATTAGTTACAAATTAGTTGTTTTTACAACTTTTAATCTTCATCCAAAGCAATATTTCAAATAGGTTTATGTCTTAAGAAAATATTTATATTTTATCAATTGGCAACCAATTTTCATCAAATGTGAAACATTATGTTCTGCATGAAAAGGACTCAAGATTATTTATTTTCTTTTGAAACAATTTACAGATTTTATCTTAGGGTTTCAAAATATTTTTAAAACATGGATCTGATCTGCCTTCAAAGCTCTTCCCTCAAACTGACGTGTATCTCCTGATAATAATCATCATTCCAAATGAAAATTGATAAATTTTAGGATAGAATGACATTTCGTTGTCATAGTTAAATAATGTAAATCTCTTTAATCATTTTAACAATTCTCTCGCTAAGTCTTCAACCTTAGATAAGTTATCATGCAATTCCTGATGAGCTGCAGAGCCAATGGCTTTATTTTGTTGTCACAGCTTAATATTACACTAACATATCTCTTATATATCTGTTATTAACATATCTCTGCATTACATGTATCTCATCCCTCTTCTAAGCTCTTCCCTCAAATGAATGTTTTATCTTTATCAAGTAAAAAAACATATTTTGTTATCGCAAGTAATTTCCGCTAAGATAAGTAAATTCTTTACATATGGCATAGGTTAGAATGGTACTTGGCATCAACGAATTAAAGTTGTTGTTTGCAAGACAAACGAGAAGAGAGGTAAAGACCGTCATTACAAGACAAACACCGAGACTAGATGATACAGTACAGTGTTTATCAGCAGATAGGACTTAGAAGTTAACAAGACTTGATGTTGCACAAGGAAGGAGAAGTTAACATAGTGATTGCTGTCTTTCTGGCAACAAGTTCCATCTGTTTCACTGAGTCTCTGGCACTGGTTTCTTCTCTGGCACTAATTCTGTTTCTGGCATTGGTTTCTTCTCCTACAAAGATTTTGTCTCCATAGATTTAGTCTCTGGTACCAATTTAGTCTCCGGTACCAATTTAGTCTCTGGCACCAATTTAGTCTCTGGCACCAATTTAGTCTCTGGCACCAAGTTTTGCTTTGTCTCTTACCAATTTAGTCTCTGGCGCCTAATTTGTCTCTGTCACTCTGACTGATTTAGTCTATGGCACTGGTTCGATTTGTAGCACCGATTCTGTCTCAGTATTTAGCACCATTCCTAATGAAAACTGTCATTCCTCGTGCGAAAAAATTCAAACTTCTAAATCATTCATTTTCTTGGAAACTATTCACCAATTTTGTCTTCTAACCAATGCTGCCAGTATCATAGATTCTGCCTAAAGCAAGTGTCATTTGTCAGTGTCATTGTCACTATTATGAGAGCATTAACACAAAGCAAGTAGTAGATAGTGAAGGCTTTCCATGGCAATACTGTATTAGTGATGGCACCGTTTCTGTCTTCCAAACAATCCAGGCTCTGACTTTTAATTTCGTCTTCTGCAAGAGAAACCATCTCTGGCACCAATTCTGTCTGAAGGAAGTGTCACTCCTCGGTGCCAGTGTCACTGTAAAGTGAGCAGATTGCCTGAAGCCAACATCCAATGCATTAAAGAACAGATTCAAGAAGTTACCGTCCACTTGGTGCCGGTGCCAACATTATTTCACAAAGTTGCATAGCCTACAGCAATTCAATACATCACCCTAAGATTCTTTGACTTCTGGTTCCATGCTTATGTCAAAGAACTGTTTATAGCTCAAGGATAAGACTCAATGAACTAAGCCGTCAACCGATTCCAAATGTGGCAACATCTTAGCCGGAGACTATTATTCTTGGTGCCAATGATATGACACTGATACAAATACAGCAAGCAACTTACTTTCTTCGGGAGTTGTGATTCCTATAAATTGGCCCCTCATAATATGACACTAATTAGTTAGGTAAGTAAGTTCAATGCCAACTTATCATTTGTACCTTCTAAAAGGATTAACTTCTCAGTCCAATGAAATGCATTTTTCTCAGAACCAATTCCAAATGTGGCACCATCATTGCCAGAGGCTGTTGTCAAATACGGGTGCCACTTTGGCTGCATGGAGACACACATTGCCTGTAGTTAAGATGTTATGTATCAACTTGTGACCAATATTGATTGTTACTATAATTGCACCAATCTGTTTTAAGCATTGCATCACTTAGCAACCAATTGACATGAATGATTATATATGGCACTGTCCATGTAAAGTGCCACTGTAACCTCATAAAGATGTAAATAGTCCCCAGCTATGAGATTTATGAGATTTTGAAGTCAGTCATTTCATGAAAAGAGCACCATGCAATGGTATTTGGTCTTGGACAGAACAGTCTGGGGTTTGAATCCTGACTTAATCAAGGCATAATTAGCACCAGGCTAATTCAAGCCTTGCCACTTTTCCATAACTTTTCTGTAATAGCGAAGCGGAGGTCACTATGCAATTCAGGTGGAATATGCTGCTATGCTATACAGAAAAGTTATGGAAATGTAGCAAGGCATAAATAAGCAAGTTGCAGAGGGAAGTTGGGTTTGGCTACAATGTTATATTATAATTCAGGGTCCTTATTTTCAAAGCTGTCTTAGTGCTAAGATAGTCATAAGCCAATATTAATGTATGGCACTTACGACTAGCTTAGTACTAAGAGACCTTCGTAAACATGGGTCCAGTACAGTAGCACCTTTGCTTCAGACTCAAGTCTGTGTTTGCAGGTTTCATCAGAATTATTTTTTCCATTGGTGCTTTTTACTATGCAATAATACACATCACTGTCCTTAAAGTCAAACCTTTTAAAGGGGCGGGATAGCGCAGTGGTTAGCGCGTTCGGCTTCCGATCAAGAGGTCCAGGGTTCGAATCCTGCCAGGGGCACGGCAACTTTGTCTGCAGTAGAGAACTGTTCTACACGCAGTAAGGTTTGGGTGCAATGCTACACTGGATTTCAGCATAGTACCACCCATGGTTCGCTAGTTCCAATGATGCTCACAGGTTTCACCGCAATGCATAGCAACATGGCGTTGCGGACTTTCTCCCTGCCATAATACTAGCAGCCGCGATATAAGTGAAATACTCTTGAAAGCGGCGTTAAAACCCAACTCACCTCACCTCACCTCAAAGTCTTTTAGATGAGGTGAAGTGGTATGGCGTTAACATGTTTTCATGAGAATATTCTTCTATCACTATGGCTAGTATGATTAGAGAGGGACGTTTTCTTTTATGTGACATTAAAAAGTATATAATTATCTCATCACCATTTTTATGTAAGTTGACTGTTGGAGCTCTCTAATAATCTTTAATTTTCTATGATATATATTGATTTAAACCTTCTTATTCAGATTAATGAATGTCTTTTTTCTCTTTTTTCAGGTAAGTTTGCTGTTTAATTTGCTGTCAAAGAAAAAAGGTAATCAATGAAATAAATATTTCCAATAATTCATCCAGCACAGTTGATTTTGATGATCAGCTTTATTCATCTTCTCTTATTTATACATACATTGTACCATATTTTGCAAACAAAATTCAGTGCTATACTTCCTGCTATTGTTTGCAGGTTTCACATCAACGGTACAAATTCTTGTACTTTTTTTTGGGACGAGTCCCTTGCGGGATTCAAACCTAAAATCTCAGTCTAAGACATCAACACCATAACCATCTTCACAACGTCACAGGCGTAACGAAAAGATTTCCAAATCTTCTCCTTCCGCCCTTGACCTAAACCCTCGCATTTTCAGTGCTAAGATTTTAACGTACTGCAGGCTAATCGGATAAGCCAATCAGAAGACAGTTGTATTGCCTTTGTGACTGTGTTGATCGTCGCTTATTTTTTAATTGGTTCCGAATGTAAACAACGATTTTATTGGCTGTATTTTAGCAGATGGTAAGGGACGTAACTCGTGATCACGATAGGTGTCGCTGATTCGTTTCACCACTTCTGGCTAGGTTGAAGGCATGGTAAAAAATGGAGAGATCTCGATACATTTTCGCCTTGCCGTGGGAAGATGCACCATAACTGACTATACTAAAAACTTACCTATTCGGTCATCATGACTTTGTGAAATTTTCAAATGGTATTCCAATGCATTCTCAGTTGATGGTAAAAACAACAGTTGCATAATGTTGATTTCATAAATCTAAATGTTAAAGTTTTCACTGTCCATGAATAAAATAATTCATAGGTAATAGTATTTGAAGGAATCAAATTCATGTTTATTCTGCACAAATAAATATGTTGTATTGACGATTAACCATATAATTGTGAAAAATATTGTAAGAAGTTTTTCCTAATCGTCAAGTTACATGACTTCATTGTCATTATTTTATTTTTTTCCGAATAAGGTGAAGCATACTAACAACCAGTTTTCTATCAAACTTAATGATATAATTGACGAATTTATCTTTTTGTTTACAAAATGATGGCCTGTCATGCAATAGTATGACAACTGTAGGCGATTCTAACCACGATTACTGTGTTTAAAATAATAGTCTTCTTGTGTTTTGAAACATTATGGCCTGAGAGCATGTACATTAGATATATGACACATTTTACCTTGATAACGATTCTAAAGGTATCATTATATGCATGCAGATATATCAAACAGTCGTTAATAACATCGATTAAGATTATAAACATACCATTAGACTTGCATGCTGGAAACAGTTTAAGATAAATGAGTGTTTACGATATGTATTTTGTAGTTTTATAATCTTTCTTATGTAAATCCGTCAAAACAGTAATGTGTATAGTTCATGAAATATTAATAATATTTATTGGTAAAATATTTGATTTCACATTTTATTAATAATGTGCTTACAATATTGTTTCCCTTTTTTAAAAATCATACTACAGAGTAAAGGAGTTTTGTATAAAATTTCCTTCATTCTTCATCAACCCAACTTATATAATGAATATAATGTATAATGAGTATAATGAATCGAGATGAATGGCAGTGTCAGAATGTCATCATGACCTTTTGTCAAATATTCTTAGGTCATTTCAAACTTGTACATTAAATATGGTTAACCAAAATGTGAATTATTTCTTCCTTTCTTCTTTCATGTTTAAATTCAGAGAAAAATTTAAAAACTTGGATTGAGCTCTTTATTTTTAAAAATGCTTGACTCGACATAACTTAATTCGAGTATGTTTCAGGCAGAAAGTTGAATCTTATAATCAAGGCTATAATTTCTGGGTTTGTAGCAATGAAGAGTTGGTCTAGAGGTTTACCAGGGACATTTTCAGAGTCAAGATGTAGATTGCCATCAGTTTTTGTTTTGACAGAAATGTCAGTTTCATTTAGTTCTTATCTTTAATTTGAGCCAAATTTAAAACTATAAACTGCTAAATAGACATATGCAGATAAACATATTTTTTACTGACTGAAGCAAAATAAGCAAGTAATTTGAGAAGCAATTAACTGAAATGTAAGTTTGGAAATTTGAAAATATGAAGAAGTTGGTATTCATGTATATTGGGTTTGAAATTTGAAAATTGGTAAGTTTGAAACTGTAATTTGTAAATTTTAAACTTTTATTTTAAAAATCATTAGGAAACTTCAGTGTTTATAGCAAATTCAAAGAAATCTAGGGCTTCAAAAATAAGTTTGCTTGGGTGTTATTTTTTTCGGGCAACGAAACTACCCATATCATTGGCAACTAACCAATGACTGACATTTACATTTTAAATTTTTTATTGAAGAAAGATGGTGTAGTTTCAACAGCAGTGCTGAGGAGTTTGATACCAGAAACAAGAAAGAATCCCAAAACATAACCATTTAATAAGTACTTTATTGTTGTAACACTGGTTTCTTGTTAGTCAGGGGCTCCTTTCACAAAGCAACCTTAACTAAGGTTAACCTTCATTCTTTAACATTACACTAAGGTTACCTTAGGGATATACAATCATCTTAGTGCTTTGTGAAAGGAGACCCTGGACTGTTCAAGGGTAATTGCAAATTAAAATTTTGCATGTGGCAACTAAACAATTTTAAAAAGATCCCTAATTTAAACAAGAACCTAGCTTTACCAACATGTTTTGTTTATCATGAAATATGGAACTGCAAAAGTCATGACACAAAATGTCATCAATATCAACTAATCATATAAGTAATAACGTCAACAAATTTCACACATGATATAAAGACAAAGTCATTATCAATGTAGCATTTCTTTTACCTGTCAGTATATCAGTAGTATATTATTGAGTTCAGGAATGAATAACTGTCCTCTTCAAAATGAATATTCCCAACTTAGCACAATTCTGGGCCGTAGTGTCTCCAATACAAACAAGATTAATTGACTATCGGAGATGATATTCAAAACAGATTCTCCAAGGAATTAGATCCAGGAAGAATTCAGTTCAATGAATATCATCCTAAGATAAGGTACTTATTTCGTTCAGGATATGAGAGAATTGTTTTTATGATAATTACACTTGACTCTGATAAGAAAAACAAAGCTCGATAAAGTAATTGATCTCGACATGGCACCAAATCTTAATGATAGCAGAAACGTCTAGAATATCCAAGGTACTTTTTACCGTTTAATAGTACCTGTTTGAAATATTTTTCAGATGAAATGAGACACAAAACAGCAGTAAACACAATTGTGAACCGAATATAGAACACAAATTTTATACTTTGAAACCAATGTGATGTTTTCTTGTAGAACTGCACAAATTTCTATACGCTGATTTGGGGAAACATTATTCCGTAAAAGATTATCGACATCTCGTCTTGTGATGATTGCGTTACGCCAGAAATAGAAATCCTCCAACTTCGGATTCATAATTATTTGATCGACCCTTAAAAAAGTTCATTTTTCGCTGAATGTTCAGACCGCTGCAATTCGGAGCATGCAATATGATCATTGCTTAGTTTTCATAACACACCATTAATTGTTTATATGTTAAGATCAAGAGCTTTTTGGAGATTTCAAGAATACGTGTGTTTTGTAAACTCTTCCTTGTAGGGATGATGGAAATTGGGCCTTGTGGTTTTCTTCAATCATTTGATGATTTCAAACGCAATTAAATGGATTTAGCATTCAAATTTTGCCCGACTGTAAAGAATTTCTCATTTTAGATGCATAGTCATTTCAATAAGCTGCATTTCGTCTGAAAAAATTAGGACTTTTACTTATTGGCAACTAATTGTATGTTTGAAAGAATTTTGTAATTTGTATTCATGAGTTGTTGTTTTTAAATATTTTGTTGTAGCATAAGATATGGAAAACTTTGAAAAGTATTATAATGGATTTTGTATTTTTAAATTGATTTTGATTTTTTGATGATTTTGCGTTAAAATTGCAAACATGACAATTTCTTGGTAAAAAATATGTTGTGACGGAAATAACAAATTAATTGAATAAAAGGAAACATCATTAGGTCTAATTGTCATGCGATATTGAAATATTTTCTGTTAATGTGCTAATTATTTCTTTTTCCATATCCTCAAGTTTTGTTTGAACTGTTTCACCGGGAAATAAAGTGATTTACCATCTCTGGAAAGCCAGGCGTCTTTGATACGATGATAAAAGTTCGGAACTCTCCCAAGAGGGAGGTAAGAAGAGATGGGTTAAAGAGTTATCACAAGTGGTTGCCCGTTAACACATTTAATTATATCGTACTTTCATCAAATTGATATTAAAGATGTTCCAGAAACCAAAATCTCTGATGTTGCTTTGAGAATATAACCACAAGACACAAGTTCGAAGGATTCTTTTAAACCGTCGATGTGAAAAGAGTTCGACCATGTATTACAAGACAGTCAAAGGAGTTGAAGTTATTTCAAATAAATAAATTGCCTCATTTAATTTTAAAACCATACTATCTCGACTTTAAATTCCACACAGGCACTCCTTTTAATCATGTATGTTGTCAAAACCTTTTTACACACTTCTCAGTTACATGGCAAATGAAATACACAAATTTTAAACAGCAAACCATAAAGCTAGAATTCCTAAAAATTTAAATGACAGCCATTATAAGAAAAGTGCAAGCCCATGCAGCGTTTCAAAACGTAATATCTTCTTTCGTACAGGTTATAGCATCATTTGAGCAGGAACTTAATACTTCAAGCCCAGCTATTACATAAACCATGAACGATGGAATTTTATGGCTGTTTTTGTAGCACTGTGATGTTTATGCTTTGCTGCCGCTAGTCACTTCCTGTGCAATTCCTGGACAGAGGGATCAGAGTTAAAAGTCAATATCACTGCCTCACTTGTTACTCAACTGGCGAAGAAAAGCAAACAGGCCAAGGAAGGGAAGGTTTATTACAGGCAAATTGTTTTCTAATAGCCTTCAACTCAGCTTCTTTTCTCTCTCGTCAGCATCTGAGCAAGGCTGCAGATCAGAATTACTCATCCCGGAGGCAGACGTCTCTTCTTTATGAGCAGACGCCTTCGTTTCCAGAAACAAGTTTTCGTCTTTGCATGATAAGCATTTGGAATTAACATACAGAGAAACTGCATCAGCTTGAGTTATCCTTTGATTTCTACTTTAAAGGCACTGTAGCACAATTTTCTTACTGCACTCACAAAAATACAAATAAAAGTTACCAATGGCAACATAATACTCCTGAATCAATAAAAAGAGTTCTAAAATGAATTTACATGTTTGGTTAAGATATGCCAGTTCATTTCCCATTTTCCATTTCAACGTGCTACAGTGCCTTTAAGAAGTTCCTTTCCAGAATCAAATTTTGTCTTCTTCAGATAATATTTTCATATAAGGCAAAGAATCATTATGCAAATGCAATTAATTACTTAAAGAACTTCATGCATACCTACTGAAGAAGTCATAAGGTTCTGTTCAGACTTTCCCTGAGAAGGATTCTATACTGGCAGATGTTGTGCTTGTTTCCAGAAACAAGTTTTCGTCTCTTCAACAAATAGCCATCATCGTCAGTTCAGACTTGTATATCCTCTTAAGGAGAAATTAAATAGACCTAATAAGGGATATTCTATATTACCAGACATATTCTCTTCTCGTGCTGATTGGTACGTTTCCAGAGACAAATATTTGTCTTCTGAGACAGCCATTACACAGAAGCATCACCCATAAGAAATTTTCAGTTCAGACTTGTATATCTTCTTATGGAGACATGACACAGAACTAATAAGGGATATTCTATATTAGCAGACATGTTCTCTCCTGGAGATGATGGGTATGTTTCCAGAATCAAGTATTTCTTTATCTTCTGGACACCTTATTGTCATGTGTACCCTGGTAAAATTGTATTTACCAATTAAAGGGACTGTTAAACGCATGTCAAAAACAGTCCATTTAAAACATGTCAGATGGATGTTAAGTTGGTGAGCACTATTAGCTGAATTGTACAAATGAAATTTAGCCTGTTCCAAACTACCCCAATTATACTCTTTTTTCCCCTCAAAAAACATGTTTAAAATCATTGAAATGTTTAAACATGTACTGCTGATGAGTTAATGTGTGCCATTCTGCATGGCCAGTTTACAGAATTTACTTACCATTATGTAATGAACGGCAGTTCAACAGAAAAAGGGTTAAACATAGAAACCAAGGAATGAAAAGACAAGATTGATACATTATTTACCTTTTAAATTTTACACAAAAAATCCTTTTTTCAATATTGTGTATCCTGTGATAAAAACCTGTTCTTACAAGATGTGCTAATATTTGATTCTTTGGCGCCAGTCAGCACAATAGTCCCTAAAGAAGTTCCTCCAAGAGACCATTCTGTAACCTAGGAATAATGTCTCCCTTTCATTTTGTCTGCAGTGTCTCAATGGAACATTTTATTCTTGTTATTCTATTCAATGTCTTCAAAGATCTCTAAATGTATTTCATCACTGAATAAAAGATTAAAGAATACACACAAAAACCAATAAGAGAATACGAAATAGAGACAAATGAGTACTAAATGGTTTGTTCTTGTTTCCAATAGAGAAATTATGTTTTTTGTATTTCATCTCATGATTTCAGCAGTGATCGCTCTGTGATCTTTGTAAGACTTGTACAAATAAATTAACCACAAATTGACTTGATCCAAGTTTTAAAAAACTATCTTAAAAGGAGGATTCTTTCGGGGTATTTTTGTGAACTTTCAAGGGGACATTCCTGTTTAAACATTTTATGAATATATGATTATAACACAATCTATTTGAAACATATTACTGAAGGTAACATTTTGGTGACTTACGATTTTATCATTTGACAAAGAATCGTGCACATTCATTAATATAAAATAAAAACAATGTGAAGTGATACCATTTGTTGGGAACTACAACGTAACATGTTGATTAGTTTTATAGTAAGTTATTTGTTAGTTTGAGGATAATCTATGAATTCATATGGTATATTATTAAAAAGTTGTAAAATTTATAAAAATACAGCGTGTTTCTCATTTCATGAAATGCAAAAAACAAGATGGCGGACTCTGCTGAAAGATCTTTCCTATTAACCCATAAACTGCTGATGCATAAATTCTGGATATCCCTGTTGTCAGTCCTTAACTCATCTCCCCTGTCCCTTTGTTATTCCTGGATGTCAGTCTCAAAGGTAGCAATGGCTTTCAATTAATAGATTCAGCTGATAAAGGGTTAACCCTACTTGCTCTGGGAAAATGAGTCTCATTGAGTTTAGAATAAGCCAGTAGGATAAAAGGTAATCAAATGTTTGCCCTTTATCTACAAACTTAATTGTGTCAAAATGAAAATAGTTTGGATATAATTATCCTTAGAAAAGTTTGATTTTAAAATTGCCAAAATTAAAAAAAAATTTTATTGATACATGTCAATCTTTGATCTAACAAAAATCCTCACAAGTATGGAGTTAAAAAGTAAAGACATTTTCCTTAGAAATTTTCACTTGTTGTGTGAAAGTCTTTCTCAAATGGTGAATCTTTTGTGTAGATCTTTGATCTAACATAAACTTCACATTGACTTCTATCAAAGTGTAAAAAGATTTGACACATTTTTCCGTGTACAATTTCCCCTCTTGTAGTGTCATGCTCCTTTTCAAGTGTTGTCCATCTCAGAAAAAGATTATCAGATGATGTTTGCCTTGTGAGTTTTCACCTGCTGTAGTGAGAAACATTTTTGTGTCAGCTTTGATCAGGTACATCAGAAGGTCAGGATTTTGAAATAATTGATTTTGTTTTATTGCAGGTGTCTTTATGGGTTCATCAATTAAGTTTGTTTCTCAACTGCTCTGTTTGTACAATAACCCTTTCCCTTCAGGCAATATTCCTCGAGTGATTGCTAGAAGCATTGGCAGCCTGCATAACCTTTGATGACAATTTATGGTTCCTTTATATTGGCAACTTAAGTTAGGCACAATAGTTTCTTGGGCACATTTTTTTCAAAAGTGGCAAAGGTGGTAGGATTTTATCATTACTTTTGGTTGGAACAAATAATGATGAGCAAGGAGCACATTTTATTTTTTCCATCAAAATATAGTTTGGATGTGCTAGAAGACAGAAGCACACCCATTCTTATATGTTTTGTGGACAAATGAATTATGGGTTTAGCAAAAATTGATAATTTATATATATATATATATATATATATATATATATATATATATATATATATATATTAATAAATTATTATACATGAATAAACAATAAATATTGTTTTTAAAAAATTTATGCGCTGACTCAAGAGAAACATTTCCCTTCTTTTATTTAGCCTAAGAAAATTCATTCCATTATGCTGAATTGGCTTTCCATTCTTTCAGACCACAAACCTTTAATTGTAATTGAAAATGCAAAAGAAAAACAGAAGCTGTTAGCATGATTGGATGAGGATCTATCTGGATCATACACAACTACGGTTCTCACTTCCTGATGAAGCAGGTGTTGGACTATCAATAAAAAAATCTCTGGGTTAAAAATTGGGTTACTTTTTACGATATTAAATAACTAGGTGGCTGGAACATAATTTTTTGGACCAGCTGTTGAAATACATCAACATTTAGTCTCACGTCTCCTCATCCAATGTCAATGATTAGTTGGCATGAGTAATATGACTTCTTGTCTACTTCCTCGATAGGTCCCACCTTGCGATCTTGTGGAGAGTTACTTACATAGAAGCTGTTCAGTAAACATTACAAGTCCTGATAACTCATCAATTATACACAGACCTTTTTTTCTGAGAAAATTCATCTAGGAAGGTCAGGAAAGTTGGGCGATGTGGATTATGTGTTAACTGAAGTAACAGTCAAGGAAAGATGTCATCACCTTGCCTCATGGTTCCATTAAGTTTGTACCTATGCTTGGGATCCCAAGGGAGTTTAGCATTCATCCACCTTAACCTCTGTTTACCATAGGGTCTATAAGTTGCAGACCATCTTGCATTCTCATTATATTTACCTAGCAGGGTCGAAAAAACTTCCCGTGGGACTAGCAAGAAAGAAAGTGTTTTTGGTGTTTTCGTACACTCATCAGTGTTGTCTGATGTAGTAGGGAAGGTTGCAAGATTAAAATGGTGTGAACTTTTGTTTTAGTTTATAAATAATTTTTTAAACTGCCAGTATTTTTATTGTGTGAATTGAAGGTAAATTACCAAAACGTGTGAATGTTGGTTAGATATTATGATATTGTTTCTTAAATTCTCAGTAGATTTTTTTGTGAAACCTTTATCATTCTTGAATAGGGCATATGTTTTTCATCTTGAATAGATCATGTTAAGTATTTGTTATTTTAGTAGTAAGTTCATAGCCAAGGGAAAGCCTACAACACCAATCTGGCTGCATTGCAATGAAACATTCATAGATGGACTGCAACTAGAAAACCATGTAGGACATAACATTATGTACATTGCACAAAAACTAACTACATGTTTAACAGTTTTCTACTGCAAATATAGTTACCCTACTTACCGGTAGATTCAAACCAGATCCCTTCTTCTGAATATTATGCAAAGGAAAGTTGTTTGTAGCATGTAGGGTTAACTTTCACATCAAAATTCCGGAATCCAAGTAAACAGAAGTAAGGCTTGTACGTCTGTGTTGGGCGTGAAAGCATTGGTCTTGTGCCTGATAGATATTCCATACTGGTTTGAATCTCAAGAAAAACACTGCTAATAGAGCGAGGGATGGGGGAAACAGAATGTTTTGAGAGTCTTGCCACTCAATGTGAAAGAGAAAAGGATAGAGGAAGGGACTGTAACTTGTATACTGATGCTTATCAGTAATAGATGAACATTTCCCTCGTAATAAGTCGTTTACTTTGAAAGTATGTACACAAATCTCAGGAACAATACATTTTTCTGAAAAAAATATTGAGGATCTTGCAGTTATAGTGACAGACATGATTGTTATTAGTATTTGATGAAATGTATCCTCGTAATAATTTCTTTACTTTGAAAATATGTACATGCATCCTGGGAACAATACATTTTCCTATAAAAAAATATTTAGGATTATTCGACGCTTGCTGGATTTGATGAAAGTTGTCCTCATGATAAAGTTATTAATTTTGAAAGTGTGTACACAAATCTTGGGATAATTTCAGTTTTCTGCTAGAAATGCATACAGGCTTTATAGATATCCCATTTTTTTCCAAATTTGATTATTATCTGCATTTCATTGTAAAAACATTTGATACTGCTTACTTTGACAGATGTCAAATTAGGTGAATGAATTGTTATCAACAATACTTTTCTTCTATGTTGAATTATTGATGTTTTTATTTTGATGGTGTACAGTCAGGCCTCGATAATCCGAACGCTTCCGTTTTTCATCAAAAACGTTCGGATAGTGAAATGTTCGGACAACTGAGTACTGAGGACTACTAAAGAGATAAGATTGGTTACATCTTCCTACCGTTCGGAAACTGCGAGATTCGGATTATCGGTGGCCGGATTATCGCGACTTGGCTGTATTTGCAAAAATATCATAATAGATGATTATTTCTGTTCTGTTTATATATCAATATTACAGAAAATTAAAATTTTCTTATGAAGAATACCTGTTTTTAATTGAAACCGATACTAATTTTATAGGTCTTGGTCATGATCTAATTCTGAAGCATATAGGAAATGGAATTAGCTTGCGTGGTATATGCATTATGCTTTGTTTTGATATCTGATTTCTGCTTTGAGGATAGGGTGTCTTTCTTTCAACACTTAATATTTTTCAACGTTATCATTTTCAATTGACTTTATTCAACATGAATGCTCTTGAAAATCAGACTATTGATTAATAATTCAGAAAAATATTTTTTCAAAATTTAAAAAGAAAACACTTTTAAAAGCAGGAAACAGTAAGTGACTCGGCCTACTTAAAGATAGGAAATTAAATCATGATGCACCCGAAGTGAAGGGGAAATTGTCTTAGAACTATTGATTCAGCAGAATTAAAAAGGTTGAGTTTTGCTTCGTAATCGGAAGGATGTTGTATAAAGCGTGAAAATTTACTGAGATCGTAGCATTTGCAGGGATTCAGTCTGATATTGTCCAAAGCGTGAAATTTTACAGAGAACATAGCATTTGCAGAGAATCAGCCTCATGTTGTCCAAAGCGTGAAACTTTATAGAGATCGTAGCATTTGCAGAGATTTGGACCATCAAGCAGAATCGGTTCTGATCACTTGGAGCAGAAAACTTGTGTAAACAAGCAAGGAGGTGTGAAAGTTTTCATGCCCACAGGCTTGTTAGAAGTGACGTCTGCCCATTTTGGATTTGACGTCTGCTTCAGTGAAATTGGATCAATACTTTAGACCGCTGATAGAAATGACGAGTCATGAGAATGGGATCGAGGTAAAGAATTGAGATAGCTTCAAGTCTGAAATATATGATGCAACGATTAACGAGAAGAAAGGAGAAGGCGATAAGATGTTCTAGGGGTTTGCGTCTTTTCGAAAGAAGAGCAGCTCTTGAAATGTGAAGATGACAATTGATTGTCCTTATAGGGAACACAAACAGATGCTAACCACAGAGTGCTGTTGAGATTATGACCAACATAGGTGCTTGTGTGTTTGGAGGAGATATTGTCTTTGAAGTGACTGAGTATTTTAAATGTTTTGGCAAATATTGTGAACCATGCTCTGTCCTCAAATGTCGTTGATAACCACAGAGTGTTGTTGAGATTATAACCAACATAGGTACTTGTATCTTTGAAGAAGAAAATTGTCTTTACAATTTTATGTTTCTACAAATATAGTGACTATGTCCTGAGCTCAAAGGTCATTGTTAACCTCAGAGAGTTGTTGATATCACTTATATAATCATCAAAGTGTCTCTTTGCAAGCTATGATATTTGCTGAGGATCTGGATGTAGCCCAGTTGTCAAGGGTTCGAATCTTGACGATGTCACACCCAAAGAGGTTATATGGGACTTGCTTCTTCATGCTTATAGTTTCTATATTAGAATAACAGAACAACTAGCTCTGCACTTTTGACTCATTGCCAAGAGCATAAAGGAATTTCGAAGTTTTATTCTAATATAGACAATGAAGATTAGTTCTTCTGTTGCTGATGTTGTGCCGGTCAGTGCAGAGACTAAATATATGTTAACTTTCAGTAAATATAATGATGACCACTTCTCTGATCAAAGAACTGAGAATGAAACCAAAACTAACAACTCAATTATTGCTCATAATTTGTTTATGAAAGAATAGTGTATGAAAAAAACATCTTTGAAATCTAAAATAATGTGAGAAGGTATATAGACTTATACTTATCAAAGAAGAACATGAATTATCAAGAAACTAGAATTTGCATCTAGAGGCAGCAGTAGATTCAGGGGTATTGATACAGCAAACGAAGGACTGTACACATGCATTATCATCAAAATGAGCTAAAAAGTATTTGCAGACAAAATTAGGGTTAATTGATTGTATCCATGATATTGTAAATCATATTGATAGTGTGTAGGCCACTACCATTCATCCTACGTACTCCTTCAGGGTTTTAGCTCATCTGGCCTGATATGTAAATATATTTATATTTTATCATTATGAATGCCTAATGAGCTACGGAGTCAATGGCTCTATTTTTTTTATCTGCAAGGCTACTCTAAATCCCCTGATTACCTGATATGCTTTTGACTTGTATCATGCTAAAAATAACTATCCAATGAAATCTCTTAAAATTGATCAATATTTTCATTGCCTGGATGATCATCAACTTTCAAATCACAATATATCTTTGGCTGGCATAATACATACTATAGATAGCGATATGTAACGATCAAGTGAGTGTTACGAGTCAAAAGTGTCTCAGACAATCAGGGGATTATAGCCTTGTGGATAGAATTACCCTGATGGAGCAGGATGTGTTATGGTAACTATAAGTCGGTTCTTTTTTGCTTGTTACACAAACGTGGATGTCAATCCATAGCGTTGGTTTAGGAGGAGTACAATTGATGGCACAATTGTTTGCAATTACCTGGAGATGTTTTACACCGAGATGATCCAACATTCTTTACGTCAAATAGACAAGTATTTGAGAGACAAACACGTGTCAAAACAAGTCAACATTGTCAAGTCGGAAACTTTACAAAACCCAGGATGACACATAATAGGTTCTTTTTCTTTTTGTTAAAAAGTAGAATGCATGGGTTATAATGCTAATTGACAGAACAATTTATAAATATTTTAATCAATTTAATTATCACCAGTATGTGATTTGTTGTCATCATAATACTCATGGTATCAATTTGCAAAAGAATTATGAAAATTGTGTAAAAATTATCCACAAAACATTTATTCACATGTCACAATATCATGACAAATATCAAAATAAAAATCTTCGATAGTTAAAACAGTCATGTCACCTGAAAACATTTAAATTGTTTAAATTCATGCTTGAATCTGTACATCTTTTCAAAGATTTTTTAAATCCTACAAATTAAAAATATATGATAATTTTATGTCCTCCAAATGTTCACATTGTGTAAAAATGACACACAAGATTGTATCACCTAACAATCATTTTGACTCTCTCCAAAATAATATGACACTTATTTTGCGTCATCCCTTCGAATTACTTTGTATTTTCGTGGGAGAATCTGTTTCAATTATGTCTGACTTGTTACAGTGGAAGAAATGCATTTGTTGACATTGTCAGAGCAAGCTCCTTACACTTCTGTTCTAGACAGCTGTGCGGAGTGTTTTTGTTACTTTTGTTTGGAGATGAGGTTTTCCTTTTACTCTGTGAGCTCGAAATACGGGGAATAATTTTGGCAGACATGAAGCTACTCACTTGAGGCTGTCGCTGACAACAGATACGTCACGAAAACGAACGAGTTCAACTGCAAATGACAATTGTTGTGAAAAAACTAAATGTCAATTTGAAGCTGTTTTCAAAATTGAAATATAACAGAGGAACATGAAAGGAATAATCTTTCTCAAACGGTTCAATTATCTGGTTGAAGTAATCCAACAATAATTTCATAATTAGAATGTTTTGAACTCAAATGTCACAATGACATTTGCACATACAGACTGCAATGTTTTGTAATATGCGATTGATGAGTTTTAAAAATATAAAAAATTTAAATGTTTCTTTGACCTCCTATCATGTCTAAATTTAATTGAATGATATCTAAATATTTGAATTAACCTGGTAATTAATCAGTGGAAGTTACCGGATTCGTTAAGCTAAATTTAAACGATTGTTTTCATATAATTCATCAGACAATAGGATGCCCTAACAGACAAACGCGACTCAATTTCTGACTCTAAATTGAAAAATCAATAACTTGAAACCAGGAACCCTCTGGAGAACGAAAAAAACGTTAAAATGTCGAATTTAACGATTAATTAATATTTGGAAAGAATTAGCCTGACAGAGTAGCTTTAAGCCTGTGACTTCACAACAAGAGCGAGGTGACATTTTGTGTACATCGAGCCACGATTCATTGAATTTAAATGCCGATCAGCACACGCTGATGGAAGACCAACGTGACATCGACTTTCGAGGAAACTCAACAGCTGACTTCAAGCTATGCTGAGCCAGGCAGACAAGCAAATTGTGGCTGGAATAAGCTTGAAGACATTTTGTGTCAGTTGTGGTGGATCTGCTTGTGTCAGTTGTCCAAACGGTGGTGGTCCAAATGTCAGAACATAACTGTTTTCTGACCTCTATTGTGAAGAGTTCCGCTATGATCTGGCTTATCCTGCATCAGGTTTGTCTTCTTGTCATTGTTATTTGTATGCATGTGTGGTAGGGAGTCGATTTTCCTGGTGAGATATCCGTTTAGCCCAGAGGGTAGTGCACCTGACTTTATGTGAAGAGGTTCTGTGTTTGAATCTCTCAGAAGGTGATTTCACTGTTTCAATTAATAGTTTTGTGATTAATGTTGATTGTACAGGGTGAGATGAAAATATTTCTACCGTCTTTGGCTAGTGGGATATGACTTTAGCTCAACTGGTAGAGCACAGGAATCTGAGGTCCCAGGTTTTAATCCAAGTAGAGGTGATTTTTCAATCTCTTCTGTTACATGTATAAATAAACAGAGAGAGAAATGTTCCTATTAATTTTGACATGTGACTTGTTGTATATATCACTTTCGCTCAGTTAATCCTAGTACTCAAAGTTCAAATACATGACTGATTCGCTGTCAATATTATTACACTTGCATCTACGGGCTGTGTTGAAACTTGAAATACCTCATCAATCCCAGACTGAGCAATACCATAATTCATAAGCTGGTACTTTCATGATGCCTGTACCATATTTCCTTAACTGCAACCTGGGCCTCGAAATACAACCATGGGGGTCATGGGGTGCTGAGGTAAATACAACCATGGGGCCGGGTCATGGGGTGCTGAGGTAAATACAACCATGGGGTGCTGAGGTTAATACAACCATGGGGTGCTGAGGTAAATACAACCATGGGGGTCATAGGGGGCTGAGGTAAATACAACCATGGGGGTCATGGGGTGCTGAGGTAAATACAACCATGGGGGTCATGGGGTGCTGAGGTAAATACAACCATGGGGTGCTGAGGTAAATACAACCATGGGGGTCATAGGGGGCTGAGGTAAATACAACCATGGGGGTCATGGGGTGCTGAGGTAAATACAACCATGGGGGTCATGGGGTGCTGAGGTAAATACAACCATGGGGGTCATGGGGTGCTGAGGTAAATACAACCATTGGAGTCATGGGGTGCTGAGGTAAATACAACCATGGGGGTCATGGGGTGCTGAGGTAAATACAACTGTGGGGGTCATGGGGTGCTGAGGTAAATACAACCATGGGGGTCATGGGGGGCTGAGGTAAATACAACCATGGGGGTCATGTGGTGCTGAGGTAAATACAACCATGGGGGTCATGGGGTGCTGAGGTAAATACAACCATGGGGGTCATGGGGTGCTGAGGTAAATACAACTGTGGGGGTCATGGGGTGCTGAGGTAAATACAACCATGGGGGTCATGGGGGGCTGAGGTAAATACAACCATGGGGGTCATGTGGTGCTGAGGTAAATACAACCATGGGGGTCATGGGGTGCTGAGGTAAATACAACCATGGGGGTCATGGGGTGCTGAGGTAAATACAACCATGGGGGTCATGGGGTGCTGAGGTAAATACAACCATGGGGGTCATGGGGTGCTGAGGTAAATACAACCATGGGGGTCATGGGGGGCTGAGGTAAATACAACCATGGGGGTCATGTGGTGCTGAGGTAAATACAACCATGGGGGTCATGGGGTGCTGAGGTAAATACAACCATGGGGGTCATGGGGTGCTGAGGTAAATACAACCATTGGAGTCATGGGGTGCTGAGGTAAATACAACCATGGGGGTCATGGGGTGCTGAGGTAAATACAACTGTGGGGGTCATGGGGTGCTGAGGTAAATACAACCATGGGGGTCATGGGGGGCTGAGGTAAATACAACCATGGGGGTCATGTGGTGCTGAGGTAAATACAACCATGGGGGTCATGGGGTGCTGAGGTAAATACAACCATTGGAGTCATGGGGTGCTGAGGTAAATACAACCATGGGGGTCATGGGGTGCTGAGGTAAATACAACTGTGGGGGTCATGGGGTGCTGAGGTAAATACAACCATGGGGGTCATGGGGGGCTGAGGTAAATACAACCATGGGGGTCATGTGGTGCTGAGGTAAATACAACCATGGGGGTCATGGGGTGCTGAGGTAAATACAACCATGGGGGTCATGGGGTGCTGAGGTAAATACAACTGTGGGGGTCATGGGGGGCTGAGGTAAATACAACCATGGGGGTCATGGGGTGCTGAGGTAAATACAACCATGGGGGTCATGTGGTGCTGAGGTAAATACAACCATGGGGTCATGGGGTGCTGAGGTAAATACAACCCTGTCTTTGATATGAATTTACCATATTTTCTCAAAAACAATAGAATGGAATAGAACCCGGGGGTAATAGAGTGTTGAACGAAATAGAACCCAAAGTTTGTAATCGAGGAAATATTGTATACCCTAATGACAGTCTTTTAAAGAAGAAATGCCAATTTCTCTCCCCTCACCCACCCACACACCACCAATTGCTAAACATTGTTGTTGTCAATGTTCAATTGTTTGGACACATTGATGCAATACATACGTATTTGGGAGAATATCCATTTATATAATATCTTCTAAAAGTGCATAAAATTTCACTTTCCAAGATTTTTTTTTTTTAAAAGTCACAAAAACCTGAAAAAATCAATTAGTATGTTTAGAGCTAAAAATATAAAGTAAGACGATATTCAAACTATGTATCTAGCCAACAGCAGTTAATCTGTCTAGCCAAAGTGACCATTGTCCGAGCATTTGTTATAGCAATAACAACTAAAGTACCAACTCTTGTTTTCCCACAGTTAACCAATGAGAATTGTTTTCTCTTAATGTACGATATATATCTCAACCAAAGAGACAAAGATAATTACTTTCTACTAATGCACAATATATATTTCTACAAAAGAGACAACTTTCGTCTCGGTCATAAATTTCACTTTTCGCGTTCACGTCACTATTGTTTTCTGCGTAAATAATTCTAGGCTTGTCATCGGCTAGTGACCGTACTTGGTACATAATGTCCAAGTAATGACATACGTGGACATTAATATGTCACTTTTTCATAGCATGTAAACAGGAGGGCAAGAAAAAGTGGCCATTTACACGTTTATCTGAGAGTTCGAACATAAATCACTTTTGCCTGTTTAAGGTTGATTGTAAAAGCGTCTTTGTGTGGAAAATGGAGGTTATCACCCCTAATGCAAAAATCATCCATTTTCAGTGATCTGTTTATTTATCCTGTGACATGACATATTTATATAGTTTACAATGATATTCATTGCTTCTTGAAAAGCAATCTCGACTTGTCCTATTGATTTATAATCATGATCGAAGAAGCAACACTTTGCTATGTGTTTGTACATACATGTTATCATGAGAAAAATTGACACGAATTCTCATAAATAAATTTGAGTAAATTATGACTTTCTCCACAAAGACTTTTATCCATCCAAGCAAGGAGATATTTCTTTGAAAAAATTATTGATAGATATTATTTATGATTAATGCAAGATCTTCAAAGAACATGTTGTGAAAATATGCTTTCATTTCCCCCGAAAAAACGTTTGGACAAAGAATATGAACATGTTGTCAAGGAATTTGCTATATATCATTTAGGAAAAAATCAGTCTGTTTGCAAATAAAGCAAATTCATAGTTTAGGGGTAATTGCATATTTGTAGCGAAGACAAAATAATGTCTTATTTACAGTCGTAACAGAGAGGGAAGGTAAACATAGATATATTGCACAGTAATAAAGTTTATGAGGCAATGAAATAATGTAATTAGCGAACTCTTAACTGCTTACAATTGTAATCATTGCTAAAATATATAACACAGATGTACTACAGTTTAAAGGGGCAGTAGCACGTTTTTTTTAAATTTTATTTTTTCAAATTTCTCATTTATAATGATAGTTTATGTCATTTATATTTACTTTAGAGGGTAAAACATCTTATTACACAAACCAATTATCCGTAGTGGTAATAACGGTGTTGCGTGTAAAGCAACAATTGCATGGTGGCCATTTTATTGTGAACACATTTATTATTTTGAATGACAAAAAACGATTCCCATGGCTTTACAGAATCATGTTCACTCATTTTTAACTTGATTTTCCAAAGAGAGAAGGGTGTTTTACTATAGGTGACATTATTTTTCAAATATATTTCATCGACCTATTTCAGCGAAAAAACATGCTACTGCCCCTTTAAGATAATTATTCAAGTATGGGGGTCCTATGATTGAATAAGTGCAGAAAAGATAGAACTATTTCCAAGATAGATTTAACTTTGTCACTTAGATTTCACTGGGCTATTTCACTATAAGAGATGGACTATTTCACTATTATAGAAGGGCCATTTCATTGTGATAGAAGGGCTATTTTACTGAGTTGGCAGTGTTATTTTACTATGATGTGTGAGCTATTTTACTAATCTGCATGGGTTTATTTTACCAAGACTATTGTATAGTATGATTTTTACTAGAATGGGTTCGCCATATATGAATGGATGACATCTTCTTCTAAGAATGGTGGGCTAATCTATTGGTTGAATACTTGGGCTGTAGGTAGACTATTTGAGAGTATTTGAGAATAAAACCATTTCATTATGTGAGGAATTTAATTTAGCAATAAAGAGTTATTGTGTAAAGTAAGAAACTAAGTTAAATACTATAGAAAAATGGTGGACTATTTTACTACTGGTAAGATGGGTGGGCTTAATGATATGAGAGTTGGGTGGGCTATTTTACTAAGTATCAGCATTCTGTTGATATTAGTGTTTACTTTGTGATACTGTCCAGCCAGGTAAGACAACATGCCACACGTAGAGGTAGGTAATTATACAGGCGGTTATCAGCACAGGTAGCAAAAGTCGTTAATGAAGGTACGCCCAGGCGTAAAAATTCTTTCTTTTATTAAGAAGTTTTGTGTTAAAATACATTTTTTGAAAATGCCATTTCAGACTTTGCTAGACAATTGAAAACTGTCCTACATTTCGTGCAAATTGCGAAATTATAATTCAGTGTATGTTGTAATGATTATGTTTTGGTTGTTTCATCCAGTGGTTTTTACTTCTCTGCCTAGCCACACTTGTGTGGGAGATTACTCCACGCAATAATACTACTCATCTTGAAATATATATCATAAAACTAAATTCTTTGTGTATAACAAATCTAGCCCTTTAATTGTGATATCAGTGTAATGGGTCAACGTATGACACAAGAGTCATATATATATTTATCTTCACAATAAAGTAATTGTTATTCTTGTTTTCAAACTGAATAAAAATAATAATAAAGAAATGACAATACACACTGAAATGTTTCCATGTAAAAAATGCCAAAATGCATATTTCCATATAATCCTCCCTCAGTAGTAAAAATTCACATTGTTTCATAAAAGTCATGTGCCACGCTTATTCAGGGAAATAATCTCTATACACAAACACCTTTCAAATGTCAGTCATTCATCAAACAGCACCACTCTATCCTAATCTAATCATCTGTCATTTCTAATTCATGAAAATAACTATGAAATACACAAGACATATCCAGTTTATCACCTTATAAAAACACTTGTATATGACGTGGGTGGCCGTTATGGCGGTAGGTAGGTAACGGTAGGTGTTGACAAACGAGGTTGAGATACAAATGTTTAGACGTGAAGCAAATTAAATGGGGTAATAACATTGTCTTTGTTATCTGAGAATTGTTATTGTTAGGGTGATCATAGGCGGGCCCAGGCATTTTCAAAATTGGGGGTTCAGTTTCTGAGAGGGTGGGGGGAGTTAATCAAATTAAACGTGTAAAATTTGTCAAAAAATATTATTATATAAAAATATAATATTATAATAATATTTTTGGGCTCATAACTTTTCAAGCTTAATCAGTGCTGAATAAATGCAACAATAGTATTGGCAATTGGTATTTAGATTGGAAAGAATTTTAAAAAAAGAGGTAACGGTAATCTGCGGTAACCTTGTCAGGTGTCTTGGCTCCAGTACCCAGATGAATCCATTTGTCAGTCAAAGATGAAACTACACGTTTTACCATATCCCATTCAATTTCTTGAAATGGCCATTGTATGTAAATGGTCCCCTATCTAGTTGTGAACTATATCCATTGTTGCTGATATTAATCTTCATAAGATAAGAGATAAGATAAGATAATACTTTATTACCCGAAAGGGATTTTCTTTTTACATTCACAGTCATAAAAGTAACAAATATACAAACATTGAAGAACAAAACACACATAAAATACATACATGACATAGAAAGAGATGATTTACATTTAAAAATATATATTCATCAGTGGATTACAAGGATCCCCCCTTTGAAATATTTTGCATGTGAATAAGATGGACCCCCTGGGTGATCTACTCCCCCCCCCCCCCCCCCCCCCCCCCTTTCACAATTCCTGCACATTTGTTCTTGTTGCAAACAAAAGTTTTGTGATGATACGTGAGTGCTATAATTTGAATTCTTAAAAAATTAATTTCTTAAAAGTCATGGTCACCTTATTACAGGTAGGAATTATACCAGGATAGGTAAGGAAATGAACAACAGGTAAAGTAGGCTAATAGGACAATCAAGTAGTTTCAGACATCTAGTGCTTTACGGACTTGAAGGGTTATTAATTATAAACAGGTTGCTGTTCTCGTCTGGTGATAAATGATAACATTTACTGAGATAATTAGTGACTTAATTAGTATTCATGAGTGAAATTAACAATGATCAATGATTCTTTAACGAGCACTGACATTTCTGTATGATTGATGTAGGAATGAACTGACAGTGATTATGAATATCATTGAGTGAAATATACGTGGCATGTGCAGTAGAAGACTATAGCTCAAGAGAATATTAACCCTTTACCTGCCATTGTAGTAATACTGTTGGAAGACAAGGCTCTAAATCTTTGCCAAACACAGAATATTCACTTTGTTAAAAGTAGGGTTCTAAAGGGGTATTTTTTTTGTGAAAACAAATTCGAAGGGACATTTTGTTTATACAAATATGTTGTAAATACATGATTATATAAAAAACATTTGAAACATATCACAATTGAAATATTTTTATTTTAATGATTTAATGAAGACTAGGGTACATTCATTTGAAAAAAACATTCCTAGGGTAAGCCGGCCCTCCCCCTTTCCCTTCTCCAAGGGATTACTTTTCAAACAAAACCTCTGACACGGTTTGATTCTCCACTTAGCAGGATTGAAAGCAGGGCAGATCCCAACATCACTCTCTTGTTTCACTAATGAAAACTTAATTTTGTCAATTTAGACAGCAAAATTAAAGAAAAACCAAACGATTCCATACGATGTTAATAACTGGCCTTGGTTTATGATGTGCTCATATGCATTAAAATAGTTAAAACAACTTATTATTTTATAAGTAAAACATATTTTAAACCAAATTTAAAACAGTTAGTCGAAACCATTATATCGGAATAATACGCTTTTCATATGCAAGTCATTTGTTTTTAGTTTTGAAAAAATATATAGACAACAAATTATAAAAAAGGTTTATTCTTACCCATGAACATAAACAAAGTCAAACATTATCACAACTTCAACAAAAAATATCCTGAAAGGCTCTCTTAACACAGCAAGATCATTTGAGATACAGAAATGTCAATGAAAATAGATTTCATTTTTAGAAGTGACAAGAAAACACATACTGTATATTACCGGGTATAAGTCGACCCCGCGTATAAGTCGACCCCCTTTCTTACTTACTTACCTGGCCTCTAGATTTTTGGGTCTGAAACATAGACCCCATGTATAAGTCGACCCCCCTCCTTGACCCCCTAATTTTTGGTATCAAATTCTCGACTTATACCCGGTAATATACGGTATACAATATACTTTGGTGTCATTGGAAAATTGCATTAATTTGACAAATGAAATGAAATCCATTAGATTTAGGGAGGAACTCGATAAACAAATGCCATTTCTTGAAATTCCTGGATTAAAGTTTTGCATAAACTTGTGGATCTCGACTTCAGCACAGGTGGTGTATGTAAACTAAACCTTGCTGATTAGCCTCAATAGGTAAATTTTCAGGCAGTGGCGTGGGTTTGTTATAACATACCATTCTTATCTGTATAAGTTCATCAAGAAGACAAGCCAAAAGGCATGCGGATTCTATACCAAACTGACAAGTTAGTTTTTCATGTAGGATCTTTAAAAAAACAAATAGATTCTCTATTGGGAGAGTGTGATAATGAAATAATCCAACCTGGCAGGCTCAGTATAAAATATCAATTTCCAGGTCCGGTGTTTACCTTTGAGATAACTGAAGATGTGTAGTGATTAACAGTAACAGGAATTTAGCTCAAATTCTTAAATTGAAAATAGAATGATATCTAGACAAAATGTTTAAAATTGCATTAATTTGGCAAAGAATATTTCTTTTAAAATATAAGAACTGAAATTAAATATATACATTTTGTCTACATTTGGTTTGAACTTTTAAGTTTTCTATGACATTAAAATGAAGAATATACTTTTATGAATAAAACAAAAGTTAATCAAGAATAAATTCAATATACTATTGGACATTTAAACATTTTAAAAATCTCAAACATTTTATACTTTTTAAAGACAGACATAAACTTTATATTCAAAGCTAAGTTAAGCATTAGCAATTCCATGAGGTAAACTTTTTGTATTATTTTCAAAATATGTGTTTACTGTCAAATGTCTGAAATCGTACATGAATCTGAAAATGCATATCCAAGCAAAAAGACTTCAAAACAATTCAAGTTGGCACAACAATTTCTTCCCCGACAAAACTAAATTTGCAAATTTTTACCTGTCACTTCTGTTTTTCCTAATTATAGACTTAACAGTCAGCTTTTGAGAAAATTGTCAGTTTCCATGAAACAGGTGGGAATTACTAAACAGGTATGACAACATAAACACTGTTATATAAGTATATGAATTTAAGCTTTGGGGCTTGATTGTAAAGTATCAACTCCAAATTCTCCAGGAAGAGTTTGAAACCAAGTCACTTCAAACCAAAAAGACACTTAAAAACTTTTCTCCTGGAAATTTTGAAAATATCAATAAGGATAAAAAAAACATTAAGATTATATTGGAATGAATTCACTTCAGAAAGGAATTGTTATATTTATTTTATGAAGAGAATTATTATGATTAACATTATATTGAAAACTTACTGAACATCAAAAGCAATTTTAAACAAAAAGATAACAATAAATATAAGAAACTTCATATCCATATGATAGCATAATGATTGATCTTTTCTGAAGTCACTACAACCATATAATGATGATCATTGTTATACATGTAGAATACTTCAACTATCATAAGAATAAAGCAATCACCATGGAGAATCAAAATTTAAAAGAACCCTTTGTCTTGTCAGCTATCCTAAGAAAAGAACAACACATTGCGAGAGGATCATTATCGCGATTTTCATTTTCAGAAATGAAGAATATGTTTGAACACCTAAAGCAATCTAAATCAAGAACAACAGGGGAGTATAAGAGAAAGCATTGACCTTTTAGGTGTCATTATGAATCACTTGAGAGCAAAAACCAATTTTCATTTAGTCTGGCGCCAATGGTCAAAGCTCTGACCGTTTATTAGTTCTCGCACTATTGAGGAAATATCAAATCAAGCGAAAATATGGCACCTTTGGACTGGTCCTCAAATTGACAATTTGTTTGGCCCCATTTGGTGCCACCAGACAGTGACCGTTTCCAAGAACCCAGACATTGGAACAATATACATAATAAACTGTTCTTGAAAGGCAGCCATGGGAACTATATACATAACAAACCATTCCAAGACAGACATGGAATTATACATAACATGTAATTCTAAGGCAGACATGGGAATGGTATTATACTGAGCTCTATTACAACCATGACTTCAATGAATAATATCTCCTGAAGAGGCGGCAATGGTGTAATATCCACCATGTCACTTTGGCCTTTGATTAGATGATTTCCAGGAATTCCTGATAGTCTTACCAGAGATGGAGCATGAACAACTGTTGCTCTGTGAACAAAGGCACTTGTGTTGATAGGTAAACTGTATCTTCTCAGGAAAAAGCTGTTTGTTTTTTCCAGTGTTGATTGATCACAAGCATATGTCAGAGGTAAGTAGCCTAGTGTTTTAAGTTTCGCCAATTTCAACAGAAAAACATAGGCAAACAACTGTTTGATGCAAACCTGTTCATTTTATCAAAAACAAATTTGTTGTAATCTTGGCAAAATTGTCCATGTTAAGAATGAATCTGTAAATAATTGAAGCTTCTGTTGAAATTGGTATCTTCCTTCAAAGTCTAAATGAAAGAGACTGTACAGGCTGTATAACTCTTTTTAAAGTTGATTTCAGGCTTTTTTAACAGTGGTTACTTTCTATTGGAATTTGTATCTGTGGTAACAACATTTTTTACAAAAGGTTTTCTTTTAATGAAAGAAATGGCAGAGTGATTTATATTCTGATGAAAGTTCTTCATACAAAGATAAAACTATCTTTGTCATATCCTTTGAATGAAAAACAAAGAAACAATGAAAGATGGTTTGCAACTTGTTGTTTTTTAAAGAAAGACAAACATAGAGCTTATATAATTCAGCTTTACTGTTGGCTTTGTTTGCTTCCAGACTTTCAAAACATTTTGTTCAATACATATATATTTATAAAACAAATCTTCAAGGGGAAATTCACTATTTGAACACAAACAACATATAAAAGTGAAAAAATCATAAAATTCTGATTTCAATGAACCAAATGAAATCCAAAATCAAACTTAAATTTTATTTCTACCCAAATATATCAAAATGTTATTATTTTACAACTTAATATTCTGCAAAGATAATGTAAAATAATGTCAGTCCAAAAATAGCACATTCGACTTTGTTTCATGTCTTAATTTCATTCAACAAACAGTTGCCCAAAAGTAAATATAAAGTACCAATATTTTGCAAAGCAAAGGTTATTTCCTGTTTCTAATGTCAATCCAGTTAGGAGATGTCCGAACATCGTTTGATGACATCATTATCAACAAGTTGTCCGTTGGTGCCAGCGGGCAAGTGGACAGAAAATAACACAATCAGCATTCTTCAAAGCCTTGAGTCCTCTTGATGTAAGAGCACGTCACCTACCCCAAAGACATTGTCAACTTATTGACAATCAAACACCTTACAATCTTCATCAGATGCAGTTGACATCTGTTTTGTTTTGGACATTTTGAACAGTAGGTTGTCTAAGTCTATCGTCAGGGTCAAGAAATAGGCAATAGACAACCAATGGAACGTGAGTAGTTTATGATATTTTCTTTCGTGGAACATATTGTTATGTCTTTTGGGTGTTTCAGTGTGTATTTGGCCAAAAAGTATGAATAATGTGTAATGTCAATAGTTTATGATAAAATTTTCTGATTTTATCTATTAAGTCTTTTTGTCATGTATCAAATGTGAGGGCAGAGAAATATGCATATTGTGGTCAGAATGATCATATTTTCAGATTTTGAAAAACTTATACCGGTAGTTACATCTTTGGGTTATTTTTCTGTTGTGTATGCCAGGAAATAAATGTATTCTGGAACGTGAGAAGTTTATGTTTTCTAAGCATTATGCAATTTAATGTCATATGGAACTTTTTTCTGTTGTTTGGTGGAGAGTTATATGGTTCTTTCCATTCCAAAGTAATAAATACATATAGATGTCTAGAAGTTTAATATCTTTTTGGTTTCAAAACCCCAGCCAATAAATGATTACCCTTTTCAGATTTCTATACAAATCTCCAGTAAGAAACACAGCCCATTATTAAAGCTCTTTTTCTTAAAATCCTCTCTTTTCAAATTATTTATCACCCTTTTAAATTACCTTTGCAATGGATGCTCCAGACCTTGACTGTGTTTGAATCCTGTAAATTCTCGTTAGATTTGTGAAATATATACTTATCTGCAGTAAGAAATGAACTCCCCAGTGTACATTTCATAACATTTAAGCTCCTTTTTATCCCAAATCCTCCCATTCAGTATATTTATTGCCCTCTGTTTTCCTTGTGTAACAGATAAAAAAAGATACACTATTTCTATCTTCATAAATTTCTTAAAAATGTCTTAAACATATCAATTACATCAAAATATCAATTCTCAAATGTAAAGTATATAACAATTAAGTTTTCTTTTTCAAATCCTCAATTTTGTAAAATGCCCTTTTAAAATCTTTTTCCCATTTTAAGTTATTGTATTTTAAAAATTACATATCGCAAGAGATACCAGTAGACAAAACTCAAAACCGTTGGCCATATTTCAACATTGGGATCTATTACTAGTTGGTCCTTAGGGAGCCTTGTAGGCTAGTCCGTCAGAATTACCTTGGTCCTTATAGAATGCATTAGCAAGTGATACAGGATGTTGAATGAATCTAGAATGCTTAAATCAGCTATATACACGGGAGGATTATCCCCTGACACCCCCATATACCAGTCAGCCATCCTCGAGCTTCAGTATCTCACATTGCCAGACTGTCCATAAATACCAGAGTCCATCATGGTGCTGCCATATCTTGGATTATTGCTGATACAGCCTTGTACTTCGTTTAGTATATGATATTGGGAGCACAGTTAGTTATTCTGGAGTCCATGTTGGTTATGCCATACCCAATGACTCCCTATTTTGATGAACTTCTATAAAATCTACCTAGGGGTTCAGTAGATGATATTGGCAGACAGTCCATGAATACCAGAGTCCATGATGATACTGCCATATCTTGGATTATTCCTGAAACTAAGACTTGTATATCAGGGTTCAGTATATAATATTGGCAGACAGTCCATGAATACCGGAGTCCATGTTGGTTAAGCCATATCCCATGAATTCCTTTTTTGATGACCTTGTATGAAATCTACCTAGGGGTTCAATGTGCAATATTGGCAGAGAGTCCATAAATACCATGGTCCATGGTGGTGCTGCCATATCCTGAATTATCCCAGAGAATTGTGCCTAGGGTTTCAGTATATGATCTTGGCAGGGAATCTATAAATTCCAGATTTTATGAAGGTGTCGCCATATATTATTCCTGACCCAGAGTATTGCTCAGGGTTCAGTAATTAATAATTTAGCAAAGCGTTCATAAATACCAGAGTCAACGATGGTGCTGCCATATCCGAGATTATTCTTGTGACTTGTACATCGGCATTCCATGTGTAATATAATATAAAATGTGTGTTCCATTATATATTCTCGTCGTATTCTCACAGAATTGAAATATTTTTCATCACAATAGCCAATTCAGAATTATGAGCCCAAACTTAAGATGTATGGTTTATGACAGGCACGTTATGCTATTTTCCATATAAACGTCACAAGAAAGTATGAGGAACTTAGAACAGGCCGGAATAAATCAAGAGATAGTCATCGGCCCTACAGGAACTATCCCCTGTTGGCAATATGGGGAAATCTATAACTCTTCACACATGAAGGTAAAAATTATCTTCAGACATGATTTACTGCGGTACATGCTTGGCAAAAGAGTTGGAGCCATCGGGATATTCTTTGGCTGCGAATCATTTTAAGAGGAAGCCATAGGTTATATATTTGTTTTACGTCTATTTAGATTTTTTTCCAAGAATACTGACATAGATTATAGTTCAGGTGTAAATTCATTAATTGGAAGTCATTGGGTAAAAATTTTGGACATTTATATAAGACTTTTTAGGATCCTCTTTAAATGAGAACATGCACAAACCATTGGTCAAATATTTTTACATCTCTTTTGAAAAGTTTTTCCGAGAGAAAGAGACGTTAAGAATTATTGATTTGTGGAAGAAATCGAGAGGGAAGATTTATAGGAACAATTCAGTATAAATCAGCTGTTCTTGGCAATATTGATTGATTCATCGCATATAACTTTCCAAAAATTGCGCAAAAATCGGATCAAGAGAGATAAAAGCTGATTTTACTTCTTTCGCTCCGCTGTTTGGGGAAATAAAAGGACGTAACTTCTGTCTGCAAGAGCAACTTTATCGCATTTGGGCATTGATCACAACCACTTGTTTGTCTGTCCCGTGTGAACAAAGCAAATTAAGCCATCACGAGCTATACTCAAATGATTACAATTCGGAAGCAGTGCTCTTGCAAGTACATACACAATGGCTTGATAGATAAATTTTGCTTTTATTCTCACTCTAACGATCAAATCGGTCAATGTTTGAAGGATAAATTTTGCTTTCTGTGCTGGAAATTTACATTAGACAACGGTTTGCTGGATCTTGGTAGATAAATTTAATCTTTTATGCATGCTTTGAGTGTCCATATTAGTTAACACTTAATCAAGTCAAGTCATTCCAGGTGTCTGGTTTACAGGATGGAGAACATGTTCAGCAAGTGGATTCCTGGACTTGCTGTTGGGTGCTGATTTGAAAACAGTTACCTGTCACTTGTTTAAGGGTTAATATTTTGGCTTAGACCTGAGAGTCGTTGCACAAAACAACGTTACCACTAAGGTTGACTTCAGTGTCATCTTTTAATATTGTACTAACGCTACCTGCCTTATTGACTTAAGGTCACCTTAGTTTTTCAAGCAACAGGATCCTGTTCAAGGGTTAAAATTTTGGATTGGCCTCCATTGATATTTACAAATTTTGTCATCCAGGAAATTTCAATGGGTCAATGTTTATGCTGAAACTTGGTGGACAATTTAAGTTATTTGCATACTTCAGTGGCGGGAATGGGGGAAAATATATTGGACCCCCCTTTTCCATTGGTGGACCCCCCTTTCAAAATTCCTGGATGCGTCACTGTACTTTAAACCTGTGATTTTATGGAATATTCTCGAAAAACTTAATTATTATCTTCAGCCTGTTGCCATTCCAAGATTTCAGATAATTCCCTAATGATATCTGAGATGCCAATTTACAGGAACGGCATATCGTTGACAAGAGAAAAGTCACTGGATTGGCCCATGGGTTTCATCAAAGTATCATGGGATTCGCAGATAAAGTTAATAGACTTTTCCAGTTCCTTGGAGCTTTATTGCAGTTCTTTTATGTTGGCTGTGATGTCATCCATATTCAAATATGCAAAAGTTACATGCCTTTGGAACCTCCATTTTCACATATTCCTTTGTAAGAACTTTTAAATTCATGAAATCACTGGTTTTGTCTCAAATGATGTATTGCTTTATGCACCTATTATTGCGTGGGTCTCTAGTTGCAGTTTTTCCACAAACATCAAAGTTGGAACTTTAGGAAGACATCAATATTCCCAAAAGTAGTAATTGCCTCCCTGTCCCATGATGCCTCAGTCAATCCCGCAAACCTGTCGTACGATGTAATAATCTTGTTGTGTTATGGCTGAACTTGAGATGCATACATATGTAGGTTTTTATGGCGCAAACTGGTCAAAGATTTTGACGTTTTGAAAGGAACTGTTATTCTGAAGAAAATCTCTCACGTTTTATCACGATAATGGCAATTATGTAAAACACATACTTATTATATGTCATGCAACAATATTGATTATTCATTGATATTTTAATGATTGTCAGGAAAATGACAATAATGTTTGATAGTATTAAAAATGAAGTTTGAAACTTTTTTGCAAATGATGTATTGCGTGAGAAAAAATCTTAAAGAATAGAAGCAGTTACAAAGTTTTATCAATAGGTGTATAAAAGTAAAACTAAAATATCAATTCCTACTAGTTGCTGCATAAATGTATAACAAAATAAATCATTGATATGGAGGATATTATATATAGTGGTGACTATTGACCCACAAGGACTATTGTGACTAACTATTGCGATAGCGATAGCGATAGTCTATTGTGACTAACTATTGCGATAGCGATAGTCTATTGTGACCTACTATTGCAATAACTACTGCGATAGTTTATTAATAAACAATAAAGAACAAATTAAAAAATAAACAGTGTTATTATCTTCACTTTGAACTTTCTTCTTCCAAAGTAACAGAATTTAGTGCAAAATTAATTGATACTTACCAAGCAAAGGACTTACATGCCGATATTAATGTATTATTCATGCCATTGTGTCATAATGACAAAATTATAATTTGACCTAGAATATTTATGAAAAATTATGAACCCTGATTTTTCCTTGTAGAAAAAAAACATATATTATTATCAGAGCATTTTTATAATTTACCGTAATTGAAAACTTTATATATTTTTAACTGATTTACATAATCATGTTATTTAATATCAACTTTGATGTGATATAAAAACTGCTATATTAATTGCTTTTTAAAAAATATACTTTATTAATTTGAAACTATTTATATGCTTATCCATAATGAAAAACTTTAAAAATATTAAATCAATTTACTTAATCACTAGTTCGTTTACTTAATGTAATTACAAGTACAAAAACTAAATTTATGTTTACTTTTAAAATTTAAAATTTAATTAACATAATCTTATTTATTTACGTAATGTAATTACAAGTATAAAACTTGGTTGATCTCAAGAGAAATTCTTTGGATTTCTGTACATAAGAACACTAAAAAGTCATTGAAAACTTCTTTTACTTTCATGTTGAACATATATACTTCAAGTATTCGTTTAAATCCGTTTCAAGCCAGTACACCTGTGTAACTGCAATGCAAGCAATAAAAGATTATCCCTTTGAAGGAAAAAACAGATTTTATGAGACAAACCTGCGAAAGGTGAGCAAAAGACCAGAAGTGTACCTGTTTTAAACATTAAAGCTCTCGACTGCTCCGAGAATCATCTGCAGAATGGAACCCTGGGTAGTAAGAATCAATATATTACATCACTAATGTTTTAAGCAGTCATTCCTTGCAAACAATTAACACTCTCTTTGCTGGAGTCGGCATAAGTTGCTGACTATCTGCTTTTGAAATTTTTGCTCTTATATAATTTTGCCCTTTAATTTGACAAATTTACACTCCCAATGTATATATATATGTTTGAAGTTGTTTATATAAGCTGTTGACAGTTCACAATGTCATTTAAGTGTTTTATTGAATGTTTATTTTGTGATTTTTGTGTAATGGATTAAAAATCTTCTTTCTGGAATATATGGACTGTTTTTCTCTAAATGACAAACCTTGGAAAATAAAGTTTCCAATAGTAAGGGAGAAAACAAATTATTGTGGTTTTCATTATTTCGAAAATATGCTCATTCCTTCATCAGGATCTGATCTCAGCCACCAAAAATATCAGGTCGGAATTGTAGTTGTAAAGATGTTTTGAAATATTATTTTTTTAGGAGATTAATATACAAAGTAATATCTTTTGACCATTTGAAATTGTCATGCAATTGGAATTTCGTAACAGATGTACACTATTGAAAATGTCTTCCAACCTTTATGCTTCGTTTTCAAACAAGGTAAAGTTCTATACCAGATGGTAACCTCAAAACAAGGATAGGCTTATGTCAGGATGCAATCTGTCGTGTCGTGTTTTGAATATTACCAAACCCTTTCTGTATTCATAACATCATTTACCTGATATTTTGTCTAAGTTGAAAATGAAATAACAACTCATTAAGAGATGTCGCTGATCCGTAGCCATGTTCGTTTTTCAGGTATACTTTATGAGGTAGAACATACCTGTGTATTCTACCTCGAGTGTTTAGATTGTGAGCATCTGTCACGGACAATAAACTTTTATATATACAAAGAAAGATTATATTGTGTATGGTAATACATGCTTTCAATCTCAATTAACTTAATTCTTTTCAAATGATTAATGACTTTATGGTTCTTTTGTGGCTTAACCCTTTGCATGCTATATCATGTCAAACCGTGCTTGTTTTACAGGAACATCAGTGTCAAATCTGGAACTTAAATCCATGAGGGAACATCAACCCTTCTTGTAGAAAAGAGCCGCCATTTCGAAAAAATAGATAGGGATAAATTAACGATTCACAGAAGTGATTTTTGTATGAGGGCTATTTGATCTTTGTTATCATCAATCATATTACCTAGATTGTACATTGAATCAAGACTTGTTCGAACTTGCATTGACCAATGGCTAAAGATACTTAATTTTAAAAACCTTTAGCAATAGCATCTTAAATGTATGGTAAGTATGAGTTAATTTATGGTCAACAAATATGTCACAAAGAAGGGTAACCTTCAACTTATTTAGTATTGTGAATATGGACAACTCTAGGGCCCATGGTAAACAGAGGGTTAATGTACAAAAAGTTTTGGCTATAAGATTTAGGAGCACTTTCAACTAGCATTGTTGGCTGAAATTACAGGTTTGTACCTCATTAAATATAGATAAACTTTGAAATGGTCCAGGTAATTTGCATCCTATTACTTACATATAATGATCATGCAAGTTTATACAAAAATGTATTTTAGAATCATAAGTGCGTATTTCTCTGGGGAATTCGGCTAAAACATGGTGTTCATGCTTGTAGTTAATCAAAATGAATTAATCATATTCCAATCAATGTCATTAAAAAAAAATTTTTAAAAAAATATGAATTCATTTTGCATTTGCTATATCAGTCTTAATTATAGATCTTTAATAGATTCTCATAAGTGAATTTGGATAATTCTCCATAGAACTCGGTGGGATTTGATTCTAAACCATAATTACAGGAAGTTACATTAATTTGTATTAAATCAATAAATCCATGGATTCTATATTCACTAATTACACAGATCGAAAAATATCTTTAAACAAAAAACATAAAAATATAGTTCAATGACTCGTATTTTAGACCAAACAAAACATATGCATAACAATATTCTGTAATGTAAATAGATGCAGGAACATATCCAGGAAAAAGATATCCAGGAAGAAATTAATCCGGACATGTTTTTACATTATTCAACAAAACTGCCATAGTGCGGTTGAGACCTTTATACATTTATACATACTATATTTATAAAATGTTATGACGACGGTGGGGGCCCATCGCGGAGATAGGCTTCTGATTGGCCTCTTGGAGTGACCGGTTTCGTCCTTGAAGTAGGATTCCTCAGACTAAAGGGTTAGGGGGTTGTACATCCCTTGTATACTAGTACTAGCGGTGTTGGCGGTGGTACTACGTCATCATACAGTGTGGCCGTGGGCGTCACGTCATTGTGACGTCATGGCTATTGTGCCGTGTTTATATATAAAGTATAAATTATTACCCTCACTTGTCTTCCTTTTATGGTCGTTGAATTTGTCAAATCTTACATCTTTTCCACTTTGATTGTCCATTGGCTTAAAGGTATCAATCAGTTTAACCCTAAGTTGCTTTGTTGTATATTATCCCTTTAACTAACCGGGAGTTTCTGACCAGTATTTCATCAGTAATGATTGGCAGTGAGCAAAACCAAGTTCACTCTCTGGGGTTCGCCTGTAGGGATATATGAAACTATTATTTCCATCCCAGACTAACCACGGATTTCACAGGTTAAGGGTTAAGTTTTCTTGCAACTGTTTATTACCTAACAAAATACAGACTTTGTGAAATCTTTCTCAGAAATAAAACTAAATTTTCAATTCAGCTTTGTTAGCATGTACATAAATATTCTGTCTTAACACTTAAGCTGGTGAATATATATATAAGTGTCTTTCTGAGTTGCCACTTTACAACATAATTCTCTAACACAGGGAATAGTCTTGGAATGGTTCAGCAGATAAAAGGTTAACCAATATTGAAAATACTTAGCTAGTAGCAACGTATGTTTTCCACATGCTTAGAAAAAAACGTATGAATTCATATGGTGTTTATATATATGTATGTTCTCATATTGCTAATGACTGCAGCAATTACGTATGGATATATATTCTTACAGATAAGTGGTTGCAAGAAATGTTTACAACATTACCATCCACATTGTGGTAGTCGTGACATGTTCACTCTCTTGCGAATCCATTTGTATGCAATTTAGTATGGTTATGTATATGTAAATAAGTGGCCATAAAAGATACAGTTACTTTTGCAAATGTGTGCACTTTTTCACCTTTCTCCTCAGTATTTCCTTTTCTTCTGATAGTGAATTTATTTGGGTTTTAACAATGCTTTCAAAACCTAGACCCTCTTCCACAGAGCTTCTGTAGCCTAAGGTGAATTTACCTCAATGTAACTATGGGCTAAGTATACCCTTAGCACCAAGAGAGCTATGTGTAGAGAGGTCTAGTCTGTTTAGGGAGAAAGCCTGCAAATAAACTCTTACCATGTATTGCAATGAAACATGTAAGCGCCTGCTGGAACTAGCAAATCATTGATGATAATGCACTGACTTACAGTGTAGCATTGTACGAGTATGTAGTTAAATGTTTTTATGTACATAGTAATGAATGTTTTTTTCTCTTTTTCAGGTAAGTTTCGTGATAAGTTTGCTGTCGAAGAAAACAGGTAATCAATCTATTGAGCATTTCAAGTGATTCAAAACGCAGGGTTAATTTGACTAATTAATCATTCACCTGTCCAGGTAATATCCCAGGTGTGCTGTCCTGAGCCCATGGTAAAAACAGTTACTCATTTATGAATGGGTTATGATAGAAATTCAGTCACAGTCATGAAGACTGTAGCACGTTGTCTAATGGAAGTAAAGAGATCTCACAAAATGGAAAAGAAATGTTACCATTTGCAAAACAATAGCGCAGTGGTTAGCACGTTCGGCCTCGGATCAAGAGGTCCGGGGTTCGAATCCCGCCAAGGGCACGGCAACTTTGTCTGCAGTAGAGAACTGTTCTACACGCAGTAAGGTTTGGGTGCAATGTTACACTGATTTTCAGCGTAGTACCACCCAAGCTTCGCTAGTTCCAGCCGATGCTCGCAGGTTTCACCACATTGCATAGCCACATGGCGTTGCGGGCTTTCTCCCTGCCATAATACTAGCAGCCATGATATAAGTGAAATACTCTTGAAAGCGGCGTTAAACCCCAATTCACCTCACCTCACCTCACCTCAATTAATCAACAGAGCTCTTAAACAAACTGTTATGGTTCAGTTAAGCCTTTCTGATCCTTAAATTATCACACTAATAAAGGCTGTTAGCAGTTTTCCTTTTATATTTTCTATGGCTATGGTTCTGGGGTCATGTAATGGGCTGTTTTAGCTTCTTAAGTAAGGATATACTGCATTAACAAATATCATAAATGGCAAATTTGAAAAGATGTGTTACAGTGCTTTTAAAGGGACACTTCGGAGGAAATATATTTTTGTGGAAAAAACATTTGAGGGGAGGTTTCCGGTTGTGTGTTTCTGCTATTAATGCATGTTTGTTTTAAAAGCAAGTCAATTAAACATTGCATTTGATGATATTGAATAATAATACTGTAAAAGATTATCCCCTCGTTTTAACAAAGAATCCCTTTAATGAACTCAACAGATAAAAGGGTGAAGTACAGAGTATCATTCTCAATTGCTGATACAGATAATCTGTAGTGTTTTCCAATACTGTAAACAGGGCAATAAAAGAGACTGGTTGGAACTTTGAACTATTGTTTTATTGGTTAGCGCTAATGATTGCCATTTGGATTGGGACCATCTACATATGTCTGACATATGGGACGGACTTAGTTAAATATCGGGGATGGGGGAGGCGGTAGATAGCATTGGATGGGAGAGATTAATTTCAATTAGAGTAGAACACAGATATAGCCAACTCCAAGAGACCAAAGAATCAGTTCGTTTTTTCCAAATTCTACTGTATATGTAAATTTTGTAATTTTGTTAATTATTTTATAAATAATATAGTATTTCCTCTCAATATTGCAAACTTTTGAAACAATATAGACTTTCATTACAATATCAGAAAAGTCTCTGAAACTATAATGTTTTTGATAGGCATTTAGAAATAGGTAGATACTACAACACATTATGGTATGTATTTCAACTTCTTTATCAGAGAATTTGCATTTCATGCCATGTTGTAGTACTCTGAAGAATGTGAATAATATGGACTGACATCACAATATCAGAGTTAGATAAAAAGTGTTGAGGTCTCTTTGTTTTGACCATTTTTTAAATAAAATAAAATTCAAAATCATAATTAGATAAAATTTTAAGTTTAAAAATTTGGCATAAGTTCAGGATGTGGTCGACAGACGATCCCCAAGCACACCTGCACCCAAGACATGAAGATATATAGTACAAATGGTATTATGGATAGTGACAGTTATGTGTATAATATCACCTGGTGACCTCTCTGGACAGGTGAGAGGTCAGGGGTCACTGTAGGTGGGGAGGGTCAACATATGGATCACAGGTGAACATATGAATACATGTAGTAATAACAGATGTGGTAAAAGGCAGAAATGTGGCAAAGCTTGAAATATATATTTCTTAGATGTTGTTGATGTAATTTGTTGACTAATGTAGAAAATAATGTATATTAGTAATTGAAATAGAAACCATGTAAATTTTAGTTTTACACCTGTTAGCTGGTCATCTAAATATTTACCTATGTAAATATGTTAATTTGTAAATTTCTTCAATTAAACATTGCAATTAAATGCCCATTATGAGAAGCGGTCGCTAGAACTAACATCTGAACTCATACCATTATCTTCCAACAGTCTTTTGAATACTAAGAAATTAATTGTTATAAATGTCTTTCATTTTTCAAATATAACTTCAGTCATTTTCTATGTTTTCATGTTTTGTATATAAGAAATGTTAATAGTTTTTCAGTTTGAACATAAAAGCAGTTGAAGAAGTTTTGTTTTTAATTTACACTGATATGTGTCCACAAAACAGTCCATTATCATCATTACCATCATCTCTAGCAAGCATTTCCCAATACATTATATATTTATAATTGTTTCATAAATGCAAAAAGTGTATGAAAAAAATAAAGATTTTATTAGGGATCCAAAACAAGTTACATTGCTATTGTTGACACTGACAATCATAGATTACAAGAGAGTATATAACATGTCAAACAGTATGTAAATGATAGGTATAAAATCAGCTGGGTGACTGCAGGGGGTTATAACAGTGTTAGGTATATGGTATGGAAGACAACAGGTCACCTGCTAATAACATCTGGGCAAATTAACACCGTTTTGAGTCCGTTATTTAATGACAGAGAACTAATTTAAAGAAAACTAATAAAATTGCTTTGTAGGTAATAAAACAACATACGGTTTTAAAATTACAGGCATTTTTTTTCAGTTTTAAAATTAAGATCTCCTTTATTAGATTTATCTGAATACAGAAGAACTCACTGTAAGTCCAAGAAAATGGCATAAAGACAAGCTAATTTGCATCCTAACATACTTCATTGACAAAAGTCTATGTTTTTTAGAGGCACAGACATTTGGCTTTGCATATAAAACAAATATTATCGTTGACAACTTTGTCTATATTCAAAACATTTCCAGGGATGATGTCAGATGAAAAGGCAAGGAAGGGTAATTTACCAAATGGGCAAAAAACATGTATAATTTTTTAAACTCATCGCAAGTATCTGCAGATATTTCTTACCTTTCAATCGCAGTGCCACCAGATAGCACAGTGAGTTTGAATCTGATTTAGGGGCTCAGCAATTTTGTCTCTTGTAGAGAATTCTTTAGTTCTTTATTAGTGAGGATTCAAGCTATATTTCATTGACATTCCTTGCACAAAAAACCCTTTGAAAGTTTCCAGCCAACAGTCATAAGTTTAAGGGCATAACTCTAAAACTGCTTGACCCATCTTCACCAAATTTGGTTTACTGCCTCTCCATATCATGTAGATGTGCCTTTTTGTCTGTTTCAAATGGCAACAATTTGGACTGTCTTTTTGAAAAGTATGGTTCACAATCAGAGCATACCTCTCAAAATTGAATTATTTGAGTTTCAAGGAGAACAGGGGAAAGGGGGAAACATCTGATTTTACAAGTAAAAAAAAACTTTTTGGGGCTTACAATAATGCTGCCATCTTATTCGGGTTCAAGGGGTAAGGACACACACACACACAATTTATTGACCCTTAGATGAGCCCCCATTTTAATATGTGACTTCTTCCCCAACCCCCCCCCCCCTTCAAAATCCTGGGATCCACCTATGTCATCAGGACACTTCATCACTTCCTCTGGATGCAAAAGGAAGATTGTTGTGTAATCACTGTAATTGAGGAATGCCTCTGTAGGCAAAGTATGGAGTCAGGCAGGAATTTTATCTACCTGCTATTTTGAGAATTAATTTAAATTTATGTTATCTGGGCAAATACTGTGTATACTGTTTAATATAAAATTCTTGACATACAAGACTAGATGATGTAATATTTAATGTAGCTTGGGATAAATTTTACTCAAGTATATACAGAGGGGGCTCCAGCATTTTTGGTTTGGGATGTTACCAAAACAACTAAACAATTAATCCTCTGGATATACCTCTGCAAGAATTTTTTTTTTTTAAAGTCAATTTAAGACAATTTTAGATTTCAAATGATCAGAAATGTCATTATTTTCATAGATTTACATTACACGTTTCTCTTATCTTTCTCACTGGTTACTACAAGGTATCAAATCAAAACTTTTTTTCATTGTTTTCATCAAATTTCAGTCCTTTATGCATCTTCAAAGTTAAAAAAAGTCATAAATATAAAATGTTCATTTTTCAACAATTATTTATTTACATGTTTGTCTTCTTCTGAGAAATGTTATCCATCATTTGTCAACAAGTTTAAGATTCCTCTGTCAGGGAGGAATCTTTTTGAGAGAAGAAGTGATGAATCTTGATGACAGAGTATGAAGACTGGCGGTAGTGACACAGCCAGATAAAGGAAACTAATGCTAGATTTGAGAGTATCAACGGCTTAGATTGCATGTACATCTCTGATATATGCAGTGGGGATCCAGAGTGGGTGCTCAGGGGTTCAAAACCCTTTTTGAAAATTTTTGCATGTAAATTTAATGGACTCAAAAGGTAACCCCACCCCTTCTTTTCAATAGATGAACCCCCCTCTCTTTTGATAATTTTTCAATTTAAATTTCATGCTTCCCTACGGTGAACACCCCAATCCCCCTTGAAAAATCTTTTTTTCCCACAAATTGCCATATGCATGTGCTGTTTCATTATGAGTATAGGTGCCCCATTGGAGCTGGTATATAAATTGAATATTAGTGATTTTAGGGTTATTATGTTTATTTAACTATAGCATTTTAACAATAATTTAATATTTCGCCATTCGTGAAACATGACACACCTTCAAAATCATCTCCAGAGTTGGTAGTTTTCATCAAATATTCTTACTCAGGTTTTCATTATGTAATTTTACTCAAAGACGTAGTTCATAATATTTTAACCATTACTTCACCTTTTATTAAACATGGGCCACCCTTGATAATCTAGAGTTGGTAATTTTAATCTCAGAGGCTCCTTTTCAATATTTAATATATAAAATATAATGGTCATTTTCTAAGAATAAATATTTGTTCAGAAACCAAGTGTCGGACTATACATTAGGTAAGAGTCAAAGTTGAAGCGGGGAAACTAGCCCGATGACCAGATTAGAACTCCAGCGTACATAACGTAGATATATATATAGTAGAAGAAACCGAAGGGGAATGGGATTGGGGGAGACTTTTGGGGGTAATTATGTTTATTTTCGGCCCAGCTGGGAGACGGTCAGTATCTATACCATCAGTATCTAAACAGCTTCGTGTTTCTCCCGACCTTATCTTAAGTTGATACAGATCTATTTCGGTACTCAAAACATGGATTACCTTCCCTAGTTAGCCTGCTTTCAACAAATACTCCTGCCGCTAATATCTATATTATGGTTTATGTTTCATGCCCTGTATCTCTTATTGTCAAACTTACTGAACCTGTTGCTCTGCCGTTCAGTGTGATTGACTTCTGCTCTGTGTGTGTCTGTTATTGGAGTTGTAGGGAAATAGTATCAGAACAGGTCCTGATTTTCTTTGAAATATTTTTGGTGGTAAAGTTTTAAATGTATTGTTTAATTTCTTCTTTATAATTGAGAATATCTTTAATAAGAACAGGAAGATTTTCTGGATTACAACTTCTCTAATGTGAAAATACACGACGTTTCGGAGTACATACTCACTCCTCCACCTGATGAAGGAGTAAGTATATGCTCCGAAACGTCGTGTATTTTTACATTAAAGAAGTTGTTATCCAGAAAATCTTCCTGTTCTTATGTATACCACTTCTAAATGCCCTTCAAATATCTTTAATGGTTAAAAAAAGAACCTAAAATTATCTGTCTGTTTGAAAATGATAGCTAATTGCGTAACATATAGTCACTGCTTAAGACATGTAATCATTATTAACGAAAAGTGATCCAACAGATAAAAGCCCACCATACCTAAAACTTCAACCATGGATGATGTAAAGTGAAAAAATGACTGATCCATTTGATATAGTGAATGTTCTTAAACTCATAATAATCATTTCTAGTAGACCTTCTTAGACTCCATCTCTTTTTAACAAATTATTAATTTATAAGTGAAAGGGAAATTTATTAAATATTAATAAGAATCCTCAGAAAAGGGGGAACTAAAATATTACTTTTCATGTTTCAGTAGTCATACACTTAGATTGAAAACAATATTTATAAGTAAAATATCACCATTTTAAAAAATATCAAAAAGGTGAGAAATAGGATTTGCTGAAAACAGCTTCCAAATGATGAAATTCTTAGATATTCTTCAGAATCGAAGTGTTAGACTACTGTTTCAGCTTAGGATGAAGTTCAGGGGAAGTGAGACGAGAGCTGTAGGTCTGGCTACATTTCGAGTACAACCAGTCGATACAACTGTTATACAAGGCGGATGAGATAAGATGTACACGGTGTATGTGGAGGGGTGACAAATGGGGCAAGTGTACACAACAAATCCTGCTGTTTTACCAGTCATCTCACGCTGCCGTCCGGATTAGCGCCCATACCTCACACAAGTCAATTTACTTTGAGAATTCTTCCTATGACTTGTATTTACCTTGACTCTCACTCCCAACTCGTAGACTTACACGTTGTCTCCTTTTATGCATCAAAAATCACTGGATTGTAAATTTGTTTTTCTATCCATCACATCTTGAGATTTTAGAAAATTTTAAAAGTTGACTTCCCAAGGGGACATCGATTGGTGTATAGGTAACTTAAGTTAAAGTTACCTCGACTTAAGTTATTTCTCTTTCATTACAGATTGAATTGGCTTGATTCTATCTCCCAACACAGGACTTGCATATTGTCTTTTGAAATTGTATTTTACATTCAAAAGATTGTTTTTTATTCAACCAAAATTGACTTTCTTTATTAGTTTTATATTCTTAAATGACATACTGTCAATCTATATGAATTTACTCTCGTTTTCTCATAATTATAAGTGTTGCTTATAATGATAATGCGGCTGGGAGAAAGCATTTGAACCTCTGTCAACTTCAACATTTATAGACTTACTTAAAAGATTTTAAATGAATAATAAACTATGTATAAGGAAATGATGTTAAAGAAGACTGAAAATAGTCTACCAACCTTTGTGAGCAGAAAACTCATAGACCCGTCTCTTAAGAACAAGAGAGAGTCAATGTTTGGATCATAATTTTACAGCAGAATATACCTAGAGAATAGGAAACAACAGTTAAGGAGACTATAACAACAATTATTTATGAATGAACTTCTTTATTCCAAGAACATGATGTTTAGATGCAGATTCATTTATTGTTTTCAAGTATAAGAGTATTTTCAGTATACTGTATAATACAAGCAACAAATTCCATTTTCACGTTTTTTCACAAGTTTTAGGAGACTGGTAGACAGGCAATAAATTTCTGTGTGCATCTGAATTAATTCTTGGGATCAAAACATTTCGGTCTGCGTGTTGAGAGGAAAAACATGGAATAATGACCTTCCGTGCCGAACATGCAGAGAAGAAAAGACACACAGGTATTCGTCAGTGTACCTTCCCGGTTTCCTGCTCGGTGTTTATCCACACGACTCTCTGCGAAGCAGGTACAAGACGAAATCTTTGGCTTTAATCACACGCTGAAAAAGAGCCGACAGGTCACCTCATAGGGAAAATGTTTATTTAGATGTTCACGAAGATTTAGAAGGATCATCAAGTTCGAAACTGTTTACTGTATACAAATTTCATTCAGTTTCCCTTTTGAACTTGGTCCATTCATTTCAAATATTTTGGGCAGAGATTTCATTCAATTTCACTTTTGAACTTGTTTCTTTCATTTCAATTTTTTTGGGCACAAATTTCATAGATTTTTTGCTTTTAAACTACCTTATTTTACTTCAAATATTTAAGGCACAAATTTCATTCAGCTTTTGAACTTTTAACAATGAAATTTGCTGATTTATGGAAATAAATATTAAAGATACATACACAAACTGCATTCATTGTATTTCACCTTTTGCCTCCATTTTCAAATATTTTAATAATTTAAAAAACAATTTGGTGGTACTATCTATAATTTTGACAATTTGACCAAGGTCATACAGTTTTAAATATTTAGAACAATTTCAGATTCATTTGATTGTTTTTAGGATTCTTTCATTCATTGAATTCATATTTTGCCAACTTCTAGAATACAAATGATTTAATTTCTTAAACAAGTGAAATGACATTGCCAGTAATTATCACTTTTTAAACTCATTTGAATTTATTTTCTTCCAAATTTGTTCAAACAGTATGTTATATTGTGGAGTAGTTATTCTGTCCAACAGATTGGTTTTAATCAACAAGTTCACAATGCTTGATTGCATACGAAATTCAATTTACAATGTTGTCCTTCTCAATTTATTTCCGTAGCCTTTAACGTCCTCTAACAACTTACAGCAATCAAGACATCTTGAACTGTTTATGGTTGTTCAACCAACTTTCCTATTAAATTATCAGATTTATTTTCTATATTTACGGTTCATGGGTCTTCATTTTGTCAAACAAATTCTTTGAAGTGGAAATTCAAATTTCTGTAAGTTGAATTCAATTGTTATAGTGTAATAACAAAATCGAATCCGTCCAAGGACGTTAGAAATTGGGACCTTCTTGTTGACATTTATTGTTTATTCAATGCAAAATAATTAAACTATTGAAATGAACGAGCCACGTAGATTTGATTTATTCCAATCACCCAAGCGTAAGATTGGCTTCCTGAGTCAGTATGACTCCTCACAGGGTTTCGTAACACGTGGTGCACAGAGTTTGGCAACAACAACCCTAATGAAACAATGTATTAAATTTTACAACTCTACGGATGTGTCACATTCAACTGCCCTGCATGAAGTCTAAATGGACAAATGTTCTTGCCGCAGACTACAAATTTGCGACCGCAGTCCATTCTTTCATCGTTAATACAGCTCTATTAAAGATATTTCTGGACTATAGTTCTGAACAACTGAGTGCATCAGAAGCTTAACCCTGTCCGTGCTGCATGCTCCTTAGTGTGCCCAACAGGTATTTCAATGAAGCAATCCTACAGGTCAAAGGTTAAGAAGATGTAAAAGTTTGTGGCTTGTGTATATTCGTTTGTACGAAGACTATATGGGAATATTTGCCTGCTGGATACAATACAAGTTGACAACAGGTCATACACTCGTAAAAACGTTTCTATTGTAGTAGATAAATTCTCCTTGTAGTGTTCGGATGTATGTGGACGTGTTTCGTTGACGTTCTTGACAATGGAGAGGTAGGGCTTATTTTATTATACTTTAAATGTCATTTAAAAAATGATTTTCTCTTTTCGTCATTATTTTTTATACATCCTGTGAATAAATGTGTATTACAATGCTTGAAGGACGTTAAATCTTGTGTTAAACCTTTTTGTGACGGTTCTTTGTATCTGTTTTGACATGAGTTCGTGACTGATGATGAAAGTGTTATTTCATCAAGGAACAACATGCAAGGATGTTTAATGCTTCTTACTTCATTCATGACATTGTTTTTCCAAATGAATGATGAACAGAATGGTAGGTTCTTATGCTTATGTATTTTGTTTTAACTATCATTTTATAATTAATCATCAATATCTTAATTGTAATCAGTTTGAAGTGTAATTTAGCATTAAAACTTTTTGTATGAATTTAACTGAAATAATAAGTATTGCAAGCAGTTTTAATTTATATTTATATTTTTATCACTTTGATTAAAGACCTTTACATTTTATCACCCTTCTTTCCAAAATAATTTCCCTCAAATGTCTTCATTTATAGAATTAGTACTTTAATCTCTAATAATCTTAATCATTTCATATGCATTAAAACACTTTTCTTAATGCATTCCTTGTAGTTATTCCTAAAAATATCTTTTTCATGACTGAATAGAAATACTTGCCATTTAGATAGTGAACAAATATAACATGGTTGTATTTGGGATAACACCACCTGCAATAGTGCAAATTCTTGTACTTTTCAGGCCGAGTCCCATGCGGGATTCGGGACTAGGCCGGAAAAAAGTACAAAAATTTGTGCTATGATTGAATAGGTTCCATTTTAAGCAAATGTTATGTCACATCACAAAGCACTGATATTACATCCCAATTCACACTTCACGTTCCCTTCCTACAATTTCTACAAATATATACTCCATTTTAAAAATACCTTCCATTTGTCTTTCTGGAAGCTAATTTCAATTACACTCCTCGTCAGACTTCCTCATTAACACATGCAAGTCTCGTGTAATTTTAGCAGTAATTTGTCAGATGGATACCTGGCTGATGTTAAAAGGATTCGTAGATATGAACCACATGGCAGTCCTCACGCCTCACTGCGCATCTAATTATTCTTGACGAATCGGAAGATCACGCAATCAGCGCGATTATCAAATACCTTACGTACTTGTATGTTTAGTTGCGTTAGCGCTATAAGAAATTTAAGGCAATATGAACCTCCATAAGACGATCATCTAATTACAGATGAGGAACTTATTAGTTATGGAAATAATATGAATTTGTGTGTGAAATATATGATCATTCTTATTGGTGTTGGTGCTTTGAGAAATTAGATAACAAACAAAGCTCAATATAAAAAAATTGTCTAATGTCTACCAACGACGGTGCAATTACCTACATCATTACACCCAAAGGGAATATGTAAAACATTAGTTGTGCCAGAGACATTGACAACACCATGAATCATTTTAAATGTACAGCTTGAATTAGAATAATTATTTGGTAATTATTGGATTTTTGTCAATTTGACTTATTTTCACAAGTAAAAATGTATGGAAGTGTCAATAGTAAACTTAGTTACAAAAACAGAAGACCTGGCTAATTCAATTTGTACACTTTTGATGTTAATACATGATATTAAAGCATTATTATATTAAAGCATTAAGAGCTTTTATCAATGTATAAATTTGTAAGTTCGAAAGTGTAATTTTGTCAATTTTTATGACAAAATATTAAATAAAAAAATCACCAGCCCGAACAAAAACACTTTCCAGTTCATAGGGTGTTTGACAGGTTATATTCAAAACTGCATTTATGTAAGTGAAATTATACCTTCAAATGTTTTTTCTACAATAATACCCTGGCAAAATGTAAATTATTTAAAGTTAAATGCAATATATATGTCCAAATCTTCAAATGTCTAAACATGAACATCTTGGGGTCATGTCAGTCCTTACAGATAGGAATAGTGCAAGAATGCATAAAAACATTGCAAGTCGACCAGAGAGGAGACAACGTTTCTCAACCACCATGTAGAATTTTGATTGAAATCTTTTCAGAATTTTGATTGAAATCTGCTACAGTGATACCAGCTTGATATTTCATAGCCTTTTGACTGATAACATCTTTCTACGAACCCTGTCTTATCCCTAGGGTTCACAGAGCCCTATGGGAGTTTCTTACCATTATCAATTAGATTACACTGATTTTATGTAACATTCACGACCCAAATCAAAGTTGGCTTACAGTGTAATCTTATCATGATGAATTTGAACACTTGTTGAACATGAGAAAGAAATAGTAAATTATAAAAATGAAGATGGTTTGCATTTGATGTAAACAACTTTTGAATGTGTTTTTAAAGAAATTCAAATAAAAACTGAAAATTTTGAAATTTAGGCTTAATCTTATCTACTTGATATGTTGAAAGATGGGAGCACCTGTTCCCCCTTAGACGAAGCTGATAATTTACCTGTCAACTCGTTAAAGGTTGTTTATCAGTTTTCCTCTCCAAACATATCAATCACAGCAACAAATTCAAATTTTCAAATTATTAACTGTCTTCACTGCATTGTGTTCTTATAATCTCTTGACAGTCAAATATGACAAGGATAATTTTTTTCTAATGAAAATATCAGTATGTCAGTCTTGTTTGATTTTTAAGAAAGTTTTAAATTCAATTCTAGTGAAAAGCGATTACTCAGTCTTATTGTCTGTTCATGAAACAAGGTTAAACATTAGTTCTAGATTAATTCGCTGATTCAGTCCCTTCTTATTTATATCTTTAATCTATCTTAGACAGCAGATTTTCATCTTAAATCAAAGAATATATATAAATTAAGATATTCCACAAAAGATGTACATTTTTTAAGTTTCATTTCCAAAAGGAATTGCTATCAAATATTAGATATATACTGTTCTCTGTGTACCAGCTAGGTTAACTTTCACACCTTCATTACAAAAGAGTTAACTTTTTCAGCCTCACTTCCTGAAGAGTTCATCTTTTGTATTGCCTTTTAACAGACCATTGTAGAAAATTCAATAAATCACACCTCTTGCTTTTTCACATTCTTGACCATGGTGTCCACTAATGACAGGTCTCTCTGACCACCGGTCAGCAATAAATCATGGGAGCAAGGTCATTTCCTTCTCCTCAAGAGGAGGTCAATAAAGCTATTAAATGATGTAACTTTCTTCCCGACAGTGACTCTTGACAATGTTACATTCTCCCATGTTAACACTTGAAGTTGACATCTGCAATCATTGAACCTTTGGGGATTTATGGCGTCCATTACTGAACCACAGGACTCAAGTAGACACCTTGAAAAGTTTATTTAGTATACTTATGGGTCACTTTTGTGTATTGTTTGTAAATTAGAGATCGATTCTGATCTTGAATTGCCTTTGATTTGAGTTTTAAGAAATTTTTATTCCACTCATGTTGGTTTCAGATATTGCCAAATACTTTTAATATTATTTCTTTAGTACATTATAATATTACCAAATATGTGTAGATTGTACTATAGTGACCTCAACCTTTCTAGTCTTTGGAAGAATAACATTAACTATCACAAACAATGCTTCACCCTTCCATAAAGAATCACTACAAACATTTTATGTTTGATAAAATCAGTTTTCAACACAAATAAAGCATTTCATCAAAATATAATCCTATACTCAAACTATAACAAATAATCAAATTGTGGAGGATTGAATTATCCAAACTTCCTGTGTTTTCAAAGCTATGAAGTGTTTCCCTCCAGTGAGTTTTTCCACTTTCAGCCCGGAGTGGGGGTCCCTCTTGAACCCTTCCATCAAAGCACTAGCCATGCGTCCCCTGTCTCAACATTATCTGTAATCCCCACCCCCTGCCAGGCCCTGTCAGTCTCGCCTCACCCCCTCCCTCCCCTACAAGCCTCGTCCCACAACCTTCCACCTTTTGACAACTTTATTGGCCTTGATGAACTCCTTGCAACAATCTTAGCTAAAAGTTAACTTATGCATGGTGTCTTATTTCTGAGAAGCAGAATTAGACTTAACTATCAGAATGGACAATCCAAAGTTTCTTTAATCTAGAAAGTGGAAATTAATGACATGTTAGGTTTTCTGAAGATTTTTATCAATTTGTTTGAATCTTCAAATCTGCCCTCTCCTTTGCATTGCTCAGATCCTCACATTTTCACTCCTCCCAAAAACTTGAGATTCTTCCCTCATCCCTACCCCTCTCTCACACCTCCCTTTCTCCCTCTCCCATCTCCCTTCAACATTTCCTCCCCAAGTTCTTTACCCCTGTTTCCACTATAAGTCCTGTTTTCTCTCAAGTCCAAATTCTCACCCCACCAACTAAAACCCCTCCTTCCTCCCCTGCCTTTAAACTCCATCCTCCCACCCTCTTGTATTCCTTCTTCAAATCCCTTGTCTCCCCATACAAGATCAATCCCTTCCCCTTCAATCCCCCTCTTCCCCTCCCACCTCACCCCCTTCAGCCCCTCCCAATCCTTCTACCTCTCCCTCCCATCTCACCCCCTTCAATCCCCACCACCTTACAATCCCCACCCCTCACCCCCCCTCCACCTAACCCCTTCAATTCCCACCCTCCCACCCCATGCTGCTACAGTGGTGTCAATGAGTCTCCCAGATGCTTTGAGTGAGGAAGGTTTCAGAGTGAACTGCCTGGGGCAGTTGCTAGGTGTCGTGTTTCATCACAAGTCAGTTTCGACCAATCAGATCGTGTCACCAGCGTCAGGGAGGGCAGTGTAGCATAGCGTGGAGACATCCCTTCCCCTCTCTCTCTCACTCACTGGATATCTATACCTGTTGATGCAGGGACTAAACAATGGTTGATTGACTCCCCCGTAAATTGTTGACTCTCACTGGATTAGTATTACTCTTGCTCAGTCACCTGATACCATCTTCATTCTCCCAAAGTTTGGTAAGTTCTTTAACTTCTCTGGAAATGGAATAATATTATTGGCAAGATAGCATGCATGGGACACATGGCAAGAATCTGCCTTGGCTTTCATAGGACTATTTTTGTCATTTATATAAATAATTAATTTAGTTTTTAATTTTGAAAAGTCTTCAGTTTTCTCTCAAACTTAAGATTTGCATGCATCAGACCAATTTGATTGAAGATGTTATTGTGCTTTAAGACTTTCACAGAACTTTATTATTTTTCTCATGACTAATTAATTTATTCAAAGTGTTATACTATTTGAACCAGTTGTCTCAATTTAAGGATTTGAATACACATGACTTTTTGATATATGACAATTTTAATTTTAAAATATGTTTTGGATACTTTAGATAAAGTTTTAGAAGTTTACCATTTACCATTATTTTTCAACTTCATGTTAATCTCCTGTTTCACAATATCTAAAACAAAATGTTTGATTAAAACCAAAAAGTATATTGATAACAAATTACAAGAAAAGCAAGATTTCTAGATAACAACTTATTTATTGTGAACATACACAGCATTTCAGAATACGTTCTTACCCTATCATTTGCATTGTACAGAATAAACAAGATAAACTTCTGATACTTGATTTCATTATGAATGAACTCCTCCCTTTCAAATTGGGACGACAGTTGTAGTCTGTGTTTGTTTCCATATTTAGATTCTATTTACTGATGAGAATCTAACCAAACAATGGACATGTTGACAGGGCCCTGTGAGCATTTGAAGTTATCTATCGGTCCCACTATCATTTCCTTGTCTGGTAGTAAGTTATTTCATTGCGTGACCATGAGTATTACCTGTCCAGAAGCTACAAGAGTGGGTAGTTTGTTAAGACAATATTTGAGGGGGAAATTTGCTGATAAAAAAATTAATTCTAATTTTACAAATGAACCATGCTTATAATGTAACTACCATTTTGGCATTCTGCATTTAGTATACTGAAATTGAGTCGCCACCAAAATACTCTAGTTGAAACGTGTCCCTTCAACTCAATTTGACCACTATTCTTTCCATGCCCATCAGGAACTGTTTAAGTTGTCTCCTTGCATGAACACAGTTACTTTCCTAATGTTTCATTTTCGTTAAAGTCATTTTACTGCAAATTTAGTATTTCCCTTCCTAAGAACTTTTCAAATTCTGTACAATTCCTAATACATGGTAAATGCATATTATCTTGTCACAAAGATTGATATGAAATATATTTCACAACATTGAAGTGTTTCTGTACCTATATGTTTAAAGTTGAAACAATGGGTTCTTAAAATTGATCAACAAATAATGATTGTAAGTGATAAATGTTGAAAGTTAATCTGTTTTAGTATAAAAAGTGCTTATTTCATGGCAATGGAATTTGTGTCAAAACCATAACAATGGTGTAACATTCTTTAAATCCTTTCAATAAATGTCTTACTGTGGTAGCAATACCGGGTAAATGTACTTTCTAAAACTTATTGTTTTCACACCACTTTCAATAGTAAAACAAATACTTATTTGGAGGAGAGACCCGTATTTATTTTGCGACAAGTAATACACACACACTAGAATTTATTTTTACTATAAAAAGGTAGAAATTAAGAAAGATGTATGAACGATGACCTCATCCTGTAATTGATTGATGCGTTTCTAACTATTTCTGACTGAACTTTTTCAACTCCAAATATTGAGAAATTTCTTATATCATTTTACTTTTCATATGATAAAATTGCATAAATCCCATTAAGCATGTCAAAAATAGCATATCTATTCCAGCCCTTAAAAATGTAAAAAAAAAGTAACCCAGACATTTTACACCCAGGGCGATTAGCTTGCCCAATCTAGTGAGAATCCAGAAGTTTGTTTATGATAAGATACAGTGACATGAATAAATCAGTGGCAATGTTTCTAAGCAAGAAAAGACAGATAATCAACGTAAACAATGACAAAAAGATGCATTAGTGTCATAATCTTTGTCTCTTCTCACCTGTGAGTAATTTACCTGCTTGATTAGTTTATCACCTGGCTCTCACCTTTAATTGCATTTTACCTCGTGTCATATGTCACTGCAAGAAAGCCTCTTAGTTCGTTAATCTGGATTAATCAGTTGGTTTAAATGCACTTTCATTGATAGTGTCACTATATGTTATTCAGAAAAGATTTGTGGGGGAAATGTTTATTTTTAAACGTTCCAATTAGTTTAAACACTAAAATAAATATTTTTCTGGCGTTTCAAGAATGATATGGTAAGTATACAATATTTTTTTAATTGTTATTTTTGTAATGTCATTAAGTTTAACAAATAATTGTAACAATAAAGAACATTCAATTCGAAGATAAGATTTTAGACAAAAAACACACCTAAATTGTAAATCTTTATTATTTTGCAGACACCGAAAAAACAGTTCTTTCAGATTACAATATTTTTTTTATAATTTATGTAAAAAGAATGTTATTTAGCAGTTATGGTTTAATTTGTGTTAATGACACGCATACAAAACAAACATTATCCATTCTGATAATGTTTGTAGTATCAAGTTCGACATATTAATCTACTTTGAAACTTTAAAATGTCTCGATGCTGATGTCTTCAACAGTAGTCGTGCTAATGCTTTCCTTTGGGAATTTATGACAATGAATTTTCAACATTTGTTACTGATATGCATTGTTTGTACAATCTCAATAACAAGTTTTGCTGCATTATTTTCACATTTGGAAGTTCTATCAAAACATCTGTTTCAAATCTTGGGGTTCACATGGAAGCCATTTTAGAAAAAATTCAAGTGTAAAGAAAGCGGAAATATAAGTTGCATTCTTTTTCATTCAAACAATTTCACTTACATTGTGTATTGTTTATTTTACATTTTACATTTATTCTACACTATGGTACTTCCATGGAAGAAACTTTTTTAAAATTTTCCATTAATTTCTTTCCTGTCACAGGCATTTCATTGTAACAATTCTTAAAAATTCCTTTTAAGTAGGTTAGCATAAAAACGCTTCTTTCTTACCAAAGACAAAAAGCTAAAGATTTGCTCAGTATTATATTAAATTATATAATGAGCAACTTAATACTGGGAATTATTAGTGAAATAAACTGTCTATCAAGCTACAGTTTATCTGATATTTTCACTGCGACCAGTTACTGTTATAATTTGACGTCATAAAACAATGGTCTGACGCAACGAATTGTCTTATTACGTCACATTGTTACTGTGGTGACGGGCTGTTCCTAGTGGCCGCTCAACATGACAATGGCGGTCCTACAGCGTCCCTGTTATGGTGTTATTACAAGGATAAGATGCTATAACAAAAAGAATATCTTTCAATGCTTGACAAATTTTATACCATGTGTATCGAGTGAATTAGAAAGTATATTTTCTTGATTGGGGCAGACAGATATCGAAATATTTTCAGCATCAAAATACTAAATTATTCACCAAGATCTCTGGTAAGGTTTGTTCCTGGCCGTGTCTATATAGAGAGGGTCTTATCTATATTAGCAAGGTGTGGACACATATGAATATTTTATTATTTTGTCTGGCATTCCACACGAGGCTAATCTTCTCTCACTCAAACATGACCCAACATTTAGCAGAGAAGACCTCTGATATTTATCTTTATACTTCCATCAACCTGGGTTTAATGAAGAAATAAGGACATTGATTTGTTTTGGGCTAGAATAAAAAAAAAAAAAATTGTTCATCTCAATTTTCTTGGGTTGAAGTTTGTCACTTTGATTTTTACTTTGGGCTACTAGAATAACTAAAATAAATTTAGATTTATTTCTTTTTTTACGGGGTCCTATAATGACCTTGTAGGAAGGACCTGACCTTGATAGAGTATAAGATATTTATCGCTTTGCTGTCATTCATATCCATGGCGATATTTGAAACTCGTTGTCAAAGGGATAGTGCAGCCGTGACCTTTGACATTTCTCTGGTTTGACAGGAAAGGTATCGTAAAGGTCACCTGGAGTCCTGGTTCAGAATAATCTTTATAACTCGCACGTCGATATGATTGATGTAAATAGACGTGCGTAATGTCGATAGCAGAACCCATACCATTTCATTAAACAGGATGTGTAGAATGATATACATGGTCATTTATTTGCGATAAATTTGAATTTTCTTTGACCTCTTAAAAGGTCAGTTACAAATGCTTTGAACTTTGTCAGCTTGAACACCATGTGAAAGGATTGAACTCCATGTGAAAGGATTGAATTCCATGTGAGGAGGATTCAACACCATGTGAAAAGGATTCGACACCATGTGAAAAGGATTCGACACCATGTGAAAAGAATTCAACATCATGTTAAAAGGAGTTAGACTATGTTAAAGAAAACCAGTGAAAGAGGGTCGTTACAGTCTGATTAAAATCGACGGTTTTCCGTGGAATAAAAATTGCAAAATAGTGCATCTACCGGGATACGAACTCGTTCGTGGTTTTCCACGCCAAACCGTCTGAAAGCACCCCGTACACTAGCGTGTTCGGGCGCAATTCAGCTAGCCAATCAAAAGATGCCCAACAAATGCTTTCGGTGCGAGAAACTAGGGGCAGATAACTCCAAACAGCTATCCTTTTGTCTGTTCCGAATGCTCTCAAAACCGCAACCGTTTAAATACTATGATGTGATTGGTCAGCTATTTGACTGGGTTTTGGCTGCGCTAAACTGGTTCTGAACACACGCCTATACGGGGTGTTCTCAGACCTTGTGGCGAGGAATCTACAGAACCTGTTCGTATCCCGGCAGATGCAAACTTTTGCAAATTTTATTCCTCGGAACAAGGTCGATTTTAATCAGACTGAGGGTCGTTATAATTTTTAAATTGAAATTGTTATTTTCATAAATATCCACTGTAAGAAATTACATGGATTTACAATAATTTTTATAACTGCTTATATGTTTCAAAAATATGCAATTAAGTAATTTTGTCAAATGACAAAATCTGATTTTCAGTAAATTTGAATTGCTGAAAAATCTAAAAAGCTTATCTTCAAGTATGCAACTACCTTGCAAGTGTCATTTCACAAATATCCTTCTAGTTTGTGCTTCTACCATGAGGAAGTGTAATGTTATTGCCCATTTGTTATGGTAGAGGTGGGAAATATTTACATTAGTTTATTTGATGGAGATATGAGAATTTCTCTGTAACTTTGCTATCTAAATCAACATCAAGCTTACAAAGAATCCATACTCCATCTTTCATATTTGTGGTTGTCTCTCCATGTTTTTTTACACGGAAAAGCAACATGCGATTGACTGAGTTCATTTGCAATGTATATGAAGCATCTGATAGGCTTAGCCCGCTAGGTAAGGTGTTTACATTGGCTTTCTGCTGATTCTGATAAGGGTTCGCTTCTGAATCTGGATATGCAGCGGATTTAACATCAAAGAACGGAGAATTTGAGAAAGTGCAGGGATCTCTACGAATAGGAAAGATCTGTAAAAAGATGCTGTCACAATATCCATTATTAACATTTATTTTCTTTCTGTAAACACCTTGTATTATGTAAGATCTTTTATAATCTCCCCAGAATGAAATTGATGTCCTTTTGGGAGCGTGGTAAAAAGATGCTGAGCAATTATAGGAAATAATGGATTATTTGATAATTCTTTTGAAAAGGAATTATTGAATTATTCATTGTATTTCTAACAGTTAATGTGTACTTGTTTTTATGTTTTGGTGGTAATGCTATTCAGGGACTTCTTACTTATTTTTTTCTATCACACTTAAGAAAAGCATGTTTATATCAACGATGACAATTGATAATAATTTTTTCAAATTGTAAACAGTTATTGAACTTCCAAAACTTTAATTGTTCATGTAACACAGAAGTTGAAATATTATCGAAAAACAGCATGTGAATGATTTCAAAGACAATTCGGAAATTTTCATTTTACATTACCTGAAATTATCAAGAAAATGCTTGCCGTCAACCTTCTTTTTTAAATTTTAATAGTTCAGGCCCTCCATCTTTCCCTCCTCCGAGGGCTTACTTCTCAAACAAAACCTCTTACGCAGGTTTTATCCTTCATGATTTGTTGGGGTTATTCGGTCTTAAATCAGTATATTTATTATACATCAGTGGTAGGTATGTTACTACCGTCCTCTGGGACAATCTCCAACACTGATGAATATCTGCTACTCATTATGGATGTAGAGTCCAGTCCGTCTGGATGGGTGTCGATCTGACAGGTATATTTTGGACGCAATTCCAATCTCTTGTCACCTCATGATTGCCATTGTTGTAGAGAATAGAAGATTTAACCAACTCTGACTGGAACCATTGTCCAAACATTGTCTGCAACATCCATTGTTCTGTGGTGAAAGATGCTCACTTTGTGGTCTTATAACGGGTTGTCTAATGTTGCGGACTCACATGTTTTGTATAGGTATAATGGATTGTATAATGTGTTGAAGTTGAATAATTGGGTGACCAGAGTTTTTTTGGTCCAAGTAACATTTTACAGAGTGCATTGTAGTTCTATAACCAATGGACTAATGTTGCAAATTGTCCAATTGAAATCTTATAACGGATTGTCTAATGGTTTGGAGTCATTAAAAAAAATTCTAATGATTTTTAAGTGTAATGATTGATAAGTTTTTGACTTGTATGACAGTGTGACAAGGGTTTTATAACTTTTGTCCAATATCTCAGAGTTTTATATAATCGATTGATCAGTGTTATGAAATTTTGAAGGATTGTCAGATATTTTGTAATGTTGTAAAGTAATTACTTTATCTTGAGAAACACAATTTCCACTGTTTGACAAGTTATAATGACTTATCTAATGTTTTCTGTTGTCTTTTGCCTCGGAGTTACTTAATTGATTGTCATATTTAAATAGCTAAGTATTATTAAATCTTTAACGATGTTAAATGAGTTTGAAAACTTTCAAAACATGACAATGTTGTACTTTTTTTTCGTGTAATGTTAGGAAACTTTTAAAAATCAGTTAAATTCAGCTGTTTTTTAAATTTATTTTATTAATAGTCTACAATTTTGAAGCCTTATAATTAAATCCTTAACATTTGGTTAACTTGACAGACAACTTTGTAAAGTTAGGGCAAATTCATTTTCAATGGATTGTCTTGTCATTCATGAAAAACGTTTGTATTATCCAGCTTCCTCGTTCACAAAAAAATGTTCTAGAAACTGATAACACAAACGACATCAGTTCTTTTCAAACATCACCTTTTAACTGCATTTTCTCAAGTCTTCCTTGTTGTCAGCGCACCTGTACAAAAATGCACCTTTTATAAAAAAAATAATTGTCTTTTGAACTTTGCATCCCTGCTTCTGTCAGTGTCTTTCCAACGATTCTTGTTCTTTCAAAAGGCATTTGTCGTTTCTTTTCTGACATACTCGTCCTCAAACATAGCTGAGATGGGAGTGGGAACTGTACGTGTCTTGTCCAGAAAAGTGAAGGGGTCGTTATGACAGCCATGTTTATTTATTTACCGCTGACAGCAACATCATGTTTTTTAGTGACAGAAACTGAAGGGTTCGTTGTTTTTTACATTGGTCATCATAGCTGAAGTTGGAACAGTGGACCGTATTCACAAAAAGGTTCTTAGTCTCAGGCCAGGGGCACGGCAACTTTGTCTGCAGTAGAGAACTGTTCTACACACAGTCAGGTTTGGGTGCAATGCTACACTGAATTTCAGTGCAGTACCACCCATGGTTTGCTAGTTCCAGCCGTTGCTCGCAGGTTTCACCGCAATGCATAGCCACATGGCTTTGCGGGCTTTCTCCCTGCCATAATACTAGCAGCCGTGATATAAGTGAAATACTCTTGAAAGCGGTGTTAAACCCTAACTCACTAACTCACTCACTTAGTCTCAGTACTTTTCAACGAAATTTTTAAAAGTAGCAAAAATTCAAATGGTACATGAATTTAAGTGTATCATTTTACATTAATTAAAATGCATGCATTTTAGGGTACAAGGTCAAATACTTGTTTATACTTTAATTTATTTATTCATAAAATTTACAATATCTGTAAGAAACGATTTTCTTTTTACATGCTATATCAATTTTAGTCTCTTTGTAAAAACATATCTCTAAAATCATATTATGTTATTATTTCAATTAAAGGATCATTATAAAATGAGTCCAACTTCCACAATGCAGCTGTATAGTTTTCAATATTATTCCATTTAGAAAAGGTCAAATATCTATCATACAGACATGCAGTCTTGAAATAGAGTAGCACTCCTTAATATATAATTAACATTTGTCTTGAATTAGGGAAAACTTCAAAGGAATTATGTTTCGTAATTTATTCCATAATTAATTCAGGACTAATGGTGAGTCAAAGATCAAACCAATCAACAAATGTCAAAACATTTGATGTTATTTCCTCTTTCATATTAATGAAAAAGAATTGTCATGATATTTGATATATTCATATGCAAGTCATCACAGTTATCTGTTCTTGTGACACTAATGCTTATTCATGTAATAATGACATTTTGATGTTGCATAGTCTTAGGAGACATGTTGATAATGCTGTATTATTAGCAAATTAAATTACCTATAAACTAGAAGGGGTCTAACTATTCCACCCAATCTTTTGTCTTCCGCCAGAGATAAACCAGCCTCGTAAAGATAAATGTGTAAAGTCGGCTTGGGGCTCATCAGCCATGAAATTCAAAAATAACTTGCGGTGATGTCAATATGTCTGTTTATAAAAGCAGGAGTGCAAAAATCCCATAGTTCCTGAATATTTTACACTTCCTGTGGCTTTGTGACTGCTGCATGCTGGGAACTGCGGCCAAGATCATTTCTGAATATGCTCATCCAACGCCTTTCACATCAATGTCAGAGGTTTTAGGAGAACCCTGTTGGGATATGTATGATTGACAACTAGCCGTGGCATTATTATCAATAAATACTCAAAAACGATTGGTCAGTTTGTAGGATGTACTTGATTCCGATTGGTCACTTATCGGACATGATCTGAATGATTATAGTGTCAACTAGAAGCATTTGTCGAGAAATAAAAATAAGCTTTTGGATTGATATAAATCTGCCAAAGCTGCATGTTGTGTCATAAATTCTGTCAAATCGTTTTTGAAAGAAGCAGGGGAGCAAATGATACCCTTGCCGCAGCAAGATTTTTCTGGTTTATGTTTTATATCGTGGTATTCTTTGGCTTGGTGAGTTTGTTTTTGTTGTTTATCCTTTTGTTATCCTTTTGTTATCCTCATATGTTGATCACTACATATCATTTATAACAAATTTGGTTTTATTTGCAAATATTTCAACTGAATCACTGTTTACAATTTAGAAGAAAAATTCTTGAATTATCAACATTTCCTAACCATTTATACCAATGTTAATTGATGATTTAGAAGAATATTCTGGAAAAATTAAAGTTCATGATATGTCAATGTTAATTTATGATTTAAAATGTGATAAACAGTAAATTTGAAAGTTCATTATCACTGATGAAAAACCTTCATGCTTGCTTTTCCAAAAAGGTTTCAGTGGCTTAGTTTATCTTCAGAAAAAAGAGAATCAAAATGTTTTGCTGTCAACGGAGAAGTCGGCGACATAATTTATAGGAATTTTTTGCTATGGGATATTGGCATATAAGACAAGATAAAACAAACATTTTCATTTACACTCAGATCAGTAGGCCTTTAAGATTAAATGATAGTAAGTACATATGCGACCCAAGCCATTAACGCTCCATTGAAAGGAACACACAGGTGTTAAATCTTTTGTGGTTTCTTTGTTCTTTCACCTTTACGTTTGTGTCTCAGGTAGATGTTTGATGTTTGGGCCTTGGCTCGTTAGCCCAGGTGAATGATACAGGTATGACTTTTACCTGGCTACTTAACGTCCCGTACGCTTAGTCAGCCATGTCATGTGATCAGGTGTTTTACCTGTAGAAGTTGTTATCACCTGTATTTACCTGGATATCAGACACCAGGTGTTGAAAGATCCAGAAAGATCAGAAAGATATTGGAGGTATCTGTTAATAGCTTAAATGCTTTAAAATAGTATGTCAGGTAATTTTTCTCTACACTTGCTTTTTTTTGCTTTTGCTAACTTTTTATGAAGTCTATTTTGATATTTACTTTGACAAACTTTGATTATATTTTGATATTTACTTTGACAAACTTTGAATATATTTTGAATCTTACTTTGATATTTACTTTGATATTTACTTTGACAAACTTTGAATATATTTTGATATTTACTTTGACAAACTTTTTGTATACTAATATATACAATCATATACTTATTATGGACCAAAATGCTGAACAATTGAAAATATTTCAAGCAAGAAACTCCTGCTGCAGAAGAATTATCACAAGGGATATATTGATTGCATTTGGATAAGGAAAGGCTATATCGTAATTGTAACACAATAATATATTTGCCAAACATACAAAAAAAACAATGATCAAACTACAGCAAAAATATGAGAAGTTTTTGTAGTGTATTTACGCACTTGCACAAAAACTTGTTCAGCTGCTTGCACCCAAGCCGTGCAAACTCTTTTTCCATGCATACTTCTCCATTTTGCATGCGCTGAGCGAAAATAAACGAAACGGTCTTGTTTCGTTTCAAATGCTGGTCTTCCTCCTCGGTACATATGTTGGATATCCAAGCAGCTTTATGATCGGGGAGCTGACTTATGAATGTAAACAAGGGCCATAACTCCAGGTCATATGGAAGACAATCATTACGCAGTGCGAAACAGGGGATGAAGGAAGCTGGTTTTATGGCCGCTGTGCTTCAGGTCAGAGAAATAAACTCTACCTACATCAACACCAGCATGTGGGAGAAGTTAACCTGTCAGGCTGATATGATTTACCTAGAGTCGCTGAAACTAGCTGAATAATGGATGATCCTTGTTTTTTCCCTTCATTATCCCCGCTATTGCAGATAGTCAGAAGAATGCAGTTTACAATGGCTAAGTAACATCAGTTGAAAGCTGGCCAGTTACAAGCCTACCAGGCTTTCAGGAGGTGTGTTTTTTACCTCCATGCCTGGAGAGTTGATGTATGATGGCGACTGCAAAATAGTCCAAAATCTTTTTACAGTTGCTAAGTTGAAGGCTTTGTCCAGTTATGCCTACCAGGACTTTAGGAGGTGTGTTTTCTACCTCCTTGCCTGAAGAGTTGATGTATGATAGCAACTGCCATAAAACAGGAAATAGAAATATACAGTTTTATATAGCTTGTTGAAAGTGACTGCTATTGTGCCTACCAGGCTTTCAGGAGGTATATTTTCTACCTCCTTGCCTGAAGAATCAGTGTAAGATAGTGGATGCCACAAAAGACAGGAAATAGTAAAAATATTCAGTTTACTATAGTTTAGTTGAAGGCTTTGTAGAGTAACATGCCTACCAGGCTTTTAGGTGGTTATTTTCTACCTCCTCGCCTGAAGAGTCGATGTATGATAGCGACTGCCATGAGGCACAGGAAATAGTAAACAGAGCGGTTAAGTAGAAAGGTGCAAGTTTATAAGAGGAAATCTCTGAAACAGCCGAGGGAAAAATTATGTCTATTAAAAAGCAAGACAGTAATATCCTTTCATTAATGAAACGTTTGGCTAAGAGATCTGACAAGCCTGGTAATGGGTTGGGAGGAATCCCCTCTATCTGAGAAAGGATCCGATTTGGTTCCCGTATGACGCAACTTAATGCCTTCAGAATATTCTCTCCCCAGATTCGGATTGATTTTTGAAGAAAATGTGATAATCAACTCATTTCAATTCTTTCTCAAATTCGAGGCTTTTTGTTGCATAGCGTCACACCATACGTGAATATTTCTCGATGCAACAGCCAGGATACCACATAATCCATTTGTTCTCTGCCGAGAGCCCCAAACCACAAGGATTCATTCCATTTCTGAAACTGATGCCCTCTGCCCTAGTATTGTAACCCACTCTCAGAATCAGTCGTTTTCAATTAGCACATTTTGTGATAGCAACCCTTCGACTACTGCCACTTAATGGATGAAGCAATTACAAAAAAGCATGTGTGTGCAAACTCCTCTAAGTCGCCTGTTTGAACATCACTCTAAAAGCCAGTGAACGTGACACTGCAGGCTAGCCTCATAGCCTCAACGAAGGATTGTGGGCTAGCCTCTCTTCTTCATCGAGGATTGTGAAGATCGCGAGTCGTATTTACATTGATGATTCAAGATTTCCTCAACAATTGTCGTAATGAAAGAATGTTCCCAACTCTGACAAATTGCGATCAGGCAATCATGTTGTAAAGCATGATGAAGAATAACTGGTCAACTTGAAAGCGTGCTGGTAATCTTAGGAAAATAAAAAGATATTGTGGGATTTTCTCAAGATCTAGTTTGGTACAACTGCTTCAGAATAGGACCATTCATTGCACAAAAAAGTGTTGAAAATTTTATGATGAAATCTGCTACCATGAAAAACTACTGCTAAGTAATTTTCAAAGAATGAATGTAGTTAATAAATATAATATCTTTTAATGTTTTTAAAATGATATTCCAATAACATGTGAATATTTTGATCTGATTTTCTTATTTACCAAAAGCATCTTTCAAATTTACATTGCTTTTTCATAAATAAACATATTCTCACAAAAAATATTAAAACCTCACTGCACCAATATTAAATGAAATATAAATGAAACTAACAAATCATAATACATTCAAAACCTCACTGCATCAATATCACATGCAAAGTGAATTTAAATGAAACTAACAAATTATAATACATTCAAAACCATGAACCATTCCAATCACAAACTTTAGAAAAGATAAAAATCTCCATTTTTGCTGACAATGCATTTCGGTGCACTGGCATCAACAACAAGGCAGATGAACCAAACATGCCATTCCGACCACAACCCAGAGGGGTGTATTCCTGTCCAAGCCAATTCCAGGAACTGTAGATCAAGGCGCCAGAATAACGGCAGGTACCAAGGAAGCAGTACCCCCTGGCCTACGTATACTTTATTGTCTAATTATTCAGTGATGAGGAACTAATTGCTGGTGATTCCTCAAGGTGGCGGGGTCGTTAGGGGAGGAGGGGGTCAGAGCCATGTGCAGGTGATTCCTTGGAAGGGGGAGCATCAGCCATATGTAGGTGATTAAAATGGCGGAAAGTCATTCATAGAGTTTCTTAAGGAACAGTCAAAGATGCCATCATGCTGGGGCAAGGTGAAAGATGAACTAGGAAATATGCATCTCTGTTATTACCATTCCATCGGCGCCATATGATATGCATATTGTTCTGACAGGTGGTGTTATGAGGGAGAAGACAATATCAAATTTATTTACCCAGTTCCAGATATGTCTTGGAGAATATTGTCTGGCTTTTCTGAATTGCATAAAATTGGCTTTGTTGGTGTGAGTTGGGAGTTATCGATGGATATCATTCCTAAGCTATTCCTCTGTGAAATATTTAGTGAAATGTCTGTATATCAGAGTCCTATTCTGTTTGCTGAGAGATTTCTTTGTCAACATAATTCGTGATTAATTGATAATAGTTTGAAATTCTTTGAAGCTATGTTTCAAAAATTGACAACAACTAAAAGAAACTGTCAACAAGATTACAATTTCAGGAACACATTTGAAAGATCTTTTTAAATGAATGTGTGCTATTTGTTGTCAAATTTTAAGGTGTCAAATTATTTATATCTGTAAATGAATTTAAATTTTAATCATGTATTAATCATGTGTATTAACAGGAATGTCCACTTGGTTTAATTTCCCCCCAAAAATACCCCCATAGAATGGTCCCTTTAATTTCTTCATTGATTTTGAACAAAAAGGTACCTATAGCTAAGAGATGGTTAAATAATCCAAACCATTGTTCCGTAAGTACAGCCGTCGATCCTGCAGGAAGTTACTTTGGAATCCACCGAGTTGCAGTAGTGCAGCAGGATGTGTTAATTTGTAACTGTCGTCCTGACCTGATTGTCTTCTGATTCGTGATTAGACTGTCCAATCTTGGTCCGCCCAATCAGCTTCCAACTGATTTTATTTAGCTTCTTGTCACCAGTGTCTGGCCTGGTCTTTAATTGTTTTTATAAGGTGTTGACTTGTCTGTGGGACTCACTGCCCTCGCCCCCAAATAATTAGTGCGACTCATTGAAGTTCTGATAGTCGCGGAATTGGATTGGCTGTCCCTAGGATCTGTCCTTGACCTTGTTTTATAACACCTTGGAAGGTAGATGATGGTTAAATGTAATCAAAGAATTGTGTGGGAAGCAATTACTTACCTATAGACGACATAAGTAGATAGATGAAGACAATTTCTAGATGAAAGTGTGTTATTTGATTAGTGTGTCGACTATGGTTATGAAGTCGGAAATTTTAAAGTCTGAAAGGGCTAATATTCATTAAAAACATTTTATTTTATATCTTAAAAAATTATCAATTTTTAAAAATCTTTTCTTGTTCATTTTTATGCATGAATTATTGAAAATAAGCTAATAAATAGATTTGCAATAAATGAAATTAATGAAGTGTGTCGTTAAGCAGTTGATAATTGCATTACCTAATTAACAAATTGATTGTAATTGCAATTGTCCTGTCTCAATAAAGTGTCAATACACAAGTATTTTCAGCATATTCACAGAATGAGTATTACTAATTAACAAATTAACACTATGCTGATTGGTCAAAATACATTAATTACTTGATGACATAATGATCTAATTTGATAATTGTAGGATGAAATGTTATACCATTTCCAATTACTTACTTCAATCAAATTGTTTACATAATGATTTATGAGATATTACTGAAATAAGGACTTACATTTATAGAATTTAATTTCATTATAAGTGTTACTTTCATTAAACCTCTTAGACAACCTTGACCTGAATAAGCCTTGTTATTAAAAATAAAACATGTTCAATCAAAGAACATTTCATGAAGAATTAATCCTTTGACCATTGATCTTTTCATTTTCCATATTTAACCTCTTGATGCCCGTGTCAACCTCTGTGTTCTACATTCTTACCTTTAACGACCTAAAACCTTAATGTTAGAGAGATGTGACAGGGGAGACTACTCCGGGGATTAACCTCCATTGTTTATTTTGTCATCACAGGGGGATTATCTTTGCCATTGTTTGTTCAGTCATTAACTTCACTTAGCTAGACCACCTAGGTTTGTACAGCATACCAGGAGTTTAAGTAACTTCATTGTTGTTTCTCGCACGTTCTAAATGGGAATACAATGGCAATATGGGAGAAGGCTTCCTCTGTTATTATAAGGGTTAATTATAGGTAGCATCCTAACTGGCACTTGGCACCTTGAGTGTTAATGTTTGGCAAGCAAGCCAAGAGTCAAGTCCTAATGTCTATGGGGTGTTGTGGTTGGCAAGCTATAGGAAAGTTGTAGTTTGTTTCATAAAGGACTGGCTCCTGAGGAGGTGACATTATATTTGGTGTTCAGGTAAGATGGACTTTTTTCTTTAATTTGGAGTTAAAGTTGCTTTGGACAGTTTTCTACATTAACAAGAAGACCTTTTTGATTCCATTTAAAAGCATGCAAAGCAGGTTTTGATTATTTCCCTTGAATATGACTGCCCAGGTAAGAGTTTTGCCTTGATTTCGACTTTTGTTGGGATGTATTGAGGTTTTCTTGATGAAATCTTCTTTAAACTGTTTGGAAGCATTATTGACAACTTTAAGTTTTCATTGATTAGTAGAAGCAGTGTGATAGTGTGAGTGACTTGCACTGTATGCTCTTTCTATGAAATTTTGACAACCTTATTTTTGGGATAACAACCTCCAAAATAAAAAGTTGTTATCCAGAAAATATGTTTTCTTCCTCATGTATTCCACATCTTAATGTCCTTCAAATATTTAACACAAGTCATTATCTAAAATATTTTCATACTATGAATCTTCTTTAATTTTAATGGATTATTGATATAAAATTGTAGTCATGTTTTTATAGCTAATTCAATTAATCAACACAAATAGGATTTTCTGTGTGCATAACTGAGTATTTCAATAAATAAACCTTCAGTCGATTTTGTGTCAATCACTATTAGCAGTTACAGGTATCTGTGACGAACACCTGTCTTTTCCCATATAGAATTTCTACAACTCAAATTAATTTGCATACAAGATATGCAAATATTGTTGACGACAACCATACGACCAGAAGAATCAATGTTATCAAATGCATTCAATTCATAAAGGTGTTTACTTTCATTCATTAAAAATGTCCACCATTGATAAACAGAAACATGTGGTCTTTCACTTTCAATATTTCACATCTGTCTTTTCCAAATAGTTCCGGGAGCACATCTTGCTAATAAAATACTGTGTTTGAAGGACAATACATTCAAATAAATATATTGTTAAACAATTAAATTAATACAACTATTCTTGAGATATTCCCATATAGCACACGTTGCTGGTAAAAAATATAAAAAATTCTTGCTTGTACATGTATTAAAACAATTATTCACTAAACATTGTTAACTAAGTCAAATATTTTAACTATCTGTCTTACTCCTATTCATTTACTTATAATTAAAGTTGTTTTATCACAAGATAAAGCATAAGATATAATGATCATGAAAATTGTATAATGATCTATGTAAACATCCTGCAAAGGTTCGTTATGTGTGGCAAAGCACTTTAAATATTTCCAATATCTGTCTATTGCCAATCTTCTACTAATAGGAGACACACCTTGCCAATAGAAGTATTTATCGCGTATGAAGGAAACATGGATATTGACTTTCAAACTGCGGCTGCAGGTGTTAACGGCCTGAGGATATTTAACTACCAATTAGCTCAATCCAAATGATTTCCCTCTAATAAAACCCGCAGCTATTCAGAAGTCGAGGAGCCTTTTCTTGCAGCGTGCTTGTTTATACTGACCATTGTGGTCAAGATTAATCGCAGGTGACCGGCATTAGCCGCTGGACAACAATCGGCAAGCTGGTCCAAACTTTTTCTAAGAATGGACACTTGTACAAATGGCAAGTGTCCGCTTCTCTATTGTAATCAACCTGGCTATCAAAGTTTTGAATTGATTTTATCTGGACTTGGCATATGCTGCATGTTTGATTCTTAAAATGGACAGTTTTATTGTCTGTGTGTCTGACCGGCTTACTTCAGAGAAATGGTTGACACTTGATCTGCTTAATTAGTGGTCAAACCTTTCTGAGTGGGCAATTAACAGGAATTGCAAATGGTTAACAAAGGGGAAAATTTAACCATTGGCTCCCCAGAGTGTAACAGACCATGTAGATAAAGGGTTAAAATGAACGCTTGAACTTATCTGCATTGATTGATGTAGCTAATTTACAGGAAATGCAAATGGTTAAAGGGGGAAAATTACCACCAGCTATCCCAGAATATAACCCTGTAGCTAGAGGGTTAACATTGACATTTGAACAACCAGCATTTGTCCCTCATGTTTATGTAATAGACGCACTTACCGGTATCTACATTGATTGATAATCTTTATGTACATATAGTTTATTTAGTGATTCTTTAGATTACTGATATGTGTGTTTTTGAGTTAACAAGGTTAATTGTAGATAAGAAATTGTGGTTGGGAAATTAATAATACAAATATTGTTTAGCCTTCATTGCACATTGTGTGCACGATCATTGATATGAATTCTGTTATAATGACAAGTTTCTAACATTTATATAAATGTTTAAAATATTCAAATACAATAATGCAAGTATTTTCTATAACAAGGTTAACCCTATACCTATACAAATTCTTGTAGTTTTTTGGCGAAATGATCGGGTGGTAAGCAGCTGGTACTGTCAGTGCTGGCGATAGCCTTACTCTGAGGGTGTGGGGTTTGAATCCTGCATGGGAAAAAGTACAAGAATTTGTACTATTGAAGGTAGTGTTATCCCAAATGTAACCGTGTTATATTTGTATTGTATTTATATCTATATGGCATGTATTTCTAAAGTATTTTCTAGTTCACTATTAGGCAAGGTAAATAATTGACAGATGCTGTAATTGTGTTAGTATTTTCACATCTTATTCCAAAATTCACAGCAAACAAGGCAATTAGAATGAAACAAATCTTGTTACAGCTAATTCTGTTTTCTCTTGTATTCAATTCAGCGGCCACATATGTTGAGAGCTCAATTTATTCAAGAGTTTTGAATTTTTCAGTGTTTATACAATTGGCCTTCTATTGTATTTGGGGGATGGCTTTTCTACAGGCATGCTTTTAGAATGGGAGTCAGATTTAACTTGTTGTTTTTCTTTCGTAATGGTGCACCTTGAATCACTTATTTGTCCAATTTCTCGGAAAAAAATTTCCTCGTGGCGTCTGCCATGTTAAACTCGTAAAAAAATAAAAGTCAGAATTTGTCAATGAAATTGGGTATTTCCTCAATTTAAAAGAATAGCTCATATTTTTGATCATTGATATCCCATTGTTGTAAACATTATTTTGAATTTCTTAGGCATTTGTATGTAATTTTATAATAAAAGAAAGGTAAAAAGTGTCAGTTTTGACTTTTTTAACCCTATTTTCAAATTTATAATTTCAATTGAACATTTCTTGCCTTAATTATCCTATCCTTTTCCGAAAGCATTATCGAAATGTCAGCTTATTTGCTATAAGACCCTGATACTATTATCCTAATCACAATCTCTGTTACTTCCTTGGGATAGTATCATCCTTACAACAAATCTCATTCAAATAATGTCAGTCAGGTTTCGTATGAACTAATGCAAGCTGATTTTCCAAAGTCAGCATTATTGATAAAGTGGTTTGTTTCCTGACAGTTTTAATGTTCGCGGTGTTGTATTTCAAGTATCGAGAGAAATCACGAATGAAATTGGGTTAACATGGAAGATGATCTTCGTCAACATGGAACCTTGCCCTTTTTCATAGACCCTTTTATTCGAATCATTGATTTCTGAAAAAGCTGACACAGCATATCTGATGTTTTCGGTGAGTAAATAGGTTTATGTGCGTGATAGTTAAGGCTTTTATGCTATGTTACTGAACAGTGTGACATCTTTGTTTACGTAAGCTGTTTTTGCTCTGTATCTTGATGTTGATTATTGATTACCAATTCACATTTCTAGAACGTTTTATTTATTGTGACATTGACAATATTTTTAGCACTTTAATTGTGTAATGGTTATAGCAGAACCTGTGATTCTGTCACAGAATAGCATTGGCATAAGAACTTCCCTACAATGATCTCTGAGAACAATATTGGAATTCAACATTGGTTTTCTTAACCCATGGGTATCTGCAAATTCAGGCATCTGCAGGCAGTGGCAATTCTTTATTCTCATTGATATGCTATTCCTGTAAATTGGCCACCAATTCAGAAAATGCACAAGAATATTCAGCTTATCAGCTAGGTCTCAGTTTCTTTTTTTAAAAGTTTATATAATAACATATCGTAAATCGGTTAAAATGGAGCAACTTTGCTATTGCCATTGTCTCTGAAATGAAAATTTCAAGAAAATTCAATAATATTTTTAAAATAAAAAAGAGAGATCTCTAATTTTATTAAAACTGGTCTTGCTTCAGACTTGCCAAGTCTAATCTAAGGGTTAGGGCCTCGATTTTCGAAGCTCTCTTAGTGCTAGGATCGTCTTAAGTACCATTCAATAACATTGACTTACGACAATCTTAGCACTAAGAGAGCTTTGAAAATCTAGGCCCTGGCCTATTAAATGAGCTCCCTTAGGCTAAGGGTGCTAAGAGAGCATTCAGCCATGGTCACCTTAGCCTCAGGGTGCCCTAGCTTAGCCTATTTAGCATTGATCACCCTAGTCTACGACTTAGCGCAAGTGAGTCCTAAATGACAGACTAGGTCTTTGTCCCTGGATGGTACCGTATATTACTGTGTATAAGGCGACCCTGTGTATAAGACGACCCCCTTTCTCAGACCCCTAAAATCAGGTAAAAACCATGTATCTCATGTATAAGACGACCCCTCTTCTAGCAATCGTGGAAACAGGTCGACATGCCATGATGGGAAAACACGTTGGTAAGATTTGGTAAATCGTTTGTTTTTTTAAATAAATTGTTTTAAATTTACCAAAATAAAAATTACATACGTTTTCCTACTGTGTTTGTTCTTATTTTTTAATGATTTGTCATTTTCTTGTCAGTTCAAGCGAGATTAGCAACACTACAGTCAACAATCTATCGTAAATATTCGCCATGTTATAACATCTAAACAAAGCCGATACTCCATACACAGATTTAGAAGTCGCTTCAGTGTTTATATGATAAAAATGGTGCGAAGAGCTGTGATAACCAAGCTTGATTGCGCATGTCTGAAGCCAAGCAAAATTTAATGTCTAGATTTCTATCGTAGTGATGTAAATATTTGTCCTTCTTATAAACAAAGTTAAACTAGTTGTATTTAATACTGCAGAATGCTTTTGAAAGGTTGGTAATGTTTGATAGCTGAAGTCAAGCCATTATTTTACATTCCAACTCTGGTTCGCTTTACCGCTGATTCTCTATTACGCGGCTGTCAGTATGGCTCCCAACATGTGTTATAGCGAGGGGCCACTCAATGCAGTAAACTTCTCAAGCTAAAGACGTGTTTATTTAACGTTGACACTTCAATCCAGAGAAGGATATACAGACCAATTACTGATAAGAACACAACAAAGCTAAGATAATTACCGGATACATGAATGAATAACTGCCCTGATTGGAATTAACATTACGTCAATGACACGTGATCGAGATAAGCTTGTCAAGTTTTATGAATGAATAGGTTAGTTGTAGAATTTCATTGGTCCCCGTCATGAATGAATTGATAAGTTGTAGAATTTCATTGGTCCACGTCACTGAATTTATCGATCGTTTGCTTGACTGCTAGCCCTTTTGGTCCGTCAACTTATTATTTTTAAATGAATTATCAAATATATTTTATGTATTTAACTCCATATAGTAATAAAAAAAATAACATAATAATACATAATAATTATTTATAAATATTTATTTCCATTTTGTAAGCATGAGTTGACTGTATTGCTGTTTCCGGTTTCAACATCGTGAGTTCGTCAATGAAGCTTCAAACTTTCTTCTTCTGAAACATAGCCCTTGTGTATAAGACGACCCCCTTCTTTGACCCCCTATTTTCTGGTATAAAAAAGTCGTCTTATACACAGTAATATACGGTACTCAGCACTAGGTGACGATCGTATTCATATATCCAAAGTTCAATAGAAGCATGACACTGGCAGGACCAAAGGGGGATTGGGGTGCATTGTGCGGACCCCCTCCAAGAGAGAGGTCCATATACTTCATGGACCTTACAGTGTTTATTGTGAAAGAAGGGGTCCATGTGGCTAAAGATTTTGGATCTGCACCTATGATACACCTTGTTCAGGACATGCACTAGATGATCTTCAAGAACCTCATTATCCTGTGCTGACCATTGTTTACAAACAATACAGACTCCATCCTGAGTTGTTAGTCTCTTTTTCCTTAACTACCTTCTGCCTTCCGACAACAAGATCCTCCGTAAATCTACCTCTGAGTCATGCTGTTTCAGCGATGTACGATTTACTGAGCAACAGAATAGTTTTTTGCCTGAGATTGACAAGAAGAATATTTTCATCTTTTGGAGCGTCTTCTTTTTAATACTTTGGAAAATGTATGAAAACAAATTACTTTAAACATATCTTATAACATGGTTATATTTTGGTAACACTACCTTCTTGTACTTTTTCGGGCCGAGTCCAATGCAGTATTCGAATCCACACCCTCAGAGAAAGGCAACTATAGCCTGTAGACTGTACCAAAAGCTTACCACACGACCATGTCGCCTCGACAACATATCTTGTCATTAAACATTTTGTCATCATCTTTATATCTAACAATCAACATGACAATTAGACATGGGATGGTCAATAAGAAAGGTATTTATAAAAATATATAAAAAAGAAAAAGTTTCTTGTAAGGACAGGTGTATAAAATTTTAAATGATGTCTTTAAAATCATTAATGGATTTTCAAAATCTGCTAAAGTTGATCACCATGACAAGCCATGAACACCATCTGTATGTCACACATACACCAATAACTAACTTATAACCTCAAATTTTAACAAATCGGAATTCTAAGAAGTTGCTGAAAAATCTTCCATACCATCCTCAATCAAATTGTCTCTCTCATAACAAAGTCCAAATGCTATCTACATATTTACCGTATATCATATGTCGTGATGTACTCATATCATAATGGACATTCAGAATTACAAATTTTGTCAATTTCCATCATCTCCCACACAAACTTTGCTGCGAGCCTACAATCCCAGTGACAAATCCTCCTCCGGTTAAGGAGAGTTCCTATGATAAAGGAGCAGTCGTAGACAATTGCTGGGAATCAGACAATTACCCTATGGTATATATTATCATGCAAATTCATGCGGTCCGAGCAGTCGGCAGTGTTTCCTAGTTGCCAAATTTTAGTCTGAGCTCGACTAATAATTCCATGTCATGCCACAGGGAGGCAATTATTGTGAAGGATTGGTCTGATAGTCGATATACATCGCTGCAAACATTCCTCTGAAAAATATTATGTTTCTCCTTTAGCAAAATTTATTGCACATGTTAATTTAAAACTACTTTCATTTGCATAACTAGATGACAAATGTTCAAGATGAACTATTTGAACATTTTTGTATTCAAATGAAAATTTAGTACCAAGATTTACAAAGCCCATTAACTTGATTGATATTTTACCTCCAGAGAAAATTTACATGTCAAATCTGTTGACATCAATGGTTGATACATATGTGTGCCCAAATTTCAACTTTTTTGAATAAATAACTTTGATTCCCCATTGTATGATGTTTTAATATTAATTTTTCCAAAAACATTTCTATATGGTTCACCATCAATGATTCATATACCTATCCCTAAAAATATTTTAAGCATTGAGATACAAATTTTCCTAGTAATCCAAGTATAAATTGTGTTCATTTTAATATACATATGGGTCAATACAATTGATATATATCTTATCAATAAGACTATCAAGATGATTGATATCATCTTCTTGATCTTCAAAGCTGCATTTACTGCTCTCAGTGGGTAAATCATTGTCGTATTTGACTCGGAGGGACAATAAAGGGATTAAGAGGGCCGTTGATGAATACAGAGGGTATGTGTTCCGATCTATGTACAGGGGTCTCGTCTCCCTAGGGTCCTGGGGGTTTACATCACATGGGAGTAGGGCCAGGGATCAGGCAGAGGAAATGCTGTAATACTCCGACAATAAAACCATTTAACTTCTATACCCCCTTTGGGGAGGGGAAGACATTTATCATTCTTGTTATCCAGTGGAATCCTTCAATGTGATGGTATCTAACTAAATATAGAGGATCTTAATGCCTTTTGGCTGAATATACGAGAGAAGTGTTCTTAAGAGTAAAATTATTTAAATTTGGCATGTCTTGGAAATTTCAGGTTTTAGTGATGAAAAATGAATGTGTAAATTTATCGAATTTATTCCTTGATTTTTATAATCAGTTGGTGTAATTCTTGCAAGTATGATTTAAATTTTGAATATTAAACACATTTCATAATTTTTAGAAAATAAAACGTGATGGTATCTAACTAAATGCTTTTTATAGTTTTTCTATGTTTTATATGTGAATACATAATAGCAGAAGTCTTTAGGGGGACATAATGTCCTGAAAAGTTAAGGTGATTTAGATATGTTTAGAGAAGAAAATGTATTTGATATGGAAATGTGAAATGGCTGCTCTTTGAAATAAGGATTCAGAACTTTTATTATTCATAGAAATTTTGATAGAAGCATGTTCAAGATGTCCATAGTGCATCTTTAAAGTGATAATTTTAATACTTAATATGGTTAAACCTTTAAATATTTCTGTGTTCATGTTGATTATTGAAACTTTGGAGATTTTAAAAAATATTTTCAAAAACTTTACTTCGTTCAAATATAGATTGATCCAGGAATTTTAAAAAGAGGATCCACATATTGAAATGGGGATCCCAAGGGTCCACAAGGGTACATGCCCAATGTTTCTAAAGCGGATCTGAACCCCTAACCTCTCTATGGATCCACCACTGTTCAAAGTACCAAGAAAGTTAAGATATACACATTATCTTCAAACAAGTTATTCAATTCAATAAAAGCAACTCAATACATTCAATAAGAAGCCTTACATCAAACAAATACAAACATGAAAGGACAAATCAAACAGAAAACAAATCAACAAAATAAAGACGGAGCTCCTATGTAAATATTTGCTGATTTGAAGTCAAGTTCAGGTAATCAGATTATACCATGCATGATCTTACCTCTTTTGATAATCCAATCACATACCCCGGGGCTTAACAGATTACATCAGAAGATAGACTCTCTGGCTGGGTAGGGGGCTAGTTTGGCCAGGAGGGGTGGCACAAAAGGGGGAGGGGTGATTTTTTTGGACTCGGACAGGGATGAGGGTACCCATTGTTGATATAGATGTGTCAGGGGGTTTAACCTGGATTAAGGGATTACCTGGAAAGTGGTAGAGGTCAAACTGAGACAGGTGTGTTCAGGTAGTATTGGTGGCTTGACGAGCAAACAGGTAAGTTGATCGAGAGGTTGATCTCAGGTGTTCCATCATTTTGTGGATATGTTCGGATTGTGATTGCATTATTTTGGAGGGTAGTTTTGAATTTAGGTTTGAGTTTCAGGATTCCTATGGAGATTGTTTGACTTATAGGTCGTATTGCTGCACTGAGAGCAATTTTTTGGAATGCAAAGTGTTACAGTTACTTTTGCTTCTTTTTCAAAAGTGCATTTTAATCTTTGAGTGTAGGCGTTGATACATCTTTCAGGACATTTATTTAAATTCCTTTGTATTCAAATGCATTTTGTAAAATATAAACAATATGTATAAATCTGTTGGTACATGCTAACATTCTAAAACAAATCAAGGTGATGCCATCATTGAATGTTTTGTGCCTATATATATATATATATATATATATATATATATATTTTCTTATTAACCCTTTCAACACTACACGCCTAAAATGAGGCACGAAAACCTATTAGCGTTTAGGTTTCTTAGTGGTGAAAGGGTTAATAGATCTTTTGGTAAATAAACAAACTTCATAAAATTTAATTTAAAACATTTCCTATCATATCCATCCATAAATTTTCACTAAAAAATATACTGATAAAAATCTCAAATGACATTCATGATGCATTATTGTTTCAAGTGGTTGTTATAAATCCATGTCATTTAGTGTATCATACATACTACAAGCTGTCACCGATTGGCTTAAAATGTCAGACTTGGCTAATCTCACATTTGGGTTTGTGTCGCCTATTACCCCGCGTCTAGTGTATTTATGAGTGGATTAGTGCAGCCCTAGCAAATACATGTATACAAGAAGCACAACTTCTTGACGTGAACCCTAAGCTTGCTGTTTTTCAGAGGGCTGCAAATGTATGTACTTTTCTTTTCAAATTATCAATATAGATATGTTTAAAATGATATATAATTCTTAGATTCTTAGATTTTTAGATTAAATTCTGGACCTAAGATGTATATGTACAAAGGATTGTTGGGTTGTGACTTAAGCTGATACTTTTGCAGTGTTTAGTTTTTAAATGAAATCAGAACAGATAATTTTCAAATTTTCAAAGTACCACTCAATATAACAAATCTCTCTCTTAATTAAGATTTTCATTTACATTAATTATACTTCAGAATTTTACTGAGGAAGTGATACCACTATTTGAACATTTTGAAGTGAATTTGCTTCAAGCTCATTTATCTGTCTCAACCAAAGTCCCAAATTGCATGTGAGTTGTGAGAAGAATATGCAATTCGTTAGCGGGACGTTGATTTAGCACACGACTTCAGCTCATTACAAGAAACCGTAGCCAGCTGATAAATACAAGTGAATTATGGGCCGTCATTGAAGGACAGGATGGGTAGGCGAATGAACTTGTTTGCCATGGAGGTTTTAACCCTATGGGATTCCCCTGTCATAAATTAGGCTTATTTGTGGATTTTGTTACAACGTTATATGACATTTGTCACTGTTTTTATGTAAGTGTATTCCTAAGTTTGACATCTCCTCCCCTCACACGCCAAGTCCATCTTGCGCAAATTACCTCGGAAAAATGGCTATGGATGTCGTACATATGTTCCTTTAGAATTTTGGTTGTTTGTTTCTTAGTGTTATATTTATTCTTTGAAATTTGCAGTGACAAAATTGTTTTTAATTTTGTAAGATTTAAGGGAAACAATCAATATGGGATATATGCAGTAAGTATGTATTAGAAATATCCTTTAAAATCACTCAAACATTTTTTGAAGATTGCTTGTTCAAAATGGTTAAATTTTTGGTCTGGATTAATAAATATCTCAGACAGTTCAAGTTCAAGTAATTAGCATTTTCATGTTTGTTATCTTAATTATTCATTTGGGAATTTGTTGAAGTCGTCAGACAAATGATGATGAAATTTTCGACAGACAAAGAGTCGATTGCATTTGTCGTAAAACGGTCCCAGAATTCCTCCACGCAAGTGACACCATCATGAATTGATTCAAAATTGTTACGGAATTTCTTAATGGGAATTATCGGCGCGTGACTGTGAGCAATCTGTATGAATCACTAAAGTGGAAAGCGAAGCGTAAAACATCTTAATTAGATTTGGGACTAATTGTCTTAGAACAAACTCTCCTAACATCAGATTAGAGCCGATGCTTAATAAGTCGTTTGATCCACTAAGGACGATGCTACCATTTCTCTGTCTAAAGAACGTGTTTGATTAAGATTAGCTATGCAATGACAAAGAGATCTGAGCAATTATTACGAAACACTATCCCACATGGATTTTTTTCCAATACGAACTAACCCATGTGGCCTCATATGGAAATTTTGAAAATGCATCGTCATTTCTATTGTCTTTTAACGCCAAATTGGAACTATTAGAGCGTCACATGGAGCGAAATTAGTCACACAGTTTACGAGAATTGAGGTTAGAATATTGGCCATCGGAAATCTTGCTAATATTCATACGTTATCAGCAAATATTTGAGGAGGAATAAAGTCAAAGAATAATGATGTTATACGGCTCTGCTTAGGATTGGTTTCATCGTTTTTCTGATAGGATTTTGTTTTATTTCTGTTTACATTGTTTATGTGCAGTGCATGTGCAAGTGCACATGCTAAAGGACCACCAGCATGCATGCATGTGCATCTGCACCAGGCGCACCAGATGCACACAAAAAGTGCAAGCGCTGTAATGGTTCAAATGGTTCCATTTGTCGCTTGCGTCCTCGTAAAATGCCAACAAAGACTTTAAAATTTCCTGATTATCGTTGCTGGACGATGAACTTGATTAGAATGATGTATGTTATTACTCGTGGATGCTTGATGAGTGATAGCGGATCCAAATTTTGATGTTTTTGATGTCAGAAACAATTCCTGACATACTCAAACAAGGGGTCTTTATGGCATAAATGTGTAGCTAGAGGTTGAAGCTGATATTCATGTTTGGGGCCAAGCTAGATCACTGTTCAGCCCCTACCAGAAATATCTATATCTAGGCGGTTCCTCACTGAAAGCTTTTTCATGTTTTACCACCAAATCACTCAAAATACCTTACTTACAAAAGCTTTTTCTTACTTAACTTGTAAACTCTTGTGATAAAAAAGATGGATGAGTTTTTTTATATTAATGGACAAGTCATTTGGCTCAATTCCAAATAAACTATTTTTTCTTTCTTATCAGAAAATGTTACAAATTGAAATAAATATTTGATGTAAAACAAAATGTCAAATATAAAATATTTAAAAACAGAACACACCATAATAACATCAAAATGATATTTTAACAGTTTTTATAGTCAAATTATCAATTTGTAAAAATCGAATCCTAAACAATATCCCTAAATTCTATCTAACAGCTTCTTGATGTAGACAGAGGAAAATAGCTTCTACAAGCAACGGAGAGGTACCTAGTAGGGAGACAAGAATTTGAATTCTATAGGTTACCTAATTCCATCCACTACGTGGGCTTGATACAATTTCCATACGTAAATTGGAGTCATTTCGATATAACCAGTGTACTCTCAGCCCACCAATATGGCCGACAGTACTACAATACCCCCGGATGACAAGCCCTTATAGAAATAATCTATCGATATCAGAACCAACGTTTATAAGATTTGTGGTTTCTGAGATGGACCAAAATAGGAATCGTATACTTAGGGACAATTAAGTATCTCTGAAATAGAAGCATATACTAGAATGCTCCATTCTATGAGAATAAGAATTGTTCATATTCATATAATACCTACAATTTTAACTCATGCATACTTGTGTGGTATATATTTGTATGTTTATGCATCGAGATCTTTCTGTGGAAGAGTGATTTTTCTTGCAGAAAATTCAAAATTTGCTTTTACATATAAAGTGAACGATAAAATTGAATCTGGATTTCACATATGGTACATGCCAAACCAAATCTCCAGAACCTGTATGGAGATTAATTAATTACCCAGAATCTACATTAAAAAAAATATTTTTAAAAGCTGTGTAATTGCACTCTCTGTTTCTCTTCACGAGCACATGCCTACACATGTCAAGTTTATATAACCACCTCCCATAGAGGTTAAACAAAGTCAGATCTCTGGGTATCTTTGTATGCATATCTTGCACAGGGCTCCCCAAGGCTAAACTGATCTTACCTCACCAAGGGCTAAGGGGGCTTTGTGCAGACAGCCCCAGTTTTATAAGTAATTATGAACCTCTCTCTGCTGTATTAACCCCCAAGTTGCTATGTTTTATATTAGTCCCTGTTATATTCAGGTCACCAAGCTCGCCTATGGGTTTGCCTTAGTCAGAAATTGGCTTAGCCAACAGAAATTTCCAGGATTCGCCTGAAGGGACTTATTTCGTTCACAGAATATTCATGGTGCCTCAAGTTAAGGGTTAATCTTGTATAAATTCCAATTTCAACTGTAGGAAAATTATTTTGTAAGCTTGTTGTTAACTGAATTCTTTTGAAAGAATGCCATTGGAAATATGTTTATTGAATCACTGCTTTTTTTGTGTAAAGATAAAAATTAAATTTTTCTGCTATTCTTTTTCACAATTTTCAATGGTGGATCTAGAGGGAGATTCAGAGAGTTTGGACCCTCAATTTTGAAAATTGGAAGATAAAAATTTGACATTGTTGCTATTCTCTCCCTTCCTTATTGCACTGTCAGAGCAAAGTTTACTTGAAGGGTTCAAAAGTATCATAATGTTTTCTTCTCAAGGAGGTGTTTTCAGTGTTTACAATGCCTTCATTATTCTGTTAGTTTTTTCAAGAAGCAACACTCAATCGAGTTAATTGATTGGTTAACCTTAGTGCCCCTCAAAAAAAGTGAAGTGAAATCTTGTGTTTTCACCTGTCCACTTTGTTAGTTTGACAGGTAAGTAAACCCTCGTTAGTGATTGATAGGTTGAGTAAATGACTCAAAATTAGATAACCTTGATCTTCAAAATTTTGTTTTCTTACATTTGAACCACACCTTTAGATCATACAATGGGTATTTCACAGATTTTGGAAATTTATTCACATACATTCGTACTAAAATTTTATCACTAAAAAAAACATCAAAAAGTTAGTGGGTCAATGGATAATCCTCCAAAATAAAATCAGGAATCCCTAATTAAATTTGTACCAAGGAGATTAATCAGAAAAGCAATGTTGTCCCTTTCAGGAATAAAGCAATCAAATTGTGACACTAATTAAACCTGTTGCAGTCCTTGCTTGATATCTTGCCCCAGCTGAGTGATATCCTTATTTATTGCATGTCAAAGTAGCCAATGGTCATCAAGTGTTGGTCAACTTGTTGCTGGACGATTAATGCCGCCTCATGAATATTCATAAACATGCGACACTAATTGTTTCCCATTCAACGAAGTCCCATTGGGCACATCTCATGTAGATCGTTCACAAGCGAGAGCTTGGTGCAAATTTAATTGTGAGAATTAATTAGATTTGGTTTTGCTTCTAACCCTTTTGTGGTCGGTAATACAATTTGACCATAGTGATCTTATCTGTCATGGCAATCTAAAGACGCAATTGCTCAATCTAAAACATGTCCTCGCACGAAAGGTTAGGAAACTTCTACTTGGAATTGAATCTTCTGCTTTGGAGGTGCAGCTGCGGCCATTTTGGTTTTTAACATATCTTTTTTTTAAATCGTCAACACAAATACAATATTCATTATTCATACTGTACATTTACATTGTGAAATTCCCATGATCATATGCATATGAACAAGAAATACCATTTATCAATATAACATCACAATTTTTTGGTATTTCGTAACAGAATTATTTTTATCCTCAGATGTTTAAATTGATATCTGACAGTAAGAGCAAAGAAATTCCAGAATTGCTTTATCTAATTACGAGTTTGTGAAAGGTCATGCAGTCGATTTGTGATGGACCAAATCCCCTGCACTAAAGTGCCTCCGTCGTGTGATATTAGAGAGCCATTGCTTACATTTGTTTGTAATCTAATTATCATGGAATTGTCTGCGAGTCTCCTGAAGCAAACACATGTGAACGTGGCATAGGGATCTTCTTTGTCTGTTGGAATGGCAGGAACCATTTGTCATCCTGACCTACTTAGACTGATAAAAAACGTAATTACATATACATGATGATTTGCACTTGTAAGTGATTTAGACGAAAAGGCACAGGCTGAGTCTGGCTTAGCCCTGCACGATTTTACCTTTCCTTCACCCTTTACCCAAATATGGTAGCATTTTGCAAAAGCATGTTTATGTATATATATATATATAAATTGTCGAAGAAATCACGAGGATTTATTATTATATGAATAAATCATCGTGATTTCTTCGACAATTGTGTTTTCTATATGAGACCTGAGGGTTAGACAAATTTGAACTGAATTTTGTTTTATATATATATATATATGAGGCAAATGTATCTCATTTTTTCTGAGGCTTTCTTTATATTCACTAAGCCATAGTGGTCATTTCTAACATCAAATGACCCTGTATTTATCGGTCTGGTATATCTGAAAGCAATTTTCTTACCATGAGTAATGAGTTCTAAAAAATATAAGGGGAATATCTAAATATCTGAAGAGAACTGATGAAAACAATTCAACAAAATGAAGGTTGCCTACCGAAAACATCTTAAATTGATTAACATGTTCTTTAAAAATGCCTTCAATGAATCTAAATTTCTCAAGAGGTTCTTGGAATATTTCTTTCGCTCTCTAAGAAAAGTTAAGTCAGAGCCTCCAAACTTGGCCAAAATTCACATTCTCTCATGCACTTCTATTTAGAAAGGTGTTTAGACCATTGACGATGGACTCTATTTACAGATATTTGAGTTTTAGCAAGCAGGCGAGAGTTGCAGCAAATGTTGACATTGTCTTAACTCTTGTTACTTCTCAGCGCCAATGGCTTTCGGTCCCAACGCACAATCTAATTGCTGGTGGATCGTATTAATATTTCATCCGCATTCATAGTTTTACGTTTGGCATCCCGCATGGGGAATACTTAAATTTCTCTGGTTTTAAGTTCTGCTGTTTGGGATGTTGGTTGTAGAACATTGGGCATACTGACCTGATGTTTAGATTGATTTCTCTTGCTGCTGTTTCGTCATTTAGGTGGTAGGCAATAGTCCTTTGACATCAGCAGAAAAAAATGACCACACTTGCTAATAGCTTTGCGTGTATGGATCTTCAGAGCTCACAAATGGCCAGTCGGGATATTGTGTAGATTCTCAACATACCTGATGAAGTGAATTTGTGGACATGTTTTTCTTAAACAGAGGATTTGCCTTTGAGCATTGCCAAAGGTTGGATATTTGTCTTTTGTGAATGAATTGTTAACAATTGAGATGAATTTATTGGTGTTATTCCTGGCTGTGAGGCTTTATCATCTCATGGAGAGTATAGCACAGTGGTCAGGTGTTTACTTTATGAGAGTTCCTGGGTTTGAATTCTCCCAGACAATTTGCAGCTTGATCAGATATCTCAGCTCAACTCATTTACTATGGAATTTATAAAGTGCGGTCTTTCAACATTACTATTGCACAAGATAATTTTGACCACATTCCTTTGCATTAGCAAGAACCTGTGTATTAACAAGAACCTGTGTATTAACAAGGACTTATAAATTAAATCAAGGAAGGAATTTTATGGTTTTTTACTATTTTGGTAAAAGGGTTTCAGAATGCCCATGTCACAGTATGAAATAAGCTTGATACCTCAAGAAGTTGCCAGTGGGACCACGAGAGGACCAGGTTCCGTCCTGTCAGATGGCCCTTGTTTCATACGTTGCCTATATGGGTAAATGAGGAACAATATCATGGATATAACATTTTCAGATTCTCACAACTATTCTCTTCTATTGCAGGAAGATATGCAGACACTGCAAATGCCCACCAGAAACCCATGACATGGCGACCGGAGGCGAAGAGCGAACCCTCAACCGACTGATCCACGACGTCAAAAGGAACTCCACAAGCGACGATGACAGCGGGTGTCCTCTTGAAGAATACGCCTGGGTCCCGACTGGTCTCAAACCAGAACAGGTCAGTCAGTTCTTTGGTTTTATCCTTTAGGACAGGGAAAAATGCACGATTCACTCACAAGTCCTACCTCAGATGAGAACGATGCTGAGCGAGTAGAATTCTCCTTGAAGGTTGCAACATAGTTCAGTTTGATCCACTTTGGTACAGGGTCAATTGCACAATTCACTCAATAGTAGTCCTGAGTTTGAATCCTACCTGGGATGAGAATGTTGCTGAATGTCCAGAACTGTTCTTCATCGTTGCATGGAAGTCCAGTCTGAGCTCAAACCTGGAGTGGATTCCTAGATTACTCTGTATGAGTCCATGATATGGGCATCAGCTCAGGTGGCTGAGATTCAGTTCCTGGGTTTAAATCTCATCTGTCACCAGGATGTAAGTGAGTTATGCTTTAGATCTCCTGTCAAATTGAGATTGGTTACCGTTGGCAAAAGACTTTCACCCTGAGATCTTGGGTTCATAACCTCATCTCATTCCTGGCTGTGTCACAATGTAGTTTGTTGGGTGTCAGATTCCTGGGTTCAAATCCATCTGAAATGTTTGCATGATTGGTTTTAGTAAAGATGTAATTTTGTGAACCAAGTCTATCTGTACCGAAAACCCTGGTAAATATTGCTCAAGCAACATTAGACTCGACCCATCTTACAGTGGCCATTTCGCTGTCATTTCAAAATGACAATAATATTTTAACATTTTTCTATCTGAAAACAACTAAAAGATAGAATTTTCTTCATTGATATTTCAAGTTCATCACTTTGAGGATTATGAGTAAACAATGTTCCTCTCAGAATAGGTTACCATACATCATTTTTTGTTGATCACTCTAAAATCAAAGCTGAAAAGAAGAAAACAACTTTGCTCATAAGATCATTTGAAAGTTAAAAAGAATGGTCATTTTCAGGATTATATCACCTTCAAAGAATGCTTCTTTGAAAAGTTATCCTTCGGATCAACACACTTTTACAAATCTTTCATGCTAATTTACATTTAGCTCTTAAAACAAGGAGAATCCAATATGGCCGCCACTTTGATAACCAGAGCATTGTCAAGGGCAGGCAACTGCGTAATGAAAAATCCCTTGAAAGCAGGATTCCCAATCTGATGTTTGTTTTCTGCGGATGTCCTGGAGTGATGTCTTTGATCTTATAGGACATCAAATGAGGTCAATAGATCTAATCAGAATTTTACACTAAAAAACTTTGATCTGTGAACTCGTTAATTTGGGACGTATGAAAAATCTTTCCGATTCAATGAAATAATTTTTTGTTGCAGTGGTGATGCTCATTTTGTTGCTGTTCCATTTTGGTTGAATTTGATGTATTGGGCGTCTGAAATGCAGATTTTATCTTTGAAATCGTCACAAAATCTTAAAGTTCGCACTTCGCTTTCCAATATCAAAAAGAGCTCTGGCCCAAATGGTTGCTCATGAATAAATTGTCAGATTATTTTTGTGTTTGAATTAATCAAATTTATTGTTGTTGAAAATTTATTGCATTGGCGTTTGTATCAGAATTAACGAAAATCCATTAAAACAAATTTCATTTCGACTTCAAGTCACTTTGATTATTGAAAATTCTTTTACAAATGAATTACAGAAAATTAAAGTCATAAAAATATGTAAAATTCTTTCATTTACATCAATAATTCTGAAGCAACTATGCAGCTTTTATATGTCAATATTGTCTAGACTATGATAATCTTTAACCATAGAATTAATATATTTGAAAGACTATGTCAAAGGTTAAAGTGACCGTCAGTCAATTTGCCTTGGTTCGGCCTCAAACACTACTGGAAGACCATGTGGCTGGCTAGCAAATATTGAACAGCTCTTAAACCTCTATCAAGCAAACTTTGTATCAATTGTCGGCAAATTTGGTGTAATTTACTGAAATTGTCCAACGTTTGCTTCCAAACCCTTGACAATACTGCTGTCCAGAGATTAATGACATGGAAAAGATTGCTCTAATCATTGCATTAAGTGATTTCAGATTTATGAGGGCTTCAAGTTCAAAGTGCTTTGAAACTTGTTAGGAATTGGATAAAGACGGACTTAAAAATGATATACTTTGTGATCTAAACTTAGAATGATATCTCTTAATCATTATCTGGTAACGTCATCCCAAACAATTTATGGATTGTTTTACATGTTTAGAACCTGTTTAACCGCAATAGATTTTATACAATTGTATAGAACATGCAAGATTCGTTTCAATTAATGGTTAATTTTCAAAATACTAAAATGCATTAAATGTCTCATTTTGCAATCCTTTGCTCATAATATGAAGGAACGTGTTTGAAGTTTTCAACATTTAAATTCAATCAAATGGCAAACAGTAATAGTCTCAGTAATTGTGCTTTCTTAAAAGAATAATTGCACTGTTAGTCATAGTCAAATCTGTTGAAGTAATTGCTTTCTATTTGTCAACGTAACAAAAGATGAAATAAGGCTATTCAGAGTAGTGACAATGAAATTTCTAAATTGTTGACATTATTATTGTTAAAACTGGTAAAATATCATTTAATTAATTCTGTATTGAAGTCTTCATAATGTAAAATATCAATGAAGCTGATATTCAAAGATTTGATGATTAACATATTTAATCAAAAATTCTAAACAGGTAAAGGTCCCTATTGGTTAAAAAATTCCAAAATGTAATAATCACCACCATTATTATCAAATTACTCACCCTCATTGAATAGATTTTGGGACGACCCAATTATTCCAAATATTGACTTGTATGATAATTTGGATTAGTCATAGTAAATGCCAACAGTTGGTTTCAAGCCCATATTTCACAGTTTGGTATAATTGTGTAATGTTTTGGAATCTTCAACGAGGATTGCTTGGAATTACATTTGGATCAAAGAAATTTTATATTGTCAGTGCAACGTTTGATTCCACTAATTATAAGTGCAAGATATTTGAAACCGATAAGGCTTATCTTGTCATCAATGGAACAAATGATATTTTCTCCAAGTTCTCTATTCAATTAATGATGATAAAATAATTTGTAATTAGATTATTGAGATGAAAAAGATTGCAAAAATAATCTAATTGTTGATGTTGAAACAATGGTTATGGGGGAAATTCTGAAATAGTGTCACTTGAAAATATTTTACACCAGATAAACTGTTTATATTTATGACTAAAAAACACAAATGTTTATCATTTTTTCTCCACACATGCTTGGCATATATCATGGAAGAAGTGAAACATAAGCTATTAGTTGAACAAGGAGACAAATTATTGCCCTTATCAGAAATAGCATCACCAAAACGGACCTTGTTTCAGAGATGTAAAACAAAAAACGCTTCTTTGTGCCCATTTTATGCACATTATTTCTATTTGTACATAGTATGGTATGCATAATGATAATCTAAAGTTTATGGAGTATCCTGCTACTTTTCATCACAGATTTCAAAAATGGCCGCTTTGCAAAATATATGATATTGTCCTGACAACATTCTATGGTTTGAAAGGTCTTGGTGCTACTTTACCTACAACATTCTATTTGAGTGTGATGTTGAAGGAATTTGGTGTCACAAGGGCTTGTCACGAGTTGATGAGATTTATTATATTTTCCCTTGGTTGCCTAATTTCACCCAAATTCTTGTCGAGACTGTAAACAGTGGTAAGGAAATCAGTGTCAAAAGAAAGGAATGTGTCAAAATTCCCACACAGTTCAGTCATAACTACTCTCATAAAGACAAAAATAAGTATTTTTTTAAATATCTCACTTGACAATAACAACAAATTAAATTCTAAAAAAATTTAAAAATGGATGTTCCCAAACTTTCAAATCATACAGTGTTATTTTGTAAAAGTTTCTTAAAATTGAAATCTGAATAATGGATTGAAATAGTTGACCATACGACAAAATTTAACTATTTACATGGGGTCCTCAAATCTATAGCGTCATTTTGTTGCCATTCTCATTTTCCTCTTTGTAAAAACGTTATACCTGTAAACTCGCCACTCAGAATGATTTGTCACTAATTGAATCAACATTTTCAGTTTAAGGGCCAAGTCAAGTTTAATTAAAAATATAAGTTCAATCAAGTGTTAATTCAAGTTCAATTAAAATTTTTAGCCAATGGTTTACAATGCAATTCAAAAATCCAGACAGAGGATACAATAATAAAATCCAAAATTAATAGTCAAAACTTTTCTATTTTGAATGATTCTCCCTAAAGAGGTAACTGTTCTCAGATGCTGAAATTGTCCTTTTCTTTTATGCACTCTCTCACACACAATCTATGAAATGTAATCGCTGTAAAATTGAAATCTACATCCAGAAGAATGCACGTTGCTCTGCAAATGTCACTGACGTTGATAGATCTCAGTCTCGGCCAAAGAGGAAATAACCGCATTAGTCGCCTCTATTCAGAAGTTTTAATTTGATTTGTCAAGATTCTGACCAATGGCTGAATCCTTTTTGATCTATGTTGTTTTCTTTGAATTTGGAGTACAATTTGATTATGTACATCTATCTTTCAACACGTTCCCTTTTTTTAGTTCTTTTTATTTTATCTGCGGTCAAAAGAATTTTAATTCACTTATGCTCGCAAGAAAGATAAATGATATCAAACTTATTTGTTTCAAGTCAAATTGAATTAAAAAATTTAAATTGTTTAACATTGAGATAAACATGTTCAATACAGACAAACAGTCTCACAAATGCAAAAGAAGAAAAATGAAATTCCTGTTTTGATTAAGAGATTTGATTATCCAATTGAAAAAAAAAAGAAATAATGGTAGGATTAATAATTGTTAAGCTTTTAACGCCAGGTCTTCTTATAGTCCAGAATAGCATGTATCTTTAGCCAGTGGCTGAGTCCTGGATTATTAACCCATGACAAGTTCTCATTCCTGTAAATTGCCCCCCCCCCCCCCCCCCACCACCCCTTGAATGCTTGGCACTAATCTATAGGTATAAATAATTGTTAACTTTTTACCAGCAGGCCTCTTCAGGGCCAGGGTAGCTCAGTGGTTAGGATCAAGAGGTCCAGGGTTCGAAACCCCCCAGGCAAACAGCAACTTTGTCTGTAGAGAACTGTTCTAGACGCAGTAAGGTTTGGGTACAACGCTGCACTGAATTTCAGCATAGTACCACCCATGGTTCGCTAGTTTCAGCCAATGCTCGCAGGTTTCACTGCAATGCATGGCATTGCAGGCTTTCTCCCTGCCATAATACTAGCAGCCGCGATGATACTCTTGAAGGCGTTGTTAAACCCCAACTCACCTCACCTCCTTATGGTTCAGAATAACGTAAATACCTTTAGCCAGTGGCTCAATTGTGTGATTCCTGTAAACTGATTTGCACTATTTTATTCAGTAGTGGAAGTGTTAACAACATGGTCTACCAGGCAACCAGAATTGATCATCAGAACGATTTAGCAATAACTTCAAATTAATTTTTCCAATTTAAGACAAATAAAACATTTTTTTAAATAGTTACGGGGCAACCGGACTTGAAACAAAAGTTTTATGATTTATCAAAGAGTTGAGATTAATTCCTCCAAATTAAAACAATTACCTGGCTTTTTACCATCTGTTGTGGCTGGAGAGCTCTCCAAGGGAGGTAACTCCTGATGAAAGAATCATAAAGAGCAATCCATTACCTCACACAAGTGACATGTTGACATTGTGTGCAGTGTTGGTTACACGGTTCCGTCTGTCGAGCGCACCTTAATTGCTTGTTAAGTTCGTTATCACCTGGAGGTTCTCAGGTGAGCTGCATCTCACCTGGACAGAAAAATCTTATCTTGTTAGTCTTGTCACATGAAATTGATTAGGCCTCATAACATGGTTATTGAATCATAAGGATTTGTTTACATTTCTAATAGAGCCTACGATTGATACTTGATATTTGTGAGAAATGAAATAATGGTATTACTTTTTTTTATTTATATAAAAAGGAAACAAAATAAATGTAAACATTTAGGAAACATGATCTGGATCAAAATATTTTTAAGTTTTTAAATGTTTATTGTGATTTTAGAAATAAAACAAAACATATTGTGCAAGTTAAGATTCCACATTCCACATAAATTCAAGGAAAATATTGCAAGTGTAGATTATCAAAGCTTGAAACTATTTACTCAAGTAAACATTTTGGGCTCCTTTTCATTTAATAAGTATCAAATCTCACAAAGTTGAATATTTTTCTGATCCAACATACAAAATTTCTATTAAAAAAAGACTTTAGTGATTTTCACACCATATAGAAAAGGGAAAACCACACCACCAATTCAGACACAACCGCAGCCAAAGCTTTACAAATTTATCGCTAAGTCGTACATTACAATTAATCAGCATTTGTTTGAAGTTGCCTTGTATCAAGTTAAGACAATAGTCGAATCTGGATGGGCCATTTAAGCCAATCACAATACATCAAACTAAATTGTCAGTCAGCCGCCACACGATTGGCTGATTTCTTTCCAAGTAGATTTATTAGACGACATGGCGGAACACAGGACTTTGCACAATAGGTCTCTAAATACAATGTGTTTCACCACTTCGCAGCTCTTTCCAGACTTTCCCTTTCATGTGACAAAAGAAATTACTCATGTGTCAAGCGTGCTTTGTCTTCAAGGGGAAATAATTTCCTTGAAAATGGTAAAAATGATGAAATTTTGAAATTCCTTCACTTGGAGTTGAAATATTCAAGTAGGATTGGGAATTAATCAATAGTAAAAGAAGCTTAATGCCAATGTTTGAACATTTGTTTCAATTTTTTTAGCATCTTTATTTGCGTAAAAGCAAGTGGGAAGTTTTACAAATTGGCATCAAATCATACATTTTAATTTAAACATTTTTAAATTTGATATTAAAAGTACATCATACTGACAAAAATATTGTTTAATATTATTTTAGCTATCAATGATAATCGTAGTTGTATAAATTTAAGTCAAAGAGCTGATGTTTTTTGTTTTTGTTGTTCATTGTTGTAAGCAAGTCACGTCCTATGTCCTTGTAATCAAATTCAGTTTTGTCTCAGGGGGATATATACAAATGGTAGTGTTTGTTTTTCTTGTTAGACAAATCACCAAGAATTGGATCAATCAGAATTAGATATTCTTCTTCGACCTGGTATATCAGATATCCAAGCCTCTTACGTTATCAGAATTCTAGGCATACATCATGACTGTCCTTCTAGGAATGGAAACAGCTGATGGATGGTCTGTGGCAAATATTTTTGGATTTTTTTTCTATTCTATAGGATGTACTTTAACAGCTGAATGATTTGTTTCAAGCCATTCTGAATCACCAAGTTACAGGAATCATTCAGGAATGATCTGAGACTAGACCGCTGATATATTTTCCTAGAATATGAAATCTATCATTTTTAATTGAAAATTATTTTTTATAAAAGAGGTTATTAGTACTAATTTTTTTATGTTCTAGGACTATTATAAAATAGGTAATATAACAATTTAATTTATAAAAAAAAAATTCTGATCAATGAGCAGAATTTTAAATTTCATACTGATTTTCTTATAAAACACCTTGCCGCAAGCAACTGATAGTCGCTTATAATATATGCACTTTGGAACAATCCCAAGAAGCCATACAAAAGAATACATGAAACACTACAATTCTGTTGAAATATGAGATGATATAAATATTTCGCCAAGTAGAATCCTGCATAACATTGCATTTTGGCTCAGTCCCTAAGTTGCTGTGAGAAATGGAGAAATTATGATCTTTCATGGAGAGATGGGAATTGTTCACTTGGGTGTTAACATTGTCTGGGTCAGGGATATATGTATATTCACTGATCTGTTTCCATGGCAACATGAATATACCATTGTGGTCACCAGTTCCATTGATGCCAAAAACAAATAGAATATCCTTGTTATCTTAAAGAAGTTATGCTGTATTATTTTATTCCATTATGTTGATAATTTGAAAATGGCTACACAAATTTTGAATATTTGAATATTGTTATATTATTATCCCCCGCCACGAAGTGGAAGGGGGATATAGGTTTGGGCTCCGTCCGTCCGTGTTTCTGTCCGTCCGTCCGTCCGTCCGAGATAAAGGGGACAGCTTTTCTCAGAAACCGCTTAAGATAGGGTTACTCTTGTTTGAATAAATATTACTATAAATATTAGTCATAATTTTGAATCTGCAAAATCAAGAATCTTGATGCTAATTTAGCCTTTTCACCATGCTTGAACAAAACTCGTAAAAAATCCAAATAAAAACAAATGACTTTCCCTGCCAATTCCGACATCATATTCATGTGAGGTTCATGTCAATTCCACTATTGATTGACGAGTATCAAATGTTAGACCCCATCGAGCCTGCATGTGCCAGAGCGAAATCTGACAACGATGTGCTCTAATGCGTCTAACTTCACAGTCTTTACTGTTAGTGCTTTTAACCCCCTTGCTACCAAATCAGACAAATTCTCATGATGGCATGATAATGGTTTAAGTCACATTGCTGTGTTGCTGGTACATGATCTTTAACCCTTTTCATGCTGATCTGGAATAACAGGATGGCTAATTTCCGGGTAATTACAATTTGTGATTTCTGTTAATCGGCAATTCAGAATGGTTTAACACTAATAAAGATAAAGACTTAAATCTTAATTAATGCAGAAAGGCAGAATAAGGGTTCAACGCTTTTATGTAAAATATATCTGCAAGTATATGGCAGGATAAGCGTTAACTATTTGGTGGTAGAACCTGATTGAGGAACTTGCAGATCAAGAGTTAATCTTTTGATAGTAAATCGTGGGGAACACTTGTTAATGCCTTTGAAACCTTTGAAGCCAAATCATTTACTACAGAACATGTCATGTAGTTTTAACAGCATTAAAGTCATAGTCTTGATGTGGGAATACATACTGTATGGCAGGATAAGGGTTAACAAACTGCAGATTTTTTACGACCACGGTAGCTCATCCTTAGGGTGTTTGTGCATGAGTTGCCGGGAGCATAGTAAATAGGGGTCAAACTTCTGAATTAGTACAGGTTGTGATTTTCTCGACTTTCTGATCGATGCTTGTCAGTTTAAATACTTCTCACAAGATTATAGTCAGGGAACAAGGGTTCTTGATGATTATAGATAGAATTCATAAAACGGTGAATCATATCCTCTCGTAATTTGACTCATGTATTACATTGAGTTTTGTTGGAATTTTTCATTCTGCACTTTTGAATTTTTGTGTTTTATGGAAATGTTGATTTAAATGAAGTTATGAAATTGTTTGAAATATGAAAACATGTTGAAAGTTTGTTACGAACAACGCAAGTTAATATTTTGCTGTGGAATATAATGTTCAGCATTTGTATTTCATTCTATATTTGTAACATTTCATGTCATATTTTTTATTGATATATTTTATATTTGAAATAATCCATTACTCATCTTTTGACAGAAGAAAAGAATAAATATGTGCCATCAAAAACTGTTTGTAGTCTTTAAAATCAAATGATAAATTTAACTTTAATCCAATAGTATCATGAATAACATGTTCATCTTATACTAAACTGTCAGATTTATAAAAATAGTTTTAAAATGAATTCACGAAAAAATATAAATTAAAATATCATTGCATAAAAAAATCGTTAAAAGCCACTCAGCGTCAACAGTGATACTAAGTGATAGTAACAAACTAACTCTTGATCGAGCCAATAAGTCACAAGACCTCTCAACGATCCAACCCAACGGTTCCCGTGTCTCCCGTATTGTCAGGTAGGCAGACAAAGTGACGAGCCCCGCGTCTTAATAGGTCTTCTCTTGGCGCGATCTTTATACGTTGCACAATACACGAGACGAACTATGCCATGATTCTTCGCCCCAAGACAGCTGTTTTTGATTACCATGTCATCGATGAGAAGAAGTCCTTTAAATGTGCTATTATCATCTACAAATTAGCTCCCTATAGGAGCGATAATGATGAAGAGAAATGAAAAGGCCGTCACATGTTTGCCGAAAGAAGTGCCTAGAGAATTTCTTCAATTCTGTAATAAGATGAGATATTTTGCAAATTTAAAAATAATTTGAAATTTGATTTTGTTGCAATGTATTTCTGAATAACCGTGTTTCAAAGTCATTTATATTTGTATGAGTCATCAACTATGTTCAGCTAACTTCTGAAAAAGAGGTTTGGCACTGTAATTGGAATCCTTATACTATTTTATGAGATTTCCATCTTTGCAACTGTTTGTTAAATTATGACAGGTCCACATTTCTCATTAATTTTTCAAGAAAATTACACCATTTCAAATACAATTACCCAAAGTTATATATGAATACCAAATATTCACTTATTTTTCAAGACAAAATATATTTCTCATGAAAAACATTCACCAAATGATTGACCCCTATAGCTACAGCCTAATATAAATTTAAAAAGTTATCGTGTAACTTTCATTAACTTGAGCCAGTACATTACTGATAACTAGTTAGCTTAGTCAGTAACTAGGAATTACTTCTTAGGGGTCATAGGAGACATTGCTTGTAATGGATTAACCTTTAATTTAATTAATTAAATAATAAAAAATTTAATGTTGCAATTAAAGGGGCAGTAGCACGTTTTTTTTCAAATTTTATTTTTTCATAGATCTTGTTTTCCATATCTAGTGATTATCTACATCCTCATTCTACATGTTGAGGTTTAACCTCTGATACATTGCCTAAAATAAGGATTACCTGAAAGAGATAGTTAACACTAACCTGCTGAATCAAACAATGTCAAACCATTACAGAATGAAAAGAAGCAATTCTTACCCAGTTTATCATGATATACAGAAAGCAATAAAGGTTATGGGTTGTAAAACACAATTTAAAAAATGTAGACAAATCAATCTAGAAACAATACCTGCCTAGTATTTGCAGACCATAATGTTTAATTCACCTGGAAAAAAAACCAATTCTTATAAATTTGATTTTAAAACCATAAACAAAATTGGGTTATAAAACAACTTTGAGATCACGATGAGACACATAAACCTAGAACAAAAATACCTGGCTTCTCAATAGTATTCCCATGGTACTATACATACTAAGGTAGGTTTTAAGACTAAAATACATCAAAGACTAACTCAAATATATATCTACACCGATGAGTCTCTTGGGTGATGTTAATTCAACATATTCGTCTTGTGCCTCAGTCAAAGCTTGCTTTGCAGTCACCATATCTTTGAAAGTTGAAAGAAAATTACCCATTACACAAGAGAAAAAAATATAAAAAATAGGATCACTATCATGATGCCCCTTGAAAATGAAAAATCAAATCAAAGAAAGAAAACCAAAATTTTGGGTGTCCAGAAATTTGTAATTAATTTACCTTGAAAATTATATATCTTGAAACTAAAAAAATATCAAAGAAAGAAAGAAAAAATGTTGGTATTTAGATGTTGTTTTCTTATAAAAGTTCACCTTTTCCTTAAATTTCTTCCCTTGCCATTAATTCCATGCTAAATGCTAATCTAGATTGACAAGGTCTTGACTTGTAGCTGGTTTATCAAATAACAACTTGTAGAGTCATGTCTAGTAATTGTCTCATTTAGAATGGAGGAGATGAATTTGTGCAAATTATTTAAGGAAATGATTCTAGGGGCATGAACTTGTCAGAGAAGAATGAAGTCTTTTTCCATGCTTGCCTGCATCTGATGGCCGATTCCTCAGGCTAAAAGGTATCGAAATTCTAAGAACTTGTCATGTTTAAGAAACATAATCTTATTCCGAATTAGGCAGATTTCGGAAATGATTTGTGATTTGAGCTCTTTGAATGGTCATATGACAGAAAAGATGAGATTTTCATCCACATGATTCATTATTCATTTACTGCATATAATTTTCTCAAAAAATGGGGGAAAAAATCGCAGTGCCTCAAAAGGATCTCTCTTTATTTACCAAAAATATTTTCTGTTCCAAATTGTGTAACCTGACTCATGTAAATGATGAGTATTTTGAACCACGAGATATTAATGATATTTTTGCAGGTGTACAGCAAGGTACTTGCTTTGCTCCTATCCCATTTACTATAACCTCTGATCTTTCCACAATATGGGGAAACAGTAGGGTGCATCTATCTGAGCATTCCACATTTAATAAAACTGGGATAGTTGTTATGGGTGATGACATTCTGTGTTTTATAAATCCCTGATCAGGTTTTACGAAAGTTGCCCATATGGTTTTCTGTTGATGAGAATCGCCATCCATCAGCCTTCATGCCAGATGATAGCAGGAAAATATCATCATAACACATAATGCATTGCTAGATTACATCTGCATAGGCAACTTACATACTGGGTGTGGGTTAGCTGTTGATAGCTTAGTGGGCTTATGATAGAAACGTGGTGTGTTTGGATCTGCCAATGATAGAAGCTACATTTTATCTATATCAAGTAGATAGTTTTAGATTTCAAATCTTAAGATATTTTTAAAAATTAAATACCGGTACATATTCTCAATCAGATGTTTATTTTATATAAAAAAATATATGCTGTGTATATAATGCAGGATTTAGCTACTGAGTATATTGGCACTATATTTTGGCCTACAGGAAAATTAATGCAGTAACATTTTAGGTATGTTTATTATTTTCAGCTGGCTAATCCCAAACTCCTCCCTTTGTCATGATTCCAGTAGATAAGCTACTCAGGAAAGTTTTGGCACATTCAACGAGTAAAATTTTCCAGTTTTTCAAGGATATGCTGATGCCAGAAAAAGTAAAGCTTAATTGTATTAAATTGTATCACAAGTGCATATACATTTGTACCATTAAAGACACTGTGAATCTGATTATTACAATAATAAATTTCTTCACCAGCTAAATTGTATGTATTTCTAATATATACATTGAAATGAAGTCATATTTCACGTCAGACGTGCGTGATGATTTGGTAGTGATATAAAGTAAAAGCCCAACAGGTGATAATGTGTAGATTCGGAACTCAGCTTAATGTCTATCATTAATGTCATTTTTCTTACCAGAGATTCAGATAAATTTCTTGATATAAACCAAAAATGATATGTTTTATCCAATGTATAAAAGTAGGTACTTGAAGTAAGGTTTGTTTTTGCCATGTAGTTTTTCACCCCAAATCTCTGAATGGTATTCAGAAACTGTTTATATAGCATGTGAGATAAGATGTACATCCAAAAATTCGCTCCAAGACACGCAGGTGATGCATTCGTTTTAACCATTCCCTGTTATTTTGAGTATGACTCCCCAACTCGTACATAGAGGGCGCTTTATCGGAAAAAAGTATTGTTCGGAAAACGATTATTGTTAGTGAAAGCTGTAAAGTTGACGGAGATGAACGTTCCACAGGAAGACGCCACCTGGCGGCCACAGATTCAGGGTCTTCTCAAATTGATTGGATTCTTTGGAATGGTGTATTAAAGGTTATCCAAACATGGCGGGAACAGAGAAACGGGAGAGAAAGTGGCGTCCATTATAGCTTCACACCTGGAGATAGTGAAACGGCCAATGAGCTAATACTTTTACATGAACACTCGGCTAATAGCGTTAGGAAATCCCTATACCACATATATGTACAGTTAATGTTGATGGGTTGTTCCCTGGTAATAGCTGGCAAATAGGTAGCAGGAGTGTTTTGGGTAATGCGTTAAAGATATGAAATAGAAAATAATGGAGAACAATGCCAAAATAAAGATGACGATGATGTTTTTGTGTTCCTACTGCTAAATAGTTTTATTTCCTGAAAGCTAATATCCCTTGAGACCATACAATAGATGCTGCTACTAGGTGCACCAAGGAGATGTAAGAATTATTGTGCAGGTGTACAGCAAGGTACTTGCTTTGCTCCTATCCCATTTATTTAAACGTATGATCTTTCAACAAAGTCTATTTCATTTCCTTAGAAATTAAAGTTTACTGAAAGAAATATATATGCAGTGCACCTATTATGCAGTTAATGTCAGAAAGAAACCAATTTAAATTTGGATAGGCCGATGAAGTATTCAGCCTAAGTCATAAAACAAAAATTAAATTTAAAAAAATTATGAAACTGTTCAAGTTTTTCTGAGGATGGAAAGTGGATGATCATAATTACAACAATTTCCCTAAAATACTTCACCAAACCACAAGAGGTGTTGATTACAAGTCTTCCAAACTTCAAGTGCCAAGGCAGAAAAGCGGAATTTTGTCTGTCTGCTGTGAAGTACTCATTAATTTCCATGGATGCATCAAGTGTTTAGCCAGTTTAGGACTCCTAGTTTCAACAGGGTATACGTAGGTCTGTTTGTTGAAGCTCGGATTAGAGTGTCATGCGGGGATCATCTGATGTTTTATATGACTAATTGTTGACTCTGGACGTTTCTTCCAGTTATGATTCCACCGTTATGCTGATGATGCTTTGATAACTGGCAGATATCATTGAGACTATCGGCTCAATTTCCTAAATGATTCATTAGTTTGTGGATATGAATTGGCCATTGATGATCCAGGGTGTCATCCCGATCTTGTTGAAGTGTTCGCAGATTGTCACCGCCGCTGACTACGATATGCGACCTCTGAACTCTGATTACATTAGCGTCATTCATAGAAACCCTCCCGAAAAGCATATCAGTGTTCTCATGATAACTTAGTCATGAAATGCATTAATCTTTTGTGGATGAAGATCGTGTTTTGACACATTCCTTCGGTCCTTATCCCGACTCATTATCTCCGATCAACTCGTAATGGACGCCAATAGGGGACGTATTTCGTCCAATCTTCACTTGTCTGTGCGACTTCCAATTGATGCATCTTTTATCACCCTCTCTATTCATGATCACTTTTATGCCCACGGAGTCCCGAATGTTGAGGTCATGAGAGGTCACTGATTTGAAGTTACACATCTCATTCAACTAACTTCTAGTCAGAATTGCACGATAATATTATTCTTCCTTCCCAGACTGCAACGCTTCACGCTCTTTCATTTCGGGATTCAAAGGCAAACAATGAGAATTTTAATTGGTATAATTTGAAGATTATCCTGAATCATGCTTCAAAGGTAATCGGGAGGGCTTTCTCTTACATTTCTTTGTGGCAGACACTATCAAAGTACGGAGTTTTAAAATGCATTGGCGTGTCAGGGTTGGTCCTATTTAAAGCATTTAGATGCGGCCATTTTGAAACAAAAGCATGGGCTGTTGCAAAGTTGCCTAAAAGGCTCGTAAGACATCTTGAATCACCAAGCTTCAAAGAGGAGGAAGAAGATTTAGTTTTTTTTTATTGAGATAATTTATTACAGAATTGTCAGCGCGAGCTCCATTTTGATGAAGTTAATTAAAAGTTAGACAGCCTCCCATGTCCGTGAATCGCGTAAAAAATGCAGCTAAATTTCCTCACTTTAAAAGGGGGCATCTAGCTTTGACTTGTAACAGATTACATTAGTCATCGAGATTGGTTGCCTCGATATGAAACATAGTTCGGTTTGATCTGAATATCGCAACAGTCAACTTGAGCCTGATTGGCTGCTTCATACCGTGATCTGCGTAGACATGAAACGTTGAGTCAACTCTAAGGCGCGTTGAACGTTTAAAAATCGCTGTATTCTTATCTGCTAATTAATCTTCTTGAATTCAGATAAAATTAGCTTTTGATGATTTGAAGAAATCAAAGTCAAATGAAGATTTAATGTTTTTTTAAATCATGTTTTGATAATTCTTGTGTTTTGTGAAGGAGATAAAATGTAGATACTGTAGATGTCCAATGAATCAAATCATCAGTTTGTTTGATATGTTACAGGAAAGGCAAAGGAAATTCGTTAATTTTAAACACGAAGCTTGGAATTCTGACAACTTGATACATTAGAAATACTACATATTTTTTGTTAAAAAAAAAATCATCAGTTATCAATTCATAAAACTCCCATCCCATCTATTGAAAAGGCAGATTAATTTTAAAAAGAGAAAATGCAAGAAATTAATACTTTTTTTAAATAATTAAATTCACAAATTAAAATTAGCTCTTTCATAAATACCATTGCAAGATCATCAATTAATATAACTTACCAATTTTAAGTAAGCAAATTATTGGAGGGAAAAATCATTGATAAAGTTGTCTAGCTGTAATACACAATAATGTAGGGACAGGCATGTGTCTGTATCTGTAGGGGGTGGGGATGGACTGAGGTGAGAGGTGTGTCGGGGAGGGGGTAGAGAAAGGATGAGAGGAAAGTGACATAAGGGTAACTACAGGAGATGAGGAGAAAGGAAGAAACAAGAAGGAAGGGAGGAATACGAGATGGAGGAGGGCTTAATTGAAGAAGTAAAAAACAAAGGACTTATAGAAAGAAGGAAATGGAAGAGATATGTGACAGATAATTATGGGGAAAGAAGACATCCCTGTGTGATTCCTGTAAAGTTGCCCCTCAGAATGTTTTAGCACATTTTGAACTATTGGATGAGGATGTGAACGGGTAATAAGGTGGAAAAGATGAGGGAGCTACAGAAATTATATGTCTTCAGTTTAAAGGCTCAGCACTGAAATGTGTGCCAGGTGCAGTAAGGAGTTTAAATGTCATCTACCAGATGTCTTGTAGAAATGATAGCATGACCAGTATATGATCCTTCAACAATTATCCTAGCATTATGAATATTAGCCTTTATTTAGATATCCTGTTCATGTGTTTCTTAAGAGTATGAATAGATTTGATTGAAATTATTAATGATAAAAATAGAAACACATATATAAATACTATAGTTCTAGGTGCCATGTGAAATTACGTTTTCATAAAATTATTTGATTTTAATGTAACCCTTTCATTATTAAAATAATCAGAATTGTAAGTTTTAGGTCAGTATAATAACTTAGAATTTAATCAAATTCATAATTTAAAATGCCAAAATGAATTTTATTTCTGATAGGAACATCTTTGAATTAGATATTTTAATAAATTTAATTTGATCTGTTTGATTGATTAGTCCCAAGCTTTTCAAAGCTAATGGCAAATTCACAGGAATCACAACCTTTAAATGATGTACGTTGCTCAAACTGCAGTTGCTTTTACTGATTAAGCTGATATGTAGAGAGGGCCTCAAGGAAATTTTAGAGTATTTTTACACACCAAACACTAACAGAAGTTTATTTATGATGTTGCTCAGAGCATAATTTTGACTTTTTTCGAAAGGCACTTCCCTCTATAAACCAACGTAGAATTCGAACATTGTTGACAAAAGTTAATGATCTGTTCTGAAGAAAAGTGATGAGTTGGCGAAATAAAGCTCTTGTGGTTTCTAGTTCGAAACATGAAAGAAGGAAGAAAATTAAGTAATTAGGTAAACATGGTATTATTTCACTCGCAGCTGAGCCTATTCCTGTTTGTGATATTTCACTTGGAGCTAAGAAAGTTTAAGGTAGTAAAAAGAATGACTAAATGTCAAGGTCATTGTGTTTAACATGTAAAACATTTTATCTAAAATATTGTAATATTTCAGGTGTTTTGGAATCGAGGTTTGCTTTTATTATGATGCAGGGAAAATTATGTTAATTGATAATCTGAAAATGGCATAAAAACTTGAATTTTAAGAGACAAAATACAAAATTGTTTGTCATTAATTTTGTATATTACTTCAAGATGTCCAATGGTTAGAAATTAGATTTAAAAAATATGAGATATCATATATGAAGCTAATAATTCCTGATTTAAAGAAATAAATATTTGTAAATAAAACATATTTTTTGCTGAGATCAAATTGCCATGATAGTGAAGTATTAGTTAGTTATGTATTCCTTTGATGTTGGATGTAACAATCTGTATCAAATATGATGGCTTGCATTTGTCGTAAATTGCAAAAATAAAAATATGAATTATTGATATTATAGAAGCGTGAAACTTTATCTCTCTTATTACCCGAACAGTTGGCTATGCTTTCACACCTGACTTAAACTAGAATAATTTCAAGGATTATTATATTCTATAATTTTTGGAAAATATTTGTGTTAGCTGTCATTGAGTGCAATATTGATTTGAGTGAAATGAATAGGGTGTGTAAATAGGGAAATAACATAACATACAATGATGTTAATTATGATGATACTGATAATGATATTTATGATGAACTAGCTGTTTAAACAGTGATCCAAAAGTGAAATTTAGAATGACTTATCAAAACAAATTATTCTGCTAAAACCGTTATGGATATGTAAGAATCTTATTTGGAGATTTCTATTAACGGAATAAAAAAACATTATGCATGCAAAATAATTCTGACAAATTTGACTTACCAAGTACATATGTAAATAACATATTATGATTATGATTATTCTGTGTAAAAGGTAATAAACATTTTGGATTTTATAAATATAAGAAAAAGGAAGTTTTCAACAAAGTTTGAAATGGGCACTGAATGTTTTCAGTATATTCTTTTGCAGCTGTTACGACTACTTCCGTAGTGAAAAAAACAACTTCCTTCTTATAATACTACGAGCTGGTCCGCCCTTACCTGAGGGTTGATAAGTCGTACGGAAGACTCTTTTAGAAGCTTGGTCTGGTTTTAATTATCATCTTGTTGCATTTTGCCATTCTCGTCTCCCTGTCAGTTGCACAATTAACGATTAACTGAGGCAGCGTCTTTTAATTGAGGTTTTATAAGGTGGGCACAGATGTTCGTTTAGTGAGTTATTAATGGCGTGAAATAATAACACCAGGCTCAGGAGTATGTCTATGTTATTATTCGCCTGTTTAGTAAATAAACACAACATTGTTTAGTTTGTGCTATATTGTTGTGATGGGGTCTTTAATGCTCATATTCAACCAATATTTGTTTTGGATCGATGCCACGATTCTTCAAGGAGGATGTGACTACCTTTGCGATAACTTATTGTGTTTTCATCAGCGATGCATTTTCTGCTAAAGATTTTTGAAATATGAAAATAGTTTTTTAACATATTATCCATATGTCATGATGAGGATTCTTATACATGTACCGTAACCCTATTTCTGCAGGAGTAGAGTTTGGTAGTGAATATGGTTGAAGCAAAAACAATTAGTCAGCTGAAATGGTTATTAAAGTCTGTTTCTCTTTTAAATTGCTGTGAACACTTTTAATTATTGTCAGAAGTACAGCAAAGTTTATGTATTGCAATATGAAAAAAAAAATAAGTTGAAGATTTGACCATTACTAATACTCATTTCTTCATGAATAAAAATGAAATCTTCCCAAAACTACAGTTCAATATGTAGTTTAAACAAATTTTAGTCACTGACTCTTTTACATGGATTATTGTCCTTGGATTATTATTTGACATTTAGCCATTGGTCATTGTGTCCTTGCGTTTAGCCGCTGATTACTCATGCATAAGTAGTTATTTTTAACGTGTTTCCTGTGTACTTGATAACGGTATAAGGATATATACCGAAACATCACTGTGTTAATTAAAGAAGTTGATCATCCATTAATATCCTGTCTTGTAAAATTGCAACACAGAATGATTTGGCAATCAAATTGACAACTAAATTTGAATTAACTGATTTGGAATAACTCAAACTTGGAAAACAATCTACTTAGGAGATAATTCTTGTATTAGCATGTTTGCATATTCATGGAAAAGAATAAGGAAAAACCTTTTATTCAACAAATTTATTGTCTGTTCTTGGTTACAGGTTCACCAGTACTTCAGCGTGATCCCGGAGGGTAAGGTCCCGTACCTCAACAGTCCCGGCGAGAAGTACCGCGTTCGTCAACTCCTGCAGCAGCTACCGCCCCACGACAATGAGGTGCGCTACTGTAACATCCTCGCTGACGAGGAGAAACACGAACTACGAATGTTCTCCGCTCAGCGCAAGAAGGAGGCCCTGGGGCGTGGCTCGGTCAGGCCCCTCCCCCTCACCATGCAGGGAACTTTGTGTGCACAGGTTAGTAGTAGTTATGGTTAGAGTTAACTATTAGTTATTTATAATGAGGAGTATTTTGAGTACATGGCTTCGTGGTTTGAGCTTCATTTATGACTAACACTCTTTGGTGACTATTTGGTGACTATTTGGTGACCATTGGCACAACCCGAATTTCCAAAATTTACATTGTAATGAGGACAATAAAGTGTTAAAAGTGTTATTATTATTTCATTTGCAAGTATTTTAAATTTCATGTTTACAGTTTTTATGTGTTTTTAACCGAAGTGAACGTATTTATTTGTAAGATGCTTAAAAGTTTTTATGGAAAATGTAAACACTTAATTTAAAATCTTATTCTTAATCATAATTTCAATACCAAAATTTGAGTTATTTTGCTAATCAATTCATAATAACAAAACAACAAATTTCAAATTAAATTTAAAAAATTCTCCTTGCAGTGTGAGCTGAGTATACCTGGAGGAGACATGGCGGTGTTTTCAACACGTGCCGGTGCCAATAAGTGCTGGCACCCGTCGTGCTTCGTGTGCCGCACGTGCAGTGAGCTACTGGTGGACCTTATCTACTTCTACATGGACGGAGAACTCTACTGTGGTCGTCATCACGCTGAGATGCTCAAACCTCGATGTGCCGCCTGCGATGAGGTTAGTGGAATTTTTGTTTACAATAACACGTAAATTTAGTTCATTAACTTGACAGTGCCATACTCGGGAACCATGCATGTATTTCTTTCTAAGCGCAGAGATAATTCCAACCTTAAATAGTTGCTTCAATTAAAGGAGCATGCGTTAAATGGTGTTTTTTTTAAGAAGGATTATTAAATGTCAATTCATGTATTCCCACCTTCATTATTATGGCTAATTCCAGTGATACCGCCTGTACGTATAAGATTAGCAGTCAAATGTATTTGATAGATCTATAAAATTTTCATATTACAATATGCAATGACTCCAACATAAACATTTGTAATGGTAAAGAGATATACAAAAACAAAATAAACTAAACCAAAAAAGTGACCTTGTTCTAAGAACAACACAGACATATGACCCAAAATATTATTTCATATTGACAACATATCATCTTTAACTTGCAGATTATCTTTGCGGATGAGTGCACAGAAGCCGAGGGACGAAGCTGGCACATGAAGCACTTCTGCTGCTTCGAGTGCGACGCCAAGCTGGGAGGTCAGCGTTACATCATGAGGGAGGGTCGACCATACTGCTGCGTCTGTTTCGAGCGTCTGTTTGCGGAGTACTGTGACACGTGTGGTGAACATATCGGTGTAGACCAGGGACAGATGACCCATGAGGGTCAGCACTGGCACGCCACTGACCAGTGCTTCAAGTGCCACACATGCCAGAAGTCATTACTCGGTCAGCCATTCTTGCCAAAACATGGAGTCATCTACTGCTCAGCGGCGTGCAGTCGGGCGGGGTCCATGCAGACCCAGACGCCCCGGCGCCCCGAGGACTATCTCCAGGAACTCCAGTCAGTGCGTGTCGGCTCTCCAGTGAGTCATGTTCTGCAGGAGGGCAACATGGACATTCACGAGGTGCTGAGACAACAGTACACCATCAATGATAGCTACCCGTCGTCTGACCGAGACCAAGGGTACGCCACCAGCAGTAACAGTGAGGTGTACGCTCCAGGACTGTACGAGGCTCCTCAGCAGAACGCCTCGTTCCGTGATCCTGAAGCTGTGTACCATCTCAACCTTGACGGACTCATTGATGCTCTTCCGTGTCAGGAGGCAAAGATGAGGAATAGACTCTCTCAGTTCTCTATGCCCGACCTGACCAAGGAACCTGTTCCTGAAACACCCGGTTCCGACAGGAGCAACCTCAGTTCTAGAAGTAGAAGTCGGTCAGGATCGGAGAAGAACGTCAGTGTCCACTATGCCACCATCAATCCTCAACGTGAACGGGTTCCAGCGATGGTTCCCGACCGACCTCTCAGCACCGGATCTGAACTCCCTGAGGGTGATGCAGTTTATGCTGTGCCCCACCAACACCATGTCCACAGCCATCATCATCACCACCATCATCACGGATCACAACAGGTCCCACCTTCCCACCGATCCTTCCCCGAGCTGCCAAACATCCGCCAGACAGGAAGACGAGGAGCATCAGCGATACCCTTACCTGACGACCAGAAGATGAATCCCATATCCCGACCACCAACAGGGCCACGGCCTCACAGCAGCGGAGCCGGGAACAGAAACTCAAGCTATCCCCGGAGTCGCAGCTTCGAGGGACGGCCAGGAAACCAGCCTCGTGGAGCGTCTGCAGTTAGCTTTAGTGCCCGACCACCGTCAATGGAGAGTTCAAATCTCGACCGATTCGACCGATTCCCGTATGAGGATGACCGTTGTAGCACGTGCTCCAGTTCTAGTGACTCTGATGATTATTGTTACTATTATGATTCTCCACACAGATTTGGTCAGCGGATATCCTATGTCGACGACATGGGAATTGGACCGCAAGGTCGTGCAAGGACTATGAATACTCGTCGTCATAAGAACAAGAACAAGCAGTGTGTTATAAGCTAGGAACGACATGTGACTATTAACTATTTATCAGTGCATTAGTGCTGCCTGCCCTGGTTCCCTCTGCTGGTTTGTGACTCCGCCAGCCTTCAGCATGGAAAGGGTTAAGGGCATAATGTTGTGAGGACTCTTTTTGAGGGTATTACTGTTTGGAGAATTGTGCTAATGTTTTCAGTGTATGTCAGAAAAATACCATAATCTGTATTACTGTATCAAATATTAAGATTAATATATTTGCTCATGTTGTAAATATATGATATCTTGGATGCCGGACTAAGTCATGATAATCTGTGCATTATGAATTAATATGCTGTAAACAATTTTTCAACACTGCAGAATTTCAAACAACATTTAGATTTAAGATATTGGCCTTTTACTTAAAACATTTGTATATTTGAATCAAAATTTATTCAATTGATTGTTATATCAAATCAATATTTTTTTCAAATTTCAATTTGAACAAATTCTTGCAGTGTGCATGTAATATACAAATAATTCATGTTTCATCATCATCATCATAATCATCATCATTTTCATCAAGTCTTCCTCAAATTAATTATTAAAATGATTTTTTAAATTCCTGAATGTTTTTACTATTGTTAATGTTGCCACTTTTCAACCAAAGCATTTTGAAACTTTTTGCACTGATGAATTACCACAATGCAGTATTTGAAATAAACACGGCTCAGGCGATGAAATTTTTAAAACTTTGTACTATAATTTCGAGGAGTTATGTTGAATCTCACTTACCCTTCCATTTTGTAAGATACGGAAGCGCTTCCATGTTTTTCCCATAAGTCACCTGTTGATGTGCAATACAGAGTTATCCCCCTTTGCGGCCCAAGATGTCTACCATTATATGTATATAAGCGTTGGGAAGCAATTTAAACAAACAACATTTATCGTAACCAAATGTTCACATTCTTCAAATTCTGTTGGATTAAGTTTCTAGTTGTATATTTCTTAAAGAAATATATTTGTTCCATTAATTGATTTCTAGTTAAATATTACACTGCTGCGTATAGTTTATCAAAAGATAATCTTGTGATATTCTTTGTTTACATTTTAGTGATGAAATTATTAAGGATATCTTTGAATCGAATCTTAGTGAAATTTTCATTATCTTTAAGGCATGCATTTTGTTATGAACTTTTTATTAATGTGCAATTTTAAAGTTTAAACCACAATTTTATGCTTGCCTTATCTTAAACTATGACAATTTTTCAATATTTGTAAATGCTCAACATAAAATACACACTTCAAACTGTTTTTAGTTTAATTTGGTTATTTGTTGTGAAATTTTTTATTTTAAATTTGGCTGAGGTGTGTATTTTATGTAAGCATCCCCCTGAGAATCTCTCAAAGTCTGTGGCCTGCCTGCTAGTATCTATATCTTGTAGTTATCACACTGAATATTATGAAATAAAGTTACCTGATTTTCAGCACTTGTTCAATGAGTTTATTAATCCATCTTACCAAGGAATTAGGCAACATTATACTAATACGATCAGATCAGCGAGGTTTCGGTGGCTGATTGGACCCTATTTGTGGATTAAAAGTATGTTTTCAGAGTATAAAAAATTTACAAGAATCACTAAATAAGGGAAGAATTAAAAAGAGGTATTTCCTAACACCATTACGGACACTAGCACTTGATACATCCAACACATAATTTTTTATTCAGGTTTTCAAAAACTATGACAATTGGCAAGACAACTTAAACTGAATAAAAAATATTTTTAAAAAAAACAAAGCAAGACAGATCCATCATGAAGTCAAACAAGATCATGTATGATTTCAGAAAAAAAAACTTCTTTTGGTGCATTTCCTTTCCTATCATAAATTCTTTAATCTAAAAATGAGTGTGAGTGAGTTGGGGTTTAACGCCGCTTTCAAGAGTATTTCACTTATATCGCGGCTGGTAGTATTATGGCAGGGAGAAAGCCCGCAACGCCATGTGGCTATGCATTGCGGTGAAACCTGCGAGCATTGGCTGGAACTAGCGAATAATGGGTGGTACTACTCTGAAATTCAGTGAAGCATTGCACGAAAACCTTACTGCCTGTAGAACAGTTCTCTACTGCAGTTGCCGTGCCCCTGGCAGGATTCGAACCCCGGACCACTTGATCCGAAGCCGAACGCGCAAACCACTGCGCTATCCCGCCCCTAAGAAATGACAATCATTGTTCACATATGTAGTCACACATGTACAAGTACGAAGCTCAGGTGACCGCTATCAGTGAAATCAGTACTATGGGCAGAGTGGTAACCCACTCCATGAATTTTAATGGTAGAATCTTTGCGCCACACTGAGAAGAAGGTAGTGCTTGCATCTTGAATCAAGAGATTTGGGGTTCGAATTCTGCCAGGGGCTCTTCAACTCAAAGAACTGTTCTACATTCAGTAAGGTTTGTGTGCAATGCTACACTGAATTTCAGCAGAACCACCCATGGTTAGCTAGTGCAAGCCGATGCCTGAAGGTTTCACCACATTGCATAGCCACAATAGTGTTGTTGGTTAGCTAGATGCAATGATATTAGCTGCTGTGAAATACTCCTGTGTTAAACTCGAAATCACCTCGGCTCAAATTGTGCCCCAAATAAGTGTCCTACCTATGGTGATATGTGGATCATGGCAGTTTTAGTTCCATCAGCCGAGGTGAGGTGAGTTTGGGTTTAACGCTGATTTCAAGAGTATTTCATTTATATCGCGGCTGCTAGTATTATGTCAGGAAGAAAGCCCACAGTGCCATGTGGCTATGCATTGCGGTGAAACCTACGAGCATTGGCTGGAACTAGCGAACTATGCTGAATTTCCATTGTACCCACACCTTACTGCGTGTAGAACAGTTCTATACGGCAGACAAAGTTGCCGTGCCCCTGTGTTACTGCATGTAGAACAGTTCTCTACTGCAGACAAAGTTGCCGTGCCCCTGGCGTGATTCGAACCCCGGACCTTTTGATCTGAAGCCGAACACAGTAACCACTGCGCTATCCCGCCCCTTGATCAGGGGACTGATATGAGTATGGCTTTCAGCACGCAGACTGTCCATCTGTGTACTTTATGAATAGGTATGTAAAGCACATTCTGAGGAAGTGCAGATAATTAGGAAGCATTGTCCACAATCACGATTGGGACTACAAGGTGCTACAAGTAATTAAACATGTATATTTGGAAGCACACTATCTATGATAAATTCCTACATTTATGGTGAGTACATTGCGGATTCGAAATCCACACGGGAGGGACAAGCACCTCCAACACTGGGTGTCCAAAGAGAATTGAGGCATAAGTCGGATCATTGCAGATATAGTGTGATTTCAAATACTTTATAACAATGTTAAATTTATACAATATCTAAGTGGCATTTATTTCTAAAGGATAGTTTGGTTTCATTTCATCGTAATAATACAGCCAAATAACATTTTGTTAGAATTTTGTACACTTATTGTATAAGAAATACATGCCAGATAGTGAGCAAATATAACATGGTTACATTTGGGATAACACTAGCTTCAATTGTAGAAATTCTTGTACTTTTTCGGGCCCAGTCCCTTGCAGGATTCGAACCCACACCCTCAGAGTCAGGTATCTATCGTCAGCACTGTCCGTACCAACAGTCGTGTGGTAAACTGTTTCTTCAAAGGTCACCTTTAACTATTTAAATAATACTAGTAAAGATGAAAACAAATAATTTATCAAAGTTGATGTATCTGGATTGAAAAGCAGTGTATAGGTGAAATGTTCATACTTCAAAGCAGTTTTTTCTTGCAATACGTTAACAAAGCCGATAGATTGTACATATGATATGGAGTGCGACAGAGGCGCTTGCTGTCACCATCACTTTTTTGTATACGCTCACAAACCATCTCTGAGTTCATTTACGGAAACGACACACATTTGATGAATCGATATGTGTTTATAAAATTGCTTATTGATAATCGATAACCTTTATGTATGCTAAATATTTCCGGATTGTATTTATTTTAATGGCAAACATTAGTCTGTTTATTACATGATAACATGACTGATAATGACATTATGAACAATAAGATTTCATATCGTAAAATTGCATAGTAAATAATAATAGTGAACACAGATTATGTCAGGATTTTCTTTCAAATAACGACAAACATATGTGTTCATCCTTGTTCCGAGGTGCAATCATGATAAATGATAATAAGCAACATATGTCGTATATTATGAAGAACATATGGACGAGTCCGACCCGAACAAAGACGTTTAATCATCATGGCATTCATGCCTATGCAATAAAACATGATGATAAAGACATTCTTACCATTATAACTTGATCGAAACACGAAAAAGCCAATCTATATATACGGCCTAATAAAAAACAAACAATAACACGATAATAGGATAATCATAACCTGAACAACAACAGAAATAATCAAGTGATTATCACGATAGATCCAACCTATACGGTCGGATATTTATAAAAAGCACAATAACTTAACTAGCGCCTTGAAATCACAAAATTATATACATTTAAGTAGTGTGTAAGTACTCTAACAGGATGCCCTTGGACCATTAGTCTCGCATTCATTTTGTAAGGGACAGTACACAACCGGGGTATTTTGATGACACGAAATTCGAGGGTGAGTTTCTCCTTTGTGCAATTGTGTTGTCTATACGCAATTGGCGCATATTTCATTTGAAACATATTGCTTTAGATGCAAACGAGAGTGTCTCGTCGAATTTCGTATACTTGTCAATGCACAATGATGATGTTTTGTGATGAAACATTTGTCAACTGCAGTATCTCTTACGTAGGACTTACACACTATCCTAATTTACAATCACTGGGTTGATAACTGCGTTTGTAGCTGCAACGAAACGCATAAACATGTCGTAAGATGTCAATCATCCTCGGTTACCCAGGGTTTTATATATGCTCCGTTACTCTCCAGTATATCGGAGATATAGTGGAGAGTAACGGAGCATATATAAAACCCTGGGTAACCGAGGATGGATGTCAATTTGATAGTGTTCTTTCAGAACTGAAACGTCATTTGATATATATATAATATTCGGCAAGGCACATATATGAGAAGAACTAGTAACAACGGTGAATGATGGTATAGATACATATTAATATCAATGCATGAACATTTTTACATGACAAAACCCCCTGAAAGCATATATAGTAGTCATGTACATGCTATTGTTAAAAAAGTGGCAATCTGAAATATATAAAAACATACCACCTACAATGAAACGTCGCATATCATTGAAGTAATGAATTTAATCCATGGAACCGTTATGTCCTCGTTGTGACTTCTAAAATGCCTCTCAAAGAAATATGAAAGTTATGATTGCTCCTGTGAAGATGTGTTAGTGGCTTGGGAAACCTTCATTATACTTATTAAAGGGATTGTAGTATGAAAATAAAGAGATCTCACAAAATGTGTTACCAATTGCAAAACAATCCTCTCAATCAATAATTATTGTTGTAAAACGAATGGTTATAGTTCTGATAAGGAACGGGGATGCATTTCTTATCGTTTAAGGATTAAAAGGTGTCCGCACTTAAATGGCCGCTATATATAGCAGTTTTTGTTTCATACGTGACACCGTTTTCTATACGACAACGGGTAATCAGGTCGTGTAGTGGGCCGTTTTACCCTCTAAATAAAGTATACTGCATACTTTTATTTTAAAATTTGCAAATTTGAAGATTTAAAAAATGCAAAAAACGCACTACAGTGCTTCAGTTTTAAAGCATAACGGGTTATTCATACATTGACACACTTATCTTGATATGTGAGGTAAAATATTATTATTTATTTACCTGAAAGCAGGTGTTCTTTGTAGTGGCAGCTCTTAACATTACTTTTCACATAATTCTTCCTATTTCGAAATTAACAAGGACGTATGTTTACATATATTTGTTGTTAAGAATTCTAATAACCATTCTGGGTATGTTTTGTAAACTCTTTCAGTTGAAAACAATAGTTTCATGACATAAGGAGGTGTTTTATATAGTAGCAGCTGATATGTTGTTTTCGCCATTAATAACAACTCTTGTACTATTTTAACATGGTAACCAATCCATAACATACATATTAAAACATAAGATTTTTTTTTACAAAAGGTGTTCTTTGTAATTACGTACCATAACTTATAATGTTTGTTTTTAGTCGTTGGATTCATTGGATTCCAGATAGACATAGGGAATGACGGTTTGAATAATATTTTAGCATACTAACCAAAACAAATGTTCTTAACGCAAGCAGGTAGAACATTAGTGATAACAGTAAGCAGTTTTATATTTACAGGTAGACCCCATTCTCTTTCAACAGAGATTGTTTTTCGTCATTAACAAAGAGTTACTTTTTAACTACTGAGGCAAACAAGCCACACATTTGCGAAACAGGGGACTTTGTATTGACATTTCTGTAATTACTATACCGTCGTTTTACGTCGTTAACAAACCCCCTCAAAAATTACATTTAAAGCTCTTCATTATAAATCATTTAAAGGCACCGCAGCACTTTTTTCATTTGTATATGTTCAAATTGCCATTTGCTATACAAGTTTATGCAATATATTTTCACTTAAGAGACTAAACAGCCCTTTCACACGATTATCCTTAGTCAAAGAAAACTGCTAGCGGCCATTTTAGTGTGAACACCTTTTGATAATTCGAGAATGGGAAATGGATCATTGTCAGATTCAACAATTTACCAAAAGTGACAAAAACATGTTTCCAAATATCATATCGATAATATAATGTAGAGTGATTAGTAATACTAATATAATATAATATGAACTTATATATTATTTATATACTAAAGTTTAGTCTTTAAATCAACCTCTACTTGTAGATTTAACAAACATAACTATTTTTAAAGGTATACATCCGTTGTGTTGTTAGGGGTCAGATATTCCAAACATTGTAAAATGTGTTACTTTATCGAGAAGTACCGACTGTTATGGATGCACCTTTAACAGGCGAATAGTAAATGATTGTCTTAGCTATGGATATACGTAAAAGAACCTACTCTAAGAATACTACATGGTTTAGCGAGATCGTGACTGACAGACCGGGTTAACTAAAGTAAAATCCCACTGGAGTGGAGTGTTTTTCTAACAAAACTTTGTAACAGAAAACAACAAACCCAGTAAATTACTTTTTGAGGGTAAAATGTTTGAAAGTAGTTTAAACGACCTAATAAAAAGTTTGACAACTTGACAGGTTGTCTATATTGAGGCAATAAACGAGAAAAGTACAATATTTGTGGCCCGTAGATTATACTCAAGTATTCTCATTAAAATCAACTTTATCTACCGGGTAATGAACAGCACTGTTTTCTAAGTTGAAGTTCGTCTTGTGTCTACGTGTGCGATCTAACGAAACAATCCAGGGTGTTTGACTTATTATCTACAGATGTTTTTTTGTGAGTATGCATTATGGTGTAACCTGCGTCAGTTGGAACTGGTGGATCGTAAGCGGTATGCATTGGGTGTATCATTGTACCAACCTTTCTGCATGTGAAACATTTCTGCACTGTTAAATGGTTAAATCATTGGATTTGAACCTGTACCCCGACTTCTTGATACGAAGTCGAACACGCTAACGTCTCTGCTAACGTTTTCGCTCTTCACACCCTCGCCACTTCCTCTTTAAACAATATTGCTCTTTAATATGAAAATCAGTATGCCGGTAATAAAGAAACGATCGTCAAAATATCTTCAGCTTTCCGAGTCAAAAGGGAAGATTTTCAGTCCGCTTCAATCACTTGGTGGTTTATTGAGTCCATTTTATTATAAATATGTAGAGTTTTGATGAATCTTATTTCTTCAATATTTAGTTTGTTTTAATGATAATGGTAAATAATGGAGGCAGATACGACTGAATTTTGAATGAATCTATTCTCTCCCTTCTGTGAGAAGAACTGACTTGAGTAACTTCTGTGGGAAGAGAAAGGGTTCAATCAAATCAATATTTAGATTTTTTTTGTCTATTTGTAAAATACCGTTTTCTGGTTTGAGTTCACCACGTAGACGAGAATTATATCTAACACATATCGGACATATCTTTGTAGATATTTAATATACAGTTTGGTAGATACAATTATTGAATTCCACCTTTTCATGTTTTGAAGTATAAAAGAGTCACGAAGAACGAATTGTTTAAAACCGAAAACACGACACTGTCTGTGATAACGTCCATGTGATTGCTTAAACATATTGCAATTCATTGATACATTTAACTTTTTAAAGCTTGTACATCATTTGAACAAAAGTCGTAGAATAATACATAAACATATGTATAACATGTATTGAAGTGATCGTTGTGTTCTTGGTATGAAATACTATCGCAGCACGTCTTTTGCTTCGCGGAAAGCAAATGTATTTAAGGTTATCGTCAGAACGTCTTTTTTGCTTCGCGGAAAACAAATGTTTTGCATGTTCTTCATGCGTAATTGACAAGTCATGCTGGTTTCCAGATTCCAGAGTCATTTTTGACAAAATGAATAGATTCGTTGGTCTCAATAAACTTATTAAATTTTTCATTTAAATTTTAACATATTTTTGCAGCATTTACCAGACATATTATTAGAATGGGTATCATAGATTGACTTGAATGTACATGCATTGCTCTTGTACCATATATCATTTACATTTACTTATTTGTAAATATTGTTTATACGAGTGTTGAACCCTTGGCGGGTAGAAAATTGAACACGTGTTTAATACCATTCTCAAGTCATATGTCAAGATAAACTTCAGTTTCCTCGCGAGAATCATATACGTATTACTCTAAATTTAGACTCAAATATGTGCAACAAAAAAAAGGCCCGATGAGCTTATGGCATGGCATGGCGTCCGTCGTCCGTCCATCCGTCCGTAAACCTTTCTCTTTTTTCGACTTCTTCTCCAGGACCACTGACTCTAGAGAGCTGAAAGTTTATGTGCAGACTCCTCGGCCAATGGGGATTTTAATTGTAGATTTCGTGACCCCTCAATCCCAAAATAGGGTCACAGGGGACACATCCTTAAACATCTATTTTCATCGTCTTCTCCAGTTCCAGATGAAAAGTTGTGTGCAGACTCCTTGGCCAAATGGATTTCTAAATTGTAGATTTGCTGACCCCGTGACCCAAAATGTGGGTCCAAAGGGTCATGAACAAAAAAACCATTTTCATATTCTTCTCTCAAGTATGAAAAGCTCTAGAAAGCTGAAATGTTAGGCATTAGGCAATGGGGATTCTAAATTGTAGATTTAATGACCCTGTGACCCCAAATATAGGTCACAGGGGTCATGACCTGAACACCTTATTTTGTTTTCCTCTCCAGTGCAAAAAGCTCTCGCAAGCTGAAATGTTGTGCCAAAGGAGATTCTAAATTGTAGATTTGGTAGATGTATTACTTGAGATAACTTAGATATTGAACCTTAGATGATAAATCAATGAAGTCCAGGGCTCTATTTTTGTAAATAGATTGGGTTCATATTCGTACACTTTTCCTCAAATATGCACTTTTCGTTTACCAAATAAAGTACTGATTTAACGTACTTAGTCCAATATATGTATCACCGTATATAATAGTTGACCCATTAATATTAATATGATCACCGGGTCTATTATTGTTATCGCTTAGTACACGTCATGTGTCCTGATATCGTGTCCTATTATTCTTTCAAAATACTGATTACTCATTCAGTGGCAAGTTCATATCTTCACATTATTTACACCTTCACATTATTTACACCTATATTATGTCTAAAAGAGATTCTGCTATGATCACGACCGTGTATGCCCGAATCTTTAAATTAGCAAAAAATTATGTTCCATAGGATCAAGAGTTAACTCGGCCTAACTTTAGAATCCCTCATCATTTAAGCGCACGTGAACTTATTTTCGCCGTAGGCTAGTGCTTTTAACGTGCTCAGAATTTGGTGAGGGATTCTAAAGGCGCTCCGAAACAATGAAGAAACGTCGCCTTTCATGTATAAAGAAGTTTAAAATCCATAAAGACTTGTCCTGATTTTCAATGAGAATATTACTCTCTGTGGGCATGCCAAATTGCCTCGAACACAAGCCGATCTATTACCTTCAGTACCCTATTGGCCCCTATTAAATAGTTTTGTATAAACTATAATCATACATGAATTCTTATATCACAGGATGCATTGAGAAGTGTCCTTATCCGATGAAACTTAATTAACCTACTCTCCAAAAAAATTAACCTGGTTTTCGAGGAATCAAGTTTGATAATTCTTCAGGAAAACTATTACATATTTACATTGTTGCTGTCAAAAGCACATGAACAGCGTATATGTAATTTATACTATATGGCAAAGAATGGGTAACGAAAACGTCGATCTTCACAACAACAGGAAATGTTGTTCCGAATCCGGTTATCTCCCAATTAAGAGACATTGTCTCTGCAAAAATGCTTCCATCACACTACTTGACCTATTTGTATACTTATTGTGATATGATTTTATCTTTTGTTATCTCGACCTTTGACACATCTTTGCCCTTGATATACATATGATATATATATAATATATATATATACTGGTCCATTGATATATAACAGCCACTGTTCTAGCATCGTAAACCATGTTTGTAGCATTGCTATTCTTGGGGGTGTGGGCGTTTCTCCCCACCCCCCAGGCGACCCCCCTCGACGATTACGTGAACAAGCCCGATCCTCATTACAACTACACTGTCCTGGACTGGAAATACAAGGGACCTGATTTTACTTTGTATCTTCTTAACATGACGTCACAGAAATGGCTCACAGGTGAGATGATCTCGATATTCGACACACTATAGTACATGCATTAACCTCCCTTAATGGCAGTAGCACGTTTTTTCGCTCAAATAAGTTGATGAAATGTATTTGAAAAATAATGTCACTGATAGTAAAACATCCTTCTCTCTTGGTAAATCAAGTTAAAAATCATTGTACATGGTTCGGTAAAACCATGTGAATCGTTTTTGTAATTCGAAATTATAAAATGTGTTCACATTAAAATGGCCGCCATGCAATATACACCGTTATTACCACTACGGATAATTGGTTTGTGTAATAAGATGTTTTAAACAAAAATGATATAAACTATCACTCGAAATGGGAAAATTTGCAAACATTAAATTGCAAAAAACGTGCTACAGCCCCTTTAACTCTGCTTCACTATATTGTTGTTATGCTATATACAGGGCCGTGTTCAAGAGATGTTTGAAAGTAATCGCTCAATGAGCCCAGGAACGGAGCCCAGGTATCTTAACTTGTTATAAACCCACATGGAATTCACCTGATGAAGGAGTAAGCACATTTTCCGAAAGTCGTTATCTTTATCTTATGTACTTCATTTCTATTTGGCAAAATAATTTTCATGAATATATTGTTCGTCGATTAATTTTTAAATCTTTACCAAAATATAGGAAATCACCACAATTTCCATAATATTTTCTGAAAATTATTAAGAAACCAACCTCTTATCAAACAACACATATACAACACACGGATTAAATTTAACATGACCGTCAATGGGACACTGGAATCATAAGTTGTACACACGATGTTTAAACAAGAGTAATTCGAGAACTAATCAACTGATTGATGAAAGGTAATTATGTACCTGTAGCTGAGATGATTACCAATCTGTCCGCAAAATATGACAGCAAAGAGACTTTTATTGAATTCATGAAAATTATTCTTGCAACAGCTAATTAACACGTAAGTCTATGGGAATTACGTCACATGTACGTAATAATATGTTCTATCTCAGCATTGAGGCACAAGCAATATAAACATACATGTAGATTTGCTATGAACTGATTATGTTCATTCTCTTCCCACAGAGGTTGCTCTCTTCAGATTTCCGATCCTAACCTCTGTTCTAATAGGCCTGAAATCGTCGGCAGAAAAGGAAGAATCCTGATTGGTTCATTTCAATCTAGCTGTGTAATCAGCGAATCGTTGTAAAAGTAACAATGACACGTCATACTGCTAAAATAAACGTAAGGTAAGCGTTTTCTCGTTTAATGTGTTTTCCACGAAATATGCTATTTGATTTTGTGAAAACAATTTATCATATACATGCTGATAAAAATAAAGAAGACCAAATGATCAAGACAAATACCGAAAATAGTTCAATTGTGTTATTTACATCAGACATATTCGAAGGACATTTTGTTTATTAGCAAGACCCTTTACAGTCAAATGCTAAGATCTTTGAAGTCACTCGGTCGACAGAGCCGCTGAAAGATGATTTTTCATTGGTTAAGAAGCAGAGATAGAGTGTGAGGTTCCCCTTTTCCCAGCTAGGGAATTTGTTGGAGCCGAGAAATCCAACCTTAGTAGAACAGAGGTTCAGATCGGATATCTGAAGGGAGTCACCTCTGGGGGAAGAAAATAATTGGTTATGTTTGAAAGCTCTGATATGGTCATTCAGTAGTTAATTAGCTCAAAGATCCGTAACGTTTTGTTTGATCATAATGTCAACAGCAGGGTGTTGGCGTTTGGTACCTGAATCTAAGTAAAAGGATGTTATTACAGATAATTTGATCCGTAATATAACAATGTTACATTTGTTCACTATTATATGACAAACCATTTCTAACAAGGTTGTTTTTCACATTTCACCACCTACTATAACAAAAACTTATTTATCGTACATTAAAGGGGCGGTAGCACGTTTTTTTTGGCAAATTTTATTTTTAAAAATTTCCTATTTATAATAATAGTTTATGTCATTTATATTTACTTTAGAGGGTAAAATTTGTTATTACACAAACCAATTTTCCGTAGTGGTAAAAACGGTTTTGCGTATAATGCAAAATTTGTATGGCGGTCATTTTATTGTGAACACATTTTATTATTTCGAATAACAAAAACGAATCCCATGGCTTTACAGATCCATGTACACTAATTTTTTTACTTGATTTTCCGAAGAGGGAAGGTGTTTTACTATTGGTGACCTTATTTTTCAAATACATTTCATCGACGTATTTCAGCCAAAAAAAGTTCTATTGCCCCTTTAATTGTATTTATGCTATTCTCTTTGTTGTTTTACAGAGAAGGAGTCGACCAGGCCAGTCTGGTGGCACTATTTGATTGTGGCAGTACCGGACAAACTGACCAGACCGGACTCTGCGCTTTTGTACATTGCTCTTGGGGACAACAGTTACACGTAAGTGTTAAGTTCATGGGTTGATGGAAGTAGTATTAAAGTGAGGTTAATTTTTTTCTCAATAACATTTCTTTTGGCTTCCATAAGTGCCCGAAAGACTACACGTACTGATTTTACTTAAATAATTTCACTTGACTTGCATAACCATACCCATTCGCCAAACATATGATAATTAATATTCATATGGAATAGAACGGGTAAAAAAGAGTTATTACTCTCGAAAGTGTGTCATATGACTTTCACGAAACTCGTGCAAATTTGTGTATAACCCTCGCTCACGCTCGGACAATACAAAAACTACACGCGTTTCGTAAAACGTATGACACAGTCCTCGGGTAATAAGTTCTATATATATTCATATACTACCATCTACCTATATCATTCCCAAGGTACACACCAGATCTCAGTGACGACTTTATCAGCTTCATCACTATGATGGCAGTCAGTACTGGAACCATCTGTGCCAATCTCAGACAGGTCCCCAACCAACCTGTCGTCTTCAAGGTAGCTCCTTTTACCAATGGCTATGCTTGATTCAGGACCCGGCGCACTACCCGGCGGCCGGAAGCGGCGCAACGGCGAATCACTTGATTGGAACCCGGCGTACTCCGAATGCGCCGGTTGGAAATGACCGGCGAAGGCGGCGTGTAATGGCGGACAAATGTTATCCTTGCGACATTCTATTTTAACTATTAACTATTAACTATTAAAATTAACTATTTTTTAATGAATTTGCTTTTGACAATCTAGACAGTTGACTGATTTATTTTAACATATTACTGGTTCTTTATAACAATGCATCACACGTTAATAAAATATTAACACGTGTTTTGAAATAATTCCCCAAAAATACTTCTTTGATATAAATGACATGTTTATTAAAGCTAGTTTGAGGGATGATGACGTCTTCCTGTCTGTACGCCGATACGCTTGTTTCAACTAAGCCGGGTCCAGGAACGGCGTACGCCGGACACGTGGCCGGTGTATACGCCGCCAAAGCGAATCAAGCATAGCCATAGAAAATAGATTATATTTATTCTAAATATCCGTTCTCAATAGTATTATATATATAAGACCTTTATGGGTCGAAAGCCAGCTGGATATAAGAATAAATCATCGTGATTTCTGAGACCTGAGGGTTAGACAATATTTTGAACTGGTAGTTAATAATTTATATATAGTTTAAAACATCTTCCAACTCCCAGGTTTCATATGGACAACAATTAAATGTTTGAAGAAATTACGATGAGTATATTCACTATTTAAATCATTAATTAATTACATGATTAAATCATCGTAATATTTTATTTAAACATTATATATATATACAACATTTGAACGGTTTTACAAGTTTACTGTCACAAATATTCAAAAATAAAAAAGACACAGAGCCGTTTTTACTTCAACCTGTTTGATTGGTATCATCAGTGAGACTGGTATGGCTTACTCCTTGATGATATACCAATGAAACAGTTAGGAGAGAAAATGGCTCTGTGTCTTTTTTTACTTTTGAATATACATATTTTAAGCTCTAGCACATATATATGCCGTTACTGTGCACATTGAAGTATAGTTGTTATCCGGAAATCGTGCTTTTGTTATGCTTTCCATTTCTATGTTATTCGGAAAGTTTTGATTAATAAGAAATCGATTTCATAATGTGTTTGTTCGCTGGCTTATATACGGTTTTATTTTAATTTCGTTGTATAATTTTCATCGACAACCTCCGTCATATCCTATTAACTCGCAATTTTCAACCGTTACAATTGAGTGAAAAAACACATTACGATATCTATTTCTTAAAACATATAATAAATACTATGTTGAATAATATAATTTTGTTCAAAACTGTTTAAAAAATTCTCATTAATTTCAAACATTGAATATTTAGTTCACATAACCAACATGTGGCCACAAAGTTTAATATATTATAATAATATTATTCCATGAACATTACAACTTAGCCATCATTAGTCACATCTAATGCTGCATGTGTAACTGTGCACATTGAAGTAGTTGTAATCCGTAAATCGTGCTTTTGTTATCCTTTCCATTTCTATATATATGTCATTCAGAAAGTTTTAATTAATAAGAAATCGATTTTATAATGTGTTTGTTCGCTGGCTTATACGGTTTGAATTTAATTTCGTTGTATAAATTCCATCGACAACCTCCGTTATATCATATTGCAATTTTCAAACGTTACAATTGAGTGAAAAAACACATTATGATATGTCATTCTTAAAAACACATTCTGGATATAATGAACGCCATTTAGTTCCATCCGATTGGTCTGGAATCATACTTCTGCAAATATATTAAATTTGGCGCGCGCCATTGTCCTGTTTTCGATCATAAATCTTTCACCTTTTGATTGTCATTATATTGAATGAACTAGCATTAAATTGATAATTTTCAGCAACAGTCAATACTTGTTGATAAAATCTCACCATGTATAACGTTGACCGTATATGTGACTCAATATACTTAATGTCGATTTAATGCACGAAAGAAAACAAAGAGGCATGGTCCGACAGGTCAGAGACTGGATATTTCGTTAATGGGAATGAGACGTACATTATTTGTCCCCTTCCAGAACGACCCTAGCCAAGAGAACCGTGTAGAAGACGCCGTAATTGCATGGACGTGGAAGATGTTTGTCGAGCAGTACCCGGATCGACCCGAGTGGTTGCTAAGGTTACCCATGACTAAAGTGGGTGAATTGCTTTTTTAAAAAAATCTCTAGAGGTCTATTTTCAAACAGTTCAAGGAAAAAAAATATTTGAATGGAAGTTTTATGTGTTCTGTTAAATGGTCTTAGTTTTTTAAAAAAATGACTTTGAGTATAACTCTGGTTGTTGTACAGTTCTGACCTTATTAACTATATAAGTAGACAAAATTGTGTTAACCATTTCTAACCTTAATTACTATTACATTTGTTGATCGTTGCTAACCTTCTTAAATACTATTTTCAACCTTTATATTAAAGGGGCTGTGGCACGTTCTTTTTTTGCAAATTTGATTTTTTTCAAATTTCCAATTTATAATGATAGCTTATGTCATTTATATTACTTCAGAGGGTAAAACATCTAATTACACAAACCAATTATCCGTAGTGGTAATAATGGTTTTGCGTATAAAGCAAATATTCATTTTAATGTGAACACATTTGATTATTTAGAATGACAATAACGACTTCAATGGCTTTACCAAACCATGTACATTCATTTTTTAACTTGATTTTCCGAAGAGAGAAGTGTGTTTTACTATTGGTGACATTATTTTTCAAATGCATTTCATCAACTTATTTGAGCAAAAAAACGTGCTACTGCCCATTTAAACAATGCTAGTCATATTAAATTTTATTTACCTCTTCTAAACTAATTAACTAACACTTGTACCTTTTCTGATCGTTGCTAACCGTATCAATTATAACCTTTTGGTTAATCATTCCTAATAAGGCACCTTTTTCATGGATACTCACATTCTACACCCACAAATTGTTTAGTTTTATGTACATGATCATCACTTTACGTATGTCACATTTAAACTTTATAAGAAACGGGTAACAAAAGTTGCAATTATGTAAAACTATTTTTAATGGACAAGGTCATTTTAAATAATGAATAAGTATAAAATATTGGAGTATGCAATATTGAATGACAATATCTTTGTAACATAGCTTTGCAACATTTGTTGAATAGGTCCCTGCATGAATAAAGTAAAGAACATTTCGGGATCACGAACTGTTTGGTTGAGCCATGTACAACACCTTATTGAATAACAACGTTCTAGCTTGAGGGTCATTATTTTCACTGCTTCATGTTTATACCTATTTTATTGAAATTAAAAATTTGTAATCAATGAATTCTTGAATTATCTTTCAAAGGCAGCTGTCCGTGCAATGGACACAGTGACTGATTTCGGAAAGACGGTCAACCCATCATCCAACATTGAAAAGTTCACAGTTACTGGAGAATCGAAGGTACACTCACTGATAGTGAAGTATGCAAATAAAATTTAAAACATATAATGAACGAATATGAACTGATTAATTAGAAAGTAATGATTAACATGAACACATTAACTTATAGTTTCATATCTCCCTCACTAGAGGTTTAATCCACGTAATCTTTCGTTCTCGTTTCGTATGAGTCACCATGGTCGTGAACGAGTCGTAAACTAGTTAGTCAGGTCAATTTATGAAAAAAATAGGCCGAACCCCCAAAAAATTGCAACAAAAGTTTTCTCAACTGATTCTGGTAGGGTTCAGTGTACTTTATAACATACTAAAAATCTACCAAAGTCGGACCCTCGGAAAAGTGTTTTTTTCAAGATGGCGTCCAAGATGGCCGCCGTAACCTTAAAAATACCATAACTCGGTAACTACCGACTCAAATGTAATGATCTTTGTGTCTATTTGTAGGTTTTAGGGGCCAATGAATCATTTAAGCACATCCAAAAAAGTGTATCTTTATTTGGAAACAATTTATGCAGCATAACATAAAACAACGCGTAAAGTTCATGCAACAATTTACTAAAACTTGGTTATAATAGTTACATATTGTTACCCAATGTTTTTTGGAAATATTAGACACATTGACACAGTCATTGTTGATACTGCTTCATCAGGAAATCAGTTGATGATCCTTAGCTGTCAAATTTCACTGATTTCAAACACAATAGAAACTGTTCTGGAGGTTCAGATTTGAGTGTCATCTTCCTCCACAGTAGCAACTTCTCTAGTGTTGTTTGGATTGTCACAATTTGCTATTTGACAAATACCACATACTGCTGTGCAGGGAAGAGAATAGCGTCTGCAGGTGCATCGAGAAGAGTTGTACCTACTCGAACAGTTGCAGTGGATAATCTTCAAGACTTCATCAGGCGCTTCATTCTTTTCAGTTATAACTGGATTCAACTGAACAGCTTCTTCTCTCCATCCCCATTCAGTTGGATTCATTGCCTTTTCATCCCCATCAATACCATGACCTGATAATATACAGGTTTGCTGTGGAAAATTGTGGCACCTGATGTTGGTGGAAGTCGTTCTGATGTCACAACAGATTCAGCTGTTGCCACTTTCTTGGTGAAAAGGGTATGGCGCAGTGATGATAAACTATCAGTTGATTTTCCACCAAAAACGTCAATCATCAGACGTTTACCAAGATCTGTTATGACATTTTGAGATTGGTTTGGTGAGACGAATCCACTTGCACAAGCCTTCATAACAGGATCACACTTGATTAATTTCCGGAATGCAGACTTTTTGCCTATTCAAAAAATCCTAGAAGTTGAATCACAGCCTGTGTATGCGTGTACAAAAAGCATCTCATTACACACATCATCTCCTAAGATTTCCTTCAACAGTCTTATGTTATAGACTCTGCGTTCTTTGGGCTGCTTGTTTGCATCAGATCGAAAGTAGATGACAGCATTGTCTTTTCTGTAATAATGAAGGAGCAAGATAAGTAAATCCGTATCTTCACCCACCAACGTTGTGGTGCAGTGTTGGGATCGTTTAACAGTTGCCTGTTGTCTACAAATAGACACAAATATCATTACATTTGAGTCGGTAGTTACCGAGTTATGGTATTTTTAAGGTTACGGCGGCCATCTTGGACGCCATCTTGAAAAAAAACACTTTTCCGAGGGTCCGACTTTGGTAGACTTTTAGTATGTTATAAAGTACACTGAATCCTACCAGAATCAGTTGAGAAACCTTTTGTTGCAATTTTTTGGGGGTTAAACCATATTTTGACCTGACTAAGTCGTTATTAGTCATGAGAGGGTCGGGAATGAGTCCTTGTCAGAGTCGTGGTGACGGATTAGTGTCGGGAAAGAGTTGGCAGTTAGTCGTGAACGGGTCAGGAGTTCCTCCTCACTATATCGTAAGTACGTCGTAAGTAAATCGTAGAAATATCAAATTTGACAATTTCACTCCACATGTTCCCCGACTCATGCCGACAAAGTCGTAGCCGAACAGTTGGGAAGAGTCGGGAATAGTCGGAGCTCAGTGAAATGGGGTTATAAGCCTTTGTCCTTGATAAAACAAAAGACCCACTGCGTTGAAGTCGGTGGGTAGACCTCGGTGTTTTCGGTCTCACATTAAATGTTACAGTGGTTTCAGTCTGATTAAAATCGACGGTTTTCCCTGGAATACAAATTGCAAAATAGTGCATCTACCGGGATACGAACTCGTATCGTTCGTGGGTTTCGAGGAATCTACAGAACCTGTTCGTATCCCGGTAGATATATTATCTTGCAAATTTTAATTCTCGGAACAAGGTCGATTTTAATCAGACTGCAGTGGTTTTGTAATGTTATGGTTTTCCTTTTTTAATATTATCTGACGTTTATCGTTTGATACATTTCCTATTCAATGGATTTGTCCTGTTTCTCCTCGTGTTTATATTATTCACATTTCCCAACAGCGAGGTTGGACGACATGGACTACCGGCGCTGTGGACAAGAGAGTGGTTGCTATAGTCCCTATTGTGATGGATCTTCTCAATATACAGGAGGTGGGTGCACAGGCCCTCAGGTCATTGTTTTTCACACTATTAAAAAAAAAAGATGAAAAAAAAGAAGTTTGAGATGACCCCCCGATTTTTACGCCCTCAGAATGTATTAGACCAGACAAATAGATTATGATGGCTTGAAAATCGGGGGGTCATCTCAAACTTTTAAAAAAAAATTGTTTGGAAAAGCAATGACCCAAGGGCCTGTGGGTGGGTGTGGCTTGTAAAACTACTTCATTTAACTGAAAGGTATAACTCAACGCAAACTAAGGCATAGAGAATACTAAACGAAGTCCCGTTTTATACAAATTTCATGAAATGAGTGGGTGGTTTGGTATTTAACTTGTAATTTTAAATTTTAAATTTCTTACAAAATTAGTTTTGATGATATACAACTGTTCATCGACATATAAGATTTCTATGTGAAAATTAATAAATGTGTCTGATTCTGCACACATTTACAACATTTTAAACATGGTAGAGGTCATGTTGGTGTAAATTTCATTTCTTACCCTGTATTCATTAAAGAAAGATATTTTAACTAAAATTTAACCACCGTCACAAATTAATTCATTCAAACAACTGCAGATAAGTATTATTAGATCGTGCCATAGTCAAATGCATCTGATTTCTTTTAAATATTGAATTAATCGAAACTAACTGAGGTGAGTACTTTCTTTTGCCCGGTAGTTTACTATATTTAAAAAGTATTTTTTATAGTATAAGGGCTGAATCCTCGACTACATTATGCTTTCTCGTCCCAGTACATGTGGGTATCATGTACTTAATCAAAATCCTAAAGACAAACCAGACATATTGACTATTGAAACTCACACATTGACATGATACAGAATCTTCATCACCACTATCGCTCCCTAGGAGGGTGGACATTCGCCTTTAGTGATTACTACAAGCTCAACTTCACTCAACACCTCGACAACCCCAACACCAAGACGATGTGTGATATAGTCGACCCATACTGTAAGTAATTAACTCAATTGCAAACGAAACGCCACCAGGGCCGTGTTCAAGAGAGGTTTCAAAGTAATTGCTCAATTACTTTTAAACCCCTCTTGAACGCGATTGCTCAATGACACGGCCCTGATTTTAACAGAATAAAAACCGAAATACTACTATAAGGAGAAACCCAACTTCCCAACACAAGGCATAACGCTTGTCAGTCTCCATTACTGGCTGATATAAGCCTTGTAGTATTTCCCTCGCTTTTCCGTGTTAAGATAGTGGATCGCTGCACATTGAATTCATAGAGGGCTCTGATTTCCTAGCACGGAGCTTTAAGGAAATACGGCAAGGCTTAAATCAGCCAGTGATGGAGACTGGCAAGAGTTAGGAAGTTGGTGGAAACCATGATACTGAGGATATGGACCCGATAGGAAGGAGCAACCCGAGGTTCACAGACGTTTTAGTTTGGGTCCCATGGTTTTGAACCAAAAGACAGCGAATAACTAAGTTTAGTTGTGTTTGGGTCTCAAAAGTTTAAGTTTGGGTCACCTGACTTCTGTGGTGACTATAAATTGACAGTGTGAAGTCTATTAGTGTATGTATATGACCATATCCCTATTATATATATATTATATATTATACCTCATTTGACTTTTTAAAATTGTTATTCTAATTCATCAGTTTGACTGTAGGAGTATACCAAGGTGGGATCCTTTGTCCTGTGTTAAACATTCCACCTGGTGAAAGAGTGAGCACATACTCTCAAACGTTGAATCTTCACAATAAAGAAGTTGTTATCTAGAAACCATTGGTTTATCAAATACGTTGTGTTTGTTCCAGCCTACATCGACCGACTGACGATGCCAAAATACATCATCACAACTGGGGGCGACGAGTTCTTTCTCCCTGATGATGCAAAATTCTATATAAAGGATTTGAAGGGCGACGTGTACCTGAGGTGACGAGTTTGATAAATAATAATAATATTAATGCCGATGCCGTTAGGCCGAGGTGTTAAATAATGCATACTGCAACGTATATTTAAGAAATAGAAGACGAGTTGGCGTGCCTTATCGTTGAATAAAACATAGCAGGGAGCATAAAACACGAAGGGCGCAGCCCTGAGTGTTTTATGCTCTCTGCTATGTTTTATTCTACGATAAAGCACAACAACGAGTCTTCTATTTCTTATATGAGATGCCCTTAAACAGTTACTCGCTTTTATATAAAAGCTGTGCAGATATTATGTCGTCTGTATATATATTTTTTTTGTTGAAAATATTAATGTCTCCCGTCGTAGAACACATTCACTAGCATTGAACAATCAAAGTGACGTAACTTGTGACGTCATTTGCTAAGCGACGCTCAAACTGACGTCTAAAATCACGAGCATGTTTTACTGTCTCATAAAGCACGCTGTCGATCCCATTGACCGTCTGTGTTTTATTGTCGTGGGTATCTTATATATAGTTATCGTCTGTTAGCTTAGTGACTTTCGAGACGTAATGCTTTGTGAAAAGCAGCATTTGCGATTGCGATGTTTTGATTGGAAATTTTGAACGTCAAATTATTTGTTGTATAACCATATATGGAAGAGTATTAATATTGACATCTAAATTGTGATCGACAGATGATAAAGATAAAAACGTGCAACCGTAGCTTAGTCAAACAGATTACATCTGTATTTGAAGACAATAGGTTATTATTTCCATGAAAGAACTAGTCAAAACAGTGTGTCTTTATAAAGAGATGCCTATTTAACTTTAGCCCTGCATGGCAGTAATCGAAACCCAGACTCCTTGCTCCGAAGCCGAACTCCTTCTTCATAGAGGATAAACATGCAATCATATACTCCAAAACGACGTGTATGTTCACAATAAAGAGGTTGTTATCTAGAATCTTAATCCTTTCTGTTGCAATAACCTCAAATATTACATTTTCATCCTAATTTCATCTCTGTACCAGACGGATCGCTAACGCAGAACACAGCCTGACATTCCATAGGATCTCGCTCTTCTTTAGCATACATAGTTTCTACCTCAGCGTTCTAAATGTAAGTACTTTTTTCAAATAAATTGATTTCATCGATAACATAAACCGTATCAAATTAATTTAAATTTTATGTTGACAAATATAAGCTTGTGTGTATGTAACATGTATTTACTCTTTTCGTAAAACAGATTCAAACACTCATAAGTCTCATATTTATTAATATCTTATATTTCAGAATTACAAAAGGCCCGAATTAAGATGGGAGAAGAACTTTGTAAGTAGGAGAATTGATAAAAATTTGCTTTAAAAAGAAATCTATATTTTGTTATGTATTCGACTCTCATTAGCATAATGTAGAACTGTCATCCAAATGTATATTTTGATACGCATAGCCTGTTTATAGTAACTGTTGTCAACTTGATATAAACATAGGTGATTGCATATATTCTCTTAGTCCTGCTCCATGACTGTGTAAAATTAAGAGCCTTTAATACAGTCTAGATAAACTGAATAAGGAACTGAATGTATAAAAAAAATCTAATCAAAAGGATGAAGGTACAGAACTTTTTAAACAAAAATATATTATATATATATAATATAATGTATAATTATATAAAAATATATATAAAATAAATTCTAAAAAAAAATCTGATATTCTCTATATAAACCTTATATATGATTGAAACTTACAGACGAGTGAAGGGGGAATTCTTACTGTTCACACCAATACTAAACCGTTGACCATTGGGGTACAGCACACAAGGACAGTCGGGCCCCATAGGTGAGCGCTATCTCAGTGAGGGTTTCTAGAGGAACTACTAAAATTGTTCATAGATCTATTGTTATAAGATTTGTTCATTTACATTGATCTTGAGTGAAAATTCGTCCATGGGCCTGAAGTCGTAGAACAAGTTTTATGGATAGTCAACTTCTTTATTACAATGCGATGTTTCAGTGCAGACATATAGGCCTACTAACATCATTACAACTTCGCAAGTAACTATTTTAGTTTTCCAAGCGAAATAAACAATGCATTGTAATTATCTTTCTTCATAGATATCATATGCTTTAGTGTCGTATTTTTCTAACAGGCGAGATTTCCGACTTGCAACAGCTGATCCGAACAACCCGGATGGTTTCTTGCCGCAACTCACGATCTGGATCAAAGACGGCGTGGAGCACGTGGTGAGCGTGCAGTGTTGTGTCACCTCGTGTCAATTTCACCGTGATATATACATGTATACAACTTGTTCATGATATCCTTGATGGATTGAAGTTGAATGACGTTGTTACCCATATATTGAATAGCAAAGTGTTACACCTGTGGAAATCATTTAAATGACAGTTACTGTAAGAATATTGAGTAATTTCGTGGAAACAATATTTGATAGGTAACATTATTTTATGACAATATTCATTTATATATCCAAATATATCCATATATCCATATATTAAAGGAAATACAAGTATTTCCATAAAATTCGTATCCACGAGAATTTAAGAAGAGTATAATGTGTTTGATCCAGTTATTCAATATATATGGTATAATTCGCTACTGTATTGATATAAAATTACAAACATGATTTTATATCCCGTCGATTTAAAAATCTTCGAAATATTCCAATAATTTCCGATAATTTCAATTTCTGTAACAGAGCGAGGGTGTTTATCGGGCATCCTTCAAAAATCCCCCAGAAGGATGGATGGCCTTTTATATTGAGGTAACTGTTGTCAAATGATACTTTATGCAATGAATCTATACATTACCTAATTCAATTGTATTGGAAAACATGCCCTCAATTAAATTTAACAAATATTACTCTTTTTAAAAGACAATTAATACACAAATAATGGTAATGAAGTCTCAATAAAGAAAGATTTGTCATTTTTATCTTACACTTTAAACTAACCTCGAAATGTTGTCCAGAATCTAAGATATAGTCTATCTTCCAGATGACGTTCCCTGGATCAGAAGAGCCAACAAACTTTGAATTCTGCACAGAGACAATGGTTATACCCAACACATACCCCTTCCCTGACTGCCATGGGACACAGTGTCTTGGGAAGCTGGTTTGAAGAGGTTTAAAGACTATATATTTTATAAGCGCTTCAATTGTTAATTCTCAGCTATCTGTTCATAAGGGATACATACCTTGGAAAGATGGTTTGAAGAGTTATAGAGCCCATATTTTATGACCGCTTCAATTGTTAATTCCCAGCTATCTGATCATATGGGTTTGCAGTGCCTTGGAAAGATTGTTTGAAGAGTTATAGGCTATATATTTTATGAGCGCTTCAATTGTTATTTCTCTGCTGTCTATGCATATGGGATACATTCGATATGAACAGTGTCTTGGGAAACTGGTTTAAAGAGTTTGAAGAGGTTTAAAGACCATCTATTTCATGAGCACTTTCATTGTAATTTCTCAGATGTCTGTTAATATGGGATACAGTATCTTCGGAGCCGGGTTTGAAGAGTTTTAAGGACTATTTATTTTATGAGCGCTTCAATTGTGATTTCTTAGTTGTCTCTACATATGGGATACAGTGCCTTGGAAAGCTGGTTTAAAGAGTAGTGGTAACAATATATTTTACGAGCGCTTCAATTATTATTTCTCAGCTTTCTTTCAAATCATATGGTACACACCTTATCCTAACTTAAGATATTAAACTTTGAGATGACCACTCAATCTAAATGTGTATCATATTTGGCTGTCCGTTGATATAAAAAGTTATTTTGGGGATTTGATAATTGAGCATGACCTATCACTGCTTAAAATGTTCTTAATATGGAGATGAGTCGTTTGTCGAAATGCTCCTCTTTTTTAAAAAAAATATGTTTAGCAATGACACAACGTCCTGTGCTTATGACGACTACCTCTTTTTGTTATATTCTTGAAACTTTTGTACATATATTGAATAAAGATTATCATTAATTTATGTTCTTGATTATATTTATAACTGATTATGTAGATAACAGATGGGTTGATATATGCTAATGCTATCATTTGTATACAAAGATACTAATCTCTGATTAACCAATGAGTGAGGTGAGTTGGGGTTTAACGCCGCTTTCAAGAGTATTTCACTTATATCGCGGCTGCTAGTATTACTGCAGGGAGAAAGCCCGCAGCGCCACGTAGCTATGCATTGTGGTGAAACCTGCGAGCAACGGCTGAAACTAGCGAACCATGGGTGGTACTACTCTGAAATTCAGTGTTGCATTGCACCCAAACCTTACTGCGTGTAGAACAGTTCTCTACTGCAGACAAAGTTGCCGTGCCCCTGGCGGGATTCGAACCCCGGACCTCTTGATCCGAAGCCGAACGCACTAAACACTGCGCTATCCCGCCCCCGATATACGCTTAGTACTCATGGACTGTATACATGGGGTCAATATCATTAAAATCAGATTGAATGTAACACACACACCTAGATGTATTTTGATCAGAGTAGTGCTTTGCAGGGGTCGTGTACCTGCACTTTTCTGTGACCTTTCAACTCTCATAAATTCAACCAATCACACACCTGAATTCATATGAAATTATGCCATGATTTCCTTGTCTTGTAGCTGATTGTCTGGAGTGAAGGTAAAAAAACATTACCCTTTATTGAGCTGTACTCATGTCAAGTGGCATCCAGATATGAGTGTTAGGTTTGATCTGATTTTAATGAGATTGGTTCTGGGTATTTTGTGAAATGTAAAAAAACGTTTTATTATATGACGAGCAGTGAAATACTGGGATTTATCAGTGAAATAAACTGTCTATCAAGCTACAGTGAAAATAACTTATATTTTCACTACGAACGGTGACTGATATAATTTGACGTCATAAAACAATGGTCTTGCGCGGCGAATTGGCTTATGACGTCACAGTGTTGCTGTGGTGGCGGGTTGTTCCTTGCGGCCGCTTGGCGTGAAAACGACTCTTATCGGACGTAATTACATGGATAATATCATATAGTTAATAGTATATCCGTCAATTCTTGACAAATACCATGTTTATCTCATCTCGTGAGGTAGAAAAGTTATATATTTTCACTCGTGGCTACGCCACTCGTGAAAATATTACTTTCTACCTCACTCGATGAGATAAACATGGTATTAGTCAAGAAAAGACAGATATCCTCTATATATTATATGATTGCAGGTGAAATACCGGGATCTATCAATGAAAATAAACCGTGTTATCAGTCACTAGTGAAAATAACAATGGAACGTGTTATCAGTCACTAGTGACTGATATAACAATGACCTGATGTCATAAAACAATGCTCCAACGTCATCACACGTTCATGACGTCACATTGTTGCTGAGGCGACAGGCACATTCTGGAGCTGACTTAACGTAAATGCAAGTCGATTTCAGTGATTTGGTCATACCGGTATAATAAATAGAAAATTTGTCTTTTCTTGACAAATACCATGTTTACCTCATCTCGTGAGATAGAAACTTGAAATATCCCTTGTGGCTGCGCCACTCGTAATAATATAAACTTTCTACCTCACTCGATGAGATAAACATGGTATTTGTCAAGAAAAGCCAAATATCCTCTTTATATTTTCACCAATTTTACAACTTAATTATTGAAACAGCAACAATTATTCATCATCAACAGGGTTATGTTGTGTCTTTGCAAGGTTTTTTACACTCCAAGAAGAATGACTTGATGATGGGTTTGAACATTAGAAATTGAATTTTTTTACTTTGCTTGTTTTATATATGTTATTTGCTTAAGTTTGAAAACAAAGGCGTGAAAGTGATATTTAACGCTAAAATCCTCAAATAGTCGCCTGTCAAATATTAACTTCAACCGATTTGACTCTCTATTATTCAATGCATGCAATAATTCAGGGCAGCATGTTTTGTCTTCAAAGCAATAAAATGTGTAAGCAATGTCAAGAAATGGAACATTTTTTTCCTATTGTGAGTTAGAAGTTCTTATTACACTCTAAACGTCACATGCATATGTTTATATGCAAGAAGTGATTAGAAATGGAGATCATGACAAGTCTATTTACATTGCTAAATTTAACCTAACAGGGTAGCACATTTTTAAAGAAGGCAATTATCCATTTCAACAAAAGTTTTATACATAGAGATTATTACCCGAGATAGTGTGTCATATGACTTATACGAAACGAGTGTGAATTTTTGTATTGCCCGAGCGAGAGCGAGCGTTATTCACAAATTTGCACTAGTTTCGCAAAAGTCATGTGACACACATTCGAGTGTAATAATTTCTTTATTACTTATTTTATTCCACTGATTCGCGTACAAATAGCCAAGAATCGGCCCATTTCTCTTGCGACAGCAAGCTGCAGTGATGTCACAAACACTTGTGTTATGACGTCACAGACGACGAAATACGGTAGGTCGCAGCGAAACAATGGTTGCTAAGCCAATGTGATGCACATGTGCTCATATCAATAATATTAACTCGGTTATTTTCAACCATATGGGTAATAAAAAATCATACAAGAGAAGTGTTTATACAAGGATTTATCCATGTACCAAGTTACTAACATCAAGAAAAACAAAAGACAATATTTTGTTGATATCTGTTGATTTATTCAGCCAAAGACCGAAACTTGTGTAATACTTTCAAATGAATACTTGTCATGTGAACAACACAGATCTGACATTTAAATAATAAGTTATGTACAGAAATGATATACACAAATATATATATACATATTTCACCTTAAATGTAAACTGTTGATTTCTTGGCCAAGATTCATAATAGGACTTCATTATTTTGCATAATTAGGCTTGCACCAAAGGTTAAAGGCCGAGTCTATAACTGAAGGAAGATCTTAATAACTGACCAATTCTGTATGACAACATCCACAAAACTAATAAACTGAGAGTTTCTGTTTTATACATGATTTTTCAGATCAGGATTTTAATTAATGGTTTAACATATGTCATACGAAAATCCACACAAAGAAAAACTATCATGATAATGAGATGTGAAATCCACAGTATAAATAATACAGTTGGATTGAAAAAAATGTGATGTGTTCTTTCTTAAAGCTAAAACAATTGATTATAAGATACACATTTATATCACAGATTTTGCAAATAATTAAAATTATACTCACTCTAATTTAAATTCTTTCAATACACATATTGCATTTACACTTAAAAAACTTTTGTGAACCTTTTAAAAAATCGATACCGGTAATGAACAGCCATCACTAACATAAAGTTGTCTTGATAGATAAAATTCATGGCCTCTAAAAAGACTCAACAAAACAATCCCAATATAACAGCCAAATTTAGCAATAACAGTAATTTCGCACGTGACCAGTGTTTATTATGTTTATCGAGTTGTCGTATTAAACTGCATGAAGTATGCGGCTGTGGGTGGGTTTGTATACACCTCCTTGTAAAGATAATCCTTATGGGATTGCTGTTCCTGTGAGAGACGGCGATTCTCGTCGGCCATATGACGGTTGAGTTCTTCTCTCTTTCTGGCCTGCTCGCGTTCCAAGAGCATTGCGGCCCGAGCGTTGGCGACTTGTTGACGCTCCCATTCCTTGTCACGGAGCTCGTCTTCCTGCTTCTTACGCTGAAAACAGAAAACTTAAAGTTGAGAAAATAAAACAACATTCTTTTTCAAGACCTACATATTCACAACTTCACTCTGCAATGCATAACTCGTGCTAGCATTTATCACTGGCTAATTTAAGTCTTGCTGTATTTTCTTAACTTTCATGTGCTAGCAGAGCAGCTCAAATTATGAAGTACAGCTACAGCAGGCTGCTACACTAGCACAGGAAAGTAACAAAAATGCAGCAAAACTAAAATTAGCCAATGATGGAGACTGGAATGAATTATGTCATGTGGAGGGAAGTTGATATAATTTATATAATGTTAATGTTTGATACTATTCTAAACCTTTGTTGCTAGGAGGACTTAAAGAAACATAATCCTTATTTAATTATTTCAATCTAAGGTAGTTGATTGTCAGTGTATTTTATTACTGAGAACTACAAAGTGTCTAAAAGTTAAAAAACAATGCATTTAATATTTAATGTCATATCTCACCTCCAATTCTTGTCTCTGAAGATCTTGACGTTTACGAATCGCTTCAAGCTGAGCGGGCGACATCCCCTTCCATCTATCGGGGATAACTCTGTGAGGTCCGAAAGCACTCTGTGCGATTGCTGGATTCTCTGTAAGGATATCTCCAAACACATGGTTTGCGATCTCTGTGGCGTTGTCATCTTGTTGCTGTTGACGGGCGAGAGCTTCCTTCTCTTTCCTTTCACGGTCCTGGAAAAGAACAAATAATATCGTTGATCAATATATTCTGTGTATTTTTGAACAGTTGTTTTTTATTTTAATGTTGAGAGAAGAGTTGCCGAAAGTGTGCCTTACAAAACTCATGTTTTACGAAACTCTTGCAAATTTGTGTATAACGCTGACGTTCACTCGGGTAATAAAACAATTCTCAATGGTTTCGTAAAACTTCTATGACAACTTCCTCGGGTTATTATCTCTATGTATCGGATCAATAAAGGATAGAGGATCACTGTTTGGTCCATATGTTTAAAAGGAAAAATGATCTTGACGTTTATGAATCGCTTCCAGCTGGTTTAGTGACAAAATAAAATTTCATAGTTTTAATGCAATATTTACACAATTGAAAAACAATGATTCGACTATGAAACTACCACATACTCCTCATGTTAAAAACAATCTCACCTGGGCAGCATTGAAGTCTCTGTGAGCAAGATTAATCGCTTTACGACACCTTTCCTCGGCCTCCTGCAATTCCATGGCTCTCTCATCCAACTCTCTCAGCTTGAGCTCGTGAAGTCTGTCCGCCGCTTCCTGGTTTCGCTTTGCCTGATCCTTCTCCTGCATTTGTTGTGTGTGCCATTCACGGAGCTGTTCATTCTGGTACTTGTTCCTTGCCTTGCTGTTCAAATCTTCTCCGTCGAACTTCTGGATGCTTGATATACCGCAGCGAGGGTCGTCATCGTGTACGCGGGCAGGCTTATCCTTCTTCAAGCCTTCGGGGTCATACAGATCAAATTCACGTCTGCTTCCTGGCTGCTGGTGCAGTGCTCTGAACTCATTTTCTGCCTTGTTTAATTCACGAATATCCTGTCGCTGTCTTTCTTCCAGAAGTTCGGCGATGAGGTCGTTACGTACTGCATCCGCAGCTGAAATTTATTATAAGAATGGTTGTGAAACGAATTGAAATACCTCCTCAAATTACATTCTCGCAAGACTTTCTTAGGTCATTCTATTCCTTTAATTATTTCTGAGATTCGTATTCTATTCAACTTGATCACTTTACATTAATCTTAGTTAAAAGGACCATATTGTATAATTATCATCTATATAATTAATTGCAACACACACCAGACAATAAAAGTTTTTGAAGCTTACCAAATGCTTCATGTCTCCGTTTTTCATATTCTTCTTGTTCTTCTTTGTCATGTATCTGTTGTGTTACTGCTTGTGAGTCAATCTGTAAATAAGAAATGAAATTTAATAATTTTAAGGTCAGAAAATGAAATGTTGATTGTCAATCTCAACACAAGGTATCAAATACATAACTTTGATGTGGAAGTGTTTATATAAGGAATCTTGCCTAATTAGGCCTATATATGAGGTACATCTTGATTTATTAAACCACCAAACACTTAACACAGCAACTTCACTATAGATATATTATTATTATATTAAATGCTCAATCTTGCACAGCAAGCCATGTTCTAAACGACAGAAACAGACGGTCGTAAGACCCTCTCAACCTAAGAAGTGTTGGTAATTAATACATGGTTGAACTTGATAGCAAGTCAATTCTGAATAGAACAGAACACTTATTTAATTTCATGATTTTTAACACTTAAGCATAATTTGCATGCTCTGTCGAATTGTGCAAATGTATTAAAGATCCATCCACTGTGATTCATAAAATTTTATTTGGCTTAAATACGTTCCAACACACCATAATATGTTGTTTACAGTACAAATAAATTCAATCAGCTTGCATACTCATCCCCAATCGCTAAATATATCATAATTACTAGTTTCTAATTAAAATAGGGTAAACATCATTATGCATGTGTAGAAATCGAAACTGCACGACCCATTTACATGCCGTTAGTTATATGACCTATGAAACATTATAAACCCAAATTTGTCATGTTGTCTGTTATAAATAAGATTCCAAAATTACATTTGACTCATTGGCGCGCATCAATCGCGATGCATTGTCCGGTTTTCAATCAGAAATCACTACTTTTAGCTTCATATCATCAATATACTGAGTCGACTGTCATCAAAATTGTATTTTTCGATAACAGTCGTTACGAGTTTCGAATATACGACCCCCAACAACACAATGGATGTTCCTTCAATGGTACCCTTTTTGAAAATGATATTATCGCAATGTATATCATTTTCAAAGCAGTTAGAACATTTCATAACAGATAGATGGAAAATGATAGGGTCTAGGAATTATTGAATTTCTGATCAGACAGTAAACAAGGTTGAGCATTTATTACCAAATCATCAGTTTATATTTTAATGTAGATCAATATATAGATGTTATTGAAAGACTGATAACACGTTTCTTCATAAGCTCGAGCCAGGTAGAACATACAATTGTTACCATGATCGTTCATTATTTACGACCATTTCTTTGTCTTACCCCGATGGTGCGGACTCGAGCATTGAATATCCTTGCTTTCCTCTGTTCTTCAACATTCCTACGACGCTCAATAGCAGCCGCCTCTTTGTAATCTACTGGTAAGTCCAATTTATACATTTTTGTTTCTTATTTGGACCTCCGTTTCTTCTAAATAAGGTCACCACATCTGACAGTCTTCCTAATATTTCCCCGTTACTAAGTTTACGTCGTTGTTAGGGAAACACAGGAACGCAGCGAATAAATAAAATTCACAAACAAACATGATTAATAATCTAAATATAACTTATAAAAATGATACTTTAAATCATTTTTAGAATTGTTTTTACATCAAATCGAATTTGTTTGAAAAACATTTCATTTTGATGAATTAGAATCACGTTAGTATTTACCGCTAACATCTCGCGAGAAATACCGATATTCTCGCACGAAGCGCCATCTATTCGCGCTTAAATTCGTCGTCCATGATAATGGCGAATGTGTTGATGACTTTGTTTACATTTTGCCAATAATTGCACAAAGTGAGGTATATCTGGCCTCGAATTTAAATCGGACGGAACCATTCAATACCAAACAAAATGCCTGGATACCTTAAGTATATAGAAACAGAAAACTTCAAGTCCTATCGTGGAGTAAAACGCATAGGCCCATTCAAGCGGTTCAGTGCGATCATCGGACCAAATGGATCAGGTAGCAAACAAATTGCATACACAAAGCCACCAAATCAATAAACAATATAACATACATACACTTGTAAAATTAATAGTCAATATGATTACACAAATAAAGTTAATCCACTATATTGATCAAGTATATTATTGTTGGAGGAATGTAAACACCTTTTTTGACATCTGATGATCTGATGTGCATAAACAAAATTTCATTGCAATATTCTTATACATGTATTCTTCAATATTGATAGATACTTGTCCATCTTGATAGTGTAAAAAAGTGACAGATTATTTATTTTCAACATCAAACCTAATTAAGTATTAACTATGCCACAGTATTTTATATGTACACCAGGCATGCACTTTCAGAAACGCAATGTTACAGACAATGGTTCATAACATGGTTAACAACTGCTGAATAATTTAAGAAAAAACAAATTAATATGCCCAGGTCATTAAATAACATTCTGTGATTGCAGGAAAGTCCAACTTGATGGATGCCATCAGTTTTGTTCTGGGAGAGAAGACGTCTAACTTGAGAGTCAAGAGACTTGGGGTAATTACTTCTTTGTACAGTGATATAATTTACATTTGTCATTGTTAATGATAATGTTTACAAAACAAACTTAAGATACAAGATTAATGATGATTCATCAATCAGAATATTTCTTTCACATTTTGGATTTTGGCATTGATTCTATTCTAAAGAATATTCTTATACAGTCAGACCTTTTTTGCCAAGATCATGTATGTCCGGAAACCGGACCATCCACAAGTACTTCAAATCTTCTCTTTGCATTTCTATGCAAATGATCATTCGCTCAAGTGCACGACTCACTTTCCGGAAGATTTTTAACTGTGAACAAATCATGCAGATAAACAAGGTCTGACTGTGATTAATACTTTTTGATGCATGATTATTAGGGCTGCAACGATTCACCTAGACAAGTTCGATTCGATTTTTTTGTCCCCCGCCACCGCGAAGCGGGGGACTTAGTATTCAGCTCTGTACGTCCGTACGTCCGTCCCGCTTCTTGTTAGCGCGATATCTAATGAACCGCTCAACCTAGAATCTTGAAACTTGGTACCAGTTTTCATCTGGGGAATACGCAGACCTGAAAAGTTTTTGGTGACCTTGACTTCATTTTCAAGGTCACAGCGAGACTTTGACCTGTTTTGAAAATGTTGTAATTGGATATCCAATGAACCGCTCAACCTAGAATCTTCCAACTTGGTACCAGTCTTCATCTGGGGAATACGCAGACCTGAAAAGTTTTTGGTGACCTTGACTTCATTTTCAAGGTCACAGCGAGACTTTGACCAGTTTTGAAAATGTTGTTGGCGCGATATCTAATGAACCGCTCAACCTAGAATCTTCCAACTTGGTACCAGTCTTCATCTTGGGAATACGCATACCTGAAAAGTTTTTGGTGACCTTGACTTAATTTTCAAGGTCACAGCGAGACTTTGACCAGTTTTGAAAATGTTGTAATTGGATATCTAATGAACCGCTCAACCTAGAATCTTCCAACTTGGTACCAGTCTTCATCTTGGGAATACGCAGACCTGAAAAGTTTTTGGTGACCTTGACTTCATTTTCAAGGTCACAGCGAGACTTTGACCAGTTTTGAAAATGTTGTTAGTGTGATTCCTCATGAACCGCTAGAACTATTGTTTTTGTCTCCCGCCGCCGCGAAGCGCGGAGCGGGGGACTTAGTATTCAGCTCCGTACTTACGTACGAACGTCTGTCCCGCTTCTTGTTAGCGCGATATCTAATGAACCGCTCAACCTAGAATCTTCCAACTTGGTACCAGTCTTCATCTGGGGAATACGCAGACCTGAAAAGTTTTTGGTGACCTTGACTTCATTTTCAAGGTCACAGCGAGACTTTGACCAGTTTTGAAAATGTTGTTAGTGTGATTCCTCATGAACCGCTAGAACTATTGTTTTTAAATTTAGTATCAGTCTTCATTTGGGGAATATCCAGATACCAGTCTATTTGGTTGACCTTGAAATTATTTTCAAGGTCACTACAAGACTGATAGTCAAATGTTGTTAGCACGATATCTCATGAACTGCTGTACCTAGAGTCTTCAAATTTGGTGCCTGTCTTCATTTGGGGAATACGCAGACACCATTCAATTTGGGTGACCTTGACCCCGTTTTCAAGGTCACTACAAGACTTTGACCATTTTAAAATTTTTGCCAGATATAACAATAATTGAAACAAACATGTAAATGTCACTACTCGGTACAAGCTGTGTGTCCATTCTTTTAGCTCATTTCTTAATTGCGGCGGGGGACATGGTCACGTTTGTGACAATTACTTGTTATTTTAACAGTTTGATTCGATTTATTTCGATTCTATTTTAAAGTATTTCTAACACTACAGAAAAACACAAATCTGTCATTTTGATCGTTGCTATGCGGCGTTACTAAAGAGAAATGTATAAGCCATGCCGAGAATCTTGAACGGTCAGGATATAAACCAATCATTGACTACATTACATATTGTAGACACTGAACTTGGTCTCCCATTCACACTTGACATTGTCACTTGTCATCGCTCGCGAATGCAATTTCTTGATCTAATTGTAATAAAATCAGGTGACATTTTATTATTTAAGCATAAAAAAAATGAATGTGAATCGAAACAAATTTTTGAATCATGAATCGATTTTCGATGTCTTTAGTTTGTATCGATTTTCGATACATCGGAATCGTTGCAGCCCTAATGATTATATGATGTATGTTAGAGGATTTAATCATGTGATGTCGTTGCAGGATCTGATTCATGGGGCACCAATTGGCCAGCCCGCAGCTAACCGCGCAAGTGTGACTGCGGTTTACTATGACCCGGAATCCGATAATGAAACAAACTTCACAAGAATCATCCATGGCAATTCTTCTGATCACAAGATAAATGGAAAGGTAGAAATTGTTTAGTCTTTTCGTGAATTATCTTTACTTAACCCTTACGTTGCGTATATATATTTTACCATTTTTAGCCCCTGTGGCGGAATTTACAGGCTCGCAGCTCGCAGCAGTAGTTTGAGCTTAGGCACTAACGAGCTCTGCTGGCGGAATTTCCAGGCGGCGATTCCGGTACCGTTTTTACGAAATATACCGCATCTACATGGCGAATAAGGACTATATACGGGCGTTCAATACAAATTCAAGTAGCGACACCCGTACACAAATGGCTAATTCACACCCTAAACTTTGAATGAATTTTCTATGATTTTTCGTTTTTATTCTATTACTTTCGAAAGATTGTCTTTAATTCGGGCCTCGTAACATCATAAATACCAAACAAAAAAAAATCCATTTATATACGGAATTGAAGACAAGATGTCTAGCTTCACAATGATATAAAAATTATTAGAATGCGACCTTTGGTTATAATTCTATAGCTATGTAAAGTTTGTCTTTATTTCCACCTATAAAATCGTCAATACTTACAACATGTATGCGGCATTGCAAACGGTCGTTCATCACACTTTTCCAAGAAATCATAATCTCGAACCAGTTGACAAATAAGCACATGTCAACCCAAATATGTTGTTTGACTTTTCAAATAAACGCTAACCTCGAACCATAACTGATGAAAATATGTTGATTAGTTTGTGTGCCGTTTGGTTTCACATGCCTCTCAGAAAGGTAAAATTGTATCTTTATTTCTGTGAATAAATCTGCGCATTTTATATAGAATAAAAGATTATTCTTTTCGGTTTATTGTGATATAAAAATTATGAAAATGCATTCAGTATTTTAGCCGTGATAAATGTTTTAGAAGTTGTGAAAATCGCCGATTGTTCAAAATTTATGAAGTGTAAACATGACCTTTTTCACGGCGCTTGCTGTGTCTTTATTATTTTTTTGAGATTTTCTAATTTTATATGGGAATGTAGTCCATTGTTTCCCCTTAATTTTGCCGTATTTTTTTTTTAAAACAAACAATTCGCTTACATGATATGAAGTGCGGGAGTAAGGCGAGTTAGCGATTTTTTTCCCCGTCTCGCGAGATGCGAGGCAGATAGCAGTCTCGGGCGAGGCAAACCCGAGGCAATACAAACACGTGGGTGAAAATAGCCTCAAGCGAATTAATGCTTCGGGGGCTAAGCCCGACAAAATTGGCCTTTTGTAAAGCTAATTATCAATGCGTTACGGGTCAACAATGCACACGCAATTTGGTGTGAATTTTACTTGATATTTCGACCGGACATTCACACAGACTCGTTATCGTGGCTATCTGCGAGATGTATGTAAACAAGTTTTCATGTGGCGATATACGGACACACTTCGTCTCGCATTTCGCCTGGGGGGCAAATATAATTATTACTGACCCGGTAAATGCACTAAGTCCAACGTACGGGTCTCGCCAAGGGTTCTAACATTTTTCTCTATGAGCCTCCCGGATAATTACGGGACCCGCAAGTTAAGGGTTAATTGTCACAATTTTATTTTAAGAGCTGGGGTAATATTCTGATACACATCATTTGAAATTATTAGAGCTAGGGCTTGGTAAATTTAAAGAACATGTTGATCTATTTGGCTATTTGATATTGGTTTGTTCTAGTTCGAGTGGCTAGTACTTTTAAAAGGGTAAAGTTTACCCCTGCATGTATGTTACATTACCTAAAAACAAAATTTTTGTCACAATAAAGGTACATCCATTGTTTTGTTGGGGGTCAAATATGACAAACGTTATAAATGGTCTTATTTTATCGAGAAGTACCAACTGTTAACGAAAAGGACCATTTTGATGATACTCGACTTAGTATATTGACGATATGAAGGTGAAAGTGTCGATTTCTGATCGAAAACCGGACAATGCACCGCGTGTGGCGCGCGCCAATGAGTCAAACGTAATTTTGGAATCTTATTTAAACCAGATAAAATAAAACATTTGGGTTGATCATGTTTAATAGGTCATATAACTACTGTGCGTGTAAATAAGACATGCACTTTCGGTTTCTGCACATGCATAATGATGTTACTCGATTTTAATTGGAAACTAGTAATTATGATATATTTGGCGATTGGGGATGAATATGCAAGCTTAGTGAATTTGTTTGTATTGTAAACAGCACATGTGGTGTGTTCGAACGTATTAAAGCCAAATCAAATTTTATGAAACACAATGGATGCACCTTTAAGAGTATGGTATTTTCATTTTAGACTTGATGATGTTTTGAAAATTCAACAAGTCTTTCAAAACCAAGTTATCAATTGACAGTTTTGTTAGCATTGTCAAGGATGTTTTCAATGTGGAAAAAATTATAGCTTGTAAAAACAATACTTTGTCTTCCTTCCATGCTAAATGGAAAGCTCTCATGTATATTTTACAACTGTGACTAAATGCCTTTATTTTATAAATGCTTCCCTGACTTATGAACTCTGTATTACCATGTATACCTACTGAAATGAAATGAATAAAAAAGATTTTTTAAAAAAAAAATCGAAAAAAGAGAAATCTTTCTCAATTTTGACAGACCATTCATTATACGGACACTTGGTTAATTGAAAATCACAAAATTAAAAATCACACTAGCCACACGAGTTTGCTGATCACTTTTACAACTGACAAGATCTGAAAATAACCAGTAATGGACCAATGAGAAGGCAGTATTTCAAACACTGCGTGCAAACATTTCTTGAGTCATGTAGCGATCATAGTCTGCTATCACAGTTTGTTTAATTTTGTCATTGGATGATTGGGTTATTGTGACAACTCTTTTCAGAGTGTTCCTGCATCAGAGTATGCAGCAACTCTTGCTAAGATTGGCGTTCTTGTGAAGTCCAAGAACTTCCTGGTTTTCCAAGGAACCGTGGAGAGCATTGCCATGAAAAATGCAAAGGAAAGAACTCAAATGTTTGAAGAAATAAGCAGGTTGGTGCCATTAAAGTTTCAATTCTGAAATAAAAACCTTCAATTGCAAAGTTTCTTTTCGAAGAACTTTATATTATCCACATTTTCCATCTTCTTCAGCATTTCATTTTGTAGCTAAAAGGTTCATCTAATATCGCTGGATTTACAGTTATTTCATCACATAATCATTGATAATATTAGTTATGAAATTTGTATTTCCCACCTACAGAAACGTGCCTATTGATAATCTTTTTACATCTTATTTTACAAATTATGTTGGACCTGTGGGATATGTCATCTTCTGATGACTCTTGTTGTATTCCCTGGGCGCTGTTGCACAAAACATCTTACCGCTAGTAGTAACCTTAGTTCAGTTTTAAATAATGACACTAAGGTTAACCTTAGTGTTAAAGTTGCTTTGATAGTACATGTTAACACTTTAGGTCCCAGAATAAGAATAAGTAGGTGTCCAATCCTGGATAATCTCCATCATTAACAATCCTGTAAATTGGTCACTCTGAATTATTTAGCATTAATTAATTCAGCAGATGAAGTGTTAATTCGACCGCCTCTATACAATTCCAATGCTACATTGTTCAGGTCCGGGGAAATGAAAGAGGATTACGACCAAGCGAAGGCGGAGATGTTGAAGGCGGAGGAAGACACTCAATTCAACTACCACAAGAAGAAGGGTATCGCTGCAGAGAAGAAGGAGGCCAAGATGGAGAAGGACGAAGCTGAGAGATATCAGAAGCTTAAGGATCAGCTCGTCAGTATAATCTGTCATTTAGAGTTATACATGCTTGGTTCTTAAAAAAGGGGTGGAATAGCGCAGTGGTTAGCACATTTGACTTCGGATCAAGAGGCCAGGGACTCAGCAACTTTGACTGCTGTGGAGAACTGTTCTACATGCAGTAAGGTTTGGGTGCAATGCTACACTGAATTTCAGCGCAGTACCACCAATGGTTCATAAGTTTCAGCCAATGATCGCAGGTTTCACTGCAATGCATAGCCATCATGGCATTGCAGGCTTTCTCCCTGCAATAATACTAGCAGCCATAGTGTAAGTGAAATACTCTTGAAAGCAACGTTAAACCCCAACTTGCCTCATTTGGTTCTTAAGCCTTCACCTTCTGTTGCAGTAATATTACAGGCAGTGTATTATATCATTTCTGTCTTTCCTGGCAGTGAAGGGCTTAGAATATCAGCCAGGCCATCTCAGAATGTGCTGAGCCTATTTTGAACACTGATTCCAGGTCTGAAAAGCTCTCCTAGCACTAAGATAGTCAGAAGAACCATATAAATTACCTTCAAGGCTTGATTATGGTGTTAGCTACACTGAAACGTCGCACTCCTGCAAAAAAATAACTTGCGACAAATCCATACAACTCTTTTCTCCTTCATTTAATAAACTTCTAATTACACCTTAAAGAAATCATATCAGGGTTCATATTTTTAACTCATCAGGCCTGAAAAGACAAGTGATCACTTGCATGCCAACGACAATAGTCGAATGTCACCTACAGAGAATAAAGAAGTTGTATATCCATTAATTGTTTCAATTTACCATTTTACAGGTTGAGAAACAGCTTGAGATGCAACTCTTCAAGCTGTTCCACAACGAGCGGGATATCGACGAGATATCGGACGAGCTGACCAAGAAGAACATTGTTCTGGAGAAGGAAGGAAGAAAGCGAGACCGTATCGAGGAGGAGGTGAAGGAGAAGAAGAAAGAGCAGGGCAAGATGAGCAGGGACCTGACGAAAATAGATCAACACATGAAGGAATCGGTGAGGAAAAACAAGATTTCATAAATTACGAAAAATTAACCCTTTACCTTCATTGGTTAATGGGGTAGGGATAGCCTTCGGTTTCGGATCAAGAAGTCTGGCGTTCGATTCCCACCAGGGGCACAGCAACCTCGTCTGCAGTAGAGAACTGTTCTACACGCAGTAAGGTTTGGGTGCAATGCTACACTGAATTTCAGCGTAGTACCACCCATGGTTCGCTAGTTCCAGCCAGGCTCACAGGTTTCACCGCAATGCATAGCCACATGGTGTTGTGGGCCTTGTCCCTGCAGTAATACCAGCAGCCGTGATATAAGTGAAATACTCTTGAAGGCGGTGTTAAACCCTAACTCACCTCACTCATTGGTAAATCAGAGATTGGTATCTTTGTATACAAGTGATTGCTGTAAATTGATCACTCAATGGTTTGGCACAAATAAGTTTAGAAGTGTTAAATGAGTTACTTTTGACTCTTTTTGAAATTCTATGTTGCTACATTGAGTATTCAAATTAATGAAATTCACTCTGATTCTAAATTGCCTCATTCAGTTTCTCCAACTTGTGTGTTAGATGCTTGGAGGTCAGTATTCATATTGCCATCCCATAGAACATAGAACATGCAAAGAATTAACTGAAAGCTGTTGTCAAGTTTGGTCTGCCAACACATTTGTAATGATATATTTAAAAATGGTTTAGTTTTAGCAATAAGGAATTACATTAGAAAAGAAATTTGCTACGAAGGTCTTTGAAGTGATACTTGTTGTAAAACCTTTGTATGGATTCCTTACATCAATTTCCCTTTCCAGGAAGTGGAGCTGAACAAGAAGCGGCCCCAGTACATCAAGGCGAAGGAGAAGACAGCTCACATGATCAAGAAGCTGGAAGGGGCTAGGTATGCCAAGCTTAACTTGTAACTTAATAAAACAAATGTCTGATGGAAAAAATTGTCGGAAAGCGTGTGTAATTAAAGCAGTTAAAAATATTTACGATATACTCGGATATAGTCAGGGTTATATAGCATGTCTGTGCATGTGCAATTGTTTCTGGAGCATAACTCAGAAAACTTCAAATTTAGAGTGAAAATTACCTACCTTGTTGGTATGTAAGCTCTGTCTTGTTTTCATGAGATTATAGATTTTCATTTTGATGTTATCAAAAAAAGGATATTTTCATATAATTTCCAGATAATCTGTATTGCAGATGTTACTCGCTTATGAATTATGATGATTTCTTACAGAAAATCCTTGAAGTCTGCAAAGAAAACTCATGATAATCATGAACAAGAGGTGAGAGATAAATCAAAATAACTATTGTTATATCTAATATTTGTAAAATAGTCATGATGTTCATTTCATGTCAAACCTATATCAGCATGTCGCCTGAGATGCCCAAGTGTTGAAGTAATTGGATAGAATTGATTACAAGCATATTTATACAACTTGGAGAAAAATTGGACTTCATCTGTTGTCAAAACAGAACCTTTCATTTTCATTTAACATCACTAGTAACTAAAATAATCTGTCTGCTCTATTACCTATTTGTATTGTAATATTCTGGTACATCTTTAGCCATTGTCATTATTCCCTTTGTTAGGTTTTCCTGCATGTTGCCCACTTAGAATGGTTTTACACTAATTAATTCATCATCTAAACTTAAGTTGAGTTAAGAGAATCAAGGACTTAGATTAATGTAAAAATTCTATATTAATGCAACTACTCTACCACCTCAGATCCAAGCGCTGGAAGACGAACTGGCAGAGATAGAACAAAAGAAACAGGAGTTTGAGGACCAGATACTGGAGGAATCACAGAGCCAGGGGAGATCACTCCAGCTGGAAGATGCTCAGGTAGGGGAAGTTACTTGGGCAAACAGTTTTCAATCAAATTTGTTATTAGTTTTACATCTCTGAATATCCGTGGCGGGATAATGCAGTGGTTAGCGCATTCAGCATCGGATCAAGAGGTCCGGTTTCGAAACCCACCAGGCAACTTTGTCTGCACTAGAGAACTGTTCTACACGCAGTAAGGTTTGAGTGCAATGCTACACTGAATTTCAGCGTAGTACCACTCATGGTTTGCTAGTTCCAGCCGATGCTCACAGGTTTCACCGCAATGCATAGCCACATGGCGTTGCGGGCTTTCTCCCTGCCATGATATTAGCAGTCGCAATAAATCGTTAGTGAAATACTCTTGAAAGTGGTGTTAAACCCCAACTCACCTCACCTCTCTGAATATTCCCTGATAACTGAGCATGATTTCCAACTTAGGTAGGCCTCGTCTCTTGTCGCAATCCTTAAGTGGATCTGCATCCCAATCTAACCTCCTAAGCAAGTTGTGTGGTGCCATCTGAAGCATAGTTATAAGCGGGATTTAGATATTATTTTTATGGAACATCAGTGATAGAGAAGTTGAGTTTCGATTAATCTTGTACTCTACCACCACAACTACCTATCGAACAATGTTAATGCTAAGTGTTTTTTGCGTCATCTAAGAAATATAACCAGAGTATGTTAACCATTGTATTTAATAAGAAGTCGTCATAATTTGCATTACATTCAAATGTTCTCCCCAGGTGAGCGAGTACCATCGTCTGAAGGAGGAAGCCGGAAAGAGAGCTGCTCGTTATCTGCAGGAGCTGGAGTCGATCAACCGTGAACAGAAGTCGGACCAGGACAAGTACGACAACGAACTGCGGCGCAAGAACGAGATGGAGTCTCAGATCAAACAGAAGGAACAGGAGATGGAGGAGAACAGGAAGAGGGTTGACAAGCTCTCCGAGTACATCAGGTACGTGTTGACAAGCTCTCCGAGTACATCAGGTACGTGTTGACAAGCTCTCTGAGTACATCAGGTACGTGTTGACAAGCTCTCCGAGTACATCAGGTACGTGTTGACAAGCTCTCCGAGTACATCAGGTACGTGTTGACAAGCTCTCCGAGTACATCAGGTACGTGTTGACAAGCTCTCTGAGTACATCAGGTACGTGTTGACAAGCTCTCCGAGTACATCAGGTACGTGTTGACAAGCTCTCCGAGTACATCAGGTACGTGTTGACAAGCTCTCCGAGTACATCAGGTACGTGTTGACAAGCTCTCCGAGTACATCAGGTACGTGTTGACAAGCTCTCCGAGTACATCAGGTACGTGTTGACAAGCTCTCCGAGTACATCAGGTACGTGTTGACAAGCTCTCCGAGTACATCAGGTACGTGTTGACAAGCTCTCCGAGTACATCAGGTACGTGTTGACAAGCTCTCCGAGTACATCAGGTACGTGTTGACAAGCTCTCCGAGTACATCAGGTACGTGTTGACAAGCTCTCCGAGTACATCAGGTACGTGTTGACAAGCTCTCCGAGTACATCAGGTACGTGTTGACAAGCTCTCCGAGTACATCAGGTACGTGTTGACAAGCTCTCCGAGTACATCAGGTACGTGTTGACAAGCTCTCCGAGTACATCAGGTACGTGTTGACAAGCTCTCCGAGTACATCAGGTACGTGTTGACAAGCTCTCCGAGTACATCAGGTATGTGTTGACAAGCTCTCCGAGTACATCAGGTACGTGTTGACAAGCTCTTCTATACATCAGGTACGTGTTGACAAGCTCTTCGAGTACATCAGGTACGTGTTGACAAGCTCTCCGAGTACATCAGGTACGTGTTGACAAGCTCTCCGAGTACATCAGGTACGTGTTGACAAGCTCTCCGAGTACATCAGGTATGTGTTGACAAGCTCTCCGAGTACATCAGGTACTTGTTGGCTCTACACCGCAGTACCACCCATGGTTTGCTAGTTCCAGCTGATGCTTGCAGATTTCACCACAAGACATAGCCACAATGGTGTTGTCTTTCTCCCTGCACTAATACTAGCCACAAGGTTGAAATGCTCTTGAGCAGCATTTAACCCAACCCCACCTCACCTAACCTCCATTGACCATTTCTTTTTTGTCAAAGATTTGTGATTCGTGTAACTTCGCAACGCCAATGTTTTGGGATCAATGAATTTCAACAGCTATGGTGTTACCAATTTACATTTAGAATACAGAATATTCGATGATGGCCTATCTTTTACTAGTGGCTAATCTCAGATATCTCTTTGTTAATGAATTAAGATACCTGTAAATTTACCACTCAGAATTAAGGTGCCCTAATTGTGCTTTTGGTAAGCATTTTGACTCATAAATAGTAACAATAAATGCCTGGCAAACTATATCGCCAATGGCTCTCTGAAACTATTCACATTAAGACACTGAAATCATTGGAAATTTGCGCAGAGAGAATCCTTTGTGTTCTTTTAACCCTGTTCCTTTGTCTCTTAAAGAACCAGTACTCAGGCGGTTGCAGAACAGCGTCGAGTGGAGCAGGAGTTGGCTTCAGATGTAGAAGAGGCAAATGTACGAGTGTCGGAGATTAACGACGAACTCGCCTCCATCATGGACCAGTTGGGCGAGGCTAAGGTAGGAATATTTGCAGGGTCAATGTGTGATAGTGCGATTTATGCTGTTATGATCAGATAACCCCTGGTTAAGAACATATTTGGGAATATTTTACAGCGCATTTGCAGTGTCGATGTGTGATAGTGCGATTTATGCTGTTATGATCAGATAACCCCTGATTAAGAATATATATGGTAATATTCTACAGCGCATTTGCAGTGTCGATGTGTGATAGTGCGATTTATGCTGTTATGATCAGATAACCCCTGATTAAGAATATATATGGGAATATTCTACAGCGCATTTGCAGTGTCGATGTGTGATAGTGCGATTTATGCTAATATTATCAAATCGCCCTTCATTTTGCAAAATACAAACATACACCTTTCTTTTAAGGAATACTATTCCTCCTTTCTCTCCTCTCTCCAATTTCTAAAAGAGGCAAGAGGAATTTGATATTTTAGGGAAAATGTGTTAGTTTGGGAAGACTTTGATATGATACTGATAATTTATAGTATTCGTCTCTCAATGTCAATAATAAAATATGTATCTTTATCATCATTTGTCTATTGTATACATAGCCTAATGGTGTAGGAGTTAGTATACTGCACTCTCACACCAAAGCCCCGAGTTCGAATCCCAGTGGAGACACCCAAAATATGTTACCTGGGTCACAAACTGAGTATGCCCTGACCAAGGCACTTCATCAACATTGCAATCAGTTCACCCAGCTGTTTAAATTGGCACCTGAACACCGGAAGTGCGAACATAGATAGTTTAGCAGAACGTTTAGTAGCAGCACCGAAAGTACAATTCCTTCTGGGTAATAATGTACCGCCAGTGAGCAGTGCTTGCACTGGATAGTAGGCATTAAAGGGGCAGTAGCACATTTTTTCGCTCAAATAAGTCGATGAAATGTATTTGAAAAATAATTTCACCAATCGTAAAAACACCCTTCGCTCTTTAGGAAAATCAAGTTTAAAATGAGTGTACATGGCTCAGTAAACCCATGGGGATGGTTTTTGTCATTCGAAATAATAAAATGTGTTCACAATAAAATGGCTGCCATGCAATTTTTGCTTTATACGCACCACCGTTATTACAACTACGGACAATTGGTTTGTGTAATAGGATGTTTAACCCTCTAAAGTAAATTTAAATGGCACAAACTATCATTATAAATAGGAAATTTGAAAAAATAAATTTTGCAAAAAACTTGCTACTGCCCCTTTAAAATGTATATTATTATTATTTCACTGCTTTCAGGTTGACAAACACGAGTCTGCGAGAGCTATAAAGAAGGCTGAACTGAAGGAGAATCTGAAGCGTCTTTTCCCAGGAGTGGTAATAATTTCATTACTGAATATCTGTTATTTACACAGAAAACATTGATCAGAATTGTTTGTTATGGCTGATCGAGGATATAGTGAATTGACAAAATACAGAGTAATCAGTCCAGATGTATTTTGAACTCACTTCAACATATGTACAGTCACTCGATAATCCGAACGCTTCCGTTTTCCATGAAAAACGTTCGGATAGTGAAATGTTCGGACTACTGAAATGAACTAGACAAGATGGACTTGATTACTTTTGAATCTAGAGACCGACAAGAACGTATTTTGAATATCAAATGACTTTGACACACTGGATATTTATAACTATCACATGAAATGAGAAATTTCAATATTACAGTCAAAAACTGCTGACACACAATGTAAAACATTACAATTTATTAAAATCACAAACTACTGACACGCTCAACTCCCGTGTCAATCCACTGTAATTGAAGTTTACCGATCCAATCAGTGTGATGATCGCTTGTCACCGGATTAATGAAGCAGAACTAGTTGTAATTAACTAATCCGTTACAGCTAATTGGCGTTCGAATTCGGAAACGGAATCAACATTTATTGATTTTATGGAGAGATAAGTTTGGTTATAGTTTGCCACCGTTCAGACACTGCGAGATTCGGATTATCAGTGGCCGGACTATCGCGGTTTGACTGTACTCCTTTATACACCAAATTAGAAAAGTTCAAAGTATGAGTAAGTGGAAAGTCGCAATGGACTCAATATTGTGATAGATTTCTTCAAAGAATGTGGTATCCTGACACTAAACTGTTAAGACTTTGTAGTTTGTATTGCTGCAGTATGTCGCCATTATAAATAAATGCCATTTAAATAATGAGCAAATGCATAGATTCTTGTACTTTTATCTGGACTAGTCCCTTTTGTGTTTCAAATTGACAGCCAATGAAAGGTTAACATTTAACCATGTTTAGCAAAATATTATCTTCTTATAAAATTTGGGCTCAAAACATCAAGATATAAGTCCCTAGGTATATAGGCGTCACATTTCAAAATCTTCATCCATTTTGGGCTGGTAACATCTTGAAATTGTCATTCTGAATGTCATAAATAAATAAACTGATTGAATGTCAGTCTCTATTACTGTTGTCATATTTGTATATTCTCAAGTGGTTTTTACTTCCTCTTCCTAGTACGGGCGCCTGATCGATCTGTGTGAGCCGAGTCACAAGAAATATCAGGTCGCTATCACCAAGGTGCTCGGCAAGTACATGGATGCCATCGTGTGTGATACAGAGAAGACGGCCAAGGACTGCATCCAGTACATGAAGGAACAGCGAATCGACCCCGAAACCTTCCTCCCCATAGATTACCTGGATGTCAAGCCGATTAACGAGAAACTCAGGTGAGATATGGTGTATTTATCGTGAAATACTAATTGGAATACATAGATCAGATCTATCATTTATGAAGTAGTTAAAATCTTTTCCCTAATGATCCGGGTTCAGGAAAAACTCATGAATATCAATGACCTTGCTTAATGGAAATAATCAATCCTACCTCAAAAGATCTAGGGTTGAATCCAGGATTCAGTAAATTTGTCTGTTGGAAACTTTTTCTACACTCACGCGTGTATAGTGCTAAATGCAATGTAATAATGTTTGCAGGTTTTATTTCAATTCATTGCCATAATAGTGATGCAGGATTTCTTACTGCAACAAAATAGACTACCTCATGTGTGAAGTATCTCAACTCAAACAGTCAGTACCACATGCGGCATGAAAGACTGAAGCAATATAGATGGGACGGTTAATTGTTAAACCCCTTTTTCTGCATATTTAAAACAGCTTTATGATTGTACTCTGAATCTTCATTCCAAGAGGTTCAGTGAATCATTTTGATAGCTAAATATAACAATGCTTTCTGTTGCTCAGAGACATCCGGGAACCGAAGAATGTGAAGCTGATCATTGATGTAATCAGGTTTGATCCTCCCATGATCAAGAAAGCACTTCAGTTTGCTTGCGGTAATGCCTTGGTAGCCGATACTGTGGAGGACGCAAGAAGAGTTGCTTTCTATGGACAGGAGAGACACAAGGTAAAAGAGAGATTAGGGAGGAGGGAGAGAGAGACGGGGGTCGGAGGTCAACCTGATTGTAGTCAGAGAACAGGGTCCACTTGCACAAAATCTCCTTAAGATAAGGCGACTAACAATGATGTTACTATGGACTTAGATTACCCTTTGTCTAAGGGGCTTTGTGCATGTGACTCATCTTCAAAATGTTTCTAAAAGAATGTAATTTATTGCCAGAATTCTATATAAATTTTTCTGAAAGTACATCTCTGTTATATCTGTAGTCTATTTCTTCAATGATCTTATACAGAGATTTAAATTGTATTGAATTGGATCTTTTTAACAAAGAGCAACTGGTAAGTCAAGATATGAAGCAACAGTAATTAAGCAGTAGCCTTTATAACATCAGTGATGTAGCTCAGTTGGTAGAGTGTCTTCTCATTAACTGAAAGTAGAGTTTGATACCTAAAGACCTTAAAGGTGCATCCATTGTGTTTCAAAATTTTTTGTTAGGCTTAAATACGTTCCGACTCACCATATGTGCTGTTTACAGAGAATATAAATTCACTCAGCTTACATATTCATCCCCTATCGCCAAATATATCATAATTACTAGTTTCCAATTAAAATCGAGTTACATCATTATGCATGTGCAGAAACCGAAACTGCACGCCTCATTTGCATGCACAGTAGTTATTAGCAGCTCCGACTAAGTCGGAGCTGCTATCAGTTTTTGCGCAGTTTCCGTCGTCGCCGCCGCCGCCGCACGCGCGTTTTGTATTCGCTATAACTTTTTTCCTAGAAGGTTTTGAGAACTCATATACATAACTTCTTACTTATGCCCCTGGGGAATTTTTTTGACATGTTCATATTCAAGGTCAAAGGTCAAGGTCACGAGTTCTGAAATCGCTTAAAAAATCCTTGTAAACACGATAACTTGAAAAATATTTGTACTATCAGGCTCTTATTTGGTGTACATCAACTATGGAGAAAGGCCAAAATTTGAAAAGGTTTTCGCTAACATCCGTCAAAGGTCAAGGTCACAGCGAGGGCACAACTTAAGCATGCTTTTGCGAAAATGTCTTATTTCAATTATTAAAACTTTGAATCATTACATGATTGTTATACACAATGAAAAGTGATCACTGATTTTGTGACCTTGAATTTAAAAGGTCAAGGTCACGAAACATGTTCAAGGTCACCAGTTCTGAAATCACTAAATAATCTTTTCCCAAGAAGGAATTAACACCTCATATACATAGCTTCTTTCTTATAAACCTGGTGGATGATTTTGACATGTTCACATTCAAGATGAAAGGTCAAGGTCACAAGTTCTGAAATCGTTAAAAAAAATCCTTGTAAACACGATAACTTGACAAATATTTGTGCTACCAGGCTCTTATTTGGTGTACATCAACTATGGAGAAAAGCCAAGATTTGAAAAGGTTTTCGCTAACATCCGTCAAAGGTCAAGGTCACAGCGAGGGCACGACTTAAGCATGCTTTTGCAAAAATGTCTTATTTCAACTATTAACACTTTGAATCATTACATGATTGTTATACATAATGAAAAGTGATCACTGATTGTGTGACCTTGAATTTAAAAGGTCAAGGTCGCGAGATAGGGTCAAGGTCACCAGTTCTGAAATCACTTAATAACTTTTTTCCATGAAGGTATCAACACCTCATATATATAGCTTCTTTCTTGTACACCTGGGGAAATATTTTGACATGCTCACATTCAAGGTCAAAGGTCAAGGTCATGAGTTCTGAAATCACTACAAAAATCCTTGTAAACACGATAACTTCAACAACTTCTGTGCTATCAGGCCCTAACTTGGTATATATCAACAATGGAGAAAGACCAAGATTTGAAAACGTTTTTGCTAAAATCTGTTAAAGGTCAAGGTCACAGCAAGGTCACAACTTAAGCGTGCTATTGTGAATATGCCTTATGTTAACAATGAACACTTTTGAGTCATTGCATGATTGTTATACACAATGTAAAGTAATCATTGATGGTGTGACCTTGAAGGTCAAAGTTCAAGGTCATGAGATATTGGTTAAGGCCATGTTAATCTTTTGATCCAATTTTGAAATCAGGATTGGTTTTAAGAACAAAGTTGTGAAAAGTGACCCCAGTGATGATTCAACTTGTTAGAATAACTTGAATAATGAAAAACATTTTGTCCAAAAAAATTCCCATTTTATTTCTGCTGAGGAGAAGGCGGAACAGGGAAAGGCGAGACCCAAAGTTTCGGAGCTGCTCTGCTTTTGCGGTGACCCGCAAACGCTCTTCTAGTTTGACCTATTAAACATTATCAACTCAAATTTATCATTTTGTCTGTTGTAAATAAGATTCCAAAATTACGTTTGCTCATTGGCGCGCGCCACACGCTGTGTATTGTCCGGTTTTCGATCAGAAATCACTACATTTACCTTCATATCGTCAATATACTAAGTCGACTATCATCAAAATGGTGGTTTTCGGTAACAGTCGGTACTTTTCGATAAACACCATTTATAACGTTTTGAATATGTGACCCCCAACCTTTAAAAGGTGGGTTTCATTGGTTTTTGTCGCCGCTAATGGCTGCAATACTGCCGAAGCGGCGTTAAACAATAACTCACTCACTCACTCACTCATTGGTTTTTGCTTGGCAGTCAGCATTACAAGAACAAAACTGTCCAGTGTATGTTACTGAACAGCCACTGATGGCTACAATCCAAAACTCTCATGTATGCTACAACATTCTATTTCTTTGCTTGCAGTCTGTTGCTCTTGATGGAACGCTCTTCCAGAAGTCTGGCATCATCTCTGGTGGTGCGAGGTAAATCCTTAATGTTTTGATATAAAATGCCGGAAAGATTTTGATGTGAAAACTGCCATCACATTTGTCATGTTTGGTGTTCGATTATGAGGTCTAGGACTATGTTGTTTTCTTTAGTAAACAGTACATACATTCAGTAAGATTTGCTACACTATGTCAGTACAGAAATCTTGTGCTTCAGTAGTTCCTGATACAATCAGGTTTCACTGCAATGTACAGATGTCTGCAGGCTTTCCTCAAACATGATACAAGCTTATGTAAACATATGCATTAAAATCCGCCCCATCTCCCAACTTTCCACGCAAGGAATAACTTGCGCCAATCTCTATCCCTGGTTAATTTAAGCCTTGCTGTATTTTATCAGCTTTTCTGTGCAAACATAGAAACAAGAAATGCAGCAAGGTTCAAATGCCTTGCCTTGGAAGGTACCCCAGCTCGCTGCTGCAGGCTTGATATCAAGCCCAAGGGGTGCTGAGGTATTGATACGTCATTGACGTTTGACCCTTTGACATCGGCTACAGAATAGAGTGACCTCCCTTTAATGCATTTGGAAACTTTCGCTGTTTTCCGAAACCTTATGACAAGCTACGTCATTCGAGATTACCAAATATGTCATATTTCTGTAAATGTCGGGCAGTGGAATTTCTTCTCGGTATCGAATGACAAATCACTACCGATTCAATGCGTCTGAATATAGTTCAATACTTAATCTTTGATATTGCAGATAAACATTATAGAATATCAGTTGTTACAAAAAATTACGTCAAAAATTTACAACTACAACGGAGATCGTTTATGACAGACTCGTGTTTTCTGAAAGAAAAAAAACATATAATCATCATAATTTTTTCTGGTATAAAACTTGATTCTGAACAAAATGGTGTTAAAGTTGGGCTGCAAAAATAATTATTGACAAAATAATTCGTGTTTGAAAATGTAGAAATGTAGTGTAAAAATAATTGATATCTGAAAAATATTACATTTATTAATAATTTTTCAAGACAATAATAAGGTAGACAAAAATGTGACTCCGATATTTATTTTAAATATTTTAAGATTATGTTTATTACTAAGGCAAAAAAGCTTTTAATGAAGGGTATCCATGTGACGTAATTGTTACAATTTTACAAATCTGACGCTCTCTGCCAAAACCTGAAAACAATCCAGCAATATACAAATTTTTGAAGAGCAATAGTGGAATACATTAAAAAATAACATTGTCTGGTTCAAATTCTTTAAAACTTTGTTATTTCCAAATACTTGTTTGTAGACTTCATTAGTGATATTTGTTGTATTACAGTGACCTGCGAGCGAAAGCGCGTCGATGGGACGAGAAGATGTTGAATCAGCTCAAGTCACGCAAGGAGAAGCTATCAGAGGAGCTGAAGGAACACGTCAAGAAGAAGAGGAAGGAATCTGAACTCAACACAATCCGCTCCCAGATCAAGGGGCTGGAGACCAGGCTCAAGTACTCCATAACTGACAGGGACAACACAGTATGTGGATATTTAATATCTATGCATTTTAATCAGGGTATTATCAGTGTCTTAAATAAGCTTGAAAATTAGCAGGGTCAATTCAAATAGCACAGTTATACAAAAGCTTTCAAAAGCTGCAGGGGACGGGATAGCGCAGTGGTTAGCTCGTTCGGCTGCGGATCAAGAGGTACGGGGTTCGATTCCCGCCAGGGGCACAGCAACTTTGTCTGCAGTAGAGAACTGTTCTACACGCAGTAAGGTTTGTGTGCAATGCTACACTGAATTTAAATGTAGTACCACCCATGGTTAGCTGTTCCAGCCAATGCTTGCAGGTTTCCCCGCAATGCATAGCCACATGGTGTTGTGGGCCTTCTCCCTGCCATAATACTAGCAGCCGCGGTATAAGTAAAATAATCTTGAAAGCGGCGTTAAACCCCAACTCTCTTCACCTCAAATAGCACAATTATACAAAAGCCTTCAAAAGCTACAATCTTATAGCAAAATGTAACAGAGGACTGTCCTACAGGACTTATTTCTTGCAGTGAATTGATAGTGAAGACATTATTTAGATGCCCTGATCATTGAACATTAATATTTATTGATGTTCAACTTTTTTCTACATTTGAAAGGCAACGTAAACAAAATGTCGCCTTTCATAGATAAAGAAGTTGTAAATCCATAAGGATTTGTCCTTATTTTTATGCTTCCCATCTTGTAAAATGTCTCTCAAAGTATTCAATCCTTTGTGTATGATATCTGCTGTAATAAATGGGCTCTTAAATAATGACAAATAGAATACATTGAGTACTCGGCTGGTTTATTATAAACATATATATTCTTTTTCAGAAGGGATCCTCCTTGGGGTACATATAGCATAAAAATCCTTATTTTTAACTTGATGACAGATTGTAACTTAATTTTTATAAATAACAGTAAAAATAAGTTAAAAAAACACAAAATAAGTGTTTTCCGAACGTGTGACCACCCTGCGTAGAGCCCCATCCCGGTGCAAACCAAGGGACGTAACTCTAATCTCACCACTTATCAATCTGTCATTGACCAGACAAGACGTGGTTTTTGTTTGAGAGACCTTTTGACTTGAGTTCGCTATTTCTGACGAAAATGGACAAGACTAAGAATACTGTATGTGTGGTAACCCCTTTTTATTCGTAGAGGCGAATGTTTAGGTTACTTATATGGTTTTTGTCGCGTTGTAACTTCGTTTTTCAATTCGCACATGCTTCGAATTGAACGAGTAATGGCGGATGGAAAACGCTCAAAATGGCGGATCTCAAACAAAATGCAATGTGTTAGTACTTTGCTATTCTTGTATTGAGATTTGTTTGTTTTGAAGGTTCTTTATCGTGCTTCGCATTGTAGGGCAGCACTTTACTGACGAGGATTTCTCCCTGTTTGAATTTTTCATTCTCGGGGTCATCGTCTCAGTCGGCAAGATGTACTAGGTATATTCATGCTTTATTTCTTTCAGTGGCTTACTATTTATTACTTGCCTAGTGCTTAGTTATTATAGTATCGCCTCTGCGTTTTGTTTGTATGATGCACTTTTATGAAACATAAACATTGCACTTACACACATGCATTCCCCTAACATTCTGTGTTTGACTTGCAGTCATTCACCGAATGTACGGGGTGTAAGGCCCGGTTGCCCCCGGCCGACAAGCACGATCGTTGTTTGGTTTGCCTCGTCGAGGATGAGCATGACGACCAGGCCTGCGATTTGTGTCTCAACTTCACGCCTAGAGCCAGGAAGGAAAGGGGTATGGATACCCTGTTCTACAGGAACCTCCAGAAGGCGGGCCAGGAACTTAAGGGTTCGATCCCTCCCTCTAAAGAAAAGAGGAAGGGTGGTAAGGGCAAGGGTAAAGGTAAAAAAAGGGTGAGTTCCTCTCCTATCCCCTCTTCGTCATCAGAGGAGGTGGATATGGAGGTGGGATCACCTGCTGTGGGGGATACATCACGCCCCCCAGTTCTTTCACCACAAACTCACACACCTGTTCGCACTTCTACTAAAACTAATCCTAATTTGGATGCAGAGACTATCTCAGCTCTCATCCAGGGGCAAATGACGGGGATAGTGGGGACGATGATGGCGCAGCTCCGTAAGGAGTTGTCTGTCGTCGCCCTGCCTGAACCTGATGCTCCAGGGTCGGCCGGCACTAGTGTTGGTAAAGACTCCGGGACCGTTACTGAACCGGGCGCAGGCCCCGGCAAGGTAGCGGTACCCGACGAAGGCATCCGCGAGACTGCTCCGGCTCTGCCTCGTACTCAGGTAAACAAAGCCCCCTCGTCGGTGCAAGGCACTCCGGTACCGAGCACGTCGAGGGGCACCGGTAACCCCAAGGGTAAGGGCGCCGGCGCTTCGGCGTCGGTGCAGTCGCTGCCTCGTGGGCCGGCTCCGGTTGGGGAACGAGCACCGGTGGGTGGTACCGGGTTTCGCATCCCTCTCAAACGGGCTGTCCGTGATCGGTCTCTAGACACCGCGTCGCTATTGAGTGGCTCCGGTGACGGGGATCGGTCAGAGGATGGCTCCGATTTGTCCGAGGAGGATGAGGAATCCGGTCGTTCAGTATCGCTCGCCGAGCTTCTGAGGGAGACGCGGGATCGCATAGCGATCGCTATCCCTCAGACGCTTGTTCCCGTCCCGGAGCAGGTCACCGAGGAATTCCGTCTTCCGGGGGAGGCTTTCGCTCTCAGCAAGCCTCCGGCGACAAGGCTCCGCATAATTGATAGCTTGTTGGTTGAGGCGATCAATCCTCTCCTATCTGGTTCCCGTACGAAGGCTGATCTGCCTGAACTGAATAAGAGGTACCAGTTGGGGGAGGAGGGTCTCTTCGAATGCGTCCTAACTTCTGTCACCCTGTCTAGCGCTCAGGCGCAGCCTTCTCTAGGCAAGCAGGGCCGGCGACTGCCTCCATTTCCGGTGCAAGCTGCCATGTTCAAGGCCGAGTTCCGTGCCCATGAGGACACGTTCAGGAACGGAGCCCAACAACTTAAGGTGGCGGTGCACGGGGCCTACCTTGCTGCTATGCAGGCTAAGGACCAGGCGGAGATGCAGGAACTGGGCACTAAGGTGACCACGTTCCAGAAGCAGCTGGCAGAAGTTTCTAGCTATCTGGCCCGGGACTCAATTCGGAGTGCCGCGAGCCAGATAATGGGCGCAGTTATGGGGATGCGCCGGCTGTGGCTGTCGACGTCGAAGTACTCACAGTCCACACGCCTCACACTGCAGAACCTGCCTTTCAGGTTGGGGTCCACCCTCTTCCCTGGATCGCAGGCTGTAGTTAAGGAAGCCGCCGAGCAAAAGGTTGCCTTCGAGGACTCTAAGGTGCTCCTCGAGGACCCTGCTCCGCAAGAAAAGCGAGCGCGGCCTTCCCCCCTTGATGGTCTCTACCCCGCGCCGGGGGGTGCGAGCCAGGCTTCTTGGAACGCTCCTATGGGTAACAAGAAGAAGTACAAGGGGAAGGGAAAGAAAGGGCACTTCCGTGGGGGCCAAAAGGGCCAGCGGAATTTTCGGAACCGAGGCAGGCAAAACAAGCAAACCTAGGTTCTCCGAAGCCCGTGTCACCACCCAAAAGTCCAGCAGCTCGAATGCTGCCGGAGACGGGGGTACACTGTCTTTCCAGAGATCTTCCAGTGGGGGGCAGACTATCTCACTTCGTCTCAGAATGGGAGAAAGTCACCTCGAATACCTGGGTCCTGTCCACACTCAGGGAGGGCCACTTACCACTTTGGAAGTACGACCCACCGACTTTCTCCGGGATACGGCACACGAAGGTGCCCGAGTTGCCCGAGAAGGCGGAAGTCCTTCGTGCCGAGGTGCAGGCTTTGCTAGACAAAGCAGCCATCGAGGTAGTACCACAGGGTCAGGAATTGAGCGGTTACTATTCAACCTACTTCCTGGTACCCAAGAAGGACGGAGGGTTCAGACCTATCCTCAATTTGAAGTATCTCAATCGCAGTCTTCTGGTTCCAACGTTCAAGATGGAAACCCTGAGGACGGTGATAGCATCAGTAGAGAGGGGGGATTGGCTGTCGTCAATAGACCTCAAGGATGCTTATCTGCATGTTCCAATGCACCCCGACTTCAAGGAGTTTCTTCGGTTCTCCTTCGACGGGACGTGCTACCAGTTCCGGGTGTTACCCTTCGGCATTTCGACTGCTCCGAGGGTATTCACCAAGCTGATGTTGGTACCGGCACAGGCCGCCAGGTCGCAGGGCAGGTGTTGTCACCCGTACCTAGACGACTGGCTGATCAGAGCCTTGTCTCAAGAACTAAATCAGGAAGCCACCCAGCAGGTGTTAGACATCTTGCTCAAGCTGGGTTGGATCATCAACCTGAAGAAGTCAGACATCGCCCCCAGGCAGGACCTGGTCTTTCTGGGCGCAAGGTTCGATACGGCCTCCGGTTCTGTATCCCTGGCCCCGGACAGGGTGTCCAGGGTGATCGGGGCAGTCCACTTGTTCCTTCAGTCGCCCACCCACACAGCCAGGACTTGGCTGCAGTTGTTGGGTCATATGGCGGCGACAGTGGACGTGGTTTGGAGAGCTCGCTTGAGAATGAGACCTGTTCAGCAAGCGCTGGCACGAATGTGGTCACACTCGGACAGCTTCGAGAAGGTTCTGACCACACCGGTTTGGGTGCTAGAGCACCTTCGGTGGTGGGTCTCCGAAAGCAACCTTCTCAAGGGTCTATCGCTAGAGCCTCCAAAGCCTTCGGTCATAGTCCAGACAGACGCTTCCCTATCAGGCTGGGGGGGGAGTCCTGGACGACCAGACAGCCTCGGGCCTTTGGTCGCAGGAGGAGTCGAAATTGCACATCAACGTGCTGGAGCTCAGAGCAGTTCGACGTGTGTTCGAGTGCTTCAAGGAGCGGATCAGGGGGCTTGTCGTGCGTCTAGAAATGGACAACCAGACAGCCCTATCCTACATTCTGAAACAGGGCGGCACAGTGTCTCCATCTCTCCTTCAGGAGTCGTGGCAGTTCCTACTGTGGTGCGACCAGTTCAGCATTCAGGTGGTTCCTGTTTATCTCCCGGGAGTGGACAACGTCCGTGCGGACGCCTTGTCTCGGCGCATCCTAACACCTCACGAGTGGATGCTCGACCGGGGGATATTCGGAACTATCTCCCTGTTGTTCGGGTCGTTCCAGGTGGATCTGTTTGCGTCAGGGATGACGAATCAGATACCTGTGTTCTGCTCAAGAATACCAGATCCAAGGGCTCTAGCCAGAGACGCCTTCGCGATCGACTGGTCGGACAGAGTACTGTGGGCGTTCCCTCCGGTACCTCTGATCCCCAGGGTTCTTTCTCAGTTGACCAATCAACCAGCTCGCCTCCTAGTGCTTGTGGCGCCACTTTGGACGGCTCAGAGCTGGTTCCCGTCCGTTCTCAGGTTTCTCGTGCAGCCTCCTGTACTGTTACCCTCGAGACGAGACATACTATTTCAGGAAGGGGCACCACACCCGAATCCCAGGATTCAGTGGGTGGCTTGGCCACTGTCCGGAATCGCCTCCAGGAGAGCGGTATTCCTGCACGAGTTGCAGACACAATACTGGCTTCGAGGAGGGATTCGACAAACCTTCAATATGAAGATCGATGGGCCTGTTATGCGCGCTGGTGTGGCGATAGAGGGCTTCTCGATCCCTTTTCTACAGATCTAGTCACTGTTTTGGAGTTCCTCCAGTCCAGGTTAGATGCTGGTTTAGCCGCATCGACCGTCAGGGGATACTCTACGGCTATTTCTGCTTTCCACATACCGGTGGACGGTGCTCTTTTGGGATCGCATCCACTGGTACAGCGTTTCCTAGCAGGTGTGGACAGAATACGTCCGGTTGTCCGGCGTATCAGCCCTACCTGGGACCTTTCTATTGTTTTAGATTGGCTCTCAGGTCCGGGGTTCAGAGATTTGAATTCACTGTCACTACAGCTTTTGACGTGGAAGACCGCCTTTTTGGTGGCTCTGGCGTCGGGCAGGCGGGTAGGCGATATTCATGCGATGTCTGCTGATCCCGAACTGACTGTCTTTCATAGAGACAGGGTCAGTATCAGGCTGCCCGACAGCTATCGTCCCAAGGTCGACCACTCGTTCCATGTGACGGCTCCTATCGAACTGCCGACTCTTATGCAGCCGGCCTCTTCGGGGTCCACTGGGAACCAGGCGCACATTTTGGATGTGCGCAAGGTTCTTAAGATATATATCAAACGTACCAGGGCTATCCGTAAAGATCAGCAACTTTTCTGTTGTTACGGAGGTAGCAAGCCTGGTTTGCCGGCATCGAAGCAGTCAATATCCAGGTGGATAGTGTCTGCAATTGTCATGGGCTACGTTCACAAGGGCTTGGAAGCCCCAGGTCAGTTGAAGGCTCACTCGGTTAGAGCAGTTGCGACGTCTAAGGCGTTCGCTGCGGCTCTGCCCATCGAGGAGATCTGCTCCGCCGCTATCTGGAGCCGGCCGAGCACGTTCATTCGACATTACCAACTAGACAGGCACTCTAGGGAGCGCGCTCGGTTTGGTCAGTCGGTTCTCTCCGGTGGGCAGAGTTGAAACTCTCTAGCTGATTGAGCTTTCGAGTTACTTGTTGTTGTTACAAGTTATGTTCAGTTTGGTTCAGTTCAGTTGCTGTTTGAAAGCTAACTAACTAACAATTGTTCATTTTTAATAACCAGTTATGTCACTGTTTTGGGCATTTTTTATCCCTTACAGCAGGTGTCCCTAGGTCACTGCCTTGTTTGGGAAGTACTTCCTCCTATTATTCCCCAATAGTCTTTTTGGAAAAAAAAAGAGGGGGGGGGGGGGGGGGGGATTTGGCCTGGATAACGGTAAATGAGGCTGGTTAGCCAATTTGGTTAGTCCCCAAGGGATCACCCATCCTCAGCCCTCGGCGCGGGAGGTCACGTGATCTGGTAAGTGTGACACCTTTCTTGGATTGAGTAGAGCACTGTTAGGGGGATTTTAGTGTACAGACAGAATCCACATCCTAAGTCTTCTTTGGGAGTCTGCCTTATGCTATATGTACCCCAAGGAGGATCCCTTCTGAAAAAGAATCGAACCAACCTGCAGAGGTTGCAGATTCTTTGAAGGGATCCTCCTTGGGGTACGGCCACCCACCTCCCCTTATTCTGTCTGACTGGGTTAGATTGATAAGTGGTGAGATTAGAGTTACGTCCCTTGGTTTGCACCGGGATGGGGCTCTACGCAGGGTGGTCACACGTTCGGAAAACACTTATTTTGTGTTTTTTGAACTTATTTTTACTGTTATTTATAAAAATTAAGTTACAATCTGTCATCAAGTTAAAAATAAGGATTTTTATGCTATATGTACCCCAAGGAGGATCCCTTCAAAGAATCTGCAACCTCTGCAGGTTGGTTCGAGTTTGGATTTTAGCTTGAGAAGAAAACATTGTCTTTCTTATGACTTCAAATAATTCCTTAGAGTCTGTATATTTCCCATTTTTTTTCAGCAAACAAAAATATTGCAGCACATTGAGAAAGATTTGGCCAAAGTGCAGCAAAATCTCACCGGATATGATGTAAGTACTTTTTGGAACAATCTATGAGCTATACCACTTCAAAAGGATGAACTGTTCCTGTCAAATTCAAGTTAATTTTGATCTCGTCTTCCACTGAGACCTCACAGAGTCAATCTAATGTACTGTCCAGATTTGGTATGGAGTTTTCGTAATTCTACACTAGTGAAGGTATTTTGTTGACATGAGTAAATCATTAGACCACCTTTGATGTACAACAATCAACCAAATTATACAGTCTTTAAAGGGGCAGTAGCACGTTTTTTCGCTGAAATAAGTCGATGAAATGTATTTGAAAAATAATGTCACCAATCGTAAAAGACCCTTCTCTCAAGTTAAAAATGAGTGTAAATGATTCCTTAAAGCCATGGGAATCGTTTTGTCATTTGAAATAATAAAATGTGTTCACAATAAAATGGCCGCCCTGCAATTTTTGCTTTTTACGCAACACCGTTATTACCACAAAGGATAATTGGTTTGTGTAATAAGATGTTTTACCTTCTAAAGTAAATATATATGACATAAACTATCATTATCAATGGAAAATTTGGAAAAATAAAATTTGCAAAAAACGTGCTACTGCCCCTTTAAAAGCACAGAGCAAAAGTTACCAGTTTCCGTGATGTCTGACAGGTCCTGTTCTATGCAGGGCAGGAAAGCGCAGTGGTTAGCACATTGGGCTTTGGATCAAGAGGTCAGGGTCTGCATCCTACCATGTTCTCAGTAACTTTGTCTGCTCTAGAGAATTGTTCTAAATGCAGTAAGTTTGGGTGCATTGCTACACTGAAAAAATTCAAGGCAGTACCACCCATGGTTGACTAGTTTCAGCTGATTCTTGCATGTTTCACTGCAATGCATAGCCACCCTGGTGTTGTGAACTTGCTCCCTGTAATAATACTGGCATCAGTGATATCAGACAAATAAATTTGAAAGGAGCATTAAGCTCCAAATCACCTCACCTGTTCCCTGTACACTGTTGTATTGTAAGTATGTTGAAAGATAACAGTATGAGTTTATTACATATTATTGGAGCACAGTGGTGTAGTGGTTAGCATGTATGCCTCTCATGCAACGGCCCAGGTTCGAATACCGGTGGAGACACCAACCATTTGTGACCTGGGTCTTTGATTTGTGTCCTTGGGCAAGACACTTCATCCACAGTGCACTCAGTTCACCCAGCTGTACAAATGGGTACCCGGACATGGGAATGTATGGACCTATACGGTTGCGCGGAAAGCTTCATAGGCGGCCCTGAAAGTACGATTCCTTCAGGGTAATAATTGTGTAGCGCCTTGAGCATGTATTGTGCATGGATATGTGCGCATTATAAATATACTATTATTATTATTATTATTGAAAAACCTTTGCTTTGCCTAGCCTCATCTCCTCATCACCTTACCACTCACCTCACCTCACTTCATCCCCCATTGAGAGGTTGAGTGAGAATCAAATGTGAGTCTGGTTAGATAAAAATGAAACCCAATTCAGTGTAACATTTGAATGTGTTTGCCTAGGTGCGCATGACCGAGATCGACCGCCGTATGTCGGAGCGAGGAGACCACATCAAACAGCTGAAGGACAAAATGAACAGAGTAGAGGACGAGGTGTTTGCTGTGTTCTGTCAGCAGATTGGAGTCGCTAATATCAGGTGCGGTTACAGGAGATTTTGGGATAAAAATCCCATGTTACTCATAACAAGTATTTCTCAATTCAAAATTCGAATAGATGTTTACTTTCAGTTTGGTTTTAAAAAATTCATATCTTTCACAAAGTATTTAAAATTAGAACTCAGATAGGCAATCCAAGTGTGATCTGTTATCTTTTATTTAGGAGATGTTGACATTTGCTTTTTTATCCTGATTGAAATTGAATTAGCTGTCAATTAAAAACCCTTACAAAAATATAATGATCTTACCTGTTCTTTAACAGAATTTAGTAGCAAGCATTGATAGTGATAAAAAAATAAAATAAAAATAAACATGTGATGCAGTAGTATTCCTCTTTATCCGGGTGACTATCACAGATTATTTGTTTTGATGTGATGCCTCCAAATTGTGCTCTCTAAATGTTTTTCACTGTTAAATACTGTGAATTGTTTGCATCAGACAATACGAGGAGCGAGAGTTGAGAGTGCAGCAGGATAGAGCCAAGAAGAAGCTGGAGTTTGAGAACCAGAGGTTCCGCCTCACCAACCAGATCGACTTCGAGCGGTCACGCGACACCATGGGTGGGTAGTAGCAGTGTATGAATTAAGCTTGGTAACTAATCGTCTTGAAAGTTTGTCACTCTAAATGGCAAAATTTAAAAAAATCTCCAAAAGATACCTGCCTGTAGAAGAGTTTAAAGGTTATGGACTGTCAGACGGGCCTAATTTCTTACACAGATATAAAGTATTTAGTTTGGGTTGTTTGTTTGAAAGAGTTAAGGAAAATATCCTGGACAATATCCTGTTTACAGAGCTGTAAATATTTTTGAATACCTGGCTATACATAAGTAAAATATAAAATTCACTACATTTCCTTTGGAATTCACTTATTTTGCTAACAAAATGTTTCCAAATATAAGTAGACAAATTGTAAGTGCTTAGAATTTTTTTCGTCAAAGTCTCACGATCAAAGGCCCTAATACTAGATGTAAAGGGAGAAACTGAGTTGTAATTGATGGCCCCGAGTGGATTATCTTTCTTTGGTTACCATAAAACTATGCAATTTAATCTATACTTTTCAATATCCATGGAAGTTAGGAGTTATATCAGCTACTGTAAGTCCCATCCATGTAGATTCCCGAGTATACTAATGATGTAGTTTATTTGTAGACAACGTGGTTAAGTGGGAGAACACAGTGAAGCACGATGAGAAGGAACTGGAAAAGGTGAAGAACGAAGAGAACAAACACATGAAGGTAGGAACATACATGCTGCCATTTCTTCAGATTACAGCTTTGTCGAGGGATTGATGCAAAAGATACCTGTTTCCTAACTGATGCTTCAAATTCTGAAAAGTCTTTTCGATATTTTTCAGGTTGCTGTATTGGATCAAAATCAGATCAGATTTGAGTTTGAATTACTACCTTTACCTTCTTTGCCTTGTAATATAACATGTTGTTTATGATGGTGGTTGATAATGACAATGTTATATCATTTGCATTATGCCAATTTATTACATATTTCAAGTTGTGGAATTTGAAAAATTCGAGGGAAAAATATTACTCTCGTGACTTGACATCTTGAACAAAGTTGTGATCTCTGCGGCAAATTCTTTTTCAGAAGGGATCCTCCTTGGGGTACATATAGCATAAAAATCCTAATTTTTAACTTGATGACAGATTGTAACTTAATTTTTAAAAATAACAGTAAAAATAAGTTCAAAAAACACAAAATAAGTGTTTTCCGAACGTGTGACCACCCTGTGTAGAGCCTCATCCCAGCGCAAACCAAGGGATGTAACTCTAATCTCACCACTTATCAATCTGTCATTGACCAGACAAGACGTGTTTTTGTTTGAGAGACCTTTTGACTTGAGTTTCACAATTTGATGAAAATGGACAAGACTAAGAATACTGTATGTGTGGTAACCCCTTTTTATTCGTAGAGGCGAATGTTTAGGTTACTTATATGGTTTTTGTCGCGTTGTAACTTCGTTTTTCAATTCGCACGTGCTTCGTATGCTTCGAATAATGGCGGATGGAAAACGCTCAAAATGGCGGATCTCAAACAAAATGCAATGTGTTAGTACTTTGCTATTCTTGTATTGAGATTTGTTTGTTTTGGAGGTTCTTTATCATGCTTCGCATTTTAGGGCAGCACTTTACTGATGAGGATTTCTCCCTTTTTGAATTTTTTCATTCTCGGGGTTATCGTCTCAGTCGGCAAGATATACTAGGTATATTCATGCTCTATTTCTTTCAGTGGCTTACTATTTATTACTTGCTGAGTGCTTAGTTATTATAGTAGCGCCTCTGCGTTTGTTTGTATGATGCACTTTTATGAAACATAAACATTGCACTTACACACATGCACACCCCTAAACATTCTGTGTTTGACTTGCAGTCTTTCACCGAATGTGTGGGGTGCAAGTCCCGCATCCCCCCTGCTGACAAGCACGACAGGTGCTTAGCATGCCTGGTAGAGGATGAGCACGACGACTCTACCTGCCAGCTGTGCCTCAACTTCACACCAAGGGCGAAGAAGGAGAGGGGCATTGACATGCTCTTCTTCCGTAACCTCCAGAAGGCAGGGCAGGAAATTAAAGGGGCCATCCCACCCTCTAAAGAGAAAAGGTGTAAGTCAAAGGGTAAGGGGAAAAAGAAGGTGCAATCCACTCCTGTCCCCTCTTCCTCATCGGATGAGGCGGATATGGAGGTGGGGTCACCGGCTGCGGGGGGTTCGCCTCCCCCTCCAGTTCTTTCTCCACAACCACAGACTAACGTAAACGTTGCTGTTGCTAACACACCCATGACTAATACTAATCTGGACGCGGCAGCTATCGCTACCATAATCCAAGGGCAGATGACGGGGATGGTGGGGTCGATGATGGAACAGCTCCGTAAGGAGTTGACTGTCGTGGCCCTGCCGGACCTTGATGCCCAAGGGTCGGCCGGCACTCGTGCAGGTAACGACCTCGGGGGCACTACTGAACCGGGCGCAGGCCCCGGCAAGGTAGTGGCTCCCGACGTAGGCATCCGAGAGACTGCTCCGGCTCTGCCTCGTGCTCAAGTAATCAAAGCCCCCTCGTCGGTGCAAGGTGCCGAGGTGCCGAGGTGCCGAGCACGTCGAGGGGCGCCGTTAACCCCAAGGGCAAGAGCGCCGGTGCTTCGGCGCCGGTGCCGTCGCAGCCCCGGGGACCGGCTCCGGTCGGGGGACGAGCGCCGGTGAGCAGCGCCGGGTACCGCATCCCTCTCAAACGGACAATCCGAGATCGGGCTTCGGACACTGGGTCACTGCAGAGTGGCTCCGGTGCCGGGGACCCGGAGGAGGAGGAATCCGAGTATTCAGAGGAGGATGAGGAATCCGGCCGTGCTGTTTCGCTCGCCGAGCTTCTAAAGGAGACGCGTGACCGAATAGCGATCGCTATCCCGCAGACGCTTGTTCCCGTTCCGGAGCAGGTCACCGAGGAGTTCCGATGCGTCCTGACCTCCGTCACCCTGTCCGGCGCTCAGGCGCAGCCTTCTGTAGGCAAACAGGGCCGGCGACTGCCTCCATTTCTGTCGCAGGCTGCCATGTTTAAGGCCGAGTTCCGTGCCCACGAGGACACATATAGGAACGGAGCCCAACAACTGAGGGTAGCAGTGCACGGGGCCTACCTTGCTGCTATGCAGGCTAAGGACCTGGCAGAGATGCAGGAACTGGGCAATAAGGTGACCACGTTCCAGAAGCAGTTGGCGGAGGTATCAAGTTATCTGGCTCGGGACTCAATCAGGAGTGCCTCGAGTCAGATAATGGGCGCAGTTATGGGGATGCGCCGGCTGTGGCTAGCGACGTCTAAGTACTCACAGTCCACACGCCTCACCTTGCAGAACCTGCCTTTCAGGTTGGGGTCAACCCTCTTTCCTGGATCGCAGGCCGTAGTCAAGGAAGCCGCCGAGCAGAAGGTTGCCTTCGAGGACTCTAAAGTGCTCCTCGAGGAACCAGCTCCGCAAGAAAAGCGAGTGCGGTCTTCCCCCCTTGATGACCTATACCCCACGCCGGGGGGTTCCGGTCGAGCTTCTTGGAATGGCCCTATGGGCAACAAGAAGAGATTCAAGGGGAAGGGAAAGAAAGGGCAATTCCGTGGGCATAAAGGCCAGCGGAATTTTCGGAGCCGAGGGAAGCAAAACAAGCCGACCTAGGTCCTCCCAAGCCCGAGTCACCACCCAAAATTCCAGCAGCTCGAATGCTGCCGGAGACGGGGGTACACTGTCTTTCCAGAGATCTTCCAGTGGGGGGCAGACTATCTCACTTCATCTCAGAGTGGGAGAAAGTCACCTCAAATACCTGGGTCCTGTCCACACTCAGGGAGGGCCACTTACCACTTTGGAAGTACGACCCACCGACTTTCTCCAGGATACGGCACACGAAGGTGCCCGAGTTGCCCGAGAAGGCGGAAGTCCTTCGTGCCGAGGTGCAGGCTTTGCTAGACAAAGCAGCCATCGAGGTAGTACCGAAGGGTCAGGAACAGAGCGGTTATTACTCGACCTACTTCCTGGTACCCAAGAAGGACGGAGGGTTCAGACCGATTCTCAATCTGAAATATTTGAATCGCAGTCTACAGGTTCCAACGTTCAAGATGGAAACCTTGAGAACGGTCATAGCGTCAGTAGAGAGGGGAGATTGGCTGTCGTCAATAGACCTCAAGGATGCTTATCTCCATGTTCCAATGCACCCCGACTTCAAGGAGTTTCTTCGGTTCTCCTTCGACGGGGCTTGTTACCAATTCCGGGTGTTACCCTTCGGCATTTCAACTGCTCCGAGGGTATTCACCAAGTTGATGTTGATACCGGCGCAGGCCGCCAGGTCGCAGGGCAGGTGTTGTCATCCGTACCTGGACGACTGGCTGATCAGAGCCTTGTCTCGAGAACTAAATCAGGAAGCCACCCAGCAGGTGTTAGACATCTTGCTCAAGCTGGGTTGGATCATCAACCTGAAGAAGTCAGACATAGCCCCCAGACAGGACCTGGTCTTTCTGGGCGCAAGGTTCGATACGGCCTCCGGTTCCGTGTCCCTGGCCCCGGATCGGGTGCCCAGAGTGATCGGGGCAGTCCACTTGTTCCTTCAATCGCCAACCCACACAGCCAGGACTTGGCTTCAGTTGTTGGGGCATATGGCGGCGACAGTGGACGTGGTTTGGAGAGCTCGCTTGAGTATGAGACCGGTTCAGCAAGCGCTGGCACGAATGTGGTCACACTCGGACAGCTTCGAGAAGGTTCTAACCACACCGGTTTGGGTGCTAGAGCATCTTCGGTGGTGGGTTTCCAAGAGCAACCTTCTCAAGGGTCTACCGCTAGAGCTTCCAACGCCTTCGGTCACCATCCAGACAGACGCCTCCCTATCAGGCTGGGGGGGAGTCCTGGAAGACCTGACAGCCTCGGGCCTTTGGTCACAGGAGGAGTCGAAATTGCACATCAACGTGCTAGAGCTCAGGGCAGTTCGACGTGTGTTCGAGTGCTTCAAAGAGCGGATCAGGGGGCTTGTGGTTCGTCTAGAGATGGACAACCAAACAGCCATATCCTACATTCTGAAACAGGGCGGCACAGTGTCTCCATCTCTCCTTCAGGAGTCGTGGCAGTTCCTACTGTGGTGCGACCAGTTCAGCATTCAGGTGGTCCCTGTTTATCTCCCGGGGGTGGACAACGTCCGTGCGGACGCTTTGTCTCGGCGCATCCTAACACCTCACGAGTGGATGCTCGACCGGGGGATATTCGGAACTATCTCCCTGTTGTTCGGGTCGTTCCAGGTGGATCTGTTTGCGTCAGGGATGACGAATCAGATACCTGTGTTCTGCTCAAGAATTCCAGATCCAAGGGCTCTATCCAGAGACGCCTTCGCGATCGACTGGATGGACAGAGTACTATGGGCGTTCCCGCCGGTACCTCTGATCCCCAGGGTTCTTTCTCAGTTGACCAATCAACCAGCTCGCCTCCTGGTGCTTATCGCACCACTTTGGACGGCTCAGAGTTGGTTCCCGTCCGTTCTTAGGTTTCTCGTACAGCCTCCTGTACTGTTACCCTCGAGACGAGACATACTATTTCAGGAAGGGGCGCCACACCCGAATCCCAGGATTCAGTGGGTGGCTTGGCCACTGTCCGGAATCGCCTCCAGGAGAGCGGTATTCCTGCACGAGTTGCAGACACAATACTGGCTTCGAGGAGGGATTCGACAAACCTTCATATGAAGATCGATGGGCCTGTTATGCGCGCTGGTGTGGCGATAGAGGGCTTCTCGATCCCTTTTCTACAGATCTAGTCGCTGTTTTGGAGTTCCTCCAGTCCAGGTTAGATGCTGGTTTAGCCGCATCGACTGTCAGGGGATACTCTACGGCTATTTCTGCTTTCCACATACCAGTGGACGGTGCTCTTTTGGGATCGCATCCACTGGTACAGCGTTTCTTAGCAGGCGTGGACAGGAAACGTCCGGTTGTCCGGCGTATCAGCCCCACTTGGGACCTTTCAATTGTTTTGGATTGGCTCTCAGGTCCGGGGTTCAAAGACTTGAACGCACTGTCACTGCAGCTTCTGACGTGGAAGGCCGCTTTTTTGGTGGCTTTGGCGTCGGGCAGGCGGGTAGGCGACATCCATGCGATGTCTGCTGATCCCGAACTGACTGTCTTTCATAAGGACAGAGTCAGTATCAGGCTGCCCGACAGCTATCGTCCCAAGGTCGACCACTCGTTCCATGTGACGGCTCCTATCGAACTGCCGACTCTTATGCAGCCGGCCTCTTCGGGGTCCACTGGAAACCATGCACACATTTTGGATGTGCGCAAGGTTCTTAAGACTTATATCAGACGTACCAGGGCTATCCGTAAGGATCAGCAACTGTTCTGTTGTTACCCAGGTAGCAAGCCTGGTTTGCCGGCGTCAAAGCAGTCAATATCCAGGTGGATAGTGTCTGCCATTGTCATGGGCTACGTTCACAAGGGCTTAGAGGCCCCAGGTCAGTTGAAAGCTCACTCGACGTTGCGACGTCTAAGGCGTTCGCTGCGGCTCTGCCCATCGAAGAGATCTGCTCCGCCGCTATCTGGAGCCGGCCGAGCACGTTCATTCGACACTACCAACTAGACAGGCACTCTAGAGAGCGCGCTCGGTTTGGTCAGTCGGTTCTCTCAGGTGGGCAGAGTTGACACTCTCTAGCTGATTGAGCTTTCGAGTTATTGTTCAGTTTGGTTCAGTTCAGTTTTCTAAGAAGACTAATAAACTAACCTTAATTGTTCATCCTAACCAGTTACACTGTTTTGGGCATTTATATCCTCCGCAGCAGGTGTCCCGGTGGCACTGCCTAGCGGGAAATACTTACTCCTATTGCTCCCCAATAGTCTTTTGTAAAAAAAAGAGGGGGGGGGGTATTTGGCTCGAATAACGGTAATCAGGCTGGTTAGCCGATTGGTTAGTCCCCAAGGGATCACCCATCCTCAGCCCTCGGCGCGGGAGGTCACGTGATCTGGTAAGTGTGACACCTTTCTTGGATTGAGTAGAGCACTTTTAAGGGGTATTTAGTATACAGACAGAATCCACATCCTAAGTCTTCTTTGGGAGTCTGCCTTATGCTATATGTACCCCAAGGAGGATCCCTTCTGAAAAAGAATCGAACCAACCTGCAGAGGTTGCAGATTCTTTGAAGGGATCCTCCTTGGGGTACGGCCACCCACCTCCCCTTATTCTGTCTGACATGGTTAGATTGATAAGTGGTGAGATTAGAGTTACATCCCTTGGTTTGCGCTGGGATGAGGCTCTACACAGGGTGGTCACACGTTCGGAAAACACTTATTTTGTGTTTTTTGAACTTATTTTTACTGTTATTTTTAAAAATTAAGTTACAATCTGTCATCAAGTTAAAAATTAGGATTTTTATGCTATATGTACCCCAAGGAGGATCCCTTCAAAGAATCTGCAACCTCTGCAGGTTGGTTCGAATTTTTATGACATTGGGTAGCCAGCCTTCGTTAGAATAGAACATTATATATTTTACTATATATTTTGATTAAGTTTGAGAAGTAAACAATTTCAGGCACATCTGTTTTAAAGTTATTCTGACATGAGGGCTCCTTATATAACAATAACCTCTATTTCTAAGATCTTTTAGATGTATGACACATGTGAACAAATTGTTTGAAGGGATCCCACAGATGTATTGATACTATCAACTATGGTCGTATTGACAATCTCGGTTGTGTTGCAGGTGATTGACGAGGAGATGCAAACGATGGAACGACTCAAGCAGCAGAGACTGACCAGCAAGTCCGAGGTGGACGAGATTGAGTCTGCGGTGTCGGACATCAAGAAGCGGCTGACCACACAGCAGAAGGAAATCAACGTCGTACAGAAGGCCATCACCTCTCTGGAAACTAAGCTCGAACAGAAGAGAGCAGACAGGCATAGTCTTCTCAAGACTTGTAAGGTACGGTTAGAAAAATCATTTTTAGTTTCTTGTGATTGTTCATCAGAGGCGTGATCATCATCATATCTGCCAATTATCTTTAGTGTGTATGTCTGGCTGTGTCTGGGCCATATTCTGGCTAATTTCTAAGAAATTTCACCTGCTAATTAACTCAATTTGGCTGTTTTGAGATTTGTAAAAATTTAAACTTTTTTCAAGGAACTAAGTTATACATTGCAACTGTGGCATATCATAGAAAGTATTTACTTGCTTGGAAGTAACATTTTGGTAAAATGAATGGCCTAAGGCCATGACTGCTTTGATAACCAATCAAATAAAATGAGCCTACTTATAGATGGAGGCGGTGCGTGTGCCGATGCGCCGAGGTACGATGGACGACATCAGCCAGGAGAACGACCCATCCAGTCAGCCAGACGGGAGTCAAGACACACCCACAGACAGCATGAGCAGTCGGGGAGCCCGCGCCATCTACGAGCGGGAGGCTCGCATAGAGATCGACTACTCCATGTTGGATGATGAACAGAGAGAGGTAGGCAATGATTAGATGTTTATCTACATATATTACATAAGTACTTGCCTGTAACCAGTACAAACCTTGACTCTTGTTATGTTTAGCAGGAGAAGTTTGAACTTGAACTGTATTTTGAGCATGCCACTGTTTTAGAGGTACATTATACAACTTTATGATCATTGAGTATTCATTTCCTGTTTGTAGATCTATACCATGCTGTCATAGTTTCACTGTCATGTCAATACTTTAAATTATGTCTAAACAATAAATTTAATAAATATATAGTCACATCATTGTAACTTTTTCAGCTCGATCATCCTGACGATGTGAAGAAGGCATTAGAGCAGTTAAACAAAGCGTGTGCTGATATGAACGCAACATTACAGCGGATAAATGCACCAAATATGAAAGCAATGGAAAAGTAAGTTCTATTCTACCTCAGATTTTCTCTAACAAAATGGGTAGAAATTTGCAGTATCAAACTTCCTTACAGACAAGTGAAAGGGGAAGCCCGAACATTTCAGCTTGCCAAACCTACAAGTCCCATGTTGTCTTTAAATTCAAACCAAACATTTCTATTAAAATTATTTAGATTTTTATAGCCCAGCATATTTTTGACTGGGCATGGACTAGTGCATTCTCTCCTCACAGTGGTTACTCAAGTCAATTTATTCCCAAGTAATTCTGTTACAAACGGAGCGCTTTCTTGGCTAAAGAAAATCCTAATAGGATGCATTCAGAGTTAGTTTTGCTTTGAGCAATGTGTTCCAAACATGATCATATGGTCCACTTGTTACAGCGAAGAACTGACTTAAGTGCCCTCTGGGTGAGAGAAGGGGACAAACACTTAACTTCAAACTGGGTTTTTGCATAAGAAAACTAATATAATTTTAAAATTATTAATGGATCAATTTTCACAAAGGTATATCTTGGCTGAAAGATAACAATAGTTTGTCACATAATTTATGTTTTTCTTATTTTCACGTTTCAGATTAGACGGTGTGAAAGAAAGATTAGTTTTAACATCAGAAGAATTTGAAAATGCAAGAAAAAGAGCAAAGAAAGCTAAACAAGTTTATGAGAAAGTTCGGAAGGAGCGATACGACAGATTTATGAACTGTTTCGAGCATGTAGCAACTAGAATAGATGAAATATACAAGGTAGGTACCGCAAAGCTGCTAAACTTGAAATGTATAAATCTTAAAAATTAGGTTTTCTTCCCATCCAAGTTGTTTTCAATTCAATCATCTATATTTATTACCAAAACAAATGATCAGAATTATCCTGACGAGTTCATTTATTCATGTTTGTCTAAACAAGCATTGATCTACTGATGAGACCTGCATGACTCTAATATCTAAATATTAATTATTGCAAGAAAATAATTTCAGATGAAATTCCCCTCGACTTAGCTATAGACAAGCAAAACTTTTTTTTGAAGTAATTATCAAAGAGATTTTACATTTCATCTGTTTAACTAATCGTTTTGAGTGTCCAAATCAAAACAAAGAAAAAAGGGAATATAATATATTAGACCAATAGTCAATCCGCTATCCAAAAACAATCCCGTAGCTACATCTATAGGGCGATGACACAAATGTTTCATTCAATGATTTCCTGCACTCAGTAATTGGTTGTAAGTCAACAAATGATTTTCTGCACTCAGTAATTGGTTGTAAGTCAACAAATGATGTGTTTGTTCGCAGTCTCTTGCCCGCAACCAGAGTGCTCAGGCGTTCTTAGGTCCTGAGAATCCCGAAGAACCGTACCTGGATGGAATCAACTACAACTGTGTTGCTCCAGGGAAGCGGTTCCGACCCATGGACAACTTGTCTGGTGGAGAAAAGACAGTTGCTGCTCTTGCTCTGCTGTTTGCTATTCACAGGTGTGTGGAATGTGAATAATTCTCTGCTTTTCCTTGATAACCACGTGTCTGTGTTTCACATTGCAGTCGTTATCAGACATGCCTACCCTTACGATTTTGGCGTAAGCCTTACTATTTTTTGGGTCAAATTACAACCTTACAATCTAAAAAAATAAAATATGGTAAAATCAAATAAATCAAAATAAATTTCATTTCATTTCTCTTTTCATAAATCATGTGTATTTCTAATAAACTCTGTGTGTGAACTTACCTACGTTTGTCATTTATTAACTGTTTTGATGAACGAAAAGCTGGCAATACTGACATAAACACAAATCAACAGTTACTGTCAAAACCAGGAAGTAAACAAATTGATAAATATGGCAGTGGGCATGAAGTTTCAATTATCCATTCGTAATAATTCTGTTATACTGAGTTTGTCTCGAAGCATCGAAACGAAAGCTTCGAACTGAAAGTAGTTGTAAATTATGTAGTGCTCATAAAATAGTTACCTTGCTATTAATTGGCTATTTTTTACAAAAAGGGGAAGGCATGTCTGCGTCATATTACAACCGTCATATTATAATATTTACACAGTCGTGTCATACTGTCATATGGTTACTTCTACGTCACCAGTGAAAAAGATATATAAAGATTGATTGGAGGAGAGAAGGCATTACCTAGAAAAAGTAGTGATATGTTAGCAGATCTTGTAGATAGTCAATGATGTTAATGGACTGGATAAATATACCGGTAAAATGTTGCTTACAATAATCTCAAGTTTTCCTGTGTAAAGAACATTTTGGAGGAGTCACATGCTTTTGACTTAAAAGTTTGTTCATGTTTGATAAAACATTTTTTTTTACAGTTTCCAACCTGCTCCGTTCTTTGTTCTGGACGAGATTGATGCTGCACTCGACAACACTAACATCGGAAAGGTTTGTAGGGGAAATAGATTTTCTTTAGGTTGTTAGAAAATTAAGTTGTATTTTGGATTTTATTTGCAGGAATCAAAAATCTAGTAGTCTATAATACTTTTACACATACCTTGATTAAGTATAGGTTAATCACCCAAACAAGGCAGTTATTTAGATTAACTATGGAGGGCGTTAGCCCGAGCAGAGTTAATCTAAATAACTATCGCAGTTTTGGGTGATTAAACGGCTTATACCACGTGGGAATATTGTTTTTACGTACGTTTAATGGATGAGATGTAAAGAAAATGATCATTACAAGTGAAAAAAATTGTTTTTTTAATTCAAATAATTGCCCTAGGGCGATTATCAAGGTTATGTGAAGTAACCCCTCTGAGAACAATAGACATAACCGACCCTAGTGGTATAACACTGCTTAGTGACTTTCAGTAACTGTCTAAATGACCTTAATCTCTATGAAACATCCCCTGCTCATACAATACATTAGTTGTCTCAATTGACAAAACCTCTAGGGAGGCTTGCAATAAAACAAGCAATAAGACTTTGGTGCAATGCTTTATTGAAATTAAGTGTAGTTTCACTCAAATCTTGTTTTCTTATTGTAATAGTAGTATTCATGCAACTTCCAAATGCAAGGCATAACTCTTGCCAGTCTGCATTATTTGCTGATTTAAGCCTTGCGGTATTTCCCTCCCTTTGTTGTGCCTAGATAGTGAACCGTTGCATTTGAAATGCATAGCGGGCCTGGATTTCTAACCACAGATTTTTTATGGAAATACTGCAAGGCCTAAATCAGCCAGTAATGGAGACTGGCAAGTGTTATGCCTTGCATTGAGAAGTTGGTATTCATGTTGATTTGGCATTAAAGTCTTATGAAACCTCACCCTACAATCTGCGTGTTAACTAATTCATTTGTCTACAGGTGGCAGCATACATCCAGGAACAGTCCGAGATCCACTTCCAGTGTATTGTTATCTCCCTGAAAGAAGAGTTCTACAATCGTGCTGAGGCCCTCATTGGAATCTACCCTGAAGTAAGCGTTGATTTTGTGTTTTCTATGTGTATGATATTTCACTATGATCAAACATCAAATTCAGCTAATCAGCTGATTCAGTTTCCCTGTGTGGAGGGGGTGGGATAGCTCAGTGGTTAGCGAGTTCAGCTTTGGATCAAGAGGTCTTGGATTCGAATCCCGTCAGGGGCACGGCAACTTTGTCTGCAGTAGAGAACTGTTCTACATGCAGTAAGGTTTGGGTGCAATGCTACACTGAATTTCAGCGTAGTACAAATCCATGGTTTGCTAGTTCCAGCCAATGATCGCGGGTTTCACCGCAAAGCATAGCCACATGGTGTTATGGGCTTTCTCCCTGCCATAATACCAGCAGCCGTGATATAAGTGAAATGCTTTTGAAAGCAATGTCAAACAACTCACCTTGATGAAACCTCACTTCATATTCATGAAAAGCTGTGATATAAGTGAAATACTCTTGAAAGTGGCGTTAAACCCAAACTCACCTCCCTGTGTGGATTTCAAACTGTTCTCTTTACTCATGTCATCCAATACTCAGTCATCTTCGTTAGAAACTTAGTATTCAATAAGGCAATACTGAGTCTAATGGAGTTCATAATGTGTATGCTCTGTTGTGTATGATTGATAACACAATACAAAGGTCAATACGAGTCTGCAATCCCTGCAAGGTTTGTGATCTTACAACTCCACTTTCTTGGAATGGGGAGTGCGTTCTTTACTTGATCCCAGATTATTGAATAAAATGCTTGATAATGGTGTTAGTATCTACACCGAAACTTTGCATTTCACTGCATTAAGGAAGTTTTAAATTCCATAAAACTTGTATTTCTTCATCCTACCAACTTCTAAATGCCTCTCAAAGAAGTGACTAAAAATAGCCAGCCAAAAAGTATTATCCTATCTTTTCAAGTAATGAAATTAAAGAAACAGTTGTTAGTTCGAGGAAAATCAGAATGTCAAATTCAATTGACATGTCATAGGATATCAATATTCAAAATAGTCTTCTTTTAACCTCACCTCTGTCTTAAACTTTGTAATAAAATTTATCAAGTACAAAAGTTGACACCAACTATAATATCTCAACACCTTTCTCTCATCCAGCAAGGGGATTGTGTCATCAGCAACGTGTTGACCCTTGACCTCACAGAATACCCTGACCCCTACAAGCAGGAGGAAGAAGACCAGCGATTCGTCCGTTAAACAAGTCCGCAGTCAAGTGCTAGCAGTCATCCCATTGGTCCATTCTCTGTACATCTCATCTTAGCATCGTCGTTATAGATCTTTTTATGGAAAATCCTCATATTCATTTCATTAAACGTTATAATACTGCATATATCCTGTCCAGCTGTTTAATAATTATTTGATATCAGAGTAAAGTTCACTACATACAGGCAGTGAGGGATATGGAGGAGCTTGAAACCAGAGCCAAGGTGAACCGCTCTCCTGTCGATGTTCATAGGTATATGCTGTTTCACATTTATTCTGTAGAGCAAAGCTCGGACATAATTATTATCTCCTGCATATTTTCTATTCCCTGAGATTGCAATTGCTCTGCTGCTGTTAAAAAAATTGGATTTATTGCAATCATTGCAGAGCATATCTTTCATTGTATGCCTTGGTTAAAGTAAATTATGTTGACCCATCCCTGTGATGTTCCAAAGTAACTGGACTAGGGGGTCATTTTGGGAAAAAAAACACATGGGCATTTAACGAAAAATTAAATCTGTTACAGGTTTTGTAATGAAAGAAAAGCAAGGACAATAGTAACCATTGTTGAGAGAGTTGAGAATGAAGCGTAAAACCTTTGTCTCTATCTCTGTGTTCAGGAACTTTTATCTCTATCAATTATACATAAGTTATTTGAATGGTTTTAAAAGTTTGTTGTGAAACAAACAGTTTATGAAAGGATGAAGTCTGACATTTATCTGAAGAATATTTGAGTAGTCTGTAAAGCATTTCCATCATGAATAAAGTTTTTACAGACAACATAATTATGATAAAGAACTTTGTTTGGAAATTTGTCGAGAAGTACCAGAATAGAATTCAATCGTTTCAAAGATGAAATTAACACAATTATGAAAGACAAACTGAGGATTTATTTATTTCAAAAAGTTTGTTGTTTCTCTGTAGGTTCGTGTGTTTGTCATCTGTCGCCTGATTTTACATTATCAGTTGTCATAGTTCATTGAATGTATCTTGTTGAAGTATCAACACTGTCAAATTAAAATTTTATATGTGAACTTAACCTTGTGTTTTCTTTCATTTTATGATAATTTAATCCCTCTGAAAAGGAAATGTAGGTTGGTTGGATTACAGGAACAAGTGTTCACCAGGAACTTTTATTAAAGGAACAGATGAGATATCACAGGATCACAGCCTTGCCATACAAGTTTTTTTTTAGTTATATGTCATTATATACGAGGGACGTGATATCAAGTTCCCATGGTTGCAACAGTTAATACATACCATTCATGACATAAAATAACATTACATTGTCAAAAAGTGCACTACCAACATTCGAAGGACTAGGAAACATGGCGAGAAAAGAGTTACGGTATACATATTTAGTATGAATAGTCGCAAGCAACGACAAACGGATTCAGCCCTTAAATGTTTATTTAATTGAAATATGTTTTAGGACATCTTCCAAATGTGATTGCATATATTTGGAAAAAAAAATTCAAGTCTCTAGCATATCTCTAGGTGTTTTGAGATGCACAATTTATATGCAACAATCGAAAGGCCCGATGGGATTATGGCATGGGATGGCGTCCGTCCATCCGTCCGTCCATCCGTAAACTTTTCACTTTTTCGACTTCTCCTCCAGAACCAATGAAGCTAGAGATCTGAAATTTTATGTACAGACTCCTTGGTCAATGAGGATTCTAAATTGTAGATTTGGTGATCAAGTGACCCCAAATAAGGGCCTCATAGGCCATAACCTAAAAACCTATTTTCATCTTCTCCATAATGAAAAGACCTAGAAGAGTGAAATTTTGTGTACAGACTCTTTAGCCAATGGAGATTCTAAATTGTAGATTAGGTGACCCTGTGACCCCAAATAAGGGCCTCACAGGCCATTACCTAAAATCCTATTTTCATCTTCTTCTCCAGAATGAAGACCTAGAAGAGTGAAATGTTGTGTACAGACTCTTTAGCCAATGGAGATTCTAAATTGTATATTAGCTGACCCTGTGACCCCAAATAAGGACCTCACAGGCCATTACCTAAAATCATGTTTTCATCGTTTTCTCCGGAACAAAAAGACCTAGAAGATTGTAATATTGTATGCAAACTCTTTAGCCAGTGGGGATTCTAACTTGTAAATTTGGTGACCCTGTGACCCCAAATATTGGCCACAGCCTAAAAAAACCCTTTGAAAATGAATTTTGTACTGATATTTTATGACACTTCACTCACTACGTCGACTTGAGATAACCATCTACATTGTGGACATGTTTGTCAAATTGATGTAATCAATGTGAAATGAGAACTATTGAATAGCCTATGAACTGAAAATTGTGGATATTATAAAAAGAAAGGCCAGTTCAAAACATAAAAAACTATTTTCATCTTCTTCTCCAGAACAAACTAGAAGGAATATTGCGTTCAGAATGTTTAGATGTTTGGATGAAAAGGCTTAGAACCATTAAAATTGTGCAGAGATTATTTAGCCAAGGGGATTCTAAATTGTACTATGTACCATTGGATTCATCACATTCCCTGTTCTCTCTTAGCCTTATGCAGTTAGATCACTGCTGCCAGAGTCTATTACATAATTTGGCGGTAAACCACAAAAAAACACAGCTGGCCAAGGGGTCAGAATATTGCATAATCTCGTGGGTGGTGACCTTGCTGAGTGCTCTCTCTCAATTTCAAGACTAAGATGTGTCAGGGTTAGGGATTGTGCTTTATATTGAGAAATCATCATCATCATCAAACAAAATAAACCTTGATGAGCTACAGAGCCCATGGCTCTATTTTTTCTTGTCTAGTTATAAAGCATTTTGTAAAACAAGTGGTTAGTCACTCGTATGTCTCTGTGATTATTTAGACCCACATTTAACATGTTAAAATCGGAAAAATTTAACATTTAACATTTCAACAACGTGACCTTCGAGTTCCTCATGATTAACTTTTTAGCTCATCTGGCCTGAAAGGCCCGATGGGCTTATGGCATGGGATGGCGTCCGTCCATCCGTCCGTCCGTCCGTCCGTCCGTCCGTCCGTCTGTCTGTCTGTCCGTCCGTCCGTCCGTAAACTTTTCGCTTTTTCGACTTCTTCTTCAGAACCAATGACTCCAGAGAGCTGAAATTTAATGTACAGACTCCTTGGCTGAAGGGGATACTAAATTGTAAATTTGGTGACCCTGTAACCCCAAATGTGGGTCACAGGGGTCATAACCTTAAAAGCTATTTTCATCTTCTTCTCCAGAACCAATGACTCCAGAGAGCTGAAATTTTATGTACAGACTCCTTGGCTGAAAGGGATTCTAAATTGTAGATTTGGTGACCCTGTGACCCCAAGTGTGGCTCACAGGGGTCATTACCTAAAAAAAACTATTTCCATCTTCTTCTCCAGTCCCAATGAACGTAGAGAGCTGAAATTTTATGTACATACTCCTTAAATGAAGGGGATTCTAAATTGTAAATTTGGTGACAGCGAGACCCCAAATATTGGGTCACAGAGGCAATGACCTAAAATGCTATTTTCATCTTCATCTCCAGTCCCAATGGCTCTAGCGAGCTGAAATTTTATGTACAGACTCCTTGGCTGTAAGGGAATCTAAATTGTAAATTTGGTGAGTCTGTGACCCCAAATATGGGTCACAGGGATCATAACCTAAAAGCCTATTTCAGTTTACAGCATCTTTCTGAGATTATATGTGCACTTCAATCAGTAATTAGGTAAGGGAGGTAATTTTAAAGAAAACAGCTGAGTTAAAGGCATTTCATCTTTCTGATGTGAGAGTTCTAACATGTGCTTTGAGAATATAATATGTTTGATGAAAAAGAGATATTGAGAATTAAAAACTTAGAATTGGAGGTCTAACAAAAATTATAAGTCATATTTTATCTTTGTCTCACATTTCACATATGAGTAATTATTTGTATTTTGCAAGTGAATTTGCTGATAAAGGTACGAGTCAATTTGGTATACCTTATTTATATCATATTTTATACTTTATAACTGATTTAGTCTTCTATTAACTTTGCAGTTAATTTTATTCAATAGGAACAAGAAATGAGATAGATGTCTACATCATGGACATGTTTAATGTGAATCTATTTGAAATACTATTTGAAGAACTATTGAATACTCTTTGAAGGAATAACTTGAAGAGGAATTAATTTTTTTCATTTTACATGAGATATGTGAACTGAATATGACTAGTGATGACTGGTGATAACATAGGACTATAAAAGAAGTAGCTATATGAGATTGTGACATCACACCTATTTTCATCATCTTCTCCAGTACAGAAAAATAATTAATTGTAGGAAAAACGGCATCTAAAATATAAATTTTACTGGCTGTGAGTCCAGTGTCTGCATGTCATGTAATTGGATTGTGGTGACCACTTCCTGGCAGAAGAATGAAAACTGATAGTTACACAGAGGTTTCAGGTTACTTCAAACTACTGTGCAGCACTGTGTTATCATAGACTGTGCGTGAGACTGCTTTAGTCTTCCACTGACTCTAAAAAAGAATTTATTCATAGAATATCACCATTTTATCAAATATTGAAAAGGAGCCTATAAGAAATGGTGAAAAAGAATTTACTAAAAAAAATTCACCAATTTATTAAGTATTGAAATGGAGCCTATGAGAAATGGGATTTTCAAAAACTGAGGCTCCTATTCATTATGTAATAAATGTTGGTATTGCCATAATGCAATTAAGAATTAAAACAGTATAATGCAAAGGTGTATGATATTCATAACGAATGTTGATTTATGTGTAACCAATTTTGATAATAATTAGCAGGGGTCATGACCTAAAAAGGTTTTTTTCATTTTCTTCAACAGCCCCAGGCCATTATTGCAATAGCTGACAGTGGTGAATTGTATGCAAAGAATTGTACCCAGTATATTCATTATTATATAAAGTGTGTACGATCTTAAAAAATAGTATGATCTCTCCACCACATTATTATATGTTTGATACCAGCAATTTATTTCCAAGCTTTGTGTTGCTCTTTCAACACATATATATATATAGCAGATTGGCAAAGTTATGGTAACAAAATATTTTTAAACTGCTTTAATCGTTTCACTACCTAGATTCTTATTACTACATTCCATTATCTGACCATTGCTATAAAGTCCACTCCATAACATATCCCACTTATTATCTCCTGATGAGCTACAGAGGCCATGGCTCTATTTTTTGCTTTTTTGCTTGTATGGTTCTTGCGCATCTTTTGCAAAAAGTTTCATGTCTCTAAGTGGATTTTGAAAAATGTTCCCCAAATTAAAATTTTTCTTTATTATGACCGGAAATGACTGTATGCAAGCGAATTTATTATTGATTCATAAAGTTCGTAGTCCTGTCTTACTCTCCTGAAAAAAATCATTCAATTCTCTGTGTAGGTTTTTGAATTATCGCCCCTGAAAGTTCGCGATTTTCCAAAAATGCCTGACTGTGAAGGTCTTTGTGAAAAAAGTATGAGCAGTTCGCTGAAAAAAAAGAACAAACTTGTTTTTCCCCAATCTTTCAGGTATATATAAAAAACAAGTTTCAGCTCTTATAGGTACAAATATCTTCGGAGTGGTGTTTCCCACAAGTACATGAACACAGGCTGGGGAGGAAATATAGATATAGGTAGATATAGGTAATACACTATATATATAACGTTATATATATAGTGTAGTACCTATATCTACCTATATCTATATTTCCTCCCCATCCTGTGTACATGGGGTCCGAAAATTTGAAAAAGTTTAAAAATCCAAGATGGCGGCTAAACCACGTGACTGACGATTTCGCCATTATTTACTTTATTGAAATAAAGGCCGTTGTGGGTGTTTTGGTAAAAGTTTTAAGCCTCTAGGTGTATTTTGAAAAAAAATCCAATGTTAATAATCGATTCTTCTAAGGGGGATAACTTGAAAACCAGACCGAAATTCAAAATTCGGCCGACGTACAAAGCGAGATCTTAATACAGGCTATCATCCCTGATCAATTCATGCCAATCGGTCTTGCCGTTAGTTCTCAATCCTTTACACAAAAATCGGTGGAATAAAAAATAATTAGATAAAAAAAAAAAAAATAAAAAAACACACGCCAATAACAATAAGGATTCAGCCAAATGATTCAATCCTTAATTATTGAAAATGTTGTTCGGTACAAGTTAGGATTTTAATTGGGTGTCCAAAGTCGACCACCCAAATTTCACCATAGTTTTCAATCAAATTCAGTTTTGATAACATGTTTAGAATAAAGATGAATATTTGATAAATAATTTCCATGTAACTCTTGTTTACGTACATGTGACGTAATCCCATAGACTTACATGTTAATTAGCTCTTGCGGGAATAATTTTCATGGAGTTAATACGTCTATGGGATTACGTCACATGTACGTAATAATATGGCCACCCGCTATGATGTCTCTTGCATTACATTGTTACTTTTATTCAATTTTAGATATTTTTCATGTATTACAATCCTTTATATTTTAAGTGGAGTTAAAATATGCTTTAATTTTGTGATATCTCATGATAGTTGTGGCTTTATTTATATCAAAACGTAGATGTTTTTAGAAACAAATAACAAGTCTATCAACTCCAAAATCTAAAGGTTATATAAGGATATTTGACTGAAAATATTCAACTTTAATGTTGAAAGTGTGCAATTGTTCCTTTAAGATAGAACAGACTTTTAACACACCTGTTGATGCGGTCACCTGTTTGACGAAATGGTTCTGCTTCTCTGCACTGTCAATGACATTAAGGCGTTATCCTTTGGATGAACACTCAGACACAGTAACACCATATCTGAGTTTCTGTAGCCCCATCCGGTAACACAGGTTCAAACAACGGACATTGACGTAACCAGGTGGACAGGATCCTGTGATTACATACCAGGTTACAAAATGCATGCCGTAGTAAATAGTAAACCCAAGTAACATTGTTATTTTTCTACAATAATCCATATTCATGTACTTTGCGGGATTCGAACTCATGATAATATCCTTGGAGTCAGGACGCAATTGTTGGCAACGACTTTCCTAACATACTCGAATCGGACACCAATACATTGACAACAAATTGTTCAACAACAGATAGTTTAGCTATATATTCATTCAATGGTCATTACATAGAAATAATAGAAATACATGATACTTAGATAGTGAAGAAATGTAACATTGTTATACATATCAACAATGGTACAAATTCGTTTATTTTGTCGACAAAACCCTTTCGGGATTCGAACTCACTACTTGCAGAATCAGGCACAAATCGCCAGTACTGACTGTACCAATCACAGTCTGCAATGTAGACCAACAAGGGTTTTTTTTTCTCCAAAGTTACTAACGGTCAAGATAAACTCAAGAAGCATAAAGCTCAATAAACTTGTACGTAAAATAACAGCATGTGAAGAAAAGCAATGGATACAATGTCATTAACATTTTGACAAAACTGTGGTGACAAACTTGCCGTGATGCTGAAATACTCAGTGCGTCTTTCCTGAGCAGCATCCTACCCAGGACAAACATGACGTCATGGAGTTGGCACCTTCCTGAAACCTGTTGAAGAACATGGAAACACAGGACAGATCCTCCAGACAGATCACCCAGCATTCCATTCGACTTCCGGTTCCTTCAAACACTTCGATGACATCAGTGGATATAATCTTGTCTGTAAAAAATTGTTCTGGAGTAAAAAAACCCACCGAAAGTTTCGACAGATGCACCTACTGCGAATAAGATTGTCAAGCATAACATCCTGATTGCTAATGTCTACGATTCAAAATGGAGTAAATGATCTCTGGTAATGTTAAACTAAATTTGATATTGATATTGTAAACTTTATTCTAATGTGATATCCATATACAAGATAAATAATGTGAATGTTGAATGTAAAGTCATTACCTTTCGGTTCACATGATATCACATGATTATTTACACATCATTTAATTTATAAACATCATTATATTGTTTGACTTAATATAATCACCCGTCTTACAGTGCCTTGGGGTCATATCTTTCATATCTGTGACAGAGCTCAGTAAATCAAACAACTTGATTCAACGAAAACCACATTTAAGTGATCAACAAATATACACCCTTCATTACTGTATAAATTGATGTTTATCACCTTTAAAGGGGCAGTAGCACGTTTTTTTTTCAAATTTTATTTTTTTCAAATTTCCCATTTATAATGGTATTTTATGTCATTTATATTGACTTTAGAGGGAAAATATCTCATTACACAAACCAATTATCCGTAGTGATAATAACGGTGGTGCGTATAAAGCAAACATTGCATGGCGGCCATTTTATTGTGAACACATTTTAGTATTTTGAATGACTAAAACGATTCCCCTGGCTTAACGGAACCTTGTACACTCATTTTTTAACTTGATTTTCCGAAGTAATAGGGATGTTTTTTCTTTGGTAACATTTTTTTTCAAATACATTTCATCGACTTATTTGAGCAAAAAAACGTGCTACTGCCCCTTTTAGGCCTCTCATATACTGAACCATTTGCACTATTGGCATGCTAAAAAATTATATGGATACATATTTACAAATAATGTCAAACGTTGTGGTTGATATATGTATATAAAATCGCGGGCAAAAAAAGTATTCCTTATTTTCAACAGAGTCAAAGACAAAAAATGTCTGCCGAATAAAGTCGATTTTTAAAGGGGCGGGATAGCGCAGTGGTTAGCGCGTTCGGCTTTGGATCAAGAGGTCCGGAGTTCGAATCTCGCCAGGGGCGCGGTAACTTTGTCTGCAGTAGAGAACTGTTCTACAAGCTGTAAGGTTTGGGTGCAATGCTCAACTGAATTTCAGTGAAGTACCACCCATGGTTCGCTAGTTCCAGCCGATGCTCGCAGGTTTCACCGCAGTGCATTAGCCACATAGCGTTGCGGACTTTCTCCCTGCCTTAATACTAGCCGCCGTGATATAAGTGAAATACTCTTGAAAGGGGCGTTAAACCCCAACTCACTCACTCGATGTTTAATGTTTGTGATGATGATATATCTCGTATAGAGATATACACAATTTCTTTCATGAATTCATGTGTATTGTTTCTTGAATTCATGTGTATTTTTTCTTGAATTCATGCGTATTGTTTCATGAATTCATGTGTATTGTTTCATGAATTCATGTGTATTGTTTCATGAATTCATGTGTATTGTTTCATGGATTCATGTGTATTGTTTCATGAATTCATGTGTATTGTTTCATGAATGTATGTGTTTTCTTTCATGAATTCATGTGTACTGTATTCTTTCATGAAATCATGTGTATTCTTTCATGAATTCATTTGTATTCTTTCATGAATTCATATGTATTCTTTCATGAATTCATGTGTATTCTTTCATGAATTCATGTGTATTCTTTCATGAATTCATGTGTATTCTTTCATGAATTCATGTGTATTCTTTCATGAATTCATGTGTATTCTTTCATGAATTCATATGTTTTCTTTCATGAATTCATGTGTATTCTTTCATGAATTCTTGTGTATTCTTTCATGAATTCATGTGTATTCTTTCATGAATTCATGTGTATTCTTTCATGAATTCACGTGTATTCTTTCATGAATTTATGTGTATTCTTTCATGAATTCATGTGTATTCTTTCATGAATTAATATGTATTCTTTCACGAATTCATGTGTATTCTTTCATTCATTCGTGTGTAGTCTTGTTTCTTTTCCTTCCTGTCTTTCATGTGCTCGAAAGCTAAAAAAATCAATACATGCTAAACAAGAGGTTTATCATCCATAAAGTTTTGTCGTTCATGTTCATCCGAGTTTAAGCTCAGAATTAACCAATTAAAAACAAAAAAATATCAAGTACATTCTTTGTACTCTTGTTTACATCTCTAAAGAACGCTAATTAGGTATCTGAAAGTTTAAGCATTAACAATTCATGCATTTTAGATTCAAGCTAAATTAGTTGTCATTGGAACTCTCATTTTATACATACGAATATAATATAATTATTTTGTAAAATCAATAAATCAATTTTCCCAAATGTTCTTAGTGTTTTTAAAATTGTTTTAAGATGCAGTTTACATAAGATATAATGTATACAATGTCATTAAATTTTGTAATAAGTATGTTTAGTCCAGAGGCAGGGCCAAATTACCTTGTTGTGATTATTAACAAGTGTTTTTTTGCTTTTTTACATAGCAGTAAGGGTCTTGATGAATTTTAGCCCGGGTGGCCGCTCGCCACCCTGGTGGCTTTTTCAAAATCCAAGATGGCCGCCAAGATGGCTGCCATGAACGTAAAAAAACAAAATATCTTCATAACATTTGTTCTAGATTGTGTAGAAGGGCATATTTGGTGATTTTTTTTAACCTTTCATTGTCAAACAATGTTAATTTAGTATTTTGGGGTCATTTTTTGCGAAAATAAATCCAAGATGGCCGCTAAATACAAAAGAAAACGCAAAGAAAAGATATAATTTTGAATCGTGATTGCTGATATTACAATGATTACCTCTTCCAATAGCTATTAACTATATTACATTTATGTAACATTCATGTTTAAGACATCACAAGACTTTATGTCCATTTCTAATTGAAAAACCATGCAGGTGTGATCGCTTTGGTTAAGTTATGTATATTTATGCTGAGTCATGTTTCCCTAAAATTTACTATATCTCAACCGTGGCTGCAAATATTAAGATTAACAATTTTTAGACTTAACTAAAACATCTAATACACATATTCCTTATTTAAACATATTCGTAATTAGTCTGAAATTGATATATGAATGAAATATATTTTTAATCATATTTGTTTATATATCATTTTCATGTGATAAGACACATACACTCCCCCTAAATTATATCTTATGTCTTTTACACTACAAAATGCAACTAATTTATCACAAACAATGTACAAAAATTCATCAGTAATTTCTTTTTTTAAAATCCACCTGAGGACTGGAATTGAATCAAACATTTCCAATAAGTTGTGAGGAAACCCTGAGGGAGTTGTCTCCCTTTATGCCATTCAACATGTCTTCCTGTAAGCAGACGCTAATTTTCACTACTGATGTTTGCTGTTTTTCTGCTTCTTTGGTGAGTATATATTCCTTGTATTGTTGCATGGTTGTCAAAGTTAACTTAAAATAGTGATATCATTATTTTTTATGGAATACAACATTTAATAATGTGCATATGTTGTCTAAAACTTTGATTATTGACAAATGTTCAATGGTGTAAAAATGGACCTTAGGGACTAACTAAATATTTCTTTGTAAAAGCAATTCTACTCATGCTGAAGAAGAATTGCTCCGACCCGTCTTGGAGAAGGAAAATTCGGACATAAGCAATATGGATGATCTGGAGGATGCTCTCGATGCACTCTCAGTGCAGAGTCGCACCACAAAGCTGTGGGTATGTAACATCATCAAGCCAACATTTCTGATGATGAGGTTTTGTCGAGCATCACATGAAGGAGACTGGCCTCTGCACATCAAAACCGCTGAGGACATGCTGCCCTATATGTTTGCTGCACACAAGTACAACTATGGTAGATATGGGCTCTACTACGTTCGTTCCATGACCTGGCTTGGCCAAGAGATGTTGGACAGATTATGCAACGGTCAGCAATCGCTTCACCATAATGCTGGGATCTACAATGGACAATGGAGCGACATGTTCATAGAGACGAACTGGATGAGAAAAGGACATGGTCCAGGTGGCATTATTGGAACAACAAAAAGGCCTCAAACCATGGCAACATGGGTGTACAGTATGGATGCTACCATGACCATGACCGGAGACCTCAAGAAAATGTCTGGAAATGAAGAGGCAGTGCAAATGACCCACAAGGAAGAATCGCCAAGTCGAATCAATCGGGATGGGGATGATCGTCAGTCGTTGCGCAAAATACTGCTGTCATGTATCAATCCCATTGATCCAGAAAGTCATGAAAGTGGATCTCTGCTCAACATCAGGACTGGTCAAGTAGCCCAACCAGATGTCAATGTCGACAATGCCGTGGACATTGGGGGTGATCAAATGATCCAGTTCGAGAAATCCTGGCCAGAAGGTTTCTACACTTCACTCTCAAGAGAAGTCGTCAGATTCAACACCAAGAAGAAACATCTGACTGTCGGAGAACATGCTGTGATTGACCAAGAAGCCATCTATGCCCACGTCATTGGCCTCCTAGTCAGTCAGAGGACACTCAACTTTCAGGAAGTCCTCGCAACAGAACTCACAGCCTATCCACCTTCCATGTTTCATGCTGATGGCCAAATGCGAGTTGCTACCGGAAAGTCCACACTGAAGAAGAACATTAAAGTCGATGTCTCACAACGCTTGACAATGAGCCCAACTGCTATCGTGCTGGACGTGTCAGCTGTTATTTGGACACTTGATTGGCCTGCTCAGGGAACTGTTGCGACTTTCATATCTGGATTCAAGGCATGGCTCTCTCTGCTTTTGTCTGGAGCTGATGTCTAGTTGTGTTTTGACAGATATCATGACTACTCAACGAAAAGTAATACCCGATCTGCCAGAGCAACAAGTAGCCGTATCCATCATCTGACACTGACAACTCCATTGCCTGCTCGAGATACAGTGCTCAAGAACTACACAAACAAGGCAAGGTTGAACAAACTTATTTGTGAGCAAATACTAAGTGATGTTGACTTCTTGCTTCAATCAACTCAGTATCACAAGCTAGTACTTACAGCAGATGAGTCCGAGCCCACACAAGTGTCTGAAGGACAAACAACTCTTCGTGAAGATCTCTCTTCATCTCATGAAGAAGCAGACATCTTCCTCACCCAACAAGCCATCCACATTGCTAAGGAGGATCCAGAATCAAGAATCGCTGTTGTTTCTGATGATACAGATGTGTTTGCTTTGCTACTGCACTTCTATTCGAGTGAGAAGCTTGAGTCACCAATGACTATGCAGTCCCCAGTCAAGGGTAGAGCTTGTATTGACATAAAGGAAACTGCTCGCAAACATTCTGACATCATGTCCTCAATCCTAGCACTCCATGCCATTACTGGATGTGACTCAGTTGCAGCAACATATGGAATTGGGAAGACAAAAGCAGTAAAGGTGATAAGACAAGGCCACACACTTGATCAAATTGGTAAATCTACGGCAACTCTCACCAACGTGGTCAACCAATCAACTGAGTTCATGGCTGCATGCTATGGTTGTAAAGCACCATGTTCTTCCATGACGGAATGCAGGCAGCAGCTGTGGGCACAGAAAACAGGAACATCAACTGCAGCACCAAAACTCTGTGGCTTACCACCAACAACTCAAGCATTTGAGCAAAATGTTTACAGAGCACACTTCCAGGTTGCTCAGTGGTACACAGCCCTTAGTGGAGATCCACCTTCTCTCAATGCGGTGGATTATGGTTGGGAAGCAGATGAAACAAATAAGTGTCTCATCCCAAGAAATATGACAGAAGGAGTACCCTATGCTCCTGAACAAATCTTGAAGCTGGTCAAATGTGGTTGCTCTTCACAGCTACCTTGTAAAGGGACAAACTGTGGGTGCAGCGGAAGTCAACTTCCTTGCACGATGTTCTGTGCCTGTGGTGGTGGTCAAGGCTGTTTGAATCATTTGAACACACGGGACACTGACGAAGCAGTCAATCAAGAAGAAGACGACATGGCCAACAATCATGGCGAACCTGATGACTTTGCAGACGAAATCATTGATGAGGATGACTATGTGTAAAATGTACGATTTGTGGTATTTTGTGGTATTTTGATGATGTTCTTGAATGCATGCTTTGGCGGCCATCTTGGATTATTATTATCAAGAGTCAACAAATTGTCTTAAAATAGGACAAAAGAATCCTTGTCCTTGAAAAATATATCTTAATACCCAACATTATGAATCTACTCGGGCAATATCCATAGTCATTATCAGCGATAGATTTATGTCACTATTTTGACCTCCATGGCGGCCATCTTGGATTTTTTTTTGTCAAGAGAATCACAAAATAGTTTATAATAGGATGATAATATTCCTTGTCCTTGACAACATATATAATGACTCCAAAATCACGATTCTACTACGTTTTTAATAAAACCATGTTCATTGATGGATTTTTGCTCACTATTTTTGCCACCATGGCGGCCATCTTGGATTTTGAAAAACCCACAAGGGTGGCGAGTGGCCACCCGGGCTAAATTTCAAGTATATACTAGGGACAACTGAAAAATGAAAAAAACCCATTGTTAATAGACAAAACAAGCTTTTCTTGAAATGTGGGATCCTGCCACTGGACTAGTTCGTGTATCAAGTCTATTTATTAAATCCTTTTTCTAAATTTTGAAAATGAGCGACTACATATAAACAGTCACAAAGAAAAAAGTACCCAACATGTTTCGAAAATGAAATATTGACTACTGTATATTGATTGTGTTTTAAATGATTACATTGGCAACGTATGGGGTCCGAGATCCGACCATCCATTCATCCGTCCGTCCTTTACATAATCCTCCTAACTTTTCTAAAATGGCTCATGAAAGTGAAAATACTAGGCCGTGGGCATCTTAAATATTCAATATTCATAGTTATAAGTTTTAATTGTCAGTTTGTCAAGTACAAAGCTTACGATGTAATGATTTTATGGTTGCAATAGCTCATTAGTGGGTGCAAAACAATCTATAATGTTTAATTATTGTGCTAGCCGATAATAGCTGCAATACTGCCGAACCGGCGTTAAGCAATAATTCACTCACTCACTTAATTATTGTGATTTAACAATGGACTTGTGATAAATACCCCATTCTCATAGAAACGCGATGCATTTACAGATAAACAATCATGCTCTCCCGACACTCTCTGCTGGACTTGCTGCCTCAGACCAACAACATTACAATGTTAGATCCTTTTTCAACCAATCCGTTCATATTTTACACTTTGACCTGATGACCACACTCAATACAGGGCCGTGTTCAAGAAAGGTTACAAAGCAATCGCTCAATTAGCGATTACTTTTGAACCTCTCTTAAACGCGATGGCTCAATGTAGCGCTACTTAGCAAAGCGAGCGAACTTGAGGTTTTGCACCGTGTCGTTCAGGAGAGAATGAGCGCTACATTGAGCGGTCGCTGTTATGGAATGGAGCCCAGGACTCATTTGCCAATGAGGATTATGTAATGTTGATGTGGTGATTCTCACAGTTGTGAAGTTGTAGGCATGCTGACCTCTCAGACAACAGACATTCTCAGACAAGCATTCTCTTCCCACAGAGGTTACTTCCTTCAGATTCCGATCCTAACCTATGTTCAATATCGCTGGAAATCGAGAGCAGAAGCAAAGTCCCCTAGCGGAGGAAAACGGAATATCATAAATTCATAATGTATCCCTGTTTCTTAACCAATGAAAAATTATCTTTTAGTGGCCATGTCGACCAAATGAGTTTCAAGCGTAATACAACAGAGGTTAGGATCGGAAATCTGAATGCAGTAATCTCTGTGGGAAGAGAATGAAGACCAAGTGGAGACAAACAACATTGTAATTAGAGTCAATTAACTAAGTTAACTCAGCTTGCATATTCATCCCCAATCGCCAAATATGACACAATTACTAGTTTCCAATTAAAATAGAGTAACATCATTATGCATGTGCAGAAACCGAAACTTCCAGTCCCATTTACATGCACAGTAGTTATATGACCTATTAAACATGATCAACCCAAATTTATCATTTTGTTTGTTATAAATAAGATTCCAAAATTACGTTTGACTCATTGGCGCGCGTTAATAGCGGTGCATTGTCCGGTTTTCGATCCGAAATCACTACTTTTACCTTCATATCGTCAATGTACAAGTCGACTATCATCAAAGTGGGGCTTTTCGGTAACAGTCGGTACTTCTCGATAAAGAAACGGTATCCTGCCAAAACGCAGAACTGCAAAACGCAGAACTGCTAAAACAACAACATTTATGGTTGGTTGCACACACCTGAACCCTCATAATATAATGGAACGGCCCGATAGGAAATGAAATGAAGACAAAAATACAATTTGTTGTGTAAACATGTATTGTGCATGTTTTTTAATCATATGTTTCCATTGTTGGATTCTTTCATCATCTTGGATATTGATGTTGATGTATCTCTTCATCATATTAATAACGTACAATAACTTACAATAACATATTAACAATAATTTACAACATTGCTTATCATTGTTCATTGTTCAATCTGTGCTTTCATTCACATCTTCATCATCATGAGAGGTCCGACTGCATCCACGGCGAAGCTGATCTTTCAGACGAGACAGGCGCTGCTCCTTCTCTTTGTAGATTGCTTTCTTGGGTGGTGGAGCAGCTCCAAAGTTGATCTGGATGACCTTCGCCTTCTCTCCGTTTTCAATGTTCTTGATCAGTTCAATGAACCTGTAGACGTTGGGGTGTCTGTGCTGCAGTGTCTTGCCGATCCGGGAGTGAAACCCTTCAAGGTTGTTGTTGGTGCGGGGTCCTTGTGTTCCATGGTGGTTCCAGAGTCGGGGTGGGAACCTGGCATCGTCACCCACCCACGTCGCGACGATGTAGTCGTTGAAGGCATCAGCTTGTAGTACGTCTGGGCAGTGGTTCATAGCATCGAGCCACGCATCCTGGACCTGGAGCAGGGGAAGCAGCGGGAGACCTGCAGCTCGGCGAACCCACTTCCTAACCTCAGCATCTTCCTTGTAGGCAACCGCAAGACCAGTGGGTACATGGTCGATCCTGACATGGCATGTATGATGTACACCTGGTTCCAGAGAGCCGGACAGGAGGAGAAGGTGCCGTCCATGTAGATGTAGTCAGCAGACTGCAAGGCTTCCAGGGACTCTTCGGAACAGAAGGCCAGGATCTTGTTTTCTTCTCCATCCGCAAACAGCAAGAATCTTCTGCCATCTTGAGTTGTGGTCCACTGGTCTTGAAGGTCCACCTCAGCTCTTGATGCAGGCAGTGGTGGGATGTTGTGGCGTCTGTGACGGTACATGGCGCTGCTCACACTGGGGAAAGACGGCAGGTGGGCTAGAAGATCTTCCTCCTGATGGTTCACCTCGTTGTTGTAGATCTGCTGCATTGGCGTCGTTTCTTCTCTAGCTCTCTTCCTCAGCGTGCTGACAAACTTCAGGGCCCGCTCGTCACTAGGTGGATGGTTGTGTTGAGTTGTTATCTTCACGAAGTCTGTGACCGTGGTACACTTGCCAGTGCATGACCTATCAACACACCGCCAGTAAACAGTGTCCCCCTTATCCTTGTTCTTAGCATACAAGTATCCGTCAAGTAACACTTGTGGAGCACCTTTCTGAGACATCACATATTCTACTTTCCGTAACCCAGCCATTGTGGAATTGGAATGTCTATGCCATGTTTCTAACACCTATATATGTGGACAAAGATTGTTTCGGAGAAGGAAGTATGAGATTAAAGTTTAATTGTTTACTCTAAACAATGTTTTGATAGAGTGCTGAATATATTGTTACAGTGTGTTACTACTCAGTATTTACTTACAAACACATGTACCTGGGAGGATTATACTGTTTAACAATGTTTTGATAGAGTGCTGAATATATTGTTACAGTGTGTTACTACTCAGTATTTACTTACAAACACATGTACCTGGGAGGATTATACTGTTTAACAATGTTTTGATAGAGTGCTGAATATATTGTTACAGTGTGTTACTACTCAGTATTTACTTACAAACACATGTACCTGGGAGGATTATACTGTTTAACAATGTTTTGATAGAGTGTTGAATATATTGTTACAGTGTGTTACTACTCAGTATTTTCATATAAACATATACCGGGAGGTTCATACTGTTGAACATTGACCTGTTGATTCAGTGATCTGCTAATTTGACTGTGTCGCTCTACTCACTGTCAGAGTGGACCAGTCCATTACTTAATTGAATAGGTGTGACCAGCCTGACAATGAACTTTTCATTTCTGCTAATTGGGATTCTGCGTTTTGCAGTTCTGCGTTTTGGCAGGTAACCAAAGAAACACCATTTATAACGTTTGTAATATGTGATTCCCAACAACACAATGGATGTATCTTTAGGGTATTTAAATTTAAGATTTGCTGATCCCATGATACAGGATACAGGCATACCTAAAACGATATTTTCATCTTCTCCAGTTTGAATCGCTCCAGAAAGCTGAAATGCTGACTTCTTGGCCACTGGTGGGGGTAATAAGCTGTAGATATTGTGCCTCTGCATAATGACCACAGGGAATTAGCATAATCAAAAGCTAACTTATTGTATATAAGTTAATATATACAAATATACAAAGGGCATTGTGAATTGCAGGTTTGGTGACTGGGTACCACCGGTGTCACATCACCACCAATAAATGTCTTTTAAAACAGTAAATACATTAGAAATATGAACTTGTTTTGGGATTATAACTTGAATATTTGATGAATCACTGGCCATCAGCAAGGGCAGAAATGCAGCATCCTTGGAACTGATCGTCGCTTTCTTTTGAAGAACTCAAAGCTGATTTTGATAATGAATAATACATTTTAACACTTGAAACACTTCTTCTACAAAAGTTAAACAATGATCTGAAAGTTCAGTGATGTTTAGAAAATTCCCTTTATAATCGTTTTGTCGTGTTACTTTATAAAGTTCATTTACCTACATATTACTTTTGTCATTCCAAATTATTATTGTTTTATGCATTGATCATTTACATATTTGGAAAATAATATCATTTCATATATACTAAGAAAGGGTTAATGAAGACATTCGTATGTACGGTAGGGAGATTGGCTTTTCCCGTTTAGTCTTGTTTATTTTTGTCTGCACAGCTTTAAGCTAACGAGCCAAGCGATTGACAGTTCCAAAAAGGAGCTCTGCTTTTAATGACATTTTGTTTCTGAACGGTTCTCCTTAAAGTCACACTGGTTAGTAAGTGAAGTGGCTTGTAAAAAATCATACCATTAAACTAAATGTCATAAATCAATTGGGACCCTTACACACATGTCTCAGATCAGACTTCTTATGAACAGACATCAACCAGATGCGCAATGCTTGAGGGGGTTGTGAAGATGAAGATCCTTTATATAAAAATGTTAAGGATACTGCTTTTTTTTCTCAGTTACTGTATCCGTTGAAATTCGGGATGAATTAATCACCCACTAAAGTGATTTTACAGACAGGATTATGTTAACCAACGTCATAAATGTGTTAGGAAGGAAGTCCAATGGAATGCTGGATGATGTGTCTGGGGGATCTGACCTGTGTTTCCATGTTCTTCAACCAGGATTCAGGAAAGTGCCAACTCCATGACGTCCTGTTCGTTTCTGAGGAGGATGCTGCTCAGGATAGAGGCACTGAGTACTATAGCTTAAAGATAAGATCATCTCTCTGTTTTTTTCGATGTTAATGCGTTAATTCATATAGACAATACTTTCAAGTAAGCAAAACACAAACGATTATTTCGAAGCGTCACCTACTCATCAAGATATAGCTCTTCAAAGTGAGTAAATTTAGCCTGCTCATTATCTCATTCCTGAAACAGTTTGCCGCGGCCCCTCAGTGTAGCATAACCTTCGTTAGCGATGTGACGTCATACACAGGAGTTGCTTAATGAAATCCTTAGGCGATTTGTCGATGTTCGTTGCATATTCCATTAAAACATAATAAGAACGTTTTGACATTACAAGTTTCCGATAGAATTGGTATTTGTGCGTCCGTAGGGTGTAATTTCGGAGTTTTAGGAGCATGTTTCGACATTCAACCGCTGATTTTAGATTTGTTCTTTTCCCAATCGAGTGGAGTGTTATGTTATCTTATAAGCTACAATATGTTTTGAAATGAATAACTGACTATTAAAACATAAAAAAGATCATGCAATTTTTGTTATATATTATAAACGCCATTATTAGTTAATTTTTTTGTTGTGCATGATTTCGTGTTTGAAGAGTGTCTATAGCTTGAAATCTACTGCGTCAATATTTCTCATGGTGACGTTATTTTGCTAATAGAATAGTTTCATTACAACTAAGAAAATCCTATAATTTTCATCAATTTTACTGGTTTATACTTTTTAGAAGAACCTATTCGGGCTATGTTTAAATCTATAGTCGTGTACATTTACAATTACTTAGATGCAGTGTAATATCACTACCATTTTCCTAACATGTTATATAAAAGGCCTTGCATTTTATATTACATGTAGTTTTTAATTGTCAATTCATATGTTTGTGGAAATAAAATAATGTTTAAATCACTTCGGATAAAAATATGGGAAAAGTATCTTTCCCAATTTCAAATGAAAGTATTGGAACTATAGAACTTTGATCAACTCACCATGGCCGTGTACATGAGTGGCGTTCTAAAAAGGCGTTATAAAAGGTGTTTATCGGTTGAATTGACAAATATCAAGTTGAATCCTCGTCAACTTGGAATATGCTTGAATAAAAACGGAAAAGTGATATGGTCGAGGTTTGTGGATCTTTAAGGACAGGTAAGCAGGGGTTATCACAAAACACACAATTTTATAACACAGAACATTTTAATAGTTTCGTGACGGCCAATGCTCGTCAGGTAGATCCATGTATTTGTATACTTATTTGTTTCACGTCCAAGTTATACACCCTTTATATTTGATCGTACATTCTGTTCATCTATTGTGAATTTCTCGGTAAGAAAATGTCCTGATTGAATGCTTTTGCACATTTGTAAATTTCATAATGTTATTTATTACGTATGGATAAGGTTATTTCAGTTAATGTGTTTTCCTAGATATATGCTTTACGATTTTCTAAAACCAATTGACCATAAAAACGCTGATCCAAATCAGAGACAAAAAAAGAAAATAGTCATTTAAGGACATTTGCTAATTAGCAAAACTGCTCACAGTCAAAAGCTAAGATCATTGAAATAACTCGGTTGATTTAAACGATGTAGTCGATTAAATATGTGATTTTATTGGATAAAAGGGATTAGTCTGATTAAAATCGACGGTTTTCCAAGGAATAAAAATTGCAAAATAGTGCAGCTACAGGAATACGAACTCATATCGTCCAGAGGTTTCCTCACTAAGCCGTCTGATAACAGCCCGTAGACTCCCATGTTCTGACGCATTTCAGTTAACCAATCACAAGACGTCCAACAAAAGCTTTCGGTGCGAGAAGCTAGGGGGAGATAACTCCAAACAGCAATTCTTTTGTCTCTTAAGATTGCTTTCAAAACAGTGACCGTTTAAAAACTATGATGTGATTGGTCACTGACAGCTATTTGACTGGGTTTTGGCTGTGCTAAACTGGTTCTGAACACACGTCTATACGGAGTGTCCTCAGACCTTGTGGCGAGAAATCTACAGAACCTGTTCGTATCCGGTAGATGCATTGTTTTGCAAATTGTATTCCTCAGAACAAGGTCGGTTTTAAAAAGACTGAAACTGGGATATTATATGTAGTTGCCACTGGAGCATTTTCTTCAAAACAATAAATCTGCCTGAGATGAATAGAGGCTAGGGTCGAAAAACTGAAGAATAAATCCTGTGATAAGGGAATATGTGTTCACATGCATTGAACGGAATTTTTTGTCTGTCAGGCACCTGTCCACCTGGCTACATCCATGTCCGGAACCTTGACCTTTGTTATCGCCTGGGTCTGTTGAAGATGCGCTATGATCCCATCGTGGCTGAGTGCGCCTCCAGAGGGGAACATCTCCTGGTCATTGACAGTCAGGAGAAACAGGACCATTTCGTCAAACAAGTTACAGCTTCGTCAGGTGTGTCCTTTGTGATTATTATTCATTCAATACAGGATTCAGTAATTTTTACAATGTTGAATAATTGAAATACATGCCATAGTGAACAAATCTAACATGTTTACGTTTATCTGCAATAGCACTTTGTACGTGTACCTTCGTATCAATAAATGGTAGATGTCTTTTCCCAATGAAAACTATTTCTAGACAAGTTGCACCTTGTATTATGCAATATCCAAAGCCTGATTAATATGTCATTTTCCAACAGAGTCTGTCGATGTCAGCTATTACTTGGAAGGAAGCGATGCCATTACTGAGGGCGATTGGCAACTACAGTTGGACGTAAGATGAGTTTCTTCTACTAGGCACCGGGCAACCCAAGTAACAGTTCCACTAACAAGGACTTTATAGTTGCTAAACAATCTTGTGGACTCTTCAGGTGGTTTGATCGTAACCCCAAATTCTACGTCTGTGAGCAGAACATGAGTCTCTAAAATCCTTCATTATTAAAATTTTTTCCTATCTTATTGTGAACAAAATTTAACATTGTTTTATATTTTGGAATCGCCCCATCAGCAAAAATTCAAATTTTGTTACCTTTTCGGGACCCACATCCTTACATCCAGGCAACAATGGCCACGTATTGCTAATGTATTCATGATTGATATATGTACGACTGTACATCTACCTGAGGGGTACTAGATGTACACCTGAAGAAGCAGAAGCTAGGCTATCCTTAAGGCCGCCCATCACATTAAAAACTTAACTCCAAATAGGTACATTCTTTTTTCTGATTCACTTTCCTGCTTTCCAAGCTATCAAAAACTGTAATAGTTATCACCCAATTATCAGGGATATTTTATTACTTCATACTTCTTGTCTCCAATGCGACATCGTCTTTTGCTGGCTTCCAAGCCATATGGGTATTAAAAATAATAGCTGAATCATTCCTCTGACCTCAATTACATTTCTGCAACTAAGGTTCCATATACAGATTTTAAACCTGCTATCAAATCATACATTAAACGACGTTGGAAGTCCCAATGGGCGCAACAACAGCATAACAAACTTCAAACAATTCAACCTCATTTAATTTATGATCTCTACGCTCTTTAACATGTGCAGGAAGCTTTTGTTCTACGACGAAGTGAATAGCACACATGATGTCTTTTAAAGGGGGAAGATCCTCCAATGTGGATACCCTGTCAGTGTCCCCTCACTGTTAATCACATTCTGTGTGAGTGTTGGGAAACAACTTTTTACCCTTACATTTTTATTAATAACATTTTTGTGTGATTCGGTGAACATCGTATTTTATATATAACGTGGATACTTAACATTTCTACATTGATGTTCATAGTCCTATAAGACGAATACTTTACATTTCTACATTGATGTACATAGATTTATAAGGTGAATACTAAAATTACATTAGTACAATAATTTTCATATAATTATAACTATAAGGTACATGTACGGGTTTGAGAGGGTTGGGCGAGGCGTCAAACCTGTACATTTATATCCCGATAATGGACTGCTACGAGTTCTCTATCTATCTTAGAGTACAGTCAAATGCTTGAGTCGTGAAAAAAGGTCTTTAAACTTATATATTTCAAATAAATTGTCAACAAATTTGGGAAACAATCTCTCGAACACAACATGCAAAACCTTGACATTTCTCATTTTCCTATGCAAATGTGAGGGTCATTAACGGCATCATCGGCAATGTGAGCATTGGATTTCTTAAATTGTCCGAGGTGCATTAGGCTTAATTTTATATAAAACGTACGAGTCGTGCCACAGCAGAACCGTCGTGTTTGAATTACGAACATGCATGATAAGCACGTTTTTATTCAGAAATATTGACTGACTAAAGACTGAGTGGTTTTTAGAATAAATCAGTTCACACAATGGATTCATCATGGACAGTCCAAGGACAAGTACATTATTCATTCAGGAAAGGTAACTTTACTTGGGTACTCCTTACTTTTTAAAATGTGTATTTTAAAAATTCAATACGAACTTTCATTACAGTTTTATATATACTCATTATTTATTTCGTTCTTTATAACTTATGAATACTATTTTCATATTGGAGGTGGAAACAGAAAATAAAACAACCTATTATATTTTCAAACATTGCCAACATGGTTTGATGCTTGTCATTGTTTCACTTACCGTACTCGTGATATAAATGAATACACTTGAAAAATACCAATTGACCTCACATTACTTGTTTTATTTACATGCTTTTATTCTACTTTTAGAAATCTCAAGCTTGAAGACCTATTTCAACCATTTCCTTTCGGAAAGGGAACACTGCAGTTCATTTGTCCACGTAATAAGTGTTTACTTGTGTATTATCAGGTCTTTGAAGGGCGTTTAGAAGTGGTATACATAAGAACAGGAAGATTTTCTGGATAACAACTTCTTTAATGTGAAAATACACGACGTTTCGGAGTACATACTCACTCCTTCATCAGGTGGAATGTAAGGAGAAAAAAAAATGTTGTACATTTATATAGCAAACAAAACAATGGTGAGGAAACTCAATCAGGGAGATGAACAAGCAGGAGAATGGTATACAATGGGGATTTGTAATACAAACATGAAGCATGAGAATGATGAGGATTTGCAATACAATCATGAATGGGAGTAAGTAGATAAATGTAAATAAACACACATGATGAAACGAGGGAGGCCAATTGGCTTTATTGAAATTGTTAAGCAAATAATAATTATAGTTGATTGGAAGAGAGGCCAGTTGTTGATGTGGGTGGCTTTGAAGTTGTTGTTTGGTGATTGGTTTGGATCTGATAGGTGTTGATTGGTGGGGACTCCTCGGATAATACTCTCCGACAGGAGTGGGTGGAGGGTAGGGATACTTGGATTTGGTTAGGTTGGGTTCTCCTCGGATATTTCCTCCGACAGGAGATAGAAGTTCTAGATCAGTGAATCCCATGCACATGGTAGGAAGATGCCTTGTTATCGGTTTATTGCAGGTTTTTCCCTTCGAATGTCAATCGCTTCTTGGAGTTTTCTTTGGCGCCAGTTCTTGTTGTTGGTCGACAGGACTTTGGTAGCTTCCCAATTGATGATGTGATCCTTGTTTTTCAGGGTATGCTCAGACAGGGCGGATTTCTGGTCAAGTTTGTTGACGGACGCTTGGTATGGTGTGAGACAGGGCGGATTTGTGTATTATCCACATAAATAAATCAATCAGTTGGCATTGTTTGTTGTTTTTAATAGAAATCTGTGAACCAATTTTATGAACATGATACCCGAACGCAACCAGACAACTGTACATATATCGGATATAATTGTACGCGTGACCACAATACAACCATATGATTGGGCGAAAGCATTTGACTGTGCTCTAAATAGTCATATAAGATGAATATTTTACTGTATTGCTTGATTTCTACAATGTTGTACATATTATTGTAAGGTGAATACTTTAATTACATTAATACAATAATTTTCATATTATAATAAGGTTCATACTTTACATTACTACAATAATGTACATTGTAGGAACAGTATTCATCACGGAAATAAGCTACATTATTATAATGTTAGCACTACATTACTAAATGGTCAACAGGTTTTAATGCATCTTGCATTTAGTCCTTTCCTAGAATGTTTTCACGTCTTGGTCTAGTGGCGCGCACTACTTCGGTCTAGTGGCTCCGAAAGTTTTATGCCGTTGAGTGCATTTAATTTAAATGATATTCAAGCAAAGTTTGTAGAGCGCGGAATGTATGTACTATTGAATATTTAAACATAGTGCGAACACTTGAATATATACAATTAATTTACTTCGCTGAACAGAAATCCAGGGTTCCGTTCAATAACAGCGAGGGGTTAAATTGCTCATTGATTGCTCACTGATCGCTTGATGTAGCGCTCACGTAGCGCTCAAGTAGCGCTTACTCTCTCTTGAACGATACGGTGCAAATTCCGCGAAGTTTGCTCGCCTTGCTAAGTAGTACTACGTTGAGCAATCGCGTTCAAGAGAGGTTTAATGTAGCGCTCAATGGGCGATTATTAAGCGCTCGCTGTTATGGATGTTATGGAACAGAGACCCATATCGTCGAAGCTATCTTAGCGCTAAGATAGTCGTAAGTGCCCTACATTAACATTGACTTACGACTATCTTAGCACTAAGATAGTTTCGAAATCTAGGCCCTGGTGTCTAATCAACATGCTTTTAAATAAAGAAGACCAAATCAGATACAAATACCAAAATAGGTCCATCTGTGTTATTTACATCAGACATATTCGAAGGAGATATGTTAATGAGCAAGACCCTTAAGAATCAAATGCCTTGATCTTTGAAGTCAGTCGGTCGACAGCTATCTGAAAGATTAGTTTTCATTGGTTGAGAAGCAGTGATACAGTACAAGGTTCAGGGCAACTCCACCTGTTTGTAAGATTCATTTGTAATTGGCATGCTTAAAGTTGCATGTAATGAACAATTGTTTCGCTGTTCCTGTGCAAGACATGAGTACGTCCATCAAGCATTCGGTGCATGGTTTAGTCTGCACACTTTTTTTCACAATTTTAGTGAATAGATGACAGAAAAATTACCATCTTTACACAGCGAACTCTTATAAATATATCATAAACAGTTGTTCATTTAAACCAGTTATACCCAATTGAACATGCAACTAAAGCATTGTAACATGTAGGATAACAATAGTAAATTTTTAAAACTAGTACCAATTCGTGTACTGTTTTGTGGACAAGTGTCTTGCGGTATTCTCCTTAGAGTTAGGCACCAACAATCAGCACTGACTGTACCAACAGTTTGCTCCTATCAATCAACCAACAAAAGACAAAAACGAGGCCTATCAAACAGAAGTTAAGTTTTGTTATTGATGTTAAGTGTCACAGCTCCCAAGGTTGAAAGAAGTAGAAATAACGTAAATCCTTGAATAATCGCCTCCCTTGAACACTTTTTAGAATTTTTTTTAGAAAACGTGAATGAACTAATGGCTATCTCCTTTTAAAAACAATAATTCTGTCAGAAGCATATTTATGCGAATTTTAACCATGACATTCGTTTACAATGTTCATAAATTAAAACATACAGCAATGATAATTTTGTTATGATTTTAAAAAATTTCACAGATATATTATTCCTTCAAAAGAATAATCGCCTGCCTTAAAAATCTCCGGGTAAAATCGGTGTTGGAAAATAATAATCATCGGGCAATTATTCAAGGAAATACGGTATACGGTCATATGTATATATATTCAAAATTACGTGTGTGTTCCTTCACATCGCTGGTTTGTGTTTGTGTGTTTATTGTAATCCATCACATCATAGCATTATGTTTATATAAAGCAATGTTTTTTCCCTTCATATCGTAAATGTATGATTATATAACGTGATATTTAGCGTGAAGAATTATGAGTGATATATCGTATTGAAATAGGTAAGGTAACAAGCATACTTGATGAACTTATGTAGGACTCTCTGCTCTCTCATCTTTAATATTCAATATTCGTAGTTCTAAGTTTTAATTGTCAGTTTGTCAAGTACAAAGCTTACGATGTAATGATTATATGGTGGCAATAGCTCATTAGTGGGTGCAAGACAATCTATAATGTTTAATTATTGTGATTTGATGCATATCCCATTCTCATAGAAACGCGATGTATATACAGATAAACAATCTTGCTCTCCAGACACTCTATGCTGGACTTGTTGCCTCAGACCCACACTTCCCCTACCCTACACTTTTCCCCCTTGGGGCCCATACGAGGCGCAGTCGAGTACGGCTCCACGGGGAAAAGTGTAGGGTAGGGGAAGTGTGGGTCTGAGGCAGTCGAGTGTAAACGAAGACTATTTCATAATATTTCTAAACAAATACAGCTGTAAACAAACATGTGTATGAAACGCACAACCCAAATACGGCCTCACTGTGACAACTCCTTGGTATGCTCAACCCGTGCCGCGTTGTATGGTTGCTCATGTTTGGATTTAGAAATCTAATTGATATAGCCCAATGATTGTATTGTTAATTCAAACGCACGTGCATCTCATGGCCAAAGTTTAGAGAAAACAGAAGCAACTTTCAGTCTGTAAAAACATTTGGCACCCAAAATTAAATAACATTCTTATATAAAAAGATATACAGAAAATTGTGATATTATAGTATAAGTACCTTATTCATTTGGTCATGAAAAAAAGTACAAAGTTTCAACTGGCCTCGTGGTGTAATGGTTAGTTTTGCCGGCCAGAAAGCAACTTGACACAGGTTCAATCCCAGGTGTATTATATGTTCATATATAATCTGACAATCTATAAAATATCATCATTTAGATTTGGAAATTGAGAAAATTGACTCCTACGATTTCTCAGTTGTTAAAAACTGTAGGTTTATTAGAAAAGTGTAGGTATATCAGAAAAAGTGTAGGTATATCAGAAAAAAAGGATAGGTATATCCGAAAAAGTGTATGTATATCGGCTAATACAACTACAATTGTAACAAAAGACACCATAGCAACGACACAAAAAGTAGACCCATGAGGTGTAACTTCCAATTGAACTTTCACAATTTATCTATTGATGATCTATTAACCCTAATCTAAAGGCATTATCATTGTGTTTTAAACGATCTTGTTTGTTGTGCCATGATTGAATTTTGTTAAGGTTTTTACTGTCACTGTTGTTTGATTTTCTTTTTAATACATGTCGATTTCACTATTCTGTCTTACATTTCGCAAACATTAGCCAGATCAATATCAAAATGAAATTGATTTTTATTTTTCCCAATTTTCAGTCATCGCATTCTTAAATACAGCCAGATGTAAAAAAAATAATATTTCCACTCTATAGCTAACCCCTTTTGCTCATATGCAATATACTTCAAATGCATGAATTATTTCAAAAGAAATATGACTTGTCCAAAAATAACAAGTTATGGTGCATACATGGCCTATTGACCTCAACGTTTATACCGTATTTCCTCTAATAGGCACCCCAGAGTTAATTTTTTCAGACCTCCTTCAACGCGGGGTTCTATTCGAGGCCGACATCTACTAATTTTTTGGCATTTAATTCACCCGACTAACAAACATATATGACTGCAATAATGACAATATTTCTTTATTATGAATTTGTTTTGGTGAATATCGACCCATACGTGAAAGAGAGCAATGTTTTATTTAGGATTCATACGTCAACATATCCAAAACTTTTCTCATCTTATCACCTGGGCTTCCATAACAGCGAGCGCTTAAATTGCTAATTGATCGCTCAATGTATCGCCCAAGTAGCGCACAAGTAGAGCTCATCCTCATTTGAACAACACAGTCAAAAGTCTTCAAAATTTGCTCGCCTTGCTACGTAGCGCTACATTGAGCAATCGCGTTCAAGAGGGGTTTAAAAGTAATCGCTAATTGAGCGATTGCTTTGAAACCTCTCTTGAACCAGCCCAGCGTCTATTTCTATCAAATGGCCATATCCCCGGCGTCAATTGGAGACCCGGCCTCAAATCGAAATGTTAAAACCAGACACCGACTAAGTAAACAATTTTAGGTACGAGTATATTTATAGTTTCACTGGTTCTCGTCATTTTATGTAATCATGTTCAAAGGTCCTTCAACGAATTACATTAATGAAATGACAGTCATCCCGTTAGCCCGAAATGGGATCTCTCAATAAGCATTAATAATGTTGTTAATATTTTTACTCTTAATGCTCAGATTTTTATGCAAGGACCTGTTAGTTTCAATAGATCTACAGATGAAAACAAACTCGTCGATTTCACTTCCACTTTATTTGATTATAGTACTATAAAGACATTTACATTGCAACAATGGCTAAGTCACTTAACAGTATCACATGTTTTATATAGTATTATGGGATGAGTACTTGACATTAGTACAATGGTTAGCATACCGGTAGTATTATAGTAGACTAGTTATATTTCCATCACAAAACGTAAAACCTCAGTTTTCACAACATGTACAACCTCATGCTAACACATTATTCCAGGCTAGTTATATGTCCATCACAATACGTAAAACCTCATGCTAACAAATTATTCCAGGCTAGTTATATTTCCATCACAATACGTAAAACCTCATGCTAACACATTATTCCAGGCTAGTTATATTTCCATCACAATACGTAAAACCTCATGCTAACACATTATTCCAGACTAGTTATATTTCCATCACAATACGTAAAACCTCATGCTAACACATTATTCCAGGCTAGTTATATTTCCATCAAAATACGTAAAACCTCATGCTAACACATTATTCCAGGCTAGTTATATTTCCATCACAAAACGTAAAACCTCATGCTAACACATTATTCCAGGCTAGTTATATTTCCATCACAACAAGTACAACCTCATGCTAACACATTATTCCAGGCTTGTTATATTTCCATCGCAATACTCAAAACCTCAGTTTTCACAACACGTACAACCTCATTCTAACATATTATTTCAGGCTAGTTATATTTACTTCACAATACGTAGACCTTCGATTTCAGTCTTACAAACATACAGCTATATACATTTTGTTCCAATCTGAAAAGCATTAGAAACCTACTGATAATTAATAACATCAGAAGGCTTCTGCAAATAACCAATTTAGCTGTGGTACAAATATCACTTCTGTCTAAGTAGCAGCCACCAGCTTTTTCTTTGTACGGTAGCCAATATAACACGGTTTATTTCTGTGAAGTCTAATGGTTTTTTTTCCCATGTGTTTCTGATTTCCGACGGTGGTTCCTATCCCGACAGCAATTATTCCATCACGCCAGCTGATCCAAAAGGGTCGAAACTCTGTACATGTAAGTACTCCAGTAAACTCTTTAACGTAATCTCTGATAGAAATGGAATCCTTATATATTCCGACTTCGTGGCATTCCTCAACAGAACTGTCACAGAGCTTTACGATGCAATTCATGCATGCTTTGCAAAAGAACACAAGGCTTGAATCTTTAACAACACATAGGCGTAGGAACAGGGGGGGCCCGGGGGGGCCGGGCCCCCCCACTTCTGAACCTGGGGGGGCACGGCCCCCCCACTTTTCACCCACAAAAAAAGTTCAATAGCGCCTTCTAGGAGCAAAAAGTCTGTGTCCATTTTGAAGAAAATTTCTTTTCTCATACTATTTTTTCAGAAACAGATAATATGACGAGTCCTCACCCTATTTTTAACACTAATATGGATGAACATTTTGATCCTACAGCATCTTCTAGTGAAAATACGACATGGCAACCCCAATTTTCAGACGAAATTGAAAAGAATGTTGTTCCTACAGCTGTGTTTGGTGGGAGGAGGGTGCTTTGATACGTTTTTAATACGCTTCAAAAATCGGAAAATGGGGATCTTAAATTGCCGAGTTTGTGGCCCTGGTGGTCCTCAGATGCCATGGTCCAAAAAACCAATTTTAGGCTTTTTCTCCAGAAGTAGGAGCTAGAAAGTTGAAATATCGACTCCTAAGACATTTGGGATTGAAATTGTACATTTGGTGACCATGTGACCCCTAGTAAGGGCAACATTGGCCACTCCTGAAAACGTTTTTAGCTCATCAGACCTGACCTCAAAAACATATTTCATCTTTCCTCTCTAGAACCAGCTCTGTAGTGACTACAGACAGTTGGCATCTCGTGTACATACTCCTACTGTCACTCCTTAGATCATGGATATCTTGATTAATAAGGGCCCAAGGAACCACAGCATTAAAACCTATTTTCGTCTTTTTCTCCAGAACCACTGATTCCAGAGAACTGGAATCATTAGTACAGTTAGCTTGGCAAGCGGAGAGTCTGATTCATATGTTTGGTGACCTATTGATCCCTAATAAGGTCCTCAGGGGCCACAAACTCAAGGACTATATTTGTCTTTTTCTCCAGAACCAGTAACTCTAAAAAGTTGAAGTTCTGTGTACAGGCACCTTGGCAAGTGGGGATTATAATTAATAGATTTGGTAACTTTTGGGTGTCATGGTTTTATGACCTTCTACAGAATGAAAAGTCTTTGTATTGGTCTCTTGGATTATGAATTGTAATTTTTCAAACAATATGTCATTTTGGATGCTATTTCAGGATTAATTCTGATCGAACTGAGATATGAATGTTCTTTCTCCGTTTCTGGAACAAGTAAAACTTGTCGACTTTATTTCAATCCTATTTTATTTCCTTTTTATCGTGACTTCCGTTGTCTTGTTTGCAAATATTGAAACTCATACATATCCCTTGCAATTACAACTATATGGTCCTGAGTACCCTAACACACGCACTCAAAAATTCCAAATTGTTGCGATTATGGACTAATCGTGGCCTAGTGTAAACGCAGCATATGCAGATTAAACATTTGTAATGATTATTATCCGAAATATTAAGAACAAAAGAACTAGGAATATGATACATGCTAACTTTCAACTATCTCTATCTCTATCTATCTATCTCTGTCCCTTTCACAGCTAGGACATACTGTCCTTTCTCTCAAAATGAATGATTTCTATTATAATTTTTTTAAATTTCCGCCTTTAAAAATGTGTTAACGGTGCTTATTCTATTCAGGTGCATGTTTCAGTTCAAACACATTTTCAAATATTCATTTCTGATTTGATCTAGGTACAATTTGGTGTATTTTCTTGACATAAAATCCATTTTTTACAGCCACACCTGTGTCAAGTGACATTTTTTGGCCTCAAAAGCAAAGTCACGTGACATTTTTGGCTTCCAAAGCAAGGTGATGTGACTTTTGTTGGCCCCAAAGTAAGGTCACGTGACTTTTTTTGGCCCCAAAGTAAGGTCACGTGACCTTTTTTTGGCCCCAAAGCAAGGTCACGTGATTGTAAATTTAAATAATCAGTGAAACACGCTTTAAACCCCATCCAAAATGAGTAAGATTCCCCCCCCCCCCCCCCCCCCCCAATCAACACAGACGGGGTATTCTGACCCAAGCTCGATCCACCCCCCGCTCTCAAGAAAAAAAATTGGGCCCCCCCACCCAAAAAACCGTTCCTACGCCACTGCAACACTTAGAAAGGTTTCCTCTGGAAGGGGGTCTTGCGAGTACCAATCATCATCATGAGTCGATGTGTTGATATATGGACCTACATTAAAGAAAAAAGAAAATGTTGAAGTTGTCTTAAAGCTGTTATCTCAAATTAAGTCCTTTGTCATATCTCTGAGTTCACTTTATAATATCTATGTCATTCCCTTATAGTTTTAAAAGTTTTACTATCAGAACAAACATGTTTTATCATGAAACCACATTTAATATCTTTTAAAAGATGAACATACTAGATTAATAAGAAGTAGTAATAAATGTTTTGTATTTTTGCCAAAATCACTATTCGGATTAATGGATCACTATTACATATTTCCGTTTATTCACGTAATGAAAATCCATCATTTAAGAACGGATCTGTTTATTTTTCATTTAGAAATTTCTTCGAAAAAATTTAAATTCTACCTGAGCAGGTGAGGTTGGGATGTGACCAGGTAAAGTCAGGTAGACAGGTAGTTACACCGGAAGTGACGAAGGACTCTGTGTCCAGGTAACCATTCTTGCAGGTATATGTTCTTGAGCTCCCCAGCTTGTTGCCTCCACTTCTGAGAACTGCATTGTGAAGCTGGGGCGGAACTGGACAGGTGGCTTCTGCTTTGACCATGTCACCTATTGGAACAATTGAATTATAATTCTAACAAGCTGGACATTAAAACCTATTTATATATGTTCACACTCCAGATTATTTAACAGATTAACACGTTTTCGTATTGGTCTTATTTGGTTAATGCAAATCCAACATGAGTTGCTATCGTGCTGCCGAGAACAGTTTAAATTTTCTTTTTTTTCAAATGTTAACACTGAAGAATGATGTGTTTTAACCTCACAAAATATTTTGGTTTATGTTTTTGCTTAACTTCATAGACATAGGTAAACATAAGGTTAATTTTTCTAAATTTAAAACATCAGTACTGCAGCTTTTCTTACTTCTTTTACTGCGGTATTTTCCCCTATGTCTTACCTTTTACACATACAGCCTTTTTTGTCACTCTGTTTGTGGTACATTTCTGTCCAACGGTGCAGTTGTGGTCTACACATGGTCCCCAGAGGTCCTAGCGGAACAATATTGAGGATTTGTTTTATTTCGTGTAAGACTAAAACACATTTAAAATATTCTTGATAATAGTACAGTTTTAATAATGTTTATATAAAAATAACATTATGTAAAGTTTCTTCTTCATATCTACTAAGTAGTTTTCCCCATTGTTTCATTGAAAGATGTTATTTTTTTGTGTTTTAAAATTATTGGTTTGCATGTCTGTGCCTTTAAAGTTAATTTGTGTGAGCCATCCTTTAACATCATTTTCACTGCATTTAATTAAATGAAACTCCCATCTGGCGGAGTCAGTACTGTATCAATTAGCAGTTAGTTCCTGGTAAGGTAAATTTGTCGTACTAATAGTCATACATTTTTGTGACCCTTGGTTTGTATGATTAAATACTTAACACTATAGAGCACGCAAAAGGCTAACAGAGCAAATGACTATTTTATTTTAGATCTTCAATCTTAGATAATAGATCATTCAAGTACTGATGAGCCTCAGAACCCATAGATCTATTTTTATTTTCATAATGGGAAAATTTTCATCATGTTTTCTGTGTTCTCTGTCTTTTCCTACCCCTTCAAACTTGGTTTTATTGCATCTTGAATTTAGTCCTCTCCAGAATGTTCTGACGTCTTGGTCTACTGGCGCGCACCACTTCGGTCTGGTGGCTCCGAAAGCTTTATGCCGTTGAGTTCATTTAATTTTAATGATATTCAAGCAAAGTTTGCAGGGCGCGGAATGCATGTACCATGACATATTCTAACATATGGCAAACACTTGAATAGGTACAATTGATTTACTTCGCTGAACAGAAACCATAGTGTATCTCTGCTCGTTAGTTCATAACTAACTCCTAACTAATGTTCTACGGATGTTAGACAAAAGATAACAAGAATATATCATCACTTATAGTAAGATTGTTAAACGCTCAATAATGACATGTTTGAGATTCAGTTAACAGAAATCGAATACTTTTTTATTTTGAGCTTTTGTTCTTGAGAGATTTGTATGCTTGTTATTTGTATGTCGATGTTCCTAATGTATTGACAGGAAGCTTATGATTTATATATTACCTTCCTTTTTTAAATTTACATCTGTTATTTCCAGAATAAAAGAGTTTCATTCAGGATAATGCAAGTCTTTTGGAGATGGAGATAATGAACAATACTTTGTAACTTTCTCAACATGAACTTAACGAGTTAATAACGACAAGAGTAAAAGATTTTTACAACAATTATTCACATATTCAACATTCACACAATCATCCTTATTACAGCAAAACGTGAAAATATACCAACAATTGACACATTGAGAAAGTGTAAAATGTAGCTATAGTGAGACTTTGTAGTGAAACAATGAACAAATAAATCCATAATAAAAAACAGAAGAATCAGACATCTATCAGTGTGAAAATGTTCTATATTATACCTATTTTTCATTCATTATGACATTATTTCTTCTTTTAAAATTTTCATTTTGTAGATAAATAAATAAAGAGAATAAATAGAATAAAGTCAAAACCTTTTCAGATTTTTAATTTTCATTTTCACCAAATAAATGAGTTCAGAACTTTATATTGCAAATATAGTCACAACTAGTGGTAATTAATCGAAAGAAAGCAAATAACTCCAAAAAATAATTGATTGAAAACGAATGCTTTGTAAAGTTTTATGTTTGTCTGAAAATTAATTATGTGTCCCTTATGACATTTTCCCTTAAATACCCAAAAATCTATATCCGCAACATATATACACTTTCGAGTTTTCGTTTTCAATTTTGTTCGACTACAAATAACCGAGAAATTGCACTAATTAGTAAAGGTGTTTTCAAGTCTCAATAAGGATCAAGTCTATAATTTTCAAGCGCAAAGCATTTTGGTCTAGCTCACACAGCGTATACAAAGACACGAAAGAATGACAAAGTTAATGACCAATGAAAGAAATTGAAATGTATAATTTATGGCGATTATTTATTTACAATTTCATGTAATTATGTATTCGCTACATATATTTAAATAATTGTTTTACCCAACTGGGTATTTTGCTAAAATTTTATAATCAAGGAGAGAAAAAGTAATCATAATCAGTCTGATTAAAATCGACCTTGTTCCGAGGAATAAAATTTGCAAAATTATGCATCTAGCAGGATACGAACAGGTTCTGTAGATTCCGGTTTGGTGTGGAACCTACTACCGAGTTCGTATCTCGGTAGATGCACTATTTTGCAATTTTTTTTCCCACGGAAAACCGTCGGTTTTAATCAGACTGTAATCATAATTTGCTGGCCTTATCTCAATAAAAAGTACATTAAACAGGCAATAATTTGTATGTTCTCAGGACTTTTAGAATTATTGATTATAAAGCATTCGTCACATTCAGTAATGTGTGACAAGGGTAGCCTAACTTCCAAGAGAAACATGTGCAGCCTGTGGGTTTCTATGGCGACTTGCGCTAAAGGCGAGCCTTCACGCTTCGTAAACGTTGATATGGTGTAGTACGTTTTATGCAATAAAGGGAATTCTGTTTATATGACGTCAGATACCATGGGGGCGCGTTACTCGTAGGATTACTTCTCTTTGAAACTAAAATTCATTACATTGTCGTGATATGAAACTTAACTATCATTTATCATGTTGTAGATAAAAGATTTCTACCGATTGACGTTATAAGTATATTTACCATAAACAATTTTGTATTTGAAACACCAACACCCTTCATGGCTCTTATACATAATTTGTTTCTGTTTTATTTCATCAATACTGAATGTATTGATTAACAAAGACATTGTGAAATATAATAGTGAACATTAATATCAAACTATAAAACTTTGGGAGCACGTTTTATTGACATCTTTAACATACACCACTAAGGGTTGACATTTATTGAACACATACTACAATATCAAATGTAATTAATTGAAGAGTTTTTTTCCATGTCTCTCAAACAGTTTAGATGAAATATACAGTCAATGCGACGTCAACATAACATCATGAATTAAGAATTATATATATATATATAATATATAATAACGTTGATGTTTGAGAGTTCAGGTAAATCTTCATGGACAGTATATACTTCGTGTTATAAATACAATGGTGGGACTTACCTTGGGGAGATCGGATAGATCTCCATGGATCCACTGAATATCAGGAACCAGATCATCTGGAGCACCTGTCCCGTCCTGGTTGTGCAGGTGGCACAGTCGTTTACGAGGTTCGAATCCAAACGAGAGACACTCGATGTGGGCCTGGCAGGACGCAGCACAGTCAAACAAGCTTGGTTTCTTTAACACGCCGAAAATATTATTTCGAAGATAAGTGTCTTTCTTTACCGCGGATGTTAAACTCACACATACTGAATCTACTAAAGGAAACGTTGCCGACAACAAAACCAAAAGTAGAGTCATGGTGGAAGGCAAAACCAAAAGTAGAGTCATGGTGAAAGGGTGTAGACCAGATGATGTCTTGAGTTGCAATGTGTGAGATTATTGAAGTCCCTCCCATCTAGTATGTTTGCATCTATATATCTCGTCTCATTAATATGTTCTGACAGAAATTCCATTGGTCCCTTAGAAATCGATTCTTCGAATCAATAGAGAAAGAAGTAATCAATTTAGATAACAGTGAGTTTGCAAAATGTTATATCTTACTAACCAATTGACAATTTTAGTGAATAGATGACAGCGAACTCTAAGAAAATTAGGAACACTGTTCACTCAATCAACACATTGGAAGGCTATATCTTATGTAACATTGTGATATTTATATTTGCAATAGTACACATTCTTCAATTATTCAACTCTCTCTCTCTCTCTCTCTCTCTCTCTCTCTCTCTCTCTCTCACTCTGTCTCTCTCTCTCTCTCTCTCTCTCTCTCTCTCTCTCTCTCCCTCTGTCTGTCTCTCTGTATCTCTTTCTCTCTCTCTCTCTCTCTCTCTCTCTCTCTCTCTCTCTCTCTCTCCCTCTGTCTGTCTCTCTGTATCTCTTTCTCTCTCTCTCTCTCTCTCTCTCTCTCTCTCTCTCTCTCTCTCTCTGCCTCTGTCTCTGTCTGTCTGTCTGTCTGTCTGTCTCTTTCTCTCTCTGTGTGTCTCTCTCTCTGCCTCTGTCTGTCTGTCTGTCTGTCTGTCTGTCTCACTCTCTCTCTCTCTCTCTCTCTCTCTCTCTCTCTCTCTCTCTCTCTCTCTCTCTCTATCTATCTTTCCCTCTCTCCCCCTCTCTCTCTCTCTCTCTCTCTCTCTCTCTCTCTCTCTCTCTCTCGCTCTCGCTCTTTCTCGCTCTCTCTATTTATTGTTACTCATGACATTAAATACTTATTTTTAAGTAATGTTTTGGATCTTTCATATCGTTATTCTATCATTAAATAACAATAGTACACATTCTTCAATTATTCAACTCTCTCTCTCTCTCTCTCTCTCTCTCTCTCTCTCTCTCTCTCTCTCTCTCTCTCTCTCTCTCTCTCTCTCTCTCTCTCTCTCTCTCTGTCTCTCTCTCTCTCTCTCTCTCTCTCTCTGTCTCTCTCTCCCTCTGTCTGTCTCTCTGTATCTCTTTCTCTCTCTCTCTCTCTCTCTCTCTCTCTCTCTCTCTCTCCCTCTGTCTGTCTCTCTGTATCTCTTTCTCTCTCTCTCTCTCTCTCTCTCTCTCTCTCTCTGCCTCTGTCTCTGTCTGTCTGTCTGTCTGTCTGTCTGTCTCTTTCTCTCTCTGTGTGTCTCTCTCTCTGCCTCTGTCTGTCTGTCTGTCTGTCTGTCTGTCTCACTCTCTCTCTCTCTCTCTCTCTCTCTCTCTCTCTCTCTCTCTATCTATCTTTCCCTCTCTCCCTCTCTCTCTCTCTCTCTCTCTCTCTCTCTCTCTCTCTCTCGCTCTCGCTCTTTCTCGCTCTCTCTATTTATTGTTACTCATGACATTAAATACTTATTTTTAAGTAATGTTTTGGATCTTTCATATCGTTATTCTATCATTAAATAACATGGTATTTAGTGTAAAGGTTGATAAATTGTGAGTCGTATATCATTATGAAATTATTTGTTTTGGACAGGTAAACCTAATGAACTTAAGTATTCTTTGTTATGCGACGGAGTCTTATCTCAAACCTCAATATTCAATATTCGTAGTTCTAAGTTTTAATTGTCAGGTTGTCAAGTGTAAAGCTTATGGTGTAATGATTATATAGCTCATTAGTGGCTGCAAGGCAATCTTTATGGTTTTGTATTATGATTTAACTATGAACTTGTGATGCATGTCCCGTTCTCATATAAACGCACTGCACAAACAAATAAACAATCTTGGGGGGCTCTCACGTGCATATTACTTATTGAAGTAGTCATTATCTCACTGAATATAATTTTAGTAGGCTAATAAATCTAATAGATTGTCGATATCCACCCTGCAGAGAAGAATTTTCTATTAAGGCCCTTATCGTCATCTAGTTGCTTCATGTCTGAATTTACAAATTGCACTCGATTCTCTAAGGTTTCATTGAAATGCGCTACAATGCAGAGTGGTTGCAGGACCTCCCCCTGCCTTGGATACGGGATCAACGACCAATACACACAGATTAAAACATACAGTGAGTGAGTGAGTTGGGGTTTAGCGCCGCTTTCAAGAGTATTTCACTTATATCACGGCTGCTAGTTTTATGGCAGGGAGAAAGCCAACGCCATGTGGCTATGCACTGCGGTGAAACCTGCGAACAGCGCCTGGAACTAGCGAAACATGGGTGGTACTACGCTGAAATGCAATGTAGCATAGCACCAAAACCTTACTGCGTGTAGAACAGTTCTCTACTGCAGACAAAGTTGCCGTGCCCCTTGGGGGATTCGAACCCCGGACCTCTTGATCCGAAGCTGAACGTGTTAACCACTGCGCTATCCTGCCTCTTAAAACATACAGGAAACCGAATGATGACTCTTGTATGCTCTCTAGATCAAGCCACATATTGCTGGACTTGCTACCTCAAATCCTCACAATATAATGTGAGAAACTTCCTTTTTTTCAATAACTTCGTTCAAATGCAATTCACTCCATGACGGCTTTGTCCTGATCACCAGATACCCAATACAGGATTAGATGCTGCAGAATCTAAATGTTACATACGTATAAATCAATCAATTCTGTATATAGGGCGGATAATTTAATGACAGATTTCTCTGATAGAGTTTCCCAGGGGGTGATACAGTGGAGAGTAACTGAGCATATATAAAACCCTTGGTAACCGAGGATGCTTTAAACCATGTGAACGTTTAATCTGTACATCTTTTCACAAGCATTGAATGAATGTACAGATACACAATGTTGGAGTTGTCCCTATAGCTATGGTCGAGATGATGACGTCCAAGCCTCTACTGATTGGTGTTGTGGTCGTTTGAGTCGTCTACCTCATGTCCAAGAAGAAATTGAAAGTTCCCCGACCCAAAGCATAGCTTCAGCTAGGAAATGTGCTTTATAAACCTAACAAAAAAAAGCCCTACCATACATTTTGAAACACTTATGATAATTTCCTGACTTGTCTGGGAGGCTATGGCAATTCAATTCCTCCGTTCAAGTATACTTCAGGCCGAATTAATTTTCATGTATGCGTGTGGAACATAACAATAACCATTTCCTAAAAGAGGACAAGTTTAGTTTCTGTATTTAAAGTCGCAACAATAGCTACATATACATTTCAATATTAAATTAAACAGTTTACAATTATTAATGTTATTGCCAATTATACAAAGCTTAATTGTAAATGAAAAGTATAATCCAATTGTTGAAATTCTCAGTTGTATCTTCGAAGTTTACAGTCATTTGCTGTAGCAGTTGGCAGCCCACAATCGATGGCACCGATTGTTACTATATAGATTGATAGATAGTGATAATAGATAGATTGTGTCAATATTCTCATTGAAGTTAGAACTTGTCCATTGCCTCTAAATTAGCATACACATGTTTTCTATTCATTGTTATAGCTAGGTGTACTATGATTAACTGTAAACACAGTTTGCCGGTCAGGAGAACGAACTGCTTTCAATCACTGCAGAGGTTTTATCCGTACAAGGTGAGCTTTTAAAATTCTATATCTAATTATACTTTGGGGAAAGGCTAAAAATGCTATGTATGACATTAAATGACATCAAAGGTGCATCCATTGTGTTTTTTATAAACTTTTATCTGGCTTTAATACGTTCCAGCTCACCAAATATGATGTATACAAAACAAATAAATTCACTCAGCTTGCAAATATATTATAATTACTAGTTTCCAATTAAAATTTAATAACATCATTATGCATGTGCAGAAACCGAAACTACACGTCCAATTGACATGCACAGTAGTTATTTGACCTATTAAACATTATCAACTCAAATTTAGTTCTTGACTGTTATAAATAAGATTCCAAAATTACGTTTGACTCATTGACGAGCGCCACACGCTGTACATTGTCCGGTTTTCGATCAGAAATCACTACTTGTACCTTCATATCGTCAATATGCTAAGTCTACTACCATCAAAATGGTAGTTTCCGTCAACAGTCGGTACTTCTCGATAAAGTGTACCATTTATAAAGTTTGCAATATGTGACCCCCAACAACACAATGGATGTACCTTTAAGCGCTCAAAGTACACAATACCACCATGCTTGTACGTATACCATGCGACTACTATACAGCAGCAGATCATACTGTGACAGTGACATAACACTGTATCTGTGGAGAAACTAACCAAAGTGATGTATGTTACCAAATATATCGAACACGATCTGATGAAGTAAAATCCAAGAGTGTTGGTATATTTGATATCGGACGACAAATCATCAAATCTTCAACAGTTCACCGTACAAAAATATCCGTTAATTACCTCTTTTCTTGACATTGAAAAATCGGTGGACTATAACCCTAATGAGATCTTACTACACACACAACAATTGACTACATATATTCAAAACATTTCAGGCTAAATACACTTTTAAAATTAAATTTGTTTTGCATAATTTTAACATTTGCAAGTGTGTTGCTTAAGAAATGACACCTGCTTTAATGATATGTGTCACATAAATTACTACAGGCATGTCACAATGTAATGAACAGTGTTTAAATAAATTAAAACTGGAGTTGTTAAGTGTTTAGATTATTTACGTTGGTATTTAAGTATCATTAGTGTAAATTTTCTGAAATTTAGATAAGCATTACGTGTACAGTGAATAATTTATTAAGGTGACTTCGTATTTATAATTTAACATATCACTTCATAGCTGCCAAATACCATGATAACCATTACAACTCAATGTTTGCGTAATTTCTTTAAACAACTTTTAACTGTTCAAGTGATACTTAACTTACAGAGCATAGGAACTGCTAACAAGTTTCTCAATACAATTTTGAAGAGATTACGCTTCTTAGATTCTACAATATTAAACATAGATTGATCTAGGATTCCACTCTAAGGTCTTTCGATTCGGCATTTGGGTAAAACCAGCTCTCTAAAGAGCCGTTAAATGAATTGATTATTCAAATTTAATTTTAATTCACTAACAAGAATGCCCCTAAATCATTATAAGACTTATATATAAGAGCATGAAGAATTATCTAATGTTGCTAAATAAAATATGTAGTTACCCAGGTTAATGAACATATGAACATATGCTCCTTCACTGATTTTGTTCAACAATTTAATCTAAGAAATAAAGAAATTTAGATTTTTAAAAATTGTACCCAATGGTTATTTGACTGTGCTAACATTTGATGCATTACATGGCATACTTTGAAATCAAACACTGGTATATTACGTTGAATGAGTAGTACATGTGGTAGTATTTATTCGTACACTAGAAGTACTGATCTTCAAATGAAATACATTAAATAAAATTAAAATATTTAGATTTTGAATTAAATAGATATACTTATTGGAGCAAGATGTTTACTCATCATCCGCTCGTAACACCGCTCTGTTAATACAATAGTACCAAAGTATTGTGTTAATCTTAAAAAAAACACTTCAGCTATCTAAACATAGAGAGAAAATATTGAAATTAAACTTATGAATTTTACACATTTATCAAATAATGTTCTTTCTAATAGAAGGAGTCACACAAATGCGAAATCTAAGCCGAACATGTTGAAGTTATATAAAATCATATTCTGAATGAACAAGAGTACACCTAATATATGACATTGGTTTAATATTATTTTCAGACACATATCTACATAATGGACCCCTTTCGTAAACTAAGAATAATGGCTACACTCATCACATTTTTAGGAATGTGCTGGATTATGTTTGTCTTGGGACGCCAAGTACGATGCATTGTTGATACATTCAATCGTGATATCGACCTAAGAACGATGACCATCGCTGTCAATGTGACCTTGACACAGGCAGATCTGACCCGGAAGTACATCTTTGATGAAACCGGAAATGACGTACTTGTTAACCTGCGTATTCAGAAGACAAGCTCAGCTACTTTTAACAAGCATTTGTGGAATGACTTAGACTTCGACGATAGCTGTACATGCAGAACAAAGTCCTGCAAGTGCCTGAGGAAAATCAGAAAGAAAGTCCTGTTCTCGAGCGAAGAGAATAAATGGCCATGTGGCGTCCACCCGGATTGGACTCTACTACAGGCGTGTACAAGGGAGGTTATGGACAAGACATTAGGGGTAAATCACAATAGAAGGTATATTTGTAAAGATTTATATTCTGTTATAGTAAAATAAACTTTAAAAAACATATTCCCCCGAAAATAATATGGAAAGCCGTGTTTAATTACTAATTACGCGATATAACAACCGCACCGACTGTTGCCTGTGCGCGTATGCATATTTTCCGGTAGCCTTCGGCAGGTTTAGGCTGTGACGTCAGAGATGCTCTACGGCTCGCCTTGGTCCTAAGCGATGTGAAAGGGAAAGCATTAGAGTAGATGAAGAATCGGTTGAATACGTAGAATTCGGGTAGTTTCGGATTTGATATGGTATATTGTGCAGCGTTGGTGGGCAATAATTCATCAAAGCCTGGACAGAAGTTTATATATTTTTAATTTTCAAGTGAAAAGACGGATGCAGCGCGGCGAAAGGTTTGGATAGTGTCAAAGAGGAAAGAAGGTCCGAAAACCGCCGGAATCTTTCTCACTATATGTTCAGAGCATTTTGAGCCGTATAAAAAAGTAATAGCTAGTCTTAGAGTACTCATTAATTAAGTAAAATATATAATATAAGGATATAACTTATAAATGCCTTCTTATTGGATGTGTCATCCTCGATTACTCAGGGTTTTATATATGCTCCAGCGGAGAGTAACGGAGCATATATAAAACCCTGGGTACAACCGAGGATGGGGATGTGTAGGCCGTGCTCTGACTGTGAAACTTGGTACACAGTTGTATACTTATTTGTCATTGGCTAATAACTGTACAAGATTAATTTCAATTTAATATGGCCAACATGGCAGCTCAAATGGCATTGTCAAATAAAAAAATATGTCCTGGTTATAAAGCATTTGAAAACTATAGTAATATTCAACGCTAAAATGATATCTGTCGCTTATATTACACCCCACAACCCCCACTTGCTAAATTATAAATCTTACCCCCAACTTTTGAACCCTTCCTTCGCCTATGTTGGATTCCGTTTTTTTTTATTTATTAACTAAAAAATGCATTTCCACTGATTGTATATGTTCACAATATCACAACAAATGATTATTGCAAAAATAATAAGTTTCAGTGTTCAGTCCTTGTCGTTGCTTGGTTTGTGTACTTGTGATTGGAGAACACGTAACTGTCTAGCAACTCAAGTTGAATTAATTACTGTAAATCATTACACATATGAAAATTTGCTCATATGAGCAAAATTCGCCGTATTGACGCATTTGCACATACATGTATGTATATTTTACCACCGTACGCAAATTTTTCACTACCGTAATCAAATTTGCACCTAGTCAGCGGCAGTTGCAATTATTTATATTTACTACCGTGAGTGAATATGGTATCTTAACTATTGTAGTAACAGTTCGTCGTTTACAGACATAGTGACATAGATCGGTTGAGAAAATATATTAGAGAACTTTATAAATTCTTAATACTGTTTTTCAAATTCTCTATATAGGATAATCTCTTTCTTGCACGCGATGAACTTCGAAATCTATCTGACTATCCGATTTTCATTATAATTAGGGCGATAAAGTCAAACCAATGTTGACATATTTATAGTAATGTCATTTATTTAGTTTACATCTAATACATGTATATTAATTGCCATGTTTTAGAAATTCACTTTTCATGTATTAAAAGAGTTTACACACGCATGAAGGCATAGTAAATTTACTTTTACTCACGTGTGTTTATTACTACCATAAGCAATATTGCATATGTGCAAAGTTCGCCATATAAAGAGGGCTATCGAATCTATCTAGAAACATTTGATTAATCAAACCAGTTACACTACGTTATTACATGCTTCTAATATCACGAGTTCCTAATTATCGTGTTAGTCCGGTTTTCGTGACTGCCAAATCTCTCACATAGCTATGTGTAGATCTTACTGCCTATTTTACTTGATTAGGATTGAACAGTGGTTTGTACAATAGATCTAAATAATAATATTTTTTATTATAATCGAGAATCAAGATGGTTCATTTTGTCTCGTGTATAGCTGGTTACTTCAGTATATATACGAATAAAGGAAGTATAATTTGTAGTCACATATTTTAATAAACTACATATAAGTTGTTGACACCCATGTTATCTACAAGTAGACAATAACTATTTAATGTACGGCATAATCCACTACTAATTGTGAAATTGTAACGTTACAGTTTGTCAGGCCCTACGTACGAATCTGTATTTCCAACTCTCACTGTTGACTTCTGACAGTTCATCCTCACTTGATTCCTGGTGTTCAACTCAATGTTGATTCACAATAGGTTCATACTGATAAGGACGGATGTTATTTATCTGAGATGGTTGAAAATCAACGCTCTCATCGCTATCCGAGGAAGCCATAACAAGACTAAGAACGTAGAAAATACACTGCCTCAGCGCGCGGGAGAGCATCTTTGACGTCAAATCACGTGACCGCTGCCCGCCTGATTAACTCTCGGGGATTTCCGGAAAACGACTCGCACCGAAAACCTTTTTTCAACGTTTCTACATAAAATGTCGCATTTTAATAAAAATTTTTACACACTTTGTCTTAAACAATACTGTTGAACATGTTAAAACAAAGTTTTTCTCTAATATTCTCCTTTAAGTATGTTCCTGCATCATTTGTGTATTCAAATATTAAGGAACCTTTACCTAAACCTAGCTATTTTGAGTATAAAATGTCAGGATATGGTACACTATTCAAACAACGTATGTCTCCTAACGGATTAGAGCTTATATAGTCTCAGAGGTAAACAGGGATTAGTGTTGCTTCTACTTCCCCAAGAGATGTATCCTCAAATGAACTCAATTTTTATTTATATTTTGGGGGGATTTTATAACATATGTGCAGATTTAAGTTCAAAGTATTTCACTCGACTTGCATGATTTTATTCTACCAAAATTGCCAAATATACGACTTGTTTCTATTGACAATAGTGCAACAGATTTATACATGTGCTGAAAAAAACGAAACTTAACATCGAATTTTCTTTTCTTAATTTCGAAAATCAGAAATCACTACTTTCACCTTTATATTGTCGTTATACTAAATCAACTGGAACTAAAACGTAATTTGCAGCAAAAGCCAGGTCTTCTAGGTGTAATTACACCATATATAAAGGTTGGCATATGCGACTCACGCGCTTAATATCGCTATAATGAACTAATAACTTTGGATGTTACGTTTGGTTAGTATCAAGATGTTACACATTAAACATTGGCTTCATAAAATGGATTCGTCAATGAGGGCCCAACGACGTGATTAATGATCACATGTTCAAAGAAAATCTGAATATTGCTAAGGTTTGGTATCCATTCAGATATTTTGACATTTTATAAGACTAACAAGATATCCTTTGATGGTCACATTTTTTGGTTCTAAAACATATTTGCAGACCTCTTCAACAGGTAGATGTTACTAACTAACAATTACCACTATGACGTCATATTACACATGCGATTAAAAGTTAAGAAGTTTGACAACCTATAAAAAGCCTGTTCATAATAGAGAACCACCTTCTTAAGGTGAATGGACACTGATGAAGCCGACTCAAAAGATACTGTCGGGTTATTTAATTTTCTTAAAGAGCCACCAAGGACGTTAGTGTTTCAAATATAAACTTATTTAACTTCAATCGTTAGAGAATTTTTTTTACCGACAACATGCCATGTGATAAATAATTTCATATCACGACAATATAATGACATTTGGTTTCAAACACGTTGATAAATGCGCGCCAAAGGTATCTGACGTCATATAAACAGAATCCATTTATTGCATAAAACGTACTACACAGCAACAACCGCTTCCGAAACGTGAAGGCTCGGCTGTAGCGCAAGTGGCTATAGCAACCAACGTGTTGCACGTGCTTCTCTTGCAAAATACCCATATCACACATTACTGAATGTGACGATTGCTTTATATAAACAATGTTTCGAAATATCCTGAGAATACACAAATTATTGCTTGTTTGATGTACGTTTTATTGAGATAAGACCAGCAAATTATGACAAATTTATACTATCATTGATTATAAAATTCAAGCAAAAATATCTGGTTGGGTAAAACAATTATTCCAATATCTGTAGCAACGAAATACATTATTAAAGGGGCGGTAGCACGTTTTTTGCAAAATTTATTTTTTCAAATTTCCCATTTATAATGATAGTTTAAGTCATTTAAATAACCTTTAGAGGGTGAACCATATTATAACACAAACCAATTATCTGTAGCTGTAAATACTATGTTGCGTATAAAGCAAAAATATCATGGCGGCCATTTTATTGTGAACACAATTTATTATTTTGTATTACAAAAAGGATGCCCATGGCTTTACCGAAACATGTACACTCATTTTAAACTTTATTTTCCGAAGAGAAAATGATGTTTTACTATTGGTGAAATTAATTTTCAAATACATTTCATCAACTTATTTGAGCGAAAAAACGTGCTACTGCCCCTTTAAATGAAATGGTAAATTGATAACCGCCAAAAATAAAATAGTTCAATGTTTTTCAATACTTAAAACTTTGTGTTTCTTTCTTGTCTTCGTGTACAGTGTATGAGTTAAACCACAATGATTTGCGCTTGAAACCAATAGACTCAATCTATATTTAGACTGGAAAACACCTGTACTAATTAGTGCAATTTCTCGGCTTATTTTGAGTCGAAAAAAATCTGTGAAAAATTAAGTGTATATATTTCATGGAGATAGATTTTTGGCAATATTCCGATATATTCGTCAACATCCTTGATGGCTCTTTAAACATCTTTCATTATTTTGCATGGCCAGATTCTTCTTCCTGACCATGCTACGCAACCCAGTGGATAGACACATCAGCGAATACCTACATATACGGCGAGCAGGGGGATGGATTAACAGTCCACTGGTTTGCAACGGCAAACATGCTACAGAAGAAGAGGTCCCCAA